>OZ014519.1:226832590-227432590 GCA_963966055.1 Lathyrus aphaca
TGGTATATTGTTCCGACTATGCACATGTCATGCAACATCAATGACATACATGCATATATGCAACAATTACATTATACAACTCAACGACAACAATCAACATACAACAACTTATCACAACAACGACTTTCATTAATATCATGCATATTTTGGCATACAACAACATGTCAACTTCAAACGGTTTCACACAACGAGTACTACACTTCCACTTACCACATTAACGCACATCAATAACATTACCATATAGTCACAACAACAATTAAAACACATAACAATGACAAAAAAACCAATGAACATACTCATATACATTATACTAATTATCACTATAATTACATGTATAACTCTTCTCTCACGGCCTTTAACTACACCACTTCGATTCCTAAGCATTACTAAATTAATTAGATAATTTTAAGGAATTTTCCGGAATTAAATTACAACATTTTCCGCTTCAGGTCTCGTTGAGCGCAAGTGAGATTGCACGCTAAGTGGGCAACTCACTGTATTCTGACTCTTCGAAAGTCCAACCTGCTCACTAAGCGAGCTCTGCGATTCTCGCAGTTCTCCCTTATGCGACCTGCACTCCAACCACTACGAATTTATGCACCAAAAACAACTTTTCTAGCCAGACAATTATAGAATTACTCATACTAATATCCAATCCATATAAATATCGCATAACAACATCAAATTAACAGCAATTCAACACAATACCTACTCAATTACCAAAACCCCAAACCTCTAATCATCAACCTACCCAATTCCCATTATAAAGCCCTTAAGAGATGGAAGAATCTCACATTTACCTTGGTTTTGACGAGAAACTCTTCTTCCTCGCGGATTCTCCTCTTCAAGCCTTATCCCTTTTGTAACACCCCAAAATTTACCCTCTGGGTTTTCTATCTTTTCTGCTTTTTGTTTGCATTCATTCGCATCTCCATTAGATCATACTTCTCGCAATCATCTTCATATGCTCTTGGGACATTGGATCAGTGGTCATCTAGGAATTAGAGTTTCACACCTTATTTTCATATTATCAGGAGAATTCAAGTTTTTGGTTATGCAGCCATCAATGACACCATCTTCTTATGCTCTTGTCACGAAATTAGGATTTATTTCCCTGATTCAGTGATCTTCAAGGGTTTCACGTCTGAAGACTATTCATCTTAATTTTCTGGTTCTTCAGGAGGTGAAATGTGAATTAGGGTTTTCTTTGTTATCAAACTACAGGGCTTTTCTTCTCTTTTCAGCACCTCAAAAGCTTTGGTTTCAGTGCAAGTGTGGTTATTTAGTTGCGATCCAATTCAGATGGATGTTTGACCTAATCTTGGTCAAACTATCAGGGGATTTCTTCACGTGTAAGTTGTTTGTGTTAGTGACTATTTCTCAGTCAGTGTGTCCAGGATCATTCGTGTTCTACTGTGGGTTTATTTTTCCAGAAATTAATTCAGGAGAATTCAAAATGATTTAGGATTTATTTAGTCAGAGATTCAGAGGAATTTTGTGTCAGTTGCAAGTTGGTCAGTGTGGCTTAGAAGATTCATTTTAATCAGAGGATATTGGCAGAGGTCGTGTGTGGTTGTTGGGTTAGATTCAGGCAAGGTGTTTATGGAGGGTTTATACAAGTTCATTTCCTAAATCACAAATCATTATTCATTTCTCATGTTCATTTATTCTCATCTATTACCCATTTTTAATCATGTTTCATCCAATTAACCATTATCCATCCGATTTTATCAACAAGTCTCATAATCCATTATCCTTTTATCCAAATTCAATCAACCATTTCTCAATATCCATTTCTATTCATTTTTATCCAATTAAATTCATTAGTCCATTTTTATCATTTTTCCCACATACGTTTTCATTTGTAAATTTATTTTTCACCATTTATATTTAATCCAATTGATACTATAATCATATCCATTATCCATTTTTATTCCAATTATGAAAGCCATTCTTATTTCAAGTTTTTAAAAGCAATATTCATTTTTAAGATTTAAGTTTATCACCATTTTCTTATTGTATCCATATTTCTATTTTGTTCACATCCATAGTTAAGTCCAAAGAGTACATGAGCAATTCTACAAATTTTTCTTTTTTAGCATACTGCACTATCCAAAAGAAGAACTTCACTACCACGGTACCACCCACCACAATACCACTCCACCTTTGGTCCATCGAAACGCAGCACACAATGATGTATTACGCAGGCCCTACACACACCAATTTCTTTTCCACCATGTTGTACAAGAGGAAACTACACAAACTTCTAAAAAAAAGAGAAGAGGTTGTTACGTCTCACATGCCTATCGATGCTATATGCCATTTGCAATACAAGCTGACCCCACCATGAATTATTACAACAAAATCACAGAATACACACTCCTCATGCCAATGCGTTCCGATACTCTCCATAACAACTTTTTCGCACCACTACAACAAATTAACATAACGCATCAACGTTTTCACTGACCTTCTCGTTCTCATTTTTCACAAGGCATCATTCATTCTCCACACACAAACCTTCTGCTCATACCACACTCTCACCTCACACAACTTTAAAGCAAATTTCATAATACCTCCTCTCCCCTGTTTTTTTCAACTCTGCTCCCTCTTCAAACAACAACAACAACAACAACAGAGACGCATTTCTCACCCTCACAAACAGAACATTTGTTTTAAACCTTCTCACAGACCTGCATCACATTCAAAAATCCAACAACCCTCTTCTTCATCATCATTTGCGGACCTCCCTTTCACAAAAAACCTTAACAATTTTCTTCTTCAATTTTCAACATAACACACCTCCATTAACACTTTAACAACAACACAGACCATCATCCTTCAAATTACAGCAACACCTCTTCGACCAAAACTGAAACCCTCCTTCGGCCACACACCTTCAAACCTCTACCGTCTGAAATTTCCTTAACACTCATCACTAACCACTCTCCATATCTATTCACAGCTCGCCATCAAATCTTCAACAATTTTGTTCAGATCTGAACCAGAAGAAAGAAGAAGAGATTGAGATAAACAGAATCGGAGAAGAGAGAGTGAGACCGAGTAAAAGGAGATGGAGGAAAACGTACCGCTTGAAAACAAGAGAGGTTGAACCAAATGATAACTGTTTGTCATCTCCGTGTGAACTTGACGTCGTCGGTGGTAGCCCGTTGGTGGTCATATTTTCTTTTGTTTACGTTTCCGTGATTTCGCATAGAAGAGAAGATGAAAAAGATGGAGTGGCAACAAGATCGAAACACACAAGATCTGAGAGAGAGACGGGGACACCGAGATCGAGAAACGGAGAAGCTGAGAAAGTCATCGCCGTTGTGAATCGTTGTCGCAAATGTTGTTTTTCTTCCTTCGTTTTTCCGATTCGCGTTGTGGGTGTGTTTCAAAAGACCGATCCTGATAGTGAAGGGGGAGACCTCTTGTTCCGTTTTTGTTATTTTTAAATTTTTATCATTAATTTGTTTCTTTTGTTTATATATATATTCATTTTCTTTTTTTTCTTTCAAAAAAAGCTTGCTGACGGTTATTGTTGTGGGCTCATTAAGCCCAGACTGAATTGCCTCGTCACACTCCAAACCAGCGAACAAACCCCCACTCTTTTTCATTTTCTTTTCTTTTTAAATCCTTAACATTTTCTTTATATTTTTTTTTTTTTGTTAATTGTAATTACTTATCTATTAACATTGGTTATCAGTAAGTTTAGAATTTTAATAATCCTTGATTAGAGTTTTGTTAATTTTATTCTAGCTTTGAGTTTAATTGCGAATAATTACTAATGTCGATTTTATTATTAATTTTTTATATATTTTTTTTATTAACACTTTGGTTATTAGAGTAGAATAGTTGTTCAACACATATTAGTTTGTTAGGTTAATTTTGGTAATTTTGTTGTTAGAATTTTTGGTAATTATTAGAAGCTTTTGTTTAATTTTTAGGTTTTCTTTTCGCTAAATTTTTTATTTAATCTTTTATTAATTTTGTTTGTTTCTCTGGTTAGTTTCTTCTTTTATTTTGGTTCAATTGATCTTGGATGGTGATTTCTGATGTTGGATAATTGAGGACTAATTTGGTTGATCATGTGAAATTTCTACAAATATTTCTGAGTTCTTGTGCGTGTATTGAAGAGGAAACAGACCTTCTCCATTGGGTACCTAAAACGCACTTAATAATGGATGAAGTAGTCTTATGTGTATGGACTTATTCCATGGGGCACTTGTATTCATCTCATCTTGGGATAGTACAAGCTTGTTTAGCATGATGTACAAGTCTAATCATGAGACCATCCTCACAAAGAAAATCATAAAAAACACTTCTTCATTTCAGATCACAAAAACCCTTAATAAATTCAATGAGTTAGTGAGCTTAGGCCCAAATATCTGGAACCAAGTCTTTGGGGTCTTCTCCTTACTTGGGTGTGCTTGTTCCTCATTCCATCTTGGGATGTAGTAATAAGTACACATTCCATGGAAAAGGACTTGAATTCACTTTCTTGTGTCAAACACAAATAAAAGCTTCTAAAAGCCACAAATAAAGAATAATTGTCTCTCCTTCGGGAATTCTTTTCTCATCCCACTCACTCATAACGTAAGAACTTGCTCTTACTTGTCTCTTTGCAAGACGGTGACGCACTCGTGTCAAACGAGCCTGCAACACCAAAGCATTGACATAAGTAGTTCAAGCTTTAAAACACAAGCCATTTTCCTCCCTAGTTAGGGGAACTACGACGTCTCTGATCCTCATGTCTAGATGAGGTATGTAGGCAGCAAGGTGGGGCCCGTTCGAGCACTCTTTTATTTTCCCTACATTTCCCTCATTTCTTTCTTTTTTCTTATCTAGTTTCAGTCTTTCTTTTGAAGCAACTTTCATTTCTTCACCCTTTGAAACATTTTCTTTGCAAGCGTGGATCCCTTCATGTATGACAGACGATCTGGGGTGCTAATACCTTCCCAGGTCGTAACCGACTCCAGAACCCAGTTTCTTTGGTTCGCAGGACCTTTGTCCTTCCTTTCTTTTCTTCAGTTTGTGCAGCATTACCTTTCCCATCCTTTTGGGATAAAAATGCATGGCTGGCGACTCTACCCTTTTCCGTGCCACTTTCGCGTTTGTACTAGGATGGAAATCCGGGGAGCGACACCTTTCTCTTCTCTCTTCTCATCTTTTCACGATTGTTCCTCTTTTTATAAAATACGATCATTTTTCCTTCTTACCCCTTAACCTCTAAGACCAAATTATGAACTTCCACTTTTACTCTTACTAATTTCACCAAATAACCACCTTACCCTTTAATTCTTATTATTCCAATTATTTATTTATTCTCCATATAATTATTTAATATAAACACATATTATATTAAATAATATTTCTTCCCTCCACACATAACATACAACAATCCAATTATAAATGATTAAATAAAATTTGGGGCGTTAGATCTGAAACAGAAACTACTCCATTAGCGCTACATTAGCTTGCTCTACTTATGGGTTATTTTCATAATCATCCTATGTAGCAATTGGTACAGTAGATTTGTCCTTTATGAGATTAGAACACTCATTCTTGTGTTCTAATCCTCGTAGCAAGATATTTTTGTGCCACTAGACTTCCTTTTATCAGAAATAAACTTAAAATAGTCATAAGTCCTTCTGGCTTCTTTGATATTATGTGAATCTTCTTTCATAGACGATTGACCCTTCTGGACAGTGGTGACAGCTTATCTTCATAAGAATTTTCTTCTTACTCCTCGATATCTTCAGCTTTATAGATTATGTCCATTTTAGATATTTTGACAGATATAAGTGCAACAAATTTCCCTTTCTTCTGAGATACATCTTGTTTCTGCTTAATCTTGTGACATCTTAAAAGAACTCATCAGTTCTTATAGAGAAGCATTGCTTAGATCCTTTTGAAATCTTAGGAGTGGTTACCATAGGCTTCCATTTGGATGGCAAGCTTCTAACAATCTTTTTCACATAATATGACATAGAGCGCTCTTTGTTCACAACCTTTAGTTTTACAACTATGGATTGAAACTTTGAGAGCAAGATCTCAACTGTCTCAAAATCCTTCATCTTAAAGTCTTCATACTTCTGAAACAAAACAAGAGCATTGATCTCCTTAACTTGATTATATTCTTCATGAGTTATTATGAGAGAGTCAAATGTAGACTTGCCACAGTCTCTATTTGAAATTATCTCATACTCAGTATAAGAAATGACATTCAGCAAACAATCATTATTTCTTTGTGATGATTCTTATAACCTTTCTTCTGCTGATCATTTAGCTTTTCTTTCAGGACTTTTTCCAGTGTCATCTGAGGCAGATATGTAGTCATCAACTACCATATTCCAAGATCAGTATCATAATCTAGAAAGAAATTTCTAGTACATTTTTCCAATACTCAACCTTTTTACCATCATCAATAGAGGATTTTCACATTTGTATTTATTTCTAACATTTGAGACTGGAACGACAGGTGGTGAAGTAGAATCAACCATAGTATTTCTTAAGAGAACTTGTTTGGATCTTTATCTGACGTAAAGTGTTTGATAAATATCAATACCAAAACAGGATCTCTGATTGCAATTGAAGAAACGAGAAATACAAGAAAGGGTGGTTTGAATTGGGTTTCAACAAATGTAAACTTTTTTGAAATATTCAAACTCCAAAGCTAATAGATGAATAAACAAAAAAAATGAACACAATCATTTTATCTTGGTCCACTATTAACAAAGCTAATATGGTCCACCTACCAAGGTGATTTCTCTTTCAAAAAGGACTGAATCCACTAATCTTGAAAGATTACACAAAAATGTTTAAGTGTTAGAAAATACCTTAGCCTTCTAAAGTATACAAACTAACACCTAGTCACTTGAAGAAATATCAACCACTATTGATTACAATTGTGTGTATAAAAAGAATCTTCTAAACAAGCAGATTACACAAATTTCAGTACATTGACACAAAAGTGTTAGTAGCCAAATATGAACAAAATTTCCTTGATAATTTACAAAATTATCTTAAGAATAGTATCCAAGAGATTTTGTATCATTTTAGCTTGAGTTTTGGTGAGCATGATCGGTGTAGTGCTATACATGCTTTACATGTTGTGCATAATTTTTTATTTATTTATACAAAGTCTTCCTTTTATAGATGATAATAGATCTGTTGAAGGGTAAAAACGGAAACAAATTCTAGCTGTAAAATCCCAAACGGTCACTATGAAAGCATATTACCAAAAAATTTGTCCTTAAGTCACCCTTGCAGGGTAGTGGTCTTAGTGTATTTGTACTTTAATATTCCTATCTTACAAAAAATATACTTGATATTTTTCATCTCATCTTCAAAGGCTTCAGGTGTTTATTGATGAAGCATGTTGTAAAAGGATCAATATTTGAGTCTTCAAAACCTAAGCCTTTAGAGTCTCCAAAACGTGTTCAGCAGAACCTTGTCGTTAGAGTCTTCAGCACTTGGTCTTTAGAAATGATATCTTCGAGATTCAGTACTTTGTCTTTTAGAAATTTCTTCAGAAACTTCAGAGCTTGTTCAATCAGAACTTTGTCTTCTAAATCTTCAGAACTATGAGCATTTAGAAGCATATCTTTAGAAAGCCTTCAAAGATTTCTTATTAAGTCATAGTCATAAGCTTTTAGAATTATTGTTCATCAGAAACCTTTTATTAGAAGCATTCATGAATTTCCACTAAAACACTTGAACACCATATGCTTTCTTCCAGATTGTTTAGTTCAGAGTCTGATGACATCACACACCTTTTCATCAGAGTCGGAATTTTTTAGAAAAAGCTACACACTAGGAAGAAAACATTTGAGTATACAATTGTTCTTTATGATAAAATGTGAATTTATCATCAAAACTTATGATGAACATATCTTGTTCTTACAATTACCGGAACTGGGTGCAAGATGCAAGTAGTAACCTGAGAAAATGAAAACACAAACAATTAATGCTAATATGATGCAATGTAATGCATACATGTAATCAGTTTCTGGAGACTGTCTAGATACAGGATATTGAGAACCAAGAGCCAAATGATCTAAAACCCAAAAGGTCCTCTGAATAATACCCCTCAGATAAGAACTCAAAACCAAATAATTAAGAACTCTAGAACCACAGTAACCAGATCAGAACATAAGACCACACCGGTAACCAGGGTATATAGAGGTTAAGGGTTCCTTCAAAACCTGTAAACACCCCCCAATCTCACGGGTATGCTCTGGGTCAAACATCACAGACTCTCAAAACCGAGCAGCAATAATACATTCGCCATCTCCAAGAAATGGCTCATGACCAAATCAGGGAATCAGTTAAGCATTATATACTACTCAGGGAGGTCTCAGCATAAGTCTGAGAAAAACAAGCATCCCTTATAAGTCCTCAGCTTCAAGCGCTGAAATCGAGAAACAATAGTACATTCAGCCCATAGGATACATTACTATCGTCATACGACCAGATGCTTTGACTGAGTTCCTATAAGAGAACCAGACCATCCTATGCGAGTTCCCAGTGGGCCCTCGGGTGTGAATGGGTTTGCCACAAATTATGGTTTGCCACTGTCACCACTGGAGAGGGATGTTTCTACAAAGGTCCTCAATGATCGGTCTTCAGCTGCATATAACTATCGAGGTCGTGAAGTGAGAAAGGAAGATCCCTAAATCAAGATATTTCCAAGATGGTCGCAAATCTGGGTGTAGAACTCACTACTACCCCCATGACAAGATCTCATGAGGCCAAAGTGGCTCCACTCTAAGTCCTAGGGTACACTTGAGCCTTGGTATTGAGCTCATCTCACAATAATAGTTCCCAACCCACCAAACAGAAAATCCAGTACAGCCAGACAATCTAGTATAAATATGATGCATGGAAAATAAAATACTGAAAGCAGTAAATAAAGCTATAAATAAAGTTGTAAATAAAATAGTAAAATAAACACACAACAACAAACAATCAAACACCCGATGAAACAGGAACAAACAAGCGTTGGGAGAGACTCTCAAGGGGAAACCAGAGATTCTAGGTTCCATCCCCAGCAGAGTCGCCAGCTGTCACTCCTTGGATTTCCATCCTGGTACAAACGCGAAAGTGGCACGGAGAAGGTAGAGTCGTCAGCCAGGCATTTTTCTCCCAAAGGAATGGGAAAGGTAATGCTGCACAAGCCGAAGAAAAGAAAAGGAAGGACAAAGGTCATGTAAACCAAAGAACTAGGTTTGGGAGTCGGTTACGACCTGGGAAGGTATTAGCACCCCATGAAAGTTGCTGCAAAAGAAGGACTGAAACATGATAAGAAAAGAAAATAAAGGGGGAAAATGTAGGGAAAATAAAAGAGTGCTTGAACGGGACTTACCCCGCTGCCTACGTACCTCATCTGGACATGAGGATCATAGTCGCCGTAGTTCCCCTAACTAGGAAGGAAAATGGATTGTGTTTTAAAAGCTTGAATTGCTTATGTCAATGATCAGAGGTTGCAGGCTCGTCTGGCACGAGTGTGTTACCATCTTGCAAAGTGACAAGTAGGAGCAAGTTCTTACATTGTGAATAAAGGAGGTGAGAAGAGAAGTCCCGAAGAAGAGAAGAACCAGGATCATATCTCTTTTAGAACTCAAGTTAGAAAATACACAAAGTCAAGTGCTCATAGAATAAAGAAATACAAAGGAAATTAATAAGAAAATTAATTCAGGACATTAAAAATAATAAACAAAGAAAATAAAAATTTGTGAAAATTTTAGAAAATATTAAAGAATACTCATGAATAATTTTGGGTTTTTTAGAATAAGGAAAGTATTTTTAAAAATTGAATTGGAAATGGCAAGGAAATTGGAAAATAAAATGAAATAAAAGGCCAGGGGGTAAAAATAGGAATCCAATCACGTTGATTATGTAAACAAGCCCAAACAAGAGGGTGCAAACAGTAGAAGAGGCCCAATACGCATAAGTCTTGGTCAATATAGGTCAACATACTCATAATCCATGGTCCACAGTCAATCTTACAAAGTCATCCACAAAAAGTACACCAATACAAAGGTGAATAAAAGCCATCATAAAGTCACAAGATCAGACGCACCACATAGCTAGTCAATGAATTAATCAAACGAAAGGACGACTTAGATCTGAAGGTTCACATAACTAACATGATCAAACACACAATGAGAAAATAATGGAAAATAGAAGACACGTGCGTCACACATGACTTCATTAATGAGGTGGCACGATGATAATCAATGGATCCAAAACAATCAACGACCTACATTTAAACCGGCAAAGGAATATTGACCACCAGCCGGAGAAGCTTCGGTCGTCTTCTCCGGCCAAGAATTTTTTTTTCCAGAAATGAACAAACCATACATCAAATTAAAGCTGAGATTAAGTAGATCATGAATATGCTATCACTTTTCACAAACAATCAACATGTAAGGAAAATCGAACCAAACAAGATTAAACATCAAACCTGAGATTCAAAATTCAAGACATGTACAAGCTTCATTTCACTTCAATCAACTTATATCCATCATTTGCAAGTCAAAACAAACAATATTAAGGCCAAATAAAAGCAAAATAGATCTGAAGCTCAAACCTGAAGTGGAGCTTTCTTGACAAATTTGAGAAAACCAGAGGTGTTATGTTCTTCATTGAGCCTCCTTGAGCCAAATAAAAGCTTGATACTTGATGATGAGTGAAGATAATGAGAAATCTGAATGTGTTGTTGATGACACCAAAGCATCAAAACAATGCTCAAGATAATGATGATGAGAGTGAGATGATGTTGGTGATGATTCACAAATGGATTGAAGAAGGTGATGAATACATGAATTCAGATTCCTGTTTGGATAAAGGTGCAAAGAAATGAGAGCAAACTCAAAATTAGAGAGTGATGTTGAGGGTGAGAAAAATGTGAAATCTCTTCCCAAAATCGTGAATGAAACTTTATATTCTCTAGGGTGTGTGGTGCAAGAGTGAAGGTTCTTGAACCAAATTTGCTATCTCACCCCAAAATACATAACCTGTGCTCTTCTCTTTCACTCTACAATTTGTTTTTTTTTCAAATTTTATCATGTGTATGTGGTGTATGTTTGTTATGGTGGAGTGCATGTGTTGTCATAGTGATGTTCATTGATGAGAAAAGAGTGATGATCACATGGTAATGGGGTTTTTTTGTTATGGTGCATGCTAGGAGAGTCACATGTGATCTTCTTGCTTTTCCATAGTGCAACTCGTGTGGGTGTGAGATAATGAAAAACAAGTCCTCAAAAGTGTGAGTGGGGAGTGTGGAAAAGGTGTGACTTTGCAAAGGGAGGAGGGCATGTGTAGGTGTCGATCCCACCAAATGACACCTGGCCAAGAGGGGTACAGACGCAAACGGTCGGCGAAGGAGAGAACATGAAGATGAACTGAAAAGAGTCGCCAGCTAGGCATTTTTATCCCGAAGGAAAGGTAATGCTGCATAAACCTGGAAAGATATGGATAAGACGGTCGCGAACCAGAGAAACTGAGAAAGGGGGTTGGTTACAACCTGGGAAGGTATTAGCACCCAGATTGTCTGTCGTACTCGACGGGATCCACGCTTAAAAGATTTGTGTTTAAAAGGGGTAGTGTCAGTGTTATCTATGTGCAAAAGCTACAAAAGAATGTACAGGTGTCAGTGTTGGAAAGTGAAGTGAAGAAAAGGAGTGTCAGTGCAAGAAAGGAGTGCAATGCTCAAGACAATGAGGCTTGAAGAATAATGCTGGAAGAGGGGGAATATACAGAGACTTTTGTTCGATAACAGTTAAGTTATGCCTACGTATCCTCTCGTGCAATGAGGAAGTCAGAACACCGTAGTTTGACTCAAAGAGACTGAAAGATGAATTGACTTGTGAACTGCTTCCTTGTCTATGCTCAAGTGTATGACCTGTCTGGCTCAGGTGCTAACTGTTTTGCATTAGACGGAAGAAGTGAGTTCTCGTTTGTGAGTGAAGATGATGAGAAAAGAATCCCGGAGGAGACGATTATTGTTTGTTTTTGTGTTTTCAATCTTTTATTGCTTTTTTGTGTTTGTCATAAGTTAATGAGCTTAAGCCTAAACCAAGAGTTAGTAAACTCATCATATCCTCCCTCTGATTAGGGATAATGAGAATACCTTAAGTATGAAGTAAACACCTCACACTTAATCACCATGATGTGGGATTAAGATCATTAACCTACTTGTATTTATTTAGATGTTTTTGGTATTTGTTTAGTGTTAAGTAATGAGTTTAAGCCATAATCAAAGATTTAATGGACTCATTACACCATCCTAATAGAAGGATAATAGATGAGAACATTTAAGTTGAGGAAGACTCCTCAACTTAATCCATGATTAGGGATTAACCTCATGACAAAACAAAGCCTTTATTAGAGTGGATTTTAGTTAATGGTAAGATTAAGAAGTGGATTTTATTGTTTGTAAGACAACTTGGGGGGACTTGTCCATTAACACTAGGGTTAGTCCTTCTTAACCAATTAAGGAAGAATTAGAACCCTAATGCAAGACCCAAGTTACAAGCTTGATGTCTTAGTGATTATTAGGTGGATTGATTAAGATATTTAAACACATTAAGGATTTAACACTTAGGATTAAAGTTATACACTCCATTCTAAGAGAAGCAGGCAGGCCTAACCTTAATCACAAAGCCTTAAAACCTTTAAGGTTTAGTCCCTGATTATGAGATGAGAAGAGAGACACAAAAGATGACACAAAGGTAAAACTAATGGGAGACTAATCAAACCCTAATTGTTATCATGCTTGGGTATTCCTAGGGTTCATGAGGCTTGGAAGAGATCTTCAAGAAGAGCCACCAAGGAAGAAACAAGATGAGAGGAGGAGAAGCAGAAGAAACAAGTCAACTTACTTCACTTAAGAAGATAAGTTGCTTGAAGAAAGAAAGTGAGGAAGGAACATGAATGAGCAAGCTCACTCCAATTCAAATACAAAATTCAACAATGAATGCATAAGAGAGATGAGAAGAGATTGTGAGAAGTGAAAGCAAATTCACTTCTCAAAGTAACTTACCACCTGAAAAGTTAGTAAAAGGAAATGAAATGAAGTGAAAATGAAATGAATGTAAGGATGCAAACCAAAACCAGAAGCATATTCATGATGTAAATGATGCTAAGAGATGATGCAAATGTATGTCAAGATGTGTGAATGATCATACAAGTAATGGGGATGCAAATGAAGCATGAAAGAAGCATGAAAGTTCATGAATGCACATGAAGTGAAATGAATGCATAACATGGAAAATGGATGATACAATGATCAAAAATGAGTCTAATGTGTCCTAAGATGTCTTAGAAGTCACGTGGATGCAAGAAATGTCATGGCAAGTTCATGAATGCAAGCAAATGCAAGAGGTATGCAAATGAAGATGAGAAATTAGGGTTTTTATGCAACATGAGATGCAAATGGCAAAGACAGAAGCAAATGACATGATAAAAAATTGAAAATGCACTCAAAGGAACCCTAAACCTATACTAGGTTACCATCCAAAGGGGGAGGTCAGAAGCTAAACCTAGGAGGAGTTATGAATTTCCTAAGTTTCGAGGGTTTTTTTTGGGTGATCTTCAATGTAAAATGCCAAAGAAATTAAAAATGAAAGATAAAAATGAACCAAAAATGTTTTTAGAAACTAGAAGTCATGCATAGAACAATGCAAAAAGAATCATTCATAAACTCAACTTGGTTTAAAAGTTATGAATTTTTGAAGTTAGGGTTAGAAAATGAACAATTTTAAGAACCCTAATTCATTGAAAAATGTCAAAGTATGATCAAAACCAAAAATAAATTTGTATGGTGAGTTTGTAAATGTCCAGGAATGTTCTCTGATTATTTTGGTAATTTTTAAATACTTAAATGTATTTTTAATTAATTAAAATCAATTAACTAATTAAAAATAACATTTAAATGATTTAAAAATATTTTTTAATGCAAAAATTAAAAATTAAAATATTTTTGGGTTCTGAAAATTAATAAAAGGTTTGATAAAAATATTCAGATTTTTTTGATCATTTTTACTAATTTAAATAATTATATGAAAAGAAATAGAAAGAAAAATAAAATAAAATGATAAAAATGAAAAGTAAGCAGATCCTAAGGCCAGGATTCAAAGCTGGGTGGAGGGAATTGACTGGCGCGCTAATGAGTGGTCCAGATTTGTCCTGACTAATTAATTAAGGATTAGGGTTTGATGACTGATCTAGGCCGTCCAAACACGCGCGGGAGAAGCAATCTAAGGGCCAGAATTCAAAGTTCACTAATTACACTGATTAGGGCATAAACACTTTCAGGTGACCGTGTTCCGGTCATCTTCTCTGGCGAGCAAAAATCTCATCTCTCTCCCTAAGCATCTAAAACCTAATTTTTCTGCCCAGAAATGATCCTCATACATCACTGAACCTAAATCCCCAAACCAAATTCATTTATCATGCATCAAAAAGCCAAATCGAAGCAAAACATTTCTAGGGTTAAAACTTTCAGAGACTTCATACATGCTCAATATTCAACCATTTTGAAAAAATAAATACATCAGAATCATCAGCACATCATAAGGATTCATTTAGGAACTCAAAAACAAGTTTCTGGAAAAAAAGTTCTTGAGAGCTACCTGAGATGAAGCTTTGCTATCTGAAGCTTTCTGGCCACTTTCCTGGTGCTTTTCCACTCCAATGTACCCCTTGATGCTTCTGGCAAGCTTGAAACAAGTTTATGTTGGCTGTTTTGAAGGTTTCAGTTCAGAGGTGATGAAAATCTTATTTTTGTTTGAAGGGATTTCAGGCCATTTTAATGGTTGGGTTTTGTTCTATGATTGATGCTGAGTTGAATGGTGAAAGAATTTTGAGGTTTTGATGGATGGTTTTTGAAATTCGAATAGATGAAGCTTGAGAGTGATTTTTGGCAATCTGGGTTGTGGAGAGTTTTAGGCTTGTGTCTTGTGTTGTTTTAGGTCCATGAGGTCCACATAATGTATGCTGATTGGCTAGAGAGTTGGTAATGTCACAGCTTGATTGGTATGGGTGAAAATGCAAAAAGTCAAGATTTTGTGTACCATAGGCATGGCTCGGGTCAGAGAAGATCTTAGGGCTTGTCTTGCTTCAGCTTGGATCATGGAAGGCCTTTGGATCAGATTTTGTGAGTTGGATGGCCTTGATCAAGAGTTTCCAATGTTCTTGCATATTTCCCTCTTTGGAATTTTGTGAAGAATGACTCATAGTTTCTTGTGATCCAAGGCACGATTTTGGTCCAAATATGTTGTGTGATCATAATATGATGTATCGGAGTGCATTAGAAGTCATTAAGAAGCCTTAAAATTGAAATTGCAAAAATCCCTCTTTGGCATGAAACATGAAATTATGTGATTTTTGCCAACTTTGGAAAGCCATAACTTGAGTTCCATAATGAATTAGATCTTGTTCTTGTACTTTTCTGAAAAGGGAATGATTCAATCTACAACTTTCATGACCAATAATTTTTCATTTGAAGCATTTTTGGTTGAGAAAGATGAGGTTGAAAAACTTTCCCAAAATGGAAAGTTTACATTACAAGTCATTTCCATTTTTGGCAACTTTTGGTTTAGCTCATTTTTTCTTCAAATTTGTGAACTTCTAAGCACTTAATTGATCAAATAAAGACCATATGACTTCAATTTGATGAAAAATCCACTTTGGTTCCATGGATGGGGGCCTTAGATGCCCTGATTTTGCTCTAACTTACTCAAGAAGTTACCCAGTGGTCAGATGACTTCCACAATGAATTTATTTATCAAACTTGGTGTGCATGATCCTTATAACATATTGAGACCAATAGAAACAAGAATGACCAAAAAATTTGGAGTTATGGCCTCTGAAACCAAAACCCTAATTTTAGGTCATCTGTGTAGTTAAACCTTGGCTCTGCTTCCATGCTTTGCAAGTTCTTGTGATTCTTTGACTTCCTTGATCTTTGGAGGATAAAATATGATGGTTGAACATACATGGACACTCTTGAAATGATTGATGGCCTTTGAAGTGGCTCAGATGGATCTTGGGTTGCTCAGATCACAAACCCTGGATACAGATTAACTTGAACTAATGCAGTGAAGCAAAAATGCAACATGATATGATATGATTGAACTAATGCAAATGAAAAGATCACAAGCCATGGTGTGAACTTAGTGAGGGAAAATTTGGGGTGTTTACAGTAGGCATGTGATTGCATGCTGATTCTTACAATCACCCATGTACCTTTCTTTTTGCCACTTTTGTACCATATATTCCATTAAAAAAGAAGTAACATAGAAATACCTCATACTACCCTTGGGTCACGTGAAAAATGACTATGACCTATTGAAAAATGGCTAGATGATACATACAAGAGGTGACACACCCAAAAATAAATAAAAAGAAAATAGACCAATTAGAAATTGACAAATATACACCAAAAACCCTAAAAATGCCTCAAACTAACAAAAATCATAACTTGAGTTCTACAAATTCTATGAAGGTGTTCTTGGACTTTTTGGAAAGGTTAAATCAAGATCTACAACTTTCATGTTCATGGAAAAATCATTTGGAGCTTTTATGCACATGAAATAATGGATTGAAGGTCTAGGACAAATAATTCCAAAAATAGAAACTTCTCATGTGAAAAATTCCCAATTTAACCACTTCTTGTAACCCCCTGATTCCTGATAAATGAGCTCATTCATGTTATTTCTTGACCAAATAAAGGTCCATGCAGTTAATGATCATGATGAAAACCCTAAAATTCCATTGTTTGAGTTTTCTTCTGCACAGTTGACTTCTTTTATCAACTGCAAACAATTGTGCCACTGCCAGACTTCCTTGATAAATTTTTGCACCAAACTTCATCCTTAGGCCTTGTATAACATAAGAAAGCCTTTTACCACAATAATTGGTCAAAGCAATGAGGATTTCTTGCTCTGGGACAAAACCCTAATTAGGGTTTCCTTGCATATGAGAAAATTGCACTACTGAACTTCTGATGAAACCCACCCCTTCTAGGGCTTTGAGGATGAGTTGGAGCTTGTATGAGATATGAGGATCCCTTGTAGGCTTCATGAAAGACTATTTGGATCCTATCTTGACTTTGAAGAATCATAGCTTGATGGATGACTGATCACATGCCCTATGCTTCTAATCATGGATGTTATGTCCCATCTTTCTATGCAAAGATGCAATGGTATGTATACTATATACTATGCTATATGAAATGAAATGAGTGGGAAAATTTTGGGGTGTTACAGTACCACATGCATATAAGTTGAGTACATTGAGTTGCATAATAGTTAGGTTGTTTGTTGGATGTAATTTGCATGTTGATGTTGCTTGTTGTGTGAAGTGGTGTGATTATATGATTGTCTTGTTTACATATTAGTTATTGTATCATGTTTATGTTATTCAATATCTCACTCATTCTGTTTGAATGTTGCCATCTATTGGTAACGTGCTGGTAACAAAGAGTCAAGTACTTAGTAGCTTCGAGTCGATGTTTGTCGCTCTGATACGTAGCACTTCGGGGAGATGAACGCATGTGTTTATCTTTGTGATTTTGTTTAAATTTATGAACTAGTTTTGAGTTGTTTTATGTTGAAGAACCAAGTTGAAGTATTTTGATGATGATTTATTTGAAGTTGTTTAGAGATTAAAACTTGTTGAACCGCTGCGTTGTTTTTCAAAGTAATTATATTAATGAAGTTGTTATTTGCTTTTAAAATTGGAAAATGTGATATCCCATGTTTGATGATGAAATTTTATAACTCTGATTTAATAATTAAAGTCGGGTAGAAATGGGGTGTTACATAAGGGACACATAATTGAGGTCGCGTTGAGTGGCTAATTGAGTAGTTTTTTTATATTCCATTTGTTTCACGAGTTTGATTGGTGATTCATGCCGAAAAGAAATTGGTGATTCTACAGGAAAATATTAGATATTTGGTGAATTATGGAAAGAAGACAGTGGTTTCTCATGGGGTTTTTCTGGAATTAGTGTCAAATACTCATAGACAATACTAGGGGTGGGCATCGGTTCGGGTCGGTTCGAGTTCGGGCATAAAACCTCAATCTGGCCCAATCGCCGGGTGACATATATGGGCCCATTTCCGACCAAATTAAAAACTGGTTTTTTTTCGATTAGGGTTGAAACGATTCAGGTAACAAAATCGGTTTTTTTTCTTCGAATTTCATTCTAAGTTGGAGCAATACAAAATTCAACCCAAATAATAAATCCATTTTATTTTACTTTTTTTAAGTTGTTATTAACAATTACAGATAAGTAACTTAAATTGTGAGCCCACAATCGTCCCTTAACTCTACCTCGGGGTCCAATTTGGTTCCTTATCTTTAAAAAGTTTTAAAGTGGTAATTTAATTGTTCAAAAAGGGCCACGTTAGTCCTTTCCGTCCAATTTTCCCAAACGACGTCAATTTTTACAGGGTGGCAGCTGATGTAGCGCTGATGTGGCGAATGATAATTATTAAGCTCACCAAAATTTCAAAAAATTTACTTTAAACAAGGATCGAACCTTGGTCACAAGGATTGTGAAACATAACACTTAACCACTTGGACACTTTATCTTTTTTATTATGAGTTACACATTAAATATATGTTGTTGTATCTTCTTCATCCCAATTCACAGTTGACTGAGAAGGTGGTTTAACTATAGTCACTATGAGGAACAATCCATTCTTGCTCTTGTTCAGTCATTCAGAACATGAAAACGATTTTGAGAAAGATAGGGACAATTGCTGTACCACGTTGGGGGTTAACACATTCATTTTTAGTCTAGTGTCTATTATTTGATTCAAAACACCACCATTCAATATGTTTAACTCTTATTTGTAAATACAGAAGAAAACACATATTAACGGAAAATGAGATATGAGACCAACACTGTATAATACACAACGAAACAGAAAATAACAAATTCGAAAAATCAATGGAATGATTCTACCAAAATATTAATAATACACATAAGAACGAACAATTTCAAGAAATTGAAAAACCCAAATGAAAGTGGTAGAGCAATTTCATAAAAGCGTGTAATTTTGTTAGGGAATTAGTAATATGCACCCCTAATTATATAAAAATGGGTTTAATTGCATGAATTGAACAAGAAAACAAATCAGGGTTCAAGTAGATTTGGGAAATCCAAATTCTGAAAAGAGGATAGTAATGTGGTAGAGAAGATTGAAATTGAGCACTCAAAACATGCAGCAAGAGAGGAACCCAAAACGAGAATAACCTTGGTTGGATAAGAAGCAGGGTGTTAATGGTGGCGAAACAAAGTGAAGATGAAATCAAATTGGCATCACAAATACGACACTCAAATTAGTTACATTTACTGATTTTGGAAAGAGAATGGGTGGAAGAATATAGGGCGTGTTTACTTCCATTGGTTCCAGTTTCCAGTTTCATTGGCAATGATAAGCATACACTTTCATGAAATAAATAAGAGATAAGTATTTTATTCATGAAATAAGTAAATAGATGTGATATAGCCCAGTGGTAAACTTTCTTTCAAAATATACGTGGTGACATTGGTTTGATTCTTGCAGAAGGAAAAGTTTTGGGATTTTATTTTAAAATTTTGGTGACCTTGCTGATGAATATCTCATTGCCAATTCTGTCACGCGTGTATAAACAAACGGCGTTAGTAAAAAATGGACGGAAATGACTAACGTGGACCTTTGTGAACAATTACATGACTACTTTGACATTTTTTATAATTAAGGGATCAAATTGGACCCAGGAGTAGAGTTAAAGGACCAATACAAAATTCAACCCAAATAATAAATCCCTTTTATTTTACTTTTTTTAAGTTGTTATTAACAATTACAAATAAATAAGTAACTCAAATTGCGAGCCCAATTCCAGTCTAACATGAATTTAATTTTAATTTTAAAAATGAAAAATTTAACTAATTTTTTATATATAAAAAATAACTATTAATTATTTGGATTAAAAAAATATTAAAAATTTAAATAAAGGGGACTATTTTAAGCTTACAAATACATATATAAAATATCAAACCATATTGTTCCAATTTTTTAAATATTATTACAATTTATAAGAATTTTAAAATATGGATTCAATCCTCATTCTTTTATCCATATTTTTTCTAGCGTGGTGGAAACTTCCTCCAACTCATTTTTATGTAAATAACACATGTTCATCAATAATAACAATTCAATTAATTATATTGACAAAAAAATCAATTAATGATATTAACAAAAAAAATTCAATTAATAATTTTGATAAAATGCAAAAGTTAAACAAAATTGACTAATAATAACAGTAAAATAATTATATTAATAATAAATTAAATATTGAATAAATGATCAATATTTAATTTGATTCCCTATTATTAAAATTCATAAATCATCCACTAAGACTCATAAATCACCTTACACTCTAACCATGATATTGCAAGTTACATGCTGCAAAACCTAGAATGATATTGCAGTCCCCTACAAGTTTTCTATTGACTTTGATTCATACTTCTCTGATTAAAACAAAAATCAATTCATGAGACTAAAATTAATTCATGCATTTGTATTCTGTTAATTCATTAAGTAGTACAAACTATTATACCTGCAAAACACCATAAAGACAAACATTCATAGCCTTAATCCACAAGATTCTTCTTGCGATTGCTTCAATCTTGATTCACAGGCAAGCCGAAATCGATCAAGCACATTGCTCTGAAGATTGAACAATTTCAAAAGATGAGAAATAACAGAGATAAAGTATAGAAAACCATACATATAGTATTCTCATAGTCTCTAAAATCATAGATATTTTAGATACCAAAAAATCACAAATAAATAATATTTTATTATTCACTCGGAAGAGAAAGAACTAATTTTAATATTGTTTTGGAAGGAATATAAGATTTTTCCATATCCTAAAACCCATTTGTTTCCCTAATAACACCAATTAGTTCAACAATACAAAATGTCTGTATATTAAACAAAACATACATGGATTTGAAGAAGTTGTAACTATCAATACATAGTTGTTCTGAGGTGGAAATCCAGCAGCTATAACAGAGGCACCAAAACTCACTACACCATAAAACTATCGTTTTAAACATGAAGGAAAAATAGTTAAAAACACATTGCAATCTTATACACTCAAACCCTAACTATTTTAATAGATAACCAAACAAATTATAACACTAAAAAACAAGATTTTTCAAGATATTTTTAATATAATCACAACAATACGAACATTTTTAACTAATGAGGTGAAGAGATTGATAGCTAAACAAAATCAAAACAGTGATTTAAGCTTCATAAAATTATTCTGAACAAAACCATATGAAATACATAAAATTAAGATTGAAGATGATACAAAGATCTAAGATGATACAGAGAAAATAGATCGAAAACAGATTAAAGAAAAATAAAATCAAAACAGAGAAAAAAAACAAAGATCTAAGATGATACAACTTATAAATAAATTGAAGATAATGAACAAGGATGAAAAATAGGGTTGAAATGGAGGCGCAGGTTGATAGAAGATTATGGTTAAAACATTAGAGACAAATATACAGAAACAAGGGTATGAATTGGATTGGATTAGGAATAGTTTGGACCTAGCCATAAAGGTACTTATATTCTGGAAAATTTTACCTCGTACCTCTATCTTTATCCATATATCCGTATATTTTATATAAAATATCAATTTTATCCTTGTATATTTTTAATTAATTTATTATTTTATTTTTTAAATAATTTTAAAATTTTATTTTATGTATCGGAAATTTTTTGAAAAGTCTTCCGGTACACAATAAAAGCTTAAAAATATTTTAAAAAATGATTACCGGAACTCTTTTGCAAAGTTTTTTTATACATAAAAATTAACTATCGGAACTCTTTTGAAAAGTCTTCCGGTACATAAAATAAAAGTTAAAAATATATATATTTTTTTTAAAATGGCTACCGAAACGTTTTTGCAAAGTCTTCCCGTACACAAAAATTAACTACTAGAACTCCTTTTTAAAGTCCTCCGGTACACAAAATAAAAGTTAAAAAAAATGTTTTAAGAAATGACTACCGGAACTCTTTTACAAAGTCTTTCGGTACACAAAAATTGACTACCGGAACTCTTTTGCAAAGTCTTCTGATATAAAAAAAAAATTAAAAAGTTTTAGAAATAACTACCGGAACTTTTGCAAAGTCTTCCGATAAAAAAAAATTAAAAATGATTACCGGAACTTATTTACAAAATCTTCCGGTATACAAAATAAAATTTAAAAATTATTTGAAAAAAAATTAATTAATAATATATTAGGGTAAAATTGACATTTTTTATAAAATGTAGGGATATAAAGATAAAGGTAGGAGGTAAATTATTTTAGATTGAATCATATTCGGTTTCTGATGAGCCCAAAACCAATCTCTGAATCAGACCACACAAACCCTTTGCTGCTTTCCGACCTAATCTCTCAACGGATTAAACCTGAACTGTGTCTCAAAATTTGGATCGGAACGGTCGGATATAGTCGGATGGTTGTATTATGTCCACCCCTAGACAATACCATTATTCTCTTACACAACTAGAAATAGGTGATGATAA
This sequence comes from Lathyrus aphaca, assembly GCA_963966055.1. NCBI lineage: Eukaryota > Viridiplantae > Streptophyta > Magnoliopsida > Fabales > Fabaceae > Lathyrus > Lathyrus aphaca. Next base: position 226,855,202 of record OZ014519.1, read on the forward strand.
AGTGAAATGGCATTCATACGCAGTAGAATGATCTTCTGATGTGACAAAGTAGGAAAACCTTGTGGAATAATACTATAACACTCAAGTTAGTTAGTGAAAGAATAAAAAGTAAATTAAATGTGAGAGTAAATAGAATATTTGGATTTGAAGTATACAGAGCTTTATATAGTTTAGAATATTAGAATTGTTTCTGACTAATATAACTCTTTACGTAGATCATTGTCCAATTAGATCTAACGGTGGAAAGGAGGTCGGAATTACATGTAACGGTGGAAATTAGGTCTTCCTTTACCTTCCTTTATTGTTTTGTCCTTGTACCTGTTGCCAGTAAATAATTAGAAACAATAATTATGTACAAGGTCAACTATCTTAAGTTTCATAATGTCCTTTATATCAGAAAAAACAATTAATTTGTGTCAATAATTGGTGTCTTATTGGCAAACTATACTCACTCAAAAAGACAACTAATGAAACAAATTATTATGGTACATAACATAATATAACAAAACCTTTTAACTAAAAGCAGACAATCTAGACACAAGATGATTAAATAAGTTTAATTATGTGATGATTCCTTTTCTCCTGAAGACATGCAAAAGAAATGTGATTTGTCATAACCTAGGTTAAATTACTACTATATATAACATCTTGGGATCTACCCAACTACAGTTATATAATCATAAACTAATGATACTTTTAAATCCATTTATACAACTAATTAATCTTCTTTAGTCATCATAATACAAAGAACTCAAAAAAAGTAATCACAATCTTTCCTTTCAAAGATGGCTGATGAAACAGAAGTGCGTTTTGGTATTCTTGGCTGTGCTCAAATCTCCATCAAGTTCTGTAAAGCAATAAGCAAAGCACCAAACACAAAACTCATAGCCATTGGAAGCCGTTCACTCGAGAAAGCGACGAATTTTGCGTCCGAGCAAGGACTTCCGGACGCTGTTAGGGTTTATGGAAGCTACGAGGCTGTGTTGGAAGACGGCGAGGTGGACGCGGTTTACATACCTCTTCCGACAGCCTTGCACGTCACATGGGCGGTCAAGGCTGCCGAGAAGGGGAAGCATGTGTTGTTGGAGAAGCCGGTTGCGATGAATGTGGCGGAGCTTGATCGGATTCTTGAGGCCTGTGAGGTTAATGGAGTGCAGTTTATGGATGGAAGCATGTGGTTGCATCATCCTCGTACTGCAAAAATGAAGGAGGCTTTGTCTGATGAGCAGCGGTTTGGTCAACTCAAATGGGTATGTTACTTTAAATTTCTTATGTGTTGGTTCATAGGTTTGATTATGTTTGTTTTCTTTTCATGAATATTGGTTTTCATTGAATTTCCCTAGCTAGATGCATTTATATAGAGCATATATATTATATAATTCAATATGGTGAGACAAAAATATATATTGAATTGTATAAGTTTAATCATAATATATAATTCAATATGGACTAGGCTATAATTATGTTATAATCACTATAACTACTAAACTTAATCTAATAAATGTCTAAGTTTATGATTGTGTAATATTTCCACTTTTTTTCTTTTAAGAAAATTTAGATTTCCAGTAAGGATATCAATGGATTGAGGATACATCTTCATTTTCGTCTTAGATTTTTATAATGGAAGAATTTTGTCTCTTATCCTATCTCATTGGATCCACCACGAAGATCGTATAAATAAAAAATATTATTTTTAATTAAATTTATATAAAAATATTTAAAAGCTAAATACAAAAAATTAAAAAATTAATCTTCTATGATAAACTATTGTTTTGACAAAATTTATTAGATGGTAATCTCACCCAAATTCTTAAATTTTAGAATAATCATTTAGTAAAATAAATTATATAAAATAAAAAATATATATTAATTAAAGTTACTATAATAATGTTTTAGATCGACAAAAATTATTCTGTTCGATATCTCTTTTATAAAAGTGTTTTCGTAGAAATTTTGTTCTTCATAACTAAAATAATTTTAATAATTTGGCTAACACAAACAGAAAACTAAAACAAATTGAGAGTAGGAAAATGCTAAATAAGCATATAGAGCTTAATTACACAAACAAATCCAGCTCATAACAGCCAATTGACAGCTATAATAATAGCTAAAAAATTGAATTGGTGATCTTAGTTTTCTTTAATAAATATGAAACATCCTGTAATGTAATTGTATAGTTGAAAATTTTCAACTTGAAATCGTGTACACATGCATGAAAGGAATCATATGAGTGTGTATTTAACTATTTATATAGAAGAATAATTAAATTGAACATCAACAAGTTGATTATTTTAAAGAAAAATATAGAAAGATTAAAATTGGTTTAAAATCCATTTCACTCATTTTAAGGAAAAATAAAATAGACCATTTATTGATAAAATATTATAGAACGACTTAATTTTAGTTTGGTATGCATTAATAGATAAAGTAAATTATAATATATGCCATATCTGTATATTTGTATTTTTAATTATATAGAAAACTGAAAAAAAGAAACTTAGTATGATCAAATCTAAAAGTTTCAACGAAGTTCAACGGACATGGCTAATTAAATAGGAGTCAACAGATGATCAAAAGATCCAATTTCAAACTATAATTTATATATATTTATGTATTAGTATAAATAAATTGATTTATAAATCAATAACTTAAAAAAAAAAAAAAAAAGTGTATGATCTTAATCTAAAGGCGAACGTTAATATTTATAAATAAATTTTAACAAAATATTATATTTATTTGAAATATTTTTAATATTATAAATTATATTTTTTGACTTGCAAAAGGCTCTATCCCTTTTAGAGAGAGTTAAATGAGTAAATGACACAATCTCTTTTATTTTTATTTTTTTTATATCTTTTATAAACTGAATATAATATTTGTAAGTATCAATATGTATATAATTTTTATAATTTTTAATTTTTCTAAAAATATTTTATATCACTCTAGAGAAATATATTAGTTTTTTTTTTTCTTTTAATGTTCACTGTTTAGTTTCTTTTTCTATTAAATTTATTTACATTAAAATTAGTATTCACATAGAGAAATATATTTGTGTTGTCTTGCTCATGGCAAACCAATGGATAAAATAAAGTCTAGTGATTAGGCCTCTTTTGATGTGAATAGGTTTGCTAATACTTTACTAGACATGATTGTAGTAATTAAGCAAATCAATAAGAATGGTAGGTTCATGCGAAGCTTAAACCCGACAAACATTTTCAATATATTGAATTTAATTAATAAGATATAATTGATGTAGATTTTTCTTGATAACAAAAGCCAAATACTAGAAGAATATGTCGTGAGAAAAGGTGTAATGGGTCATTTTCTATGGGCTATATTAAAAATTATCAACATGTTCTCACGTGTGTCTAGCATTATATTTTAGTCTCAAATAAGAGGTAATGGAATCCATAATAACATCTATAGAAGAAAAACAAAACACCCTTTTTATTCTAAATTTATGTGGGGAAGGCTGTTACTAGGCAGGGCTGTAGTGGAGAATGAGCTGTTTATTTCTAATAAATAGATATAGTATACTTTTTTTAAGGTTATTTTGGTGGTTTAGAAACTAAGCTTAATTTTAGAGTAATTATTGGGACCACAGTTTGAGAACCAATATCCGATTCATATTCAAAGCGACAAGTAAGATTGGCGATCTATCATTATTTCCTAATCATGTGTGTTATATTCATGTGAAATTTCATATCCCCTAATTCTAATTAGGGATGGGAACCGGGTATGTTCGTCTAAGTTGGTAAAAAAAATAGAGTATAAATGGAAAAAATAAAAAATAAAATCTGCACTGACCTTTCCGCAGGAGTAGTGTTTTGTTCTGATTCACTAACGAAATCAGATGTAAAGAAGTGTAATGCCAAATTTGTGGAGAACGTGGAATCAAATGTAGGGTCAAAGGTTTGGAATGTTATTTCTAATTGGGGGTGAAGGCGAAGGAAGGTTTCAAGGACTATTCAGTACAAATAGCAGAAATGGAAGCGACAAATAAAGAGTTACGGAAGGGGAAGAAGACGAAATCTAGAGCATCGAAATGACTATTGGTTCTTTTAATATCAAAGGGGGTAATTTTTCGAAAAGGAAGAGAATTAGTGGCATTCTAAAGTTGGGAAAGGTAGATTTGTTCTTTCTTCAAGAAACAAAATTGTTTGTTATGGATGACAAAATTGTTTGTTGTGGATGACAAAATTGGTGGTAGCTTTTGGCGACAAAGATCTGCAAATTGGTCTTTTAGTAGTTCCAATGGCTTTTTAGGAGGATTGACAACTTTGTGGAATGCGGAAAACGTTTTTCCTTTGTTCTCTTTCAAAAGAGAAAGGTTTCTTAGTCTTAAGTTCAATTGGAAACAGTACACGTTTTATGCAGTCAACATTTATTCAGGATGCTCCATGGCTGTTAAAAGAAAACTTTGGAAGGATTTGGAGGAATTTAAACAGAAATGGACATATGATATCTGGTTTTTCGGAGGAGACTTTAATGCAATGGTGGCAGAATCAGAGAGAAAGGGTTCCTCTAGGTCAATCAGAGGCAGGGAAAATCAGAATTTGCTGGTTTCATCAATAGGTTGGGGCTGACGGATTTACCAGTGTCTAGTAACCATTTCACTTGGTTCAACGATGACGAAACAATAATGAGCAGATTGGATAGTTTTTAGTGGACTCGTCTTTTGTGGATGAATGGGGGATCATAGGTCAAAGAATTGGAAAGCGAGACATAAGCGATCACTGTCTGATTTGGATGACTATAGAAGAGAGGAATTGGGGGTCGAAAGCGTTCAAAACCTTCAACTGTTGGTTTGATCACCCTTCGTTTATAAAATTTGTGGAACATAAGTGGAAGAACTACTCGGTTAAAGGGATAAGCAATTTTATCCTTAAGGAAAAATTGAGGCTGCTTAGAGGGGATATAAGGTGGTGGAGTTCTAATGTATTTGGGTGGCAAGATATCAAGATGGAGGAGGGCGTGTAGATTTTAAATGATATGGATGCTAAACTCGCTCAGGCAGCAAAATAGGAAATAGAAACGTTGGTGAAAAAAAAGTCAGAAGCATGTAAAGATGTTTGGAGACACCTTTGTTTGAAAGATTATATGCTGATTCAAAAAGCGAGAATTAAATGGAACAAATACGATGAAATGAATACTAGTTTCTACAATAACGCAGTTAAAGGCGGGAAAAGGAGCAATTTTATCGGATCGATTAGCACTGAAGATGGTTTGGTAGACTCGGTGGATGGGGGGAAGGAAATAGTGAAGAAATTTTTCCAAAACAAATATACTAAACCTTATTTGGAGAGACCAGATTTGGAACATTATTCTTTAACCAAATTTCTGTTCTGCATACTGCTTCTTTAGAAGTTTCTTTTTCAGAAGAAGAGATTCATAATGAAACGTGGAGTTGCAAAGACTCCAAGAGCTTGGGACCGGATGGTTTCAACTTTGTTTTCTTGAGGAGGTGTTGGAATTTTATGAAGGAAGATATATGCTCTTTTATCAAGGACTTCCATCTTTGCGGTTTTCTTCCGAAAACTTTCAAGTCCTCTTTTTTGGTTTTGATTCCCAAGGTTCTGCATCCATTAGGCCTTAATGAGTATAGACCAATATTTTTGGTGGATAGTATCTACAAAATTCTCGTGAAGATTTTAGCGAATAGAAACAAGAAGGTTATAGGAATTCTGGTTTCTCTAAATCAGTATGTGTTTGTTTTGGGAAGGAATTTATTGGACGAAGTTTTAATTGCTAATGAGGTTCTTGATCTAGAAAATAAGTCGGAGAGGGATTGTATGCTTTTCAAAGTGGATTTTGAAAAAGCATATGATTGTGTGAATTGGAATTTTCTGAAATTTGTTATGGTTAGGATGAGGTTTTGTAGAACTTGGTTGAAGTGGATGGATGCCTGCATTTTCAAAGGTTTTTTGTCGGTTATTGTCAACGAAAGTCCTACGAAAGGTTTCAAAATCAAGAGAGTATTAATGCAAGGAGACCCTCTTTCTCCTTTTCTTTTTGTTTTAGTGGTTGAGGGGCTGATGAAATTGGTTCAAAAAGCTTCGAGTATTGGAGAATTTCAAGGCTTTTCGGCTAACAATGTTGTTACGGTGGATATAATCCAATTCGCTGATGATACACTGATTGTTGGCTAATGAGGTTGGAAGAATGTGTGGTGTTTAAAAGCGATTTTAAGGGCCTTGAATTGGTTTCAGGTTTGTGAGTGAATTTTGGCAAAAGCAGTATTACCGGCCTTAACGTATCTCCTCACTTCCTTGTTGCAGCAACAACGTTTTTGTGGTGCAGCATTTCTGTGGTGGACTGGTATTAAAAAGGTTAGTAGATTGTCTTTGAAGGGATGATTATGTTTTAATGAATTCGTGCAGTTCAAAGTGGGAGGCGGGATCCAAACATCTTTTTGGTTGACGACTTGGACTGATATAGGTCCCTTGGAAGAAATGTTTCCCATTCGGTTCCAGGCAAGTAATATGAAATTTGCATCGATAGCTGTTTTGGGTTCTGCGGTAGAAGGAAGGTGGCGGTGGGACAATTCTCTCTTAGAAGATATTAGGAGATCAATGCATATGGACAACGCCTCTTGTTTGCTGGTCGTTATTCAAGAGGTAGATTTTAGCATATTCAGAGTTGATAATATCTCTTGGATCCTGGAGGATAACGAGAAGTATACGATAAAGTCAGCATATAATAATCTAATGGAATTCAAGGAGGGAGATAGTATTGAAGGCGATCAGCGGAAGGCTTCCGAAAAAATTTGGTGTTCGAAAACTCCTTCCAAAATCAAGGTATTCGGCTGGAAGGTTCTATGGAACAAAATTCTAACCAAAATAGCTCTTAGGCTATGTTTGGATTGATGAAACATAACGAAACGAAGCAGAGCGGAACATAGTGGAGCGGAATGGAGAGGAGCGGGACGGAACATAGATCCCACTCTATTGTTTGGTTATTTTATTTAAAATATTTCATTCCATCACGTACATCCCAAATTTGGTGGAATAAAAAATGGGGAATTGGATGGAATGTGATGGAATGGATTCCATTATGTTCCATTCCATTCCATCCATTATTTGCAAAACCAAACAATGGAATCACATTAATTAGCACTCCACTCCATTCCATTCCATCCCATACCACCAATCCAAACATACCCTTAGATTTAGAGGTATGGAGGTTGATTCTCTTTGCGATTTTTGTGGCGAAGAAGAGGAAGACATGATGCACCTTCTCTTTTCGTGTAAGTTTGCGGTTAAAGTGTGGAGGAATATAGCTATTTGGTGTGGTGTTTTGGAAATATTCAGGGGGGTCACCTCTTTCTTTCTTAATTGGAAAAGGGTTGGCGCGAAAAGCTCTTTTAAAGGAGTTATGTGGTTGGCTTGCATTTAGGCCTTATGGTTGGAAAGGAACAATAAGGTTTTCAATTCAATAGTGACCAACGTGGATAATGTCGGGTGGAATGTAAAAACTTTAGTGTATAAATGGGGGGGCTAGGAGAGATTCCCTACTTCAACCCTTCATCCTTAGAGTTTTGTATGAATCAAACATAGTCTCTAGATTTGGTGTTGGTAGTGAATTTTTCAGTTCTTTTTGTAAGGGTTAGAATACCCATTGTATTCTCTTTTAATTCAATTTCCTTTCCAAAAAATGTACATAAATGGGTAGGATTTTCTACCTTTGATAATTGGTATTTTTTGGTATCTTTAGGGTATCATAAGAGATAAATGAATGATTAAAACAAATATTAGATAAAAGATAAGAAATAGTTAAGAAAGATATAAACAGGTTACAAAAGTATAAAACTGGAAAGGAATACAATCTTTCCTCGTATAGAAACTTTGGCTAGGTCTAACAAAAAATAAATCTGTTTGGTTAATTGTTTTCAAACCAAGTCCAACCCTCCTAAAAATTGGAAATAGACAGGTACACCTAGATACACCAATAGAGTTTGCAGAAATTATGGAAGGACAAACAACATAGTTGTTACAAGTTTTGTGAAGCATGACTATCCTTCAGGTTTCAAACGCTTATTTCACGTCATTAGCTCGATGCCTTTATTGTGATTGGCTAGTAACTTCCTTGCAGACATGTCGATGCTTTTCTTCAAAGCGCAAACCTAAAGAAAGTATCTTAACCATAAACTTTAAGCAAACGTTATGGGAACAAAATATATACAATACTTGAACAAACATAATGGAAAAAATTATATACAAGGATGGAAAACAAAAGAAAAACAAGTATTTATACAAGCATATATACAATATAGAAAAATATGTACAAATCTTAGAAATATAGAAATTATCGCAATGATTTCAATATCAACACAAATCCCCGAAAACAACATCATTTTGTTTAAGCGGAAATCAAAAATTAAGTTTGGAAGAATTTCAGGATTTGTCATCTCCATAGGGATTTGAGCGAAGGAAAGAATATCGTTCGACGGTTTCTACGTTTCTAAGCTTGGTTTGAATGGTTTAAAAGATTAAAGCGCGGAAAGTAAAACGTATGGAAAAGTAAGTAATGCATTATGTAGATGGGAGGGAACTCGTAGGTTTTGGATTTCATTTACCCATCAAATACTTAAATCAATCGATCAATTGTACGCAACTTAAAACACTCGTCAATATCATCACGTATCACTTATAACATGGTTCATGTATAAACTTTCGTAGAGAGTTCAACCATATTATTTAATTGACGATCTCTCAGCCTATCAAACAACATAAAGCATTAATAATCGATACCCACACGAATGTTAAATCTAAATCCATGTCTAGAGTTTAGCGTCTAACAGATGTTCATCCTAGATCCAGGTCTGAAAAGTATATGTCTATAGCAATCCAAACATAAAGCAAGTAAACAAGGATAACATTGATATTTATTGTAAAATAGATCTTTCACAAAGCCATTATCAATACATATACATAAAATCAAAGTAAACTTATATACAAACCCCAACAATAAAGGGTACAAAGAGAAGAAGGAAGATGGAGAAGAATCCACCGTGATTTCTCAACGATTAATGCAAATCCAACTCCAGATCTTCAATATTAAGCCTCTAATGTTGCTTTCTAAGCCTCTCTAATAAAAAAATAGTGGTGATAGATTTGGGAGCAAAAAATCCTAAAACCATAACATAAAAAATGTTGTAAAAAATGACTTTATAGGCTAAAATGAAATCGCGTCGTCGCCTAGCGAGCTCCAGCTCGCATATAGTGACCATAAAAGATATTATTTCTGCCCCTACAGTGCTTTTTCCATGCCTTTGAGTCGCCCCCAGCTTTTATAGCGAGCTCGCTTTCAGTTCGCCTAGCGAGCATGACAGAAAAATCAGCTCTTATTTCAACCAAAACTTGAGAATCGTAACTCCGATTTACGCACGGTTGGATGTGTTGGAAACCATATTCAATTCTCTATAAGACAATGAATAAATATCATTGTTTGAATACCTAAAGAAATGAGACAAACAATCTGACTCAATGATATTTACACGATAACGCACAATATACACAATATGTACATATTAACGTATAATTTGAGGTTTGTTGATGAAAACCAAACAAATTGAGCCGATGAGTTCTAATTATATTCACACTTAAATTCAAAATAATTTAGCACTCATCAAGAATTTACGAATACTAATATGAGATATTAGAGAAGGCTGAAACTGAAACTCTAAATGTGAGGAAGAGAAAATTGTTCGTAATCGTAAGGTTAAGGAATAATAGATTTGGATTTTGGTTGGATGTGGGTTAAATGAAGTTTGAGTTGTAGCATAATGCACTTTGGTTTGGTTTGATTTGGTTTTCAAAATTCAAACTGCAAATTAAATTAAATTGTGCAGTTCTGTTTAAAAATGACTTAAACACATCCGAACCAAATGCGTTTTTTTACGGTTTTTAGTTTGGTTTAGTTGAGTTAGAAGTTTGTAATTGGGTCGGTTCAATTTTGAACACCCAATTGCTATTGTGTTTTTATAAGCATTTCACCCATCTCTTGGAAATCACAAAAAAACAAAATAGAATCTAAGGGTCCTAAATTGAGATCGAATATCAAGCTCTTTCTTTTCTCACATGTGAACTTCAATTATTTTACAACCTTCTTAATGACTTCTGCATCACTCTTTCTCAATCTTCTTCCATCAAATGTAACAATAAAAGACTATATACCTGATACATAACCCTACTTTTCATGAGAGAAGAAAACATATTGAAATAGACTGTCATGTTATTTTACATGTGATCAACAGTTCCAACCAACTTGCAGATGCTTTCACCAAACTTCTTCACCAAGCTCCTTTCCTTGCCAATATGTTAAGGGAGGGTCTTAATTGTATATGTTTCTTGGTGTGAAAGTAATCGTCTTCACACACTACTTTCCATACTTAGAAGTTAGTTAGGATTAGTTGTGGAAGTTAGTTATTGTGTTAACTAATATTCTCTTGATCTCTCCTTATATTGAGGATAGTTTTTGTACAATATCTCATGTAATTCTCATTTATTCATTCATAGAGATGAGTTTCTTAACTTGCAAGTTACTTCATTAATATATTTCATTCTCTAATCTAAATTATGTGTACTACGATGAAAGTTTCTTAATCGTCACGACATATAATATATATATATATATATATATATATATATATATATATATATATATATATATATATATATATATATATATATATATATATATATATATATATATATATATATATATATATATATATATATAAGTTTATCAAAACCCTTTCTTAATGGAGAGATGTACATTTACCAGAGTTTGTGTAAACAACTTCTTGTGATCAATATTTGGCTTAAAGATCATTAAAATAAAGTAGTATACAAAACAAAAGCTCCATCTTATTTGAGCTCGTTGCAATATAGTGATGATTGTGGATTATGTATCTTAGAATTCAAATGTAAGTGGTTAAGTCTCACATTGATTAGAAAGAGAGAAAATATGAGTGTTTAAGTTTCATGTCGACTAGAAATAGAGGACATGTTAGATTTATAACAGAAATGACTCACATTCCCATTGTTTTAAGATTTTTGATGGATATGATGTGTTCACGTCACTTGGATCATAAACGTTTAACTCATTGACACTTTCGAGGCTCCTTAAACTTTCCAGAAAATGATATCAAATTTTAGTTAGGATTGGTGAGGAGAAGAAGTGGATTCTATTATGGATCAAAACTAGTGATACGGTGACTCACTTGTGGGAGAGAATCTTGAAATTAAATCGTGAATATTTAACTTCCACAAAATAGACAAAATGTTAGATTTATATAAAAAAAAAATTCAAACTTTCATTGACTTAGAGTTTTAAATAGATATGCAGTGTATTGTCTCTTAAATCATAATCGTTTATCTCATTAAGACGCTCCCCAATTTTATATTCTTACATAAACAATCCTTAGTAAAAATTTACATATATACTAACATAAATTTAAATTGTTGTTCTAAGGTTTAAAAAAAGTTTTTAATGTTAAAAATATTCTAAAACCTTATTTATATTATTGAGAGTAGTCAATATTCATCTTAATATTTAGTTAATTTCTTCTGTTTGTTTGTATAATCAGATACACAGTTGCATGACATACAACCCAGGTCCTGAGTTTCTCAAAAACAGCATCCGCATGAAGCCAGATTTAGACGGTCTTGGTGCTCTTGGTGACATCGGTTGGTACAGCATCCAAGCAATCTTATGGTCAGTTAACTACCAACTTCCAAAATCTGTTCTTGCATTCCCCAAATCAACACTCAATGAAGACAACGTAATCATATCATGCGGTTCTTCATTACATTGGGAAGACGGAAAATCTGCCACATTCCATTGTTCTTTCTTAACCTACGTAACATTTGATGTTACAATCTTGGGAACTAAAGGCTCTCTTAGACTTCATGATTTAACACTTCCGTTTGAAGAGAGTTTTGGATATGGAACGTTCGCGGAGTCGTCGGAGGTTGATTATGGGAAGATTGAACAAGGAATGTGGTGTCCTAAACCTAATGAACATGTTGTCGAGACGGAGTTTTCGCAAGATGTTTGGATGGTTAAGGAGTTTGCGGATTTGGTTGGGAAGGTGAAGAGGTTGGAGATGAAGCCTGAGAAGAAATGGGGTGTTGTTAGTAGAAAGACTCAGCTTGTGTTGGATGCTGTGAAGGAGTCTATTCAAAGAGGTTATGAATCTGTTGAAGTTTTGGTGGAATAGATTAGGTGAAGTGAAAGATGATTTGAAAATCTGGTTTGTATTATGAATTTTGTGAGAAAGGTTCACGTATCATCTCTTCTTTTCAATGTTCATCCTTAACCCTTTTCATTTCCAACCTTTCAACTTTCATCAGTGTCTTCTCAAAGCAAGGAAACATCTATATCATCTTTTTCAATTCATCAATTAAAACCTAATCATTTCCTTCTGTAATTATATATTTCATTTGCCTAATTTGACTTATCATTTCATACTGTGTTTATAAAGAAGAAAAATAATGTCATGCAGTATTATTTAAAGTACAACTTAATTTCCAATTTGTTAATAATTTAGTTTAAAATATAAATACTTGTTCACCTACACTATTATGAAGGAATTGAAATCAATATAAACTTTATCCCTCTCTTTTTAGACCAATATACCATCGTTAAATGTATGTAAGCGCCAAAGTTTAAGAGGGAAAATAATAAATATAATGGAAAAGAGGTTCAATTGAATTTGAATAGGGGACAATTTCGTTATCCACCATAAAAAGTTGGGTAATATATCTTCAATCAATTCAGTAATGTCATGTCATTTTATTATATTTAATTATTTATTTAATAGTTTGACTTTTGTAGGATTCCAATACAATATAGTTTAATTTACCTAATTTACTCGATGAGTAACTCTACCCAACTTTTTAAGGTGGGTAGATAACAATTCACCATTTGAATAGAGACAACTTCATTACCCACCACAAAAAATTGGGTAATGTACCTTCAATCAATCCAGTAATGTCATGTCATTTTATTATATTTAATTATTTATTTAATAGTTTAATTTTGTAGGTTTCCAATGCAATATAGTCTAATTTATTCAACGGATAACTCTACCCAACTTTTTGAGGTGGATAGATAAGAATGGTGTCCATTTTTGGAAATATCCTTTTTAGAACTTTCCATTTATGGAAAGATTCTAAGTGAAAATATCTCATTTTCTAGGTCAATTATTTTTAAGATGCAAACTTCAATTCAAGGTTGGCCAAACATGAAAGTTGTATAGCTTTTTCTAAACTTTCCAAATATGTAAGAAAGTTGTTATTTGGACTTGTAAATCAAGAGTTATGGTGGATTAAAGATGACTCCTAAGAGTTGTTCATAATGTAATAACCCTTTGAAAATTTTTGCATCTAAAAACAGTTTTGGTATGCAACTTCATGGCTATTTTACACCTTGATTCAAACCCCAAATCCAATTACCTTTGACACAAATTTTGTTCTACTAAATTCTCACTTTACATAGAGACCAAAACCATTCCATTTAAACCATTACACATTGACTTATGCAGATTGATTATTAAACCCATTGAAAATAATGATCCTATGCCCACTCCCAATTTTGAATTCCTTGAGTTTGAAGTTGAGGAAGAGAATGTTGAAGAGATTCCTGATGAGATTTCCCGGTTGCTTGAGCACGAGGAGAAGGTCATTCAGCATCATAGAGAGTCGATAGAAATGGTCAACTTGGTTTCTGAAGAAGATAAGAAAGAAATCAAGATTGGGGAACTGCTTGGTCCTGATGTTAAGAAGAGAATGATAGAACTTCTTAAAGTGTTTGTTGATGTGTTTGCATGGTATTATCAAGACATGTCAGGTCTTGTTACTAATATTTTGGAGTATATATTGTCGCTGAAGCTTGAATGTCCACCTGTGAAGCAAAAGTTGATAATAACTCATCTTGATGTAGCAGTAAAGATTAAAGAGTGGGTTCAAAAGCAGATTGATGTAGGTTTTCTTGTTACATCTGATTATCCTCAGTGGGTGGCCAATATTGTGCATGTTCCAAAGAAAGACGGAAAAGTCCGAATGTTTGTTGATTATAGAGATTTGAATAAAGCTAGTACAAAAGATGATTTTCCATTACCACAATTTATGTGTTGGCAGATAATACGACTAAGTTTAATGTGTTCTCCTTTATGGACGGATTTTCTCGTTATAATAAGATAAAGATGGCACTCGAGGACATGGAAAAGATAACATTTATTATCTCCTAGGGAACATTTTGCTATAGAGTGATGCACATCGGATTGAAGAATGCTGGTGTGACGTACCAAAGAGCTATGACCACTATTTTCCGTGACATGATGCATAAGGAAATTGAGGTGTATGTTGATGATATGATCGCTAAGTTGAGGACTGAAGAAAATCGCATTGAACATTTTCTGAAGTTGTTTCAAAGATTAAGGAAGTTTAAGCTTCGTTTGGATCCGAACAAGTGCACTTTTGGTGTTCGTTCTGGAAAGTTGTTGGGTTTCGTTGTTAGCCAAAGAGGCATTGAAGTTGCTTCGAAAAGACCAAGGTTGTGTTTGGACCGATAAATGTCAAAAAGCTTTTGAAAGTATCAAAGAATATCTGCTTGAACCTCCTATTTTGTCTTCTCCGGTGGAAGGTAGACCGTTGATTATGTATTTTACCGTGTTGTAAGATTTTATGGGTTGTGTGCCTGGTCAGTAAGATGAATCTGGTAAAAAAGAATATGATATCTAATATTTGAGTAAGAAGTTCACTGATTGTGAGTCTCGGTACTCCATGCTTGAAAAAAATTGTTGTGCCTTAGCTTGGGCTACCAAGCATCTTCGCCAATATATGTTGAATAAAACAACTTGGTTGATATCCAAAATGGATTCGATCAAGTATATCTTTGAAAAACCTACTTTAAATGGGAGGATTGCTCGTTGGAAAATGTTGTTGTCTGAATATGATATCGATTATCGAGCTCAAAAAGTTGTCAAAGGAAATATTTTGGCTGACCATTTGGCACACCAGCTAATTGATGATTACTAGTCCATCAGGTTTAATTTCCCTGATAAGGGTATGATTTATTTGAAAATGAAAGATTGTGATGAGTATTTGATTGAGGAAGGGCCTGAGCCTAGATCTCGATAGGGTTTAGTTTTTGATGGAGCTGTGAATTCACGTGGAAAAGGAATTGGGGCAATGATCATTACTCCCCATGGTTCGCATATTCCTTTCGTTGCAAGATTGACTTTCAACTGTACAAATAATGAAGCTGAGTATGAAGCTTGTATTATGGGTCTTGAAGAAGTCATTGATTTGAGGATCAATAATCTTGATGTGTATGGATATTTTGCCTTGGTGATTCATCAGATTAAGGGAAAGTGGGAAACTCATCAACCCCACTTGGTTCCATATAGAGATTATGCCAAGAGGATATTGACTTTCTTCACTAAAGTTGAGTTTCATTATGTGCCTCACGATGAGAATCAAATCGTAGATGCTTTGGTAACCATAGCTTTTATGATAAAGGTGAATCAATTGAAGGAAGTTCCAATGATTAGTATGATGCGTCTTGACCGACCAGCTCATGTGTCTACAGTCGAAGAGGTCCAAGATGAGAATCCTTGGTATTATGATATTAAATACTTTATCCAGAGTCAAGAATACCCACTTGGGGCATCGAGTAAAGATAGAAGGACTTTGAGAAGATTGGCAGGAAATTTCTTTTTGAATGAGAATGTGATTTACAAGAGAAATTTTGACATGGTCTTGCTCAGATCCGTAGATAGACATGAAGCAGACATGTTAATGAAAGAAATTCATGAAGGATCTTTTGGTACTCATGCCAATGGGAATGCAATGGCTAGAAATATGTTAAAATAGCAGGTTATTATTGGCTGACAATGGAATCTGATTGTTGCAAATATGTGAAGAAGTGCCATAAGTTCCAAGTTTAGGCTGAAAAGATTCATGTGCCACCAACTCATCTCAATGTTATTTCTTCCCCCATGGCCTTTATCTATGTGGGGAATCAATATGATTGGAATGATTTAGCCCCAAATCTTCGAATGGGCATCGTTTCATTCTTGGGGCTATCGACTACTTCACCAAATGGGTAGAAGAGACATTGTATGCTAATGTGACCAAGCAAGTGTTGGTTCGATTTATCAAGACTCATATTATTTACCGATATGGTGTTCTAAATAGGATCATTACTGATAATGGTTCGAACTTGAATAATAAGATGATGACAGATCTTTGTGAAGAATTCACAATTCAACACCATAATTCTTATCCTTATAGACCGAAGTTGAATGGGGCCGTTGAAGCTGCAAATAAGAACATTAAGAAGATCATTCAAAAGATGGTTGTGACATATAAGGACTGGCATGAGATGATACATTTTTCTATGCATGTGTATCGCACATCCGTCTGCACTTCATCAAGGGCAATCCTTTCTCGCTTGTATATGGTATGGAAGCGGTGCTCCCCGTCGAGGTTGAGATCCCATAAATGAGAGTTCTGATGGAAGCCAAGTTGACTGAGGTTGAATGGTGTCAAAGTAGATTTGATGAGTTGAATTTGATTGAGGAAAAAAGAATGACAGCTTTATGCCATGGTCAGTTGTACCAACAAAGAATGAAGAGAGTTTTTGACAAAAAGGTTAGACATCGTGTATTCAGAGAAGGCGACCTCGTGCTAAAAAAGATCCAGTTTTTCATTACTGATTCTAGGGGCAAGTGGACTCCTAATTATGACGGCTCATATGTTGTTAAGAAAGACTTATATGGCAGTTCATTGATTCTTGCAACTATGGATGGTGGGTAGATCACTCGTCATGTGAATGTTGATGCAGTCAAGAAATACTTCGCCTAAAAGAATAAAAGAACAACTTGCTAAGTTGAAAACCCGAAAGGGCGACTTAGGCAAAAATGAGCATCTCGGTGGATTGAAAACCCGAAAGGCCTGTCCAAGCAAAAATTAGAGACATAAATAGAAGTGATTATCCCGGTAGATTGAAAATCCGAAAGGGAAATCTAGGAAAAATTTAGGGATCATGGCAAGTAACTGCATCAGAGCATATTGGATCACTTGAAACAACCAGATATTCTAGATTATATTCCCTAGTAAGGCTGCCTATCAAAGATACTTATTCACTCATCCTTAACCGAAGTTTCAAGTATAGTGAAGTTCAAAGTTCTTAGGGAAAATAGTGATAATTGTATTTCAATGTAGCCATTTTCTATGTATTTACCATTTTTCAAATTTGTAATGATCCATGGAGTCACGCCATTTGCGGACTACCATTCTTTCAATAAAATTTGAGTTTTTATCCAATTGTTTGCAATTCTTTATGTTGTTTCTGTTTACAAAATTTCATTTATTTATTTTTATAATTTTTTAAACACGTTATATAATTAATTGAACTTTTGAAAATTATAAAGAACGTTTTCCTTTTGATTTATGAAAAAAAGAAAGAATATCAACAGTTATTCCAGGGACGATAAAGTCTTGAAGTGTGTAACTTGCCTCTCCCAAAGCAAGGTTAGATTTGATTGTTTCTCCAAATAGAGTTTCTTGACAATCCTGGAATTATGAAATGTTCATGATATTGCTTCTCCAGCAGTGAGCAAAATTGAAGGTTATCGAGGTATCTGCAAGGCATAAGCCTTCAACTTAATAATTTTTCCAATTTACCGAGGCATCAAGGCATAAGCCTTCAACTTTCAACTTAGTGTCAATCCAGGCCAACATGATGTGAGAAAAGGCTCTGACATAATATGCAAATGTCTTATATGGCATACACGAATTTACAACACAAACAACATACAACATCAAACAACACAACCAACTTATACAACATGGACAACTTAAATCAACGTTGGCTATTAAGCCTTCAACTTGAACAACACAACAAATTCGACACCACAAAATAACTTAGACAATATGAGCAACTTAAAAAATATAAACAAGCAACACAAACAGCTTATACGACGTAAACAACTTAAAATCAACATTGACTTGTAAGGCCTCCAACCTAAACAACACAACTACTTTTCCGTAAAACGGAACCACTTACCAATTCAACATGTACCTGCAACTCGATTTTACAACATCTTTTCAACAAAACGACACAACAAAAATCAACTATTAAACTACCCGACTTACCCCGACGATTTTCATTAAATTCTGGGCAACTAAGTTTTTCGCCTAATTCGGCTAAACCGACTAATCAACATTGTTTACAACATTCTGCAGTTAACACAACTAATTAAGAATTTTTTGTCAAAAATCAGTTTCCTGATACATTATAATGTCATACACTAAAGGCTTCAAAAAAAATTCTTTCAAATTCAAAAAAACCATTTTTCTGTCAAAAGCTTCATCACAGTCTTAATAAAACACTGATTTTTATTCGCTACTGATAATTTTGCTTACTACCGATCATTGCTACTTTCCAAATCTTCAATACAGATTATTTACAATTCAAAAAAATTATTATTATTATTACTTAATTTAATGAAATAGGTTTATAGTTAGATTATTTACAACATTCTGCAGTTAACACAACTAATTAAGAGTTTTCTGTCAAAAATCAGTTTCCTGATACATTATATTGTCATAGACTAAAGGCTTCAAAAAATATTTTCTTTCAAATTCAAAAAAACCATTTTTCTGTCAAAAGCTTCATCATAGTCTTAATAAAAAAACTGATTTTTATTCGCTACTGATAATTTTGCTTACTACTGATCATTGCTACTTTCCAAATCCTCAATACAGATTATTTACAATTCAAAAAAATTATAATTATTATTACTTAATTTAATGAAATAGGTTTATAGTTAGATTAATTTATAATACAAAAGGGCATAAAACAAAACTAATGTCTTCCCCTACTCATAGTGTGGCTTGCGCCACCCTTCATGCATATTCAATGTGGCTTGCGCCACTTATAGCCTTGCTAGCCACCCATTTGTGTGGCACCCGCCACTAGGGCATGTTGTAACACCCCCTTTCTATACCCCAATAAACAATTAAATCACTTAGGCACATATTAAAATTTTCATCAGAGTATATTCGAAATATGGTATAAAAAGAGCAATGCCAAATTATACTTGAAATCAAAACCATAATACACTTGCTCATAATAGATATGCAACAATATGGTGATTTCCAAACGATAAATGATTATACAGCGGAAACATTTCAACAACATCAAACATATATATTTCCATTCATATATATATATATATATATATATATATATATATATATATATATATATATATATATATATATATATATATATATATATATATATATATATATATATATATATATATATATATATATATATATATATAAATAATATCAACAAGTTTGATGCCAACAACAATATTCATGTCTATACAAAACATTCATCCAAAAGATACATGTACACAATGCATCACAAAAATGGTGCTAAGCCAACCTAACTACCCGGTGCTACATATCAGAGCAGACCGACCAAAAGATGAAGACGAGCTTCACAAAAATTGCCATCCAGCAACCTACTCTGCAATGCCTCGTAGAGCATCATAAAACAGCAGAAGGGTGAGAAACAGTATCATAATAACATTGCATATAATTATATATCTCAACATATAAAATACACATAAAACATATTCTCACCACAAATCATTCCTTATCACCTATACACATCGCAACGTGTACATCAATACCAATCAAACATATTAATTACACACAATTCACCAATTCACATAAACTTACATTATTTATGTTTATTCCTCAATTCTATTCATTCCGCATAAACATACGTCTAGCTATGTTTAATCACACATATACATTACAAATGTATAACTCACATACATACATATATATATATATATATATATATATATATATATATATATATATATATATATATATATATATATATATATATATATATATATATATCAAACATGCATGTATACAACCAAGTATGTTTCATCACACATACTATCATCTCCATAATACTCCAAATAAACATATGCACGTTCATGTTTATTTATGCATATCATAATTAAAATGATAAAATGCAACTCATAGAGATCGACACACGACTCTATGCAGATACAATACGGTACCGACTCAACATTTCAGCAGGTTCACTCAGGAACCAAATGGAATCATCGCTTGTTACCTAAAGTAACTCCCCGTCGGGCACACGATGTTCCCCATTGCTCACACCCCACATGGACACACAATGTTTATGGATTGCTCACTCCCCACACGGGCACACACTCTGATTGCTCACACCCCACATGGGCACACAATTAATGTGAATAAATCACTCATCGCTCACACCCCACACGGGCAAACGATGTTTCTGGATTGCTCACACCCCACACGGGCACACAATCTGATCGCTCACACCTCACATGGGCACACGATCATGTTGTAGTCATCGCTCACACTCCACATGAGCACACGATGCAACAACGGAATCACAAGGAATCTCACGGCACAAGAATACATACATTATGCTTTATATGCAAAATGACACACAACATTCTTTAGAATGGATACATTACTCACAACATAATTATGCACTCAACTCATTAACTTAACATACATTTGCATACAATTCAAGCAAGGTATTCATTTGCCAACGGCCACAACATCACCTCGAACTCACAATTCCACAATTAACTTATTTACGTTTTATCGAAAAATTCAGGTGAAAGTCGGCTAAACATTTCATTTGCTAGCATCATTAGTTTTTACACGTTTCTAGCTTCGAATCGATATAAGGAACACTAAAAACGGATACCCAAAACTAAAGCTACGGAATAAAACACAATTTCCTCAAAAACCTACAGGCTCGCTGAGCGCCCTCTCGCTTGCTGAGCGAGGAAATCCCTGGAACTTTCGTTGAGCGAGGGATAGCTCGCTGAGCGACCATTGCGAATTCCAGAATTTCTCAGCTGCGAATAGTCAACTCCAAACACCCCAAATCTCCAAAATACTTCCATAAACATGATCTAAAGCATATATCTAACATCATACTTCGATTATAATGATTCCTAACCGATTAATCTACCAATTTCTCACATTTTCACTTAAACCCTAACTATTCATCTTCTCTAAACTTCCATCAAAACCAAAACTCAACCAATCAAACAGATACATAATCATACACAATATTAAGATAACAATGTTTATCACCCTTACCCGATTATTTCGTCTACGTGGAGCAATTTTGATCAAAACCTAGTTTTTCCTCTTTTTCTCCTTCTCCTTTCTTTCTCTCCTATTTCCTTTCTATCTCTTTTTCTTTCTATTTCCTTTTCTTTTCTTTTCTCTTAACTTATACTATTTTCTCTCTATTTTCTATTCTTTCTCTTACTAACTATTTTCTCCCCCAAATATCATTTTTCTCACAAAAATTTAATTCAATCTAATTCTAACTTATCACTAATTAGTAAATGTCTAAATTACCCTCTTATTCAATTTTACCCGAAAATTCACAAAATGGTACAATCACATATCACACCAACATATCACATTAATTCATCAACATATCATATCATCATGATAATTTCACAAATAAAACAATTATCATTCAAATAAAATAAATGACTCCACAAAAATTGGGAAAATCGAATCGGGGCGTTACAACTCTCCCCCACTTTAGAAACTTTTGTCCTCGAAAATATTACCTGGTCCAAACAACTCCGGATACGACTCGCGCATCCTACTTTCCAATTCCCAAGTCATATTGCCTTCAGCAGCGCCTCCCCACGCCACTTTCACAAGCGCAATATCTTTGCCTCTCAGCTTCTTGATTTCACGATCCAAAATCCTAACCGGCAAAGCTTCCACCGTAAGGTTATCTCTTACTTCAACCTCGTCCATGGGAATAACATGTGACGGATCTGGAACATACTTCCGAAGTTGCGAAACATGGAACACATCATGCAAATTCGAAAGATTCGGAGGCAACGCCACACGATAAGCCACAACACCCACTCGTGCAGTAATCTGATACGGCCCAATAAAACGAGAAGTCAACTTCTTCGACTTCAAAGTACGACCCACACCCGTAACCGGTGTAACTCTCAAGAACACATGGTCGCCTTCCTGAAACTCAAGATCCTTCCTTCTCTTGTCATGATAACTCTTTTGTCTACTTTGAGAAGCTCTTATCTTCTCCCGAATAAACTTTACTTTTTATGTCGTTTGTTGTACCATCTCTGGTCCAACTACCGTTCTCTCTCCAGTTTCATGCCAACACAAAGGTGTTCGACATCTCTGACCATACAAAGCCTCAACTGGTGTCATACCAATACTCGAATGAAAACTGTTATTATAGGTGAACTCAATCAACACTAAATAACTATCCCAAACACCACCTTGCTCTAGCACACAAGCATGCAACAAATCCTCCAACGATTGAATTGTCCTCTCGGTTTGACCGTCTATTTGCGGATGGTAATCCGGACTCAATCTTAGCTTAGAACCCAAAGCCTTTTGCAAGCTTTCCCAAAACCTCGATGTTAATCTATGATCTCTATCTGATACAATACTCTTAGGAACTCCATGCTACTTCACAATCACAGAAACATAAATCTCGGCTAGCTTCTCCAAAGAATAACTAATATCAATCGGAATAAAGTGAGTAGATTTAGTAAGACTATCCACAATTACCCAAATAGAATTATTACCTCTTTGTGTATTCGGTAAACCCATAACAAAATCCATCGATATACTATCCCATTTCCATTCTGGAATATCCAACGGTTGCATTAACCCACTAGGCTTCTGATGTTCCACCTTAGACTTCTGACAAGTCAAACACGCATAAACAAAATAAGCTACATCTCTCTTCAATCCGGACCACCAAAAGATCTTTTTCAAATCTTGATACATCTTATTCGCACCCGGATGAATACTTAAATTACTTTGGTGTCCCTCTTCCAATATCATCTTTTTCAACTCCTCATCATCGGGAATACAAATACGACCACGGAATCTCAAAACTCCAAAATTATCAACCTTGAAATCCTCATTCTCATTCATCATCAAATCAACAAATTTCAAATCCAACTTTTTCTTTTCACAAACGGTCGCAAGAAAATCATTCGTAGCACGTAGCATACCAAGTCTCACGCTTCTCGGTGTCATCTCACAAACCAAACTCAAGTCTCTAAAATTATCCAAAAGTTCCCATTCCCTTATCATCAATGCGGACATATGTAACAACTTACGACTCAAGGCATCGGCTACCACATTCGCCTTACCCGGATGGTAATTCAAACCAAAATCATAATCCTTCAAAAGTTCTAACCATCTCCTTTGTCTCATGTTCAATTCCTTTTGATCAAATAAATATTTCAAACTTTTGTTATCACTAAAAGACTTCAAATCTTGCACCATAAAGATTATGCCTCCAAATTTTTAGAGAAAAAACCACGGCCGCTAATTCCAAATCATGCGTAGAATAATTCTTTTCATGCATCCTCAATTGTCTTGAAGCATAAGCTACAACTTTTCCATCTTGCATCAAAACACCACCTAACCCAAACAATGAAGCATCACAAAATACTACAAATGGTTCTGTCGGATTCGGCAAAATCAAGATCGGAGCCGTCGTTAACCTTCTCTTAAGTTCCATAAAACTCTCTTCACAATGAATATCCCAAATAAAAGCCTTTCCCTTACAAGTCAATTGCGTTAACGGAAGTGCCAACTTTGAAAATCCTTCAATAAACCTCCGATAATAACCCGTCAAGCCTAAAAAGCTTCGAATCTCCGTAACCGATCTAGGAACATCCCATTGCATTAACGCATCAATATTGGATGGATCAACAGTAATACCACCATCAGAAATAACATGCCCAAGAAAACTTACCTTCGACAACCAAAACTCGCACTTTGACAACTTAGCATACAATTGTTTCTCTTTCAAAATCTGTAACACAATCCTTAAATGTTTTTCATGCTCTTCTTGAGACTTAGAATAAATCAAAATTTTGTCGATGAACACAACCACAAAACGATCCAACTGTTCATGAAAAATATGATTCATGTATTCCATAAACACACCCGGCGCATTAGAAACTCCGAATGGCATCACGGAATACTCGTAATGACCATACCGTGTCCTAAAAGCCGTCTTTTGAATATCCTCCTCTTTCACATGAATCTGGTGATATCCTGATCTCAAATCAATCTTACTAAAAACACGTGCACCAACCAATTGGTCCATCAAATCATCGATCCTCGGAAGCAGATACTTGTTCTTAATTGTCACCTTGTTCAACTGTCGATAATCAATATATAACCGCATACTTCCATCCTTCTTCTTTACTAACAATACCGGCACACCCCAAGGAGAAACACTCGGCCTAACAAACCTCTTATCCAACAAGTCATTCAATTGCTTCTTCAATTCTACCAACTCTGAAGCTGACATACGATACGGTGCCATCGAAATCTGTCTAGTACCCGGAATTAGATCAATAGAAAACTCAACTTCTCTTTCCGGCAGTACATCCTTAATATCGTCCGGAAACACTTATGGGAAATCATACACCACTAGAAACCTACTTATCTCCACTTCGCTCTCCACTGACAGCGATGCAAACAAATCAAACAACTGAGCTTCGTCCACCAAAAGTTTCTTCAACTCTTTCGTGGATAGGAAACTCTCTTCTTCATCATCATCCAAAGAAGGAAACCTTACTAACTTATGATAACAATCTATATGAACTCGATTAAACTGCAACCAGTTCATACCCAAGATCACGTCCAAACCTTCCAACGGCAAACAAACTAAATCCATAACAAACTCTTTACCATACATGGTCAAAGAACAACTTACACACACCAAAGAAGTAGTTACTGAACCTGAAGCAGGAGTCTCAATAACCATCTCACCACCCCAAGAAGACATAAAAATATTCAAACACTTAGCGCACTCAAGAGAAATGAACGAATGAGTCGCTCCTGTATCAATAATAGTAATTAAAGGTGTACTATTAATAAAGCATGTACATTTAATCAAACGGTTTGCACTAGTAGTATCCTTCCCTGCTAATGCAAACACCTTTCCTCCCGCCTGAGCTTGTTTCAGCTTAGTACACTTAGTACTAATGTGCCCAACTTCCCCACAATTGAAACATTTCACAACGTTCCTTCTACACTCGGTAGTAGCATGTCCAAGGTCTCCACAGTTTGAACATTTCACAATACTCTTCCCACACTCAAAAGACTTGTGGCCTAAATCGCCACACTTGTAACACTTAACGGGACCAGAACTCCCTCCACCAGATCTCCTATTAAAGTTTCCCCTATGTTTGCCCTTATCAGCGGGTGTCACATAAGGTCCACTTCTAGCTTGTTGCTTCCCTTTCCTCTCATTCACACTCTTGTAATGTGTAGAACGAGCTTTGCTATATTCTTCAAAAATTCTACAACATTTTATCAAATCTGAAAACCTTCTAATCCTCTAATATCCCACAACTTTCTTAATCTCAGGATGCAAACTATTCTCATACTTAATACACTTTGAAAACTCAACAGTAACAGCAGCATAATGAGGATGAAACTGAACCAATTCCACAAACTTAGCAGTATAGTCAACCACTGACATACCACCTTGCTTCAGCTTAAGGAATTCCATCTCCTTCTTTCCCTTCACACTCTCAGGGTAGTACTTCCCTAAGAACTCAATACGGAAAACTTCCCAAGTTATCTCTTTATCATCCTCTTCAAGAGCTTGACTTCTACCGACCCACCAATCATCGGCTTCTTCCTTCAGCATGTGAGAACCAAGCCTCACCTTAATCTCTTCAGCACAGTCCATGACTCTGAAGATTCTTTCAATATCCTTCAACCAATTTTGAGCACCATCAGGATCGAATCTTCCTTTGAAGATCGGCGGTTGATTCTTCATGAACTCATCATTAGCATTCACATTTGGCGCTCCCTGCACCGCCCTAGCCATTGCTTCCAAAGCAGCAGCCATAACATTGTCATTTCTACTAGCCATATTCTGATTGTTCCCAAAGACAACAACAAGATTAAACAAAAGTTCAATCATAACAACATCAAGACAGACACAACTGACTCGAACACTGACTCTGATACCACTTAATGTAACACCCCCTTTCTATACCCCAATAAACAATTAAATCACTTAGGCACATATTAAAATTTCCATCAGAGTATATTTGAAATATGGTATAAAAAGAGAAATGCCACATTATACTTGAAATCAAAACCATAATACTCCTGCTCATAATAGATATGCAACAATAGAGTAATTTCCAAACGATAAATGATTATACAGCGGAAACATTTCAACAACATCAAACATATATATTTCAATTCATATATATATATATATATATATATATATATATATATATATATATATATATATATATATATATATATATATATATATATATATATATATATATATATATATATATATCAACAAGTTAGATGTCAACAACAATATTCATGTCTATACAAAACATTCATCCAAAAGATACATGTACACAATGCATCACAAAAATGGTGCTAAGCCAACCTAACTACCCGGTGCTACATATCAGAGCTGACCGACCAAAAGATGAAGACGATCTTCACAAATATTGACATCCAACAACCTACTCTGCAATGCCTCGTAGAGTATCATAAAACAGCAGAAGGGTGAGAAACATTATCATAATAACATTGCATATAATTATATATCTCAACATATAAAATGCACATAAAACATATTCTCACCACAAATCATTCATTATCACTTATACACATCGCAATGTGTACATCAATACCAATCAAACATAATAATTACACACAATTCACCAATTAAAATAAACTTACATTATATATGTTTATTCCTCAATTCTATTCATTCCGCATAAACATACGTCTAGCTATGTTTAATCACACATATACATTACAAATGTATAATTCACACACACACACACACACACACACATATATATATATATATATATATATATATATATATATATATATATATATATATATATATATATATATATATATATATATATATATATATATATATATATATATATATATATATATATATATATATATATATATATATATATATATATATAACATGCATGTATACAACAAAGTATGTTTCATCACACATACTATCATCTCCATAATACTCCAAATAAACATATGCACGTTCATGTTTATTTCTACATATCATAATTAAAATGATAAAATGCAACTCATAGAATCCGACACACGACTCTATGTAGATGCAATGCGGTACCGACTCAACATTTCAGCAGGTTCACTCAGGAACCAAATGGAATCATCGCTTGTTACCTAAAGTAACTCCCCGTCGGGCACACGATGTTCCCCATTGCTCACATCCCACATGGGCACACAATGTTTATGGATTGCTCACACCCCACATGGGCACACAATCCGATTGCTCACACCCCACACGGGCACACAATCAATGTGAATAAATCACCCATCGCTCATACCCCACACGGGCATACGATGTTTCTAGATTTCACACACACCATACGAGCACACAATCTGATCGCTCACACCCCACATGGGCACACGATCATGTTGTAGTCATCGCTCACACTCCACATGAGCACACGATGCTACAACGGATTCACAAGGAATCCCACGGCACAAGAATGCATACATTATGCTTTACATGCAAAATGACACACAACATTCTTGAAAATGCATACATTACTGACAACATAATTATGCACTCAACTCATTCACTTAACATACATTTGCATACAATTCAAGCAAGGTGTTCATTTGCCAACGACCACAACATCACCTCGAACTCACAATTCCACAATTAACTTATTTACGTTTTATCGAAAAAGTCAGGTGAAAGTCGGCTAAACATTTCATTTCTTAGCATCATTAGTTTCTACACATTTCTAGCTTCGAATCGATATAAGGAACACTAAAAACGGATACCCGAAACTAAAGCTACGGAATAAAACACAATTTCCTCAAAAACTTACAGGCTCGCAGAGCGCCCTCTCGCTCGCAGAGCGAGGAAATCCCTGGAACTTTCACTGAGCGAGGGATAGCTCGCTGAGCGATCACTGCTAATTCCAGAATTTCTCAGCTGCGAACAGTCAACTCCAAACACCCCAAATCTCCAAAATACTTCCATAAACATGATATAGAGCATATATCTAACATCATACTTCGATTATAACGATTCCTAACCGATTAATCTACCAATTTCTCACATTTTCACTAAAACCCTAACTATTCATCTTCTCTAAACTTCCATCAAAACCAAAACTCAACCAATCAAACACATACATAATCATACACAATATTAAGATAACAATGTTTATCACCCTTACCCGATTATTTCGTCTATGCGGAGCAATCTTGATCAAAACCTAGTTTTTCCTCTTTTTCTCCTTCTTCTCCTTTATTTCTCTCCTATTTCCATTCTCTCTCTTTTTCTTTCTATTTCCTTTTCTTTTCTCTTCTCTTAACTTATACTATTTTCTCTATATTTTCTATTCTTTCTCTTACTAACTATTTTCTCCCCCAAATATCATTTTTCTCACAAAAATATAATTCAATATAATTCTAACTTATCACTAATTAGTAAATGTCTAAAATACCCGTTTATCCAATTTTACCCGAAAATTCACAAAATGGTACAATTACATATCACACCAACATATCACATTAATTCCTCAACATATCATATCATCATGATAATTTCACAAATAAAACAATTATCATTCAAATAAAATAAAAGACTCCACAAAAATTGGGAAAATCGAATCGGGGCGTTACAACTCTCCCCCACTTTAGAAACTTTCGTCCTCGAAAATATTACCTGGTCCAAACAACTTCGGATACGACTCGCGCATCCTACTCTCCAATTCCCAAGTCATATTGCCTTCCGCAGTGCCTCCCCACTCCACTTTCACAAGCGCAATATCTTTTCCTCTCAGCTTCTTGATTTCACGATCCAAAATTCTAATCGGCAAAGCTTCCACCGTAAGGTTATCTCTTACTTCAACCTCGTCCATGGGAATAACATATGACGGATCCGGAACATACTTCCGAAGTTGCGAAACATGGAACACATCATGCAAATTCGAAAGATTTGGAGGCAACGCCACACGATAAGCCACATCACTCACCCGTGCAGTAATCTGATACGGCCCAATAAAACGAGAAGTCAACTTCTTCAACTTCAAAGCACAACCCACACCCGTAACCGGTGTAACTCTAGAGAACACATGGTCGCCTTCCTGAAACTCAAGATCCTTCCTTGTCTTGTCATGATAACTCTTTTATCTACTTTGAGAAGCTCTCATCTTCTCCCGAATAAACTTTACTTTTTTTATGTCGTTTGTTGTACCATCTCTGGTCCAACTACCGTTCTCTCTCCAGTTTCATGCCAACACAAAGGTGTTCGACATCTCCGACCATACAAAGCCTCAAATGGTGCCATACCAATACTCGAATGAAAACTATTATTATAGGTGAACTCAATCAACGCTAAATAACTATCCGAAACACCACATTTCTCTAGCACACAAGCACGCAACAAATCCTCCAACGATTGAATTATCCTCTCGGTTTGACCGTCCGCTTGCGGATGGTAAGCCGGACTAAATCTTAGCTTAGAATCCAAAGCCTTTTGCAAGCTTTCCCAAAACCTCGATGTAAATCTAGGATCTCTATCTGATACAATACTCTTAGGAACTCCATGCAACTTCACAATCACAGAAACATAAATCTCGGCTAGCTTCTCCAATGAATAACTAATATCATTCGGAATAAAGTAAGATGATTTAGTAATCCTATCCACAATTACCCAAATAGCATTATGACCTCTTTGTGTATTCGGCAAACCCGTAACAAAATCCATCGATATATTATCCCATTTCCATTCCGGAATATCCAACGGTTGCATCAAACCACTAGGCTTCTGATGTTCCATCTTAGACTTCTGACAAGTCAAACACGCATAAACAAAATGAGCTACATCTCTCTTCAATCCGGATCACCAAAAGATCTTTTTCTATCTTTTTTTCTTTCTATTTCCTTTTTTTTTCTCTTCTCTTAACTTATACTTTTTTCTCTCTATTTTCTATTCTTTCTCTTACTAACTATTTTTTCCCCCAAATATCATTTTTCTCACAAAAAATATAATTCAATCTAATTCTAACTTATCACTTATTAGTAAATGTCTAAAATACCCTTTTATCCAATTTTACCCGAAAATTCACAAAATGGTACAATCACATATCACACCAACATATCACATTAATTCCTCAACATATCATATCATCATGATAATTTCAAAAATAAAACAATTATCATTCAAATAAAATAAAAGACTCCACAAAAATTGGGAAAATCGAATCGGGGCGTTACACATGTGGCTTGCGCCACATGTGCCTGGGAGTAAGTGGCTCCCGCCACTAAAATGTGGCTTCCTACTTTAAGCATGTGGCGTTCCAACCTACGGGTTCTATTATCGTCCCCAAACCAACATTTTCCATAATTTCACGCAACGTATCAACACAATTAAAATCAACACTACATAGAACAACTCATAAACAACTTATAATCAACAATCGAATAAGAATTTCATACAAAACAATTATCGAAATAATAAGTTAACAGATTTTCATAAACAACATCAACAAAACACATCAACCTAATACTACCCAATCACAATATCGATTATCATACCCAGTTATAAGGATCGAACCTCACCCTTACCTTAATCGATGGTCGCTCGAATCTCCGATCGATTTCGTTTCTGACAACGACTTCTCGTAATTGTTTTCTCCCCTTTTCCCCGTTCTCCAATTTCACGATTCATCCTCCTCTTACTGATACCTTCTTCTGACTAACTCTTTTTATTTTATTATTTTTATTAAAATAATAATCCAATATAATAATCAACTAATGGGCCTAAGTCTTACACCCCCTTTAATTGCTAATTCCGACGCAATCCAAGCCCACTAACCAACATGCTCCAATAATCAATAATATCACTCGTAATATTATTTCCTCGACTTTTCGACTAAAAATTCCAACTTAACGACTTAATTCTTTGCAACACAAAATCAACCGAATAATAATTCGCGACCAACTACTTACTCCCGACGTAGTAGATTAACTTCCGAATATCAATCAAATGGTCCAAACAATCCAAACAACATATCCAACAATAAATGGAAGAATACTCTGTAGTATCTTCCACAACTTATATTGACTTAATTAATTAAATTCGACTTAAACCAACTTATAGCCATCAAGATAATATTCCGATAAATTCGGCCATCAACACAAATCAACCAAGATACTCAAATCAACACGAATTACCACATCATACCACAATTATATTTAATTAAATAATTAATTAAATTAAACGGGCGTTACAAACTGTAATACTCATATATAAAATACATATATCAAAGCATATTTTTCATATATAAGTTCAAGTTTGGTACTGAAATACAAATAAGTTCTTATTAAAACACATTGTAAAATTTTAGCCAACTAAATACATAAGGTACTATAACAAAAGGCTAACAATAATACAAGATTTCAAAACAAAATAAAACTAAGATCTAGATCCGAAGATCTCAAAATATCCACAACGGGAGCAAAAGCCATCGAAAAGTAAGGATAATCAAACAGCCTTATCCTTACCCTCCGCGGAACCTGAAGTACCTGAAAATATATCAATAACATGGGTGAGATAACAACATCTCAGTGAGTTCCCTATCTTAGAGTTCTCTCGGCTCTATAGGTTTGAATCTAACCACTACTAGAGTCTTTGGTCACTTCTCTACAAGGAACCAAAACAAGATGGAAACGTCCATACAACGCTCTCGACACTTCACGTGGGACTCAATGGAATACCCGCCTCAAGTGTTATCGGCAAGGCTTCCCGTGGGAATCATTGTAATACCCACCTCAAGCCACTACCAAGTCTTTACGGATGCTTCCCGTGAGACTCAGTGTAATACCCACCTCAAGACTTACTCAAGACTTCACTGGGCAAGGCTTTCCATGAGACTCAGTGTAATACTCATCTCAAGCCACTACCATGCTTCCCGTGGGACTCAATGTAATACCCACCTCAAGCCTCTACCATGCTTCCCGTGGGACTAAGTGTAATACCCACCTCAAGCCTTTTCTCGGGCAAGGATTTCCATGGGACTCAGTATAATACCCATCTCAAGCCACTACCATGCTTCCCGTGAGACTCAATGTAATATTCATCTCAAGCCTTTACACGCCTTTCCAACGATTTCGCATCACCTAGGGTAATCCTAAACATCTCACAATTTATACTTTTTTATTTCCAAGAGTTCACAATTTCCTAACTAACATAATTACGGTTAATTAGAAAAGTCGGGTAAAAGTCGACTCAAAATAATATTTCTTGGTCTTATAAGATAGAATATATTATTAGCTTCAAATCGATATAAATAACAATTAAACCGGATAAACGATGAAGAAGTTATGAATTTTTAAAGTAAGAACAAAATAATATTTTTCCAAGAGTTACAGTGTTAACCGGTTAACGCATTTGGTTAATCGGTTAACCAGTCTGAATTTCCACTTCCAATAGTGTATTACAGTCTTGTTAACCGGTTAATGCATTTGGTTAACCGGTTAACCGACAGTTAGTGGCTGAAAAACCCGCGTTTTCAAATACTCAACTTCTCCAAATTCAATCCAAACAACACCAAACACCAAAACAATTATCAACAGAGGTTCTCATACATATTGTCAACATATTCATGCATTTAATCGATATTTTAACCGTTCAAACTCTCAATTCTACAATTTCTAGCATTTTGACCTAACCTCAAGAAATCTATAACTTCTAGAAATAAAACTCACCTCTACCAAAGATTTTTGAGAAGATTGAGAGATGAATGAATGATGAATCTTCAAGACCAAGAGCTTCTTCTTCTTCTTCTTCTTCAAGCTTTTCCCTTCTTCTCACTTTCCTCTTCTTTCTCTTCCTATTTCACTTTCCCTTACTATGTTTATGTTTCTAAGCAACATAACATAAAGAAAACAATTATTTAGGTTTATACGGGAAAATTATAATTTCCTTCCAAAGGGTCCAAATAGAGGGTATCCAAAAATATCGCTTAATCAACAATTTAATAAAACCTCTGAGTCAGATAATATTAGTTAATATAAATTAATTCACCGATTGCTCCAATTATTTTTGTTAAAACATCTCAGAGCAACCCGGAACCCTATTGATATCAAATAATATTATTCAGAGCATTAACATAAATTACGGGGTATTACAAATTTTATTTTAGTATGATTTTTGTGTCTTGTACAAAAAATTTGTATTATGTTTTTGTATTGATCAAGAATGTGAATTATGCTATTAGGCACTTACAGGGACGGATCCAGACATTATATATTGGTGTGGCTAAATATGAAAAAATATATGAACTAAATTTTATTCAAAATAAGAAATAATTTAATGAAATAAATTTACAATGAAAATGGTCTATTATCCATTTTTATGAGTTAAAATAATATTATTGTTAATTCCAAGAACATATATTTCTATAAAAGTTACAAGACGATCATTTAACAATTGATTATTAATTTTGTTACATAGTTGACTCTTTACAATTTTATTCATTGAATAACCTCAATATAACATTGAACATTTCTAAGATAATTCTAAAGCTAATGTCGCAACACCACTTTCGACACATCTATAAAATCATTTGGATAAAATTATTCATACTATAAAGAGAATAATAAAATCAATTGATTATAAAAAAATTAATTGATTATAAAAATATCATTTGAGAAAAAATTGAGAAAATCGATTTTTTTAAACAAATTGGAATTTTAGGATTTAGTTCAAAAAGGGAAAAAGAATAAGAAAAAATTGAAATACTCAATTTATCTTTGATTTTAATCACTCATAAATAAATTTTTAATCACCCATAAATAACTACGATCAAAATAAATGGAAAAATTGGAGGAAAAAAAATAAAGAATTAATCAATATAAAAGAAAAAAAAAAGTTTATGAGATGATGAGATTTGAGAGGAAAAGAAAAAGAAATTATTAAAAGAAATGAAAATGTGATAAATAATTGCTTAGAGAAAAATAAAATGATTTTCTAATATTTTTTCTTTCAATAATTATCTATTTATAAGACAAAAAGTTTCCTACTAAATAGAATTTATCCTTTAGAATGTCTCAATTTGTTAGCTTTTTTTTTTATTTACATTTCTTTTAATCTATGTGATAATAGCATTGTTATTTGAAATAAAATGATATAAAAATAATTGAAAAATTGGTGTGGCTATAGCCACACCATGGCACAACATAGGTCCGCCCATGGGCACTTATGATGGTGTCAGTATCAAATAAACACTTGTATGATATTATTCTAGATATATATTATATGGAGTGTTTCAGCAACCAGAGAGTCACCGATAAATATTTCATTACTATAGGCTTTTGAAATAACAGTAGATGTTGAATTACCAAGATCTTCATTTAAATCTTTAAGATCCAAAAAATCAAGCTCTTTGATTATCTTTTCAAAACCTTGAATTTTAACATCATGATGCTTTTGAGAGGATTTTTTACTTTAATACCCCATTTTTCAAAATTAAACACCAATATACCCCTTTTTTTAAAAAAAATTCCAAAGTACCCCCATTTCAAGCCATGCTCGGCCAGTGAGATGTTGAGCACGTGAAGGGAAAAAGCAATGGGCGTGCTCGGCCAATGGGATGCCAAGCACCCCAATATTTTATTATTTTTTCGTTTTTCATGATTTTAATTGTTTTTAATTGTTTTTTTTATAATACTTTTAATAATAATAATTTTAATAATATATTTTAATAATATATTTTATTAATAATAATTTTAATAATATATTTTAATAAAAAAAATTATTTATTCTCTAACTACAAAGAGTGATTAAAAAATATTTTTTTATGGAATATGGATTAAAAAATATTATTGAATATATATTAAAAAATATTTATTATTGAATATTTATTAGTGAATATTTATTATTAAATATATATTAAATATTTATTATTAAAAATATTTATTTATCAATATTTTTTATTAAATATTGATAATTATGTAAATAAAAATAAAGTGCTCGGCCATTGACATCCCAGACGTCTTCAAAATTTAGCAAACTAATCAACAACCACGATCAGCGTAAGTGGGTCTTCGACTCCTCTGTTGACTTCACCAGTGTGTGTTGAAAACATACATTGGACATCTTCATCGTTTTCGACGCGATCCATATAATACATGTACGTACCATCGGGGTTATTATCAGTCAACGTTATGTATGGACATCGATACTCAACTTTCCTCACCTTCAAGCGACGACCTCCTACCTGTCGAAGACCCGTGTTGATGGCTGCAGTCAGTGTTCTAAAATTCCATTACGGATCTAGGTAAACACTGATTCTTTTGTCTTGCCCGTAGAATGCAACAGCCCAAACAGACATTTCTAAAAATACTAATTGACACTGGTGATGATTTTTAGTGAAACGTATCAGACTATTTATAATAAAATTTTACATGATAACTCGGATATTCAATGACCGAGCAACTTTTACTGTTCGGGTATTCAATGACCGAGCACTTTATTTTTATTCACATAATTATCAATATTTAATAAAAAATATTGATAAATAAATATTTTTAATAATAAATATTTAATATATATTTAATAATAAATATTCACTAATAAATATTCAATAATAAATATTTTTTAATATATATTCAATAATATTTTTTAATCCATATTCCATAAAAAATATTTTTTAATCACTCTTTGTAGTTAGAGAATAAATAATTTTTTTTATTAAAATATATTATTAAAATTATTATTAATAAAATATATTATTAAAATTATTATTATTAAAAGTATTATAAAAAAAACAATTAAAAACAATTAAAATCATGAAAAATGAAAAAATAATAAAATATTGGGGTGCTTGGCATCCCATTGGTCGAGCACACCCATTGCTTTTTCCCTTCACGTGCTCAACATCTCACTGGCCGAGCATGGCTTGAAATGGGGGTACTTTGGAAATTTTTTAAAAAAAAGGGGTATATTGGTGTTTAATTTTGAAAAATGGGGTATTAAAGTAAAAAATCCCTTTTGAGACCGTGAACCTCTTTCAGATACTCCCAAAGAATAAATCATAATACTATTAAATAGTAAAGTACTCGAATATCTGTTGCTACCTACTTGAAATTGATTTATTGTTGGTTCTATAACTTGCTCCTTTTTAGCATCAATAGTCCAACGACGGAGCATATACTTTGATTTGAAGTAAGAGAAAAAATCTTCTTTAGGCGCACATTTAATACATGTTGACAAAGAATACCCAAAAATTCAAACATGTGACAACTACAATTCACTTCATTCGAAATAATATGAAAAGTCACATAATAATTAGGTTTCTCCTTGTAAATCTCATGAACCTTGTAAGTGAAAAGATCACTAGAAAATTCAACTTTCTCTGCAATAATTTTGAAGTTTCTTGTAAATATTTTTGAAGTTTCTTCTTTAATAAGATATAAAGTTCGCAAAAAAAGTTTTGAATTGATTGTCTTGAAAGTATTCTCCCTTTCAGTATTATAACGTGTATCAAGAATCTTGTCATATTGTGTTACAAACTTGTTCAATGGAGTACTATAATTCAAAAAATCCTGAAAAAAACCCATTCATACTTTCACTTCTTTGAGTTGTTTGAGTTGTGGACATTCCAGCACAAAAATTGTTACATATATAAGTTGGAATCCATTTTGATCGAATATAATATATATTTTGAAGTCATTGATTGTCTTGCAACCCATATTTATCTATCATTGCTTCCCAATCTGATTCAAAATCTTCAACAATGATTGATCGGTGAATATACTTATAAAATTAATCTTTAAAATCATCGTATTCATGACAGATATTGTTAAGTACTTTGGAACTTTTTTTTCAATGTGTCACATATATTAGTGATGATTAACATTTGAAACCACACTTGCCACTACATTAGGGATAATAATGTCTTGGTCGGTGATAATTGTTTTAGAATAACACTACTAGAAATACTCTGTTTTCATACGGATTTTAAAAAATCCGCAGAAAACATGTTTCCTGCGATTTTTCATTCCCACCTAAAACCTTCGTGGGTAATATAAATCCGCAGATAAATACGCAGGAATCAAAATCCGCAGGTAAAGTCACAGGGAAAAGTCGCAGGTAAATGCTCAGGAAATTCTCAATTCGCGGTAAAATCCGCAGAAAAGGCCGCAGGTATTTAAAGTTTCCACAGGAAAAGAAACGCCGTAGATAAATCCGCAGGAAATATTTCTCTAATTTTTTTATTTTTTTTTTCTTATTCATATTTTAAATATTGTATGTTAAATATCAAAGTAACAATAATATATAAATTAAAATTTAATTTGAATGAGACAATTCTATACTAATCACTTTCAAATTTTTAAAACAACCAAATGAATAAAAAAAAGACAATCCAAATTTCATACTAGTTAACAAAAAAAACAATCCAAATCAAAATAATTTTTTATCAATTACAAAATAATTTTTTTTGAACAATTCGAAAAGATACCATCATCCCATAAAATATCAGGAAATGTACTCATGGTTACAAATACATGCACACTTTGAATAGAAACAATTAGTGGAACCTTAAGACCATACATAAACCACCTAAATAAATCTAAAAACAAATTTATTTTGGGTTATCCAACAATTGAGTCGTAGTTAATTTAGCTAATATTTCATGTTAAATATCATTTCAAACTTTTCTTTTACTGGTATTCCAAACTAAATGTATATGATTAGACCATTGACAATGATATTTCATACTACGCTGAAAAGGTTATTTTTTGAACAAGTGTTATATGGGAATCATAAATAGTAATTCTATAATGAACCAGCTAGTTAATCAATTCTAATATTATGAGTCAAAAGAACTTTTCTCAACTCTATATGGGCATTAATCTCATTACAAGCTAGGATGCTAAAACTATTGGAAGGACTCTCAAGACTTACAGATTCAATAGAAGGAACTTGGATATTCTCCAGGTTTTCAACTGCTGTGAAAGTTTGAATATATTCTTCTTCCTATCAATAATCTTCATGGTTCCATTAGGCTGCCACTCTC
Source organism: Lathyrus aphaca (assembly GCA_963966055.1). Lineage (NCBI taxonomy): Eukaryota > Viridiplantae > Streptophyta > Magnoliopsida > Fabales > Fabaceae > Lathyrus > Lathyrus aphaca. The sequence goes on from OZ014519.1 coordinate 226,893,456, forward strand.
CAATGTCCCCTGTTGAATAAATCACTCAATTTAAAATAATCTAGTATAAAGGGCCATAAAGAAGTCAATATTCTAATATCTACATTATTTTAGAGTTTAAAGTCCTTACTTTAGTTGCAGCTTCTTGAATCAGCTCTAAAGAGTCAGAGTCATACTTTGAAGTGATCAAGTATAAACCAAGAATGCAGAAGAATACATCTAGTATTTTTTTGGAAAATGATGATTCTAACAAAGTGAAATCATGGATAAAACTAGTGTCAATTTGATGAAATTAAAGACTCTATTAACTTCTGTAGTTAAGTTGTATCCAAAGTATAAGTTTTTAAAAAGAAAAACAGAATAGAAGAGTATAAGTATGTGTTACAATGTTAAATCATAATAAGTATGTAAATTTTACTCATAAAGAGTAGATTCCGACGATGAAATTTCAATTCAAGCCATGTAGTCTATTTGCTTTAGAGTTTCTTCAGTGTTGCTTTCAAGTGTGGCTGAAGGGTAACTGTATTAGTAGCCATCTCAACCTTATAACAAAGATTCCCTTCAACGAGTCGAAAACACCTTTCGATCCCTGGAACCTGTATCGAATGCATACAACATTTCAAGTCTAAACAACACATAAACAAAATAAATCATCGGTTGATCCATTTCAGCCACTACTTTCTTCTTTTACCATTCGACACAAATATAAGAAACAAAAGTAGTCATATTTGAACATTTCGATTATAAGCATGATAAACAAAACATTCATATTGTTGCATTTGTGAAAGACTATCATGTTAAATCACCTTGGAAGCATTCCCCACAAGTTCACTCTGAAGCTGTATCACTTTCTCTTCAATGTTATATGTCCCTTTCTGGAATTTGACAGCAAAAAAGTGATTTTTCTTAATCAAAACTAAATCAACTTTAGCCTTCAAATCAAATCCATAATTTCTAGCATAGCATACAGAATATAGATACAAAAACAAACATGAATCAAAAGAGTCAAAAGCAGTGTATCCCTGAAACAAAACAACATTGAAAACAAGTACCTGAACTTCAACAAGACCATTGCTTTGAGAAATGACAACTTCAATGGTTCCATCAGGTTTAGGACGCCAGTATCCACTCTCAGAATACATAGGCTCTCCAGAACTGAGTTTCCATGTTTTCTGAGTGTACACTATCATAGGCTACACCCATTTCACACAATCAATACATAAAACACAAACATAGGAAGATGAAAAATATGTGTCTTAAATTTATTAGTTTGATAAGACAGAAAAAAATTGAATTAGAACACTTAATACTTTAGTTCTTTAATTTTATTAGTTTAAATGTGATCATGCAGGGAAATAGACAGCACTGTAACAGTCAATAATTTGGCTTAAAAAAGCTTAAAACTGATTGGATGAGATTCGAATTGACCCGGCCTAGCATACTTTTTTCTTTCGAAAACCCTTTAGACTAATCTCCAATTGATTTTCAAGACTTTGTAGTTCTTTAATACCCAAGCCAGAAAGTCCTTCACCCATCAATTGCCTGCTTTTACTACAAGGTTATGATTAACCTGTTAGATTCTTTACCCGTTTTTCAATTATGCAACTGGTAAGTGCTCATTGTTTAATTAGAATTCAAAGATCAAGGAACATTAGAAACAAGATGAATAATATAGCAATAGTAATTACCTCAACAACATAGACAAGAGGTGTCATAGATGTCTGTGATCACTACTAGTTACCTTCATTTCCTCTGGAGAGGAATAATGTTTTTCAGTACCATAAACATCAAACCTCAGAGAACTACTTGTTGTCAATGAATAACAACGAGTGAAGTAACCACCTGTAAGCAAAACAAGTAAAAAAAGATAAGAAACTTGGTTCATGCATTTTATCAAACACTTGGTGTGCATTTGCGATTCGTCAAATACGTTAACGAATTCACAAATGAAAACGAAGCTCCAATCCGTAACAAAAACAAATAACAACCTTGCAGTAAGTGTATAGCAGCAATCGAAACAAAAGAGGAGGAGAAGAATTCACAATGTTAAATACCGACTCAAAATATCGAACTCTGAACCAAAACAGTGTCACGATTGAAACTATTCCGCACCGGAACCGCGAAACAACTCCAAACTGAGTTGAATACACAACCATTTCTGAGTTGATCATAAGCAAAACGCAATTCTAAATCTAAACGAAATTCTTAACCAAAATCACAGAAGCAGAACTTCGAATTTAAAACCGATTATGAGTCGAAAAATGATGCTGAACCGAAACCGAGAGAGATTAACTGTTGTTGTTGCCTCGTTATCGTTGTCTGAAAGAGAAGAGCGAAAATCTGTGAGAATCGACGGTTCCATTGAAGAATCGCTTATGAGAAGTATGGTTCTGAACTTTTTCTCATTTACGGTAATGCAATAATTAAAAGTTTACTTCCTATAACACATTATCATTAAAGTATGATTTCTAATATTAAAACTTTATAATAATTGATAAGAGATCAAATATAATTTTCTATAACATAAAATTAATATTAAATAAATAAGATTAAATTTAAATTTTAGAAATAATTCTAAAACATATCCTTAAAATTAATCAAAATGGAATAAGTTTTTTTTGAAAATTATTATGTCATTTTATTTGAACTTAATTTTAGTCAAAATTATTTTTAACTTGTGAAATTAAGTCAGCTTTATAGTCAAAAGGTTAACAATACCCGTGCTAAATTTTATGGCTCAATATGAGGTATGAAAATGAGCTCAATACTCACCTTTTAAATTTTGCATAATTTTATTTTTCAAAATTTTTATATCTTAAATTTTTCAAAAAACAATATTTTTAATTGGTGTAAAAAAAATTTAATTACAAAATATTATTTATTAATAAATATCAAATATTAATATGATTTGATCTCCGTGTGATGAATTCACACAAAGTGGTGCAATGATTTCATATCTACAAATTGAAGTAAATATTTTAAATAATTAGAATAATTAAAATAACACAATTAAAAATAGTAAATTTTTAAAAAGTAAGATTTAATATAAAATTAAAAAATGTGTCAAAAATATATCATGGAAATTTACATGTCAATTATTTTTTAAAATTGTATTTATTAATAGTAAAAATATTATTAAAATAAAAAAAAATGTATTAAAAACTCGCAGGAAAAGTCTCAGCAAATTCCACAGAAAATTCCGCAGCAAATATCCCAACAATTCCAGAGATTTTGAGGTTTATAACTATTTCCTGCGAAATTAATAGAAGTAAAATTCGCAGGAAAATTAAATAATTATTTTAAAATCATAAATCGTAGGTAAAGTCAAAATTTGCTGCGAACACACTTTTCGCAGGAAATAATATTTCAAAATTTTAAGTCGCAGGTATTCTTGCGGATAAACTTTTGCAGAAAAATCCAGGATTTCTTAATTGACAACTCTTAAAATACGATAACATTAATTGAGTATTTCCTTTTTTGATTTATTTTTGTCTCTTTTGACTTAAGTAATCAATAACGTCTTGTTGACTAAATCCAATATTATCAATACCACCACTTCCAGTACTTGAGACAAATGTTATTTTTCTAGGATGTAATCCTGAATCATCTAGCCCATCAATAAGTTTTTTTTTGTACTTTAATCTTTTTTCTATGCACTTGAAGAAACTGTGAAATTATTTTTGTACTTTAATCTTTTTTCTATGCACTTGAAGAAACTGTGAAATTCTCGGGGAGAATAACTCGTGATTATGTTCTCTTATAAATTTAGAGATAATCCATCTATCTTCATTTTTCTTTAGATATATTATTGTCTTACATCTTATTTGTTTAATCTTGAGTTACAGGTTTGTTATTTTCTCCTTTTGCATATTTTTTAATCTGAAACTTCTCCTTTGAACAGACAATCTCTTGACCAATTATCAATTCATTCGTTCATTTAGAAATATGACTCAGCGGTATATTCTATCTGATAATTTTTTTTAAAATATTTTAACCAAAAAAATAGATTTAAATGGTCTGTCATTAAACAAATGTTTGATCAATGTAACCAAATCTATGAAATGGGACAAGGTTTTGGTGGGTGGTGTTTGAGACATCTAGGATAACTAAACTAACTTTATCAATATCCTAAAATTAATATCAGTATCTTATTAATTACTACTGATCTTCTCACATTATTAATTAATACTAAGTGATCAATATCCTAAAATTAATATCAGTACCTTATTAATTACTATTGATCTTCTCACTTTATTAATTAATACTAAGGGATCAATATCCTAAAATTAAAATCAGTACCTTATTAATTACTACTGATCTGTTTACTTTCTAAATCTTTTTTCTCAATCTTAATTTGTTTACTTTCTAAATCTTTTTTCTCAATCTTTTTTCTAAATCTTTTAACGGTTACTTTTATTTCTATAAAATAGCGAAACCTTTTCTCATAACACACAAACATACATTTTCTCATCACAGACAAACCTTACCTTGTATTCATTCTCTCTCATTCTGTTTCAATTCAACTTTACTTCTGCCGAGGGCTCATTCTCTCTCTCTCTCTCTCTCTCTCTCTCTCTCTCTCTCTCTCATTCTGTTTCAATTCAACTCGAATTTCTCAATTCAACTTCAATTTCTCTCTCATTCTGTTTCAATTCAACACTCAACATGAACAACTCCAAGGAAGTAATGATCCGTGAGGTCTGGGCGTACAATTTAGACTCTGAGTTCAATCTCATCTGTAGAGCTATTCATCAAGGTCATTTCATCATCTCGATAGATACTGAATTTCCGGGTGTTATTCATTTCCCGGATATCGACCGTCGTCATCTTCAACCATATGATATTTACCGTTATTTGAAGTTCAATGTTGACGACCTTAAACTCATTCAAGTTGGACTCACACTTGTGGATTCTGAGGGAAACCTTCCTGATTTGGGTAGCAATAACCGTTTTATTTGGGAGTTTAATTTCCGTGATTTTGACGTAAATCATGATCCTTGTAATCAAGATTCCATTGATATGCTCCGCCGTCAGGGAATCAACTTTGAGCGCAATTTCTATCATGGTGTGGATTCCGAACGTTTCGCTGATCTAATGCTCTCGTCCATACTTGTTTTTAACAAATCGGTTACTTGGGTCACATTCAGTAGCGCTTATGATTTTGGATATTTGGTGAAGATTTTGACAGGAACGAATTTGCCAAACCAGCTGGAGGATTTCTTAACTGTCATAGAAGTATTGTTTGGAAAAAATGTTTATGATATGAAGCACATGATGAAGTTTTGCAATTCTTTGTACGGTGGTTTGGAGCGAGTTGCTACTACTCTTAACGTGAGTCGGGCGGTCGGAAAGTCACATCAAGCCGCATCCGATAGTTTATTGACTTTGCATGCATTCAACCAAATGATGAAGACTTATTTTAGGGATGATGAAGCTCCCAAACATGCGGGAGTCCTGTATGGATTAGAAGTTTAGAAGTTGCAGTTTAGTGATTAAAAATTGTAATAAAATTTGAAGTGTATAAAGTATACATTCTTTTCTTATTTTCGTTTCTTAAATCCATAGAATATGAAAATACATTTGTAATTTGAAATAAATTTGAAATGAATAGAGTATACATTCTTTGACTATTTTCGTTTCTTAAATCCATAGAATATGAAAATATAGATTGTTTTGCACATTTGTAATTTGAAATGAATAGAGTATACCTTCTTTGATTATTTTTGTTTCTTAAATCCATAGAATATGAAAATATAGATAGTAATGAAAATTGTGAGGCTGGAGTGCAATATTCAGTTAGTAAAAGTTCTCTGGTTTGCTTGCAGAAATATGATAAAATAATGAATTCAAATAGGCACAAAGAGTCAAAGACATTGTGTCCTGTTTTAAAAATAGTATATTTGCATCTTATAAGTTGGTGTGTCATATAATCAAATAGTGTATGACTATAGCAGAGAGATAGACTAGAGAGATAGACTACTTGTAATTTGTTTGAGGTGGAATAGAAGAGAGAGACAAGTTGAAGATAGAAGTAGAGAACTTTTCTTGACCGGGAGAGAAGAGAAATGAGATAGAAATAGAATGATAAAAAAATCAGATGAGAACTTTTCTAATCTACTCATTTTTCAGGAGAAAAAAACAAGAATTTTTTTCTTTCACTTTTCAATCAGACCTTTAAGTATAGAGCTTATTTGATTCCTTTCTTAAAACTTGTTTTCTTAAAAAGACCAAAAAGCTTATATGATTAATTCGTTCATAAAACTATTTTGCAAAACAATTCATTTTATCTAAAACATCTGGACATACTTATCATCCAACAGACTGTTTGTTAAAAGAAAAACCGACTGTGTTGGTATACTTATCATCCAACAAACAAGTCTGTACATACAAATTTAGTCAATTCCTCATGCCTAAATACTACAACAATTTACCATCTCTCTTCGAATTATTTTGCACGACAAACTTAAAAAACAGATAAACTAACATATGTAATGACAATTCTGCACTTAGGACTTGATTCATGAATCTTTGAATCAATTGAAATTTATTATAACTTAACAATATCAGTAATGAGTCTCAATACAGAGACAAAAACTTTATCTTCAAAGATTATAATGTATATAATGTTAGACATTGCTAATTGGTCACACAAATCTGTCACATATGTATGTTAGGCCCATGGTTGATAGGTCACATCTTTGAAATTATGGGAGCTTTAACCCCAGGTTTAATTTGGCCATCTGCTTTACTAGATTGCCGCACTGAAAGCCTTGCTTTGATTTTATTTGAGTTTATAGAGGACATTATGAACTTCATCAAAATGTGGCTTCGTTGCATTTTTTGTGCTCTCAATCCCCCGTTGAACTTTCTTGTACGGGCCAATAATACGATCATGATCCTTCTCGTCAAAAAGCTGCATCCAAAAAATATGTATTATCACCATATTATCAGATTAAGTTCTGCATGTCACAATTCTAGCTAAACAGTTCTGCATGTCACAATTCTAGCTAAACAGAACTGTAGGAAATATTTCCTCTCTTTAGCCAAACCAGATTCAAATAGAGGCGTCAGACTTCCCTTCCGTATTTCTCTATTTTTCAACCATGCAACGCAAATTAAACAAGACATTTATAATTTATTTTCTTTGAATTCATAGAAAAATCTCAATAAAAAAATTGCTTAATGAATCATGGCATGAAGGTATATAGGAACTCCCCAGTCCCCAGTTTACCGGTATTTGCATAATTTCACAGACAAGGCTGAGATCTGCTATGGAAGGCTGGAAGCTGCCAAGCAAGAACGGTCCGTCACCCTTAAGCCAAATATTCTCTATTGTGGACAGAGATGATACCAAAACTTTCTCGGCTTCAGCAGCTGCTTGTGCGTTTAGTGGTAGACCCAATAATGGAGCTAAGTATTTAGAACATATCCGGTTAGAGCAAAAACAAGTAGACAGGGTCATGTAATAGAGGAAACCGAAGAAAATTTGCACATAAAGGAAACAGTGTCTTCACTGATTCTCAGAGAAAAATATTGATCAAAAAATTAATGCAAAGAATGTAATTCAAATGTACATGCAAAGAAAAAGGCAATTTAACATAAAATTACATGGCATTGCCAGATTTACACAAATCAATGCAAATAACATAATCATCAATGTGCTCAAAGAATGTCTCGACCAATGATATGCTGTCAGTGTCATCTGTAATGTTAACATAAAATCTCTTAGTGACTTGTTATCAAGCAGCTTGCTGTATAAGGAAAATAAAGGAGACAAATAATAAAAATAAAAAAAAAGCAATTGTATGCAGTCTATTGATTAAATACACTGCAGTTGTGAAGCTATGATCCTAGAATTTGATTGGAAAATATGCATTTAGTTAGCAAAGTAAGGCCAATTTCAACTATTTGTCTGTGTTTTCTCTCAAATGTACCATTTTGATAAGATGTATAAGGACATGTCAATCTATAAACAACTCCAATACCATTTAGAAGCTTGGTGAAAGGCCTGAGTTCTCCCCATAGTCAGACTGCACTGCTTTGATTTTGGCATTGAATTGAATTTCCACATAGCTTTGAAACAACTTGAAAGCAAATAGTGCATCATTGTTATCGTTAAGAAGGTAAAGCCATGTGTATCTTCAATAGGCATCTACAAATTCAATGTAATAGGAATAGTCACTACTAGGTAATGGTCCCACATATCACTGAGAATTAATTCAAAGGCAAGCAATAGTATACTTAGTGTCTGATAAAGGAGCTTACAATTTGTATGATTTTCCAAGACAACAAAAGTTACAAAATTCAGCAGAGTTTTATTTCTAATGTGTATATTACACAATTCAATATTGTTAATAGGTCTAGGACTTATATGATCTAGCCAAGAATGCCAAATAGAAAAACTGCTAGTAGTAGAACTTACATTACTAGAGGAATAAGATTCAATGGTGTTATTTCCAATAGAACATAAATAGTGAGACTTATTTCTTAAGGCATTGCTTAAGGACTCCAAAACTAAGTTGTTGAAGCATTAAATCCCCCACTACTATCAAGGGGTCTTTCAAGAAGCACCAAGTTAGATCCCTGTGATTTTACATATCACTTGTTAGGATGGAATTTAAATTAGACTTTGTAATCTTTGGCAAATTTTGATACACGAATCAAATTTCTAGTGATGTTAGGAGCATGAAGTAAGCTATCTAATTGCGCAACACAAAATTTGACACACTTTGGTAGTATCTTCATTGTCTCATTGTCTTATGTTAGATCCCTGTGATTTCACATTTTAAATTATTTCATAAATCAGAAAGTTTAACAATTTTTATTAGATAGCATCAGTTTGGTAGTATCTTCATTGTCTTATGTTTTACTAAGTTGCCAAAATTGAGACAGTTAGATTGTAAAAAAAACAAGTTGAATGTAAATTGAAGTAAACAAGTTTAATATTAATTTGAAATTGGTACACACTACACATATATTAGAACATGGTTAATTGAACCAAATGATCTGAACTTGTTAAAACTAGCATGAAAGTATTTAATAGCGCAACCTTGGTGAAGAAGTGAATATGTAATTATAAATACTGTCATGAAAGTACATTTGATACAGAAATTGATCCCTAATCTCTTCTTACATTTAAATTACAGAGAGGAGATCACTATGAAATTTGATTACTGAAAGCAAATAAACAAAAGTGTTATTTTTGTGCTATAACAAACCTGCTCCGCGGCGCAAATTCAGGTGATGCCAATCTAACACCGAGGGGATTTTAGCTTTCCTCAAAGCATCAGCTGGGTACCTAATGGAATGAGGAGAACAAAAAAATTCAAAATTGGAGAACAGAAGTGTCAACATAGCGAAAACAGAAAGAAACCTGCAGAATGTAATGACTAACATACACAAAGGTGAAACCTACAGGAGGATGCATGTCTGCCCTTTTAGTAACTATTGAGTGAAAGTGAATCGTATTGTAGGATGCCCATATAAATTAATTAACTAACATTAGTATCCAGAAAATTCCACCAACCAAGAACATGCAAAAGTAGAAAGAAGTGCAGAAAATTTCCCCGTGAATGTCATTGTGGAAAAGCGACAAGAGACAAAGGCAGATTCTTGCAAAATTTTCAGTATCAACAGACACTTTGATGGCCTTGGCGCGAGTATTGTGTTTGAATCGGTGGTGAGACTTGCTAGAACAACTATCAGAGAGGGATGAGCTTCACTCAACTTGGACAACCTACCGCCACAACTGCCAGAGAGGAATCCTTTATCATTCATTCTATTTATGTCAAGATTGTGAGTGTTGTGTTGTGTGCCTTTCTATTGAACAATCTATTCTATCATCTAATAACAGTAAAATATTTCTATTATATTTCTCTATTTGGTACCAGTTTCTATCAACCAGTATCATAGTAGTTATGATCCAGGGCAAGAAATTCACAAACTTCACAGTAGGGGAAAATGGACATGTCGCAATTTGACAGCAGTAGTGATGCCTATTGGTGGCTGATTGGTATTGATAAGTATTTTGATATTGTGGGAACACCGGAGTGTGAGAAGTTGCTGGAGGTGGCGAAATCCTTGAGAAACCGTGTTCTCATAGTTAAGGTGTGTTAATTATGTCATTATTTTGTCTATTTAGTTCTAGGTGGCGTATAATTAGAAAACGAAGATATACACAACATTTAGCTAATGGAAGTATCAAATACTTTCACAATCACAAGCTATAAAGCATCTACACCTCTGCAAAAAGACGTGTTGGTGTTGAGGTCGTATTTGGGGTGTCCGTGATGCATAGTTCACAAGCAAATACTCTCCCTAGCATCAATTCATTCACATGTCTTGAATTCAAGAGGGAAACTACAGGAAATGCAGAAACAATATAGATAAGAATTGCATGACTGCAAAGAAGAAAATACACATAAGCGAGTACAAAAGCAATTAATTGTAGCACCAACCTAATAAGAAGAAACTACAGGAAAGTGAACAATTGAAGTACCTCTCGAATAGCTTGTACCTTCCATCAACAATAAAATCAAATCAATTGAACAGTTTCCAATTGAAAAAAGAACAAGATATTGAAAATGTGTGATTTGATATGAATTTGATCACCTTGAAATTCGGGAGATAGATGCTGACTCTATAGATTTCAAGTTTTTCAGTATCAAATTCAGTTCCATTGACTCTCCTAATTCTATTGCATTGACTGTATAGATTTCAAGTTTTTCAGTATCAAATCCAGTTCCATTGACTCTCCTCAAATTCAATTATAGTATGGGTAGAACAAATTGATTGATATTAGGAAAAGAGAAGCAAAGTGAAAATACTTGCAAAAGATGAGAATCGCGCGGGATGGCTGGGACATGCGGTCCAGCTTCATTTCTGTTTCTTCCTTACACACTTCATAGCTATACTCATACTCGTCTATTATGTTGTTTTATTCACCAAACCAGATTTTATTTTCAATTTTTGAATTATTTTTAAAATCCATGTGGCATTTTAATTCTTTTAAATAAATAATTTTTTTAATTTATTTATTTAATTGTTAGCATTAGCCTTGGGCTTATGGCCCATTTGAACTCTAGTTTATTTGGCTCGGGTATTTTTTTAATTGTTGTTTTTTGCATAAGTTATTATATAAAGATCCAATTTGTCCCAACATCAACCGATGTGGGACTTATAACTTGAATATGTTCATTGTGAGAAACATTCATGCAACTTATCATTCATTCTTTGAACACAAATCATTCATGAAACTATCTTACAAATATTGGTTATGCTATGTTATATATTACAGAACTATGATAATGATTATATAAACAATGAATTCCTTCACAATAATTTTGCATTTCGTGAAGTTGTGTTACAAAGTAATTGAAGAAACAAGGGTTTTCTTTGCTACCTTGTTACAAAGTAATTGTGCATATGTTCTACTGAACTGCAACCTTTTGACGTTTAATCTCACCGTCAGGACTTTAAACCTCTTCAATACAACCGAGTGTTGAACAAGATCAAGCGATCTAACAAGGAAATGGTATCGAGCGATCCATAACCAGGAATATGAGCCTGGCTCAACAACAAAGAGTAACATCAAACGATTTACAACTCGGACATGATCAAGTGATGTGCTAAGGAAATGGTATCGAGTGATGCATAACCGAGAACCTGAGAACGTAATATCAAGCGATTTACGACTCAACCATGACTTTAGGTATGACATCAGGCGACTACTGGCTTGCCAGAGCGACGATGGACTTTAATGGTGTTACAATATCGAGCGATTTACAACCCAAACAAGATCGAGCGATCTGAAATGAGAATGGTATCAAGTGATCCATCCAAAATAGGTTCGTGGACACGAGACAAAGCGATCAATACAAGATTAGTTGATTTGAGAGGAGAGTAACAACTCTGCAAGGGAGAATACCATATGTAACTCCGTTGGGTATAAGAACATTTTGACTAACATTATGTTGAGGAAAAGACATCAAGATATTCTTACAATACTTGACTTTGGCTGAGGAATGAAATGTGAACAAATGTTTGCATTACTTTATCAAACTGGCCAAAAATAAATTGCGACCTCACTGGGGAATATTTCAATGATGGTTGCGTCCCAATCATGAAAATATATGGGGAAATAACGATCTTCCGACTCGGCTGGGAAGATGCTTGGTCAGATAACCTTGTCGTGGAGAGAATTCTAACAACTCTGTCTCTATGGGGGATTTAGCATTCAGTTGCTTTTCGGGAATAGCCCACTCTGATATAATGACTCCACTCCGAGGTGAGAACTGTTCAACTGGCTTGAAGTTCTGTTGGGGATGCCACCCTACTCTGACTCAGCTGGAGAAGATTTCCACTTAGACTTTACTAGGGATGATACAAGAATCAAACTCTTTCTGTTGGAGATAAGAATTGTAAAACGTCTCTCGCTGGGAAGATCCAACTGCTTGGGGAATATGTTCTGGTAACATCTTTCTTCCTATACTAGTTGACTGCTCAAATATCAACTCAAGAGAATTTTACAGAAGACCTAGAATCTGAAATTCCCCGGCGTCTTCAAACTCTTGGAGAGATTCATTGAATCTTGAAATAACTGCCCCAGACCTCCTAGTCTACGAAGGAATTTGTTTGAAGAAGACTCACGCATAATCTTTCATCATCATGGGATATTTTGTCCTAGTATTTTGCACCAAGGATAAGTTGAATAAGCGCATGCAGGGACTGACTTCATCTGCTTTTGAGAATGATCTGCCCCAGTATGAGCCTTAAAATGACTTCCTCTGACTAATTGTTCTCTGAAAAAATACCCAGACTAAATGCTCTTCGAGAGATTTAAATCTCGAAAGTGATTGCCCTAGATCGACTGTACTTTGGGAGCTTTGCTCAACGTGATTGCCCCAGATTGGCTGCCTCTAAACCAATTGGTTATAAGAATCTTTATCTCATAGAAGTTTCTTGGAAAAAGAGAACTTCGACCTGATTGTCTTTTAGAAGTTTCAAACTCCTCAACCTGGCAAGATTAAGCTTCTGGACTGAAATTCCTCATGCGAACTTCTTTGATGTTGAACAAATGTATGCAAGCAGAAAATGTTTTATTCTGAGAATGAAAATTCTAATGTAACACACATGCTAATCTTGAAGTTTTTATTGAAGAGATGTCGTTTGTGAATGAACCACTGGTTAAGATGTGACATGAATTTTTATGAAAGAAAACATGCATATGCAATATCAACAAAGGTCTTTTAGCACAAATCATAGGAGTTAGGAACTTTGTCTCATGGAAGTATGCTCTCAAATTAACCCTGTATCAGTTAGGACTTTCAAGGGTTATATCGTGGCCTGTTTCACGGTTTCAGAAACAAAGGTTAAGGCTCAAAGTTTATTGGTGCCCACCCCTCTTCGTGATGTCCTGCATTCCTATGTTCAACTAGCTTTCATGAGCGCTCACCTTTCCTAAGGGTTTCGTGACGGTTGAGGAACCACTGCTGCTAACGGTTTAAGCACCACTGAGATTGTTTGGAGTCAGTCACCCTTTTTGTCCTTCGTGTCTGTATCACACGACTTTGTTCTTGCTTAAGGATCTTTCTTGTGTAATCCTTTTTCGTTTTTCGCTTTTTCATTCTTTTGCTTATCCCTAACTTTTGCCTGGACTGATTTCTTTTAAATCTTTTGCCTTTGAAGTCCAACGGGGTGTCCTGATTTTTGCCTAAGTCTCTTGTTTTCAAGTTTCGGCTTAGCGGACTTTTTTTAACAAATCGTGTGACACTGTTTTTGTCTTGATTTCCTTGCGAATGTTGTGTCTGTCTCACCTTTCAGTTGATGAGGGACAACCGTTGTGGTTTCTGGTCTTTGGACCTCTTGATGTACTGGAATGAAAGGCAATGGATCCTCCAAAACATTCCTTTGTGAAAGTCTGAGCGCTTGGTCCCACTAGCTGCCTACCCTGCCCCGAGTTAAATGTAAGGGTTTTTTCTGTGCGAAAAGAAACTCCTACTTCAAGGCTCAAAGGGGTTAGCGAGGGTTTATCTCCTTGATATCTCTGGTATTTGGGATTTGAAACAATGCATGTACATCGTCAACAGGGTCTTATTTAAGAGCATACAATCAAAGACTTTTGTGTTTTTGTTTCGTCATCCTCCTTCACAGAGTTTAAGAACGATCAGTTGGTATTGCAATGCACATACACAAAATTATAAGTAGAATACGAATGAATCACTTCAAGAAAACATGTGTATTTCATTAATTAACATTCAAAACAAACATATTTCATGCATGCATACCAATGTTCAAACAAACAACTAAAAGCTACAAATGAAAATGCAGTAAAGAAACTAAACATTGCCCTCATTGAGGAGACTTGACTCTGTCTGGACTTATCAGTCTTGAATACTTTCAATAGTCAGCAGCTTTTTCCTGATGGAACTTGTAGATTCAATCAAACGATCACATGCCCAGAACCATACTTCATTCTCAACTATTCTGACCTCAAGCCTCTATAGTTAAACACTAACACAAGACGTCTGAAGAAAAGAGTGACACTGAGATGAAATTGCCACATAAGGTTGACACCTAAGGTTGCTCGCAAAGACCTAACGATCTCCTTCCTACGTATCTCCATTGGCCCAGTATCAATGAAGAATCAGAGCGACGTAGTTTGTCTCAATAGGGAGGAAATGCAATAAAGAAACAACTGAATGCCATCACTGAGAGTATTGGAATACTTATGGCCTTATTGCTTTAGTTCCTTTTCATTCATGACAGACTATGATAAGAAGACTTCAAGTTAAAAGCAGCCCATCTGGCGTAATGACCTTGGCTTCCATCAAACTTTGCACCTCATGTTCGAACTCCCTACAATTGTCAATGGTATGCCCAAATGTTCCCGAATGGAACTCGCACCTGGAAGTCATATTGTAGTCCTGAGGAAAAGGATAAGGCACCAGCAAAGCCCGAACTAACTTAATCAAAGAACCTTTGAGGAGGCGAGTGAGCAGTTGACTACAAAAAAGTGGACCTTGAGCAGACATTCCTTCAGATATCTTAGGTTCTCTCCTCTGCTTTAAACGATTCTGTGGAGGATACTGATTAGGGCGTCCAACCTGCCCCTGTACCATTCTTCCCATATTAGGCATTGGTTGTGATCCCTTGGAAACTTCAAAGGAACGATCATTCCCATGTCTCGAGGTAAACCGGGGAGAAGCAACAACATCCCCTTCTTGGGCAGTCAGTGAAGCATTACCAACCACTTTCACACCAGTTGATCCGAACTCGATTACCCCAACATCAATCAAGTCTTGCACTTGGCGTTGAAAAGCTTTGCACTCTTCAATATTGTGGCCTGGTGCACCTGAATGAAAACTACAATGAACATTGCCATCCCTTCCCCTAGGGATCGTAGCAGGAAGTGGAGCCAACTGGCGAAGCTCAATCATTCTCAAATGTAACAGACGCTGAAGCAGATCAGCAAGAGGCATTGGTAAAGGATCAAAAGTTCTTTCCTTCTTCTGTAGATATTGGTGTGGTACTGTTGGAGGAGTTTCAGCCAAAATCTGCTGATATGGCAGCTTGAGAACCCACAAATTACGAATTACAAATGATCCCTGACCCACAAGGGACACATCTTTCTCTTTTGCAGCGAGAGAGGGAAAATTTCCTTGCTTAGCCTCCTGGACAGGTGTGAACCCGATTGCTCCAGAATCAATGAGCTCTTGAACTCTTAGCTTAAGCATCTTGTAATTATCTACATTATGACCAACTGCCCCAGAGTGAAATTCACACCTAGCCTTGAGATTAGTACCCATAGGGTACCTAGTGGGTTGAGGTCCCACACCAATCGGTTTGATCCGCTTCAATTCCAACAGAAGTGGAAGTAACTGCACATACAGAATAAGCATCTGATCTAATATCTTCTCAGACCTTTCTATCTTGAGATCTTCATGAGATAGTGTCTTGTGAGAAAACTTTGTCAATGGAGATTTGAGAAAATACCCATGCTCCTTCACAAGTTCCCCAGACATGGGAAAAGTCGGCACTTCAGCTGCAGCAGCAAGAAACTGACCATTTTCTTTCTTCAGTAGAGCTTTCAGCATGTCCGTAATTGTCATACCCTAATTTTTGACCCTAAGATTTTTCGCATCTCATTTGCATCTTGCATACAAAAAAGATCACACTGGTTGCTCGGTTCTTCTCAGGTTAGGTTTATGCCTCGCAGGGGATCACTGTTGTCTTTAATTACTTTATTTGTTTATGTTTACTAACCTTTAATAAAAAAAATTCCTTTTACTAACCTTTTTCAGGAAGAGGAACCATTGAAAATGCCAAAAATAGCAGTCCTGCAGCTCGAGTAAATTTCACAGACAAAAGTCGAAGTTGATCCGCAAATAATTCAATTTATCTGATCAAGGATTTCCCAAGTTAATTGATTCATTCAAAGGATTTCCAAGGTTCATGTGTTTATTTCTTCGACGTACAAAATGTATCGGGCCACAACAACCAAGCATTCACATTTGAACAAAATATTCAAATTTCAGCTTGGTTAACCGGTTAACCAAATGCGTTAACCGGTTAACCAGTGCGAAATTTGAATATTTTATTTAAATTCAACACCCTTAGATCATTGATTTAATTGAAATATTCTAGATCCATTGGTTTCTGATTTCTCTACATCACTTTGATAATTTCCTACCATAAACCCTCACTAATCACCACCCTTTTCCATTTCCCACCAAAATTGCAATTACCAAACCTAATTTGAATTACCAAAGCAAACTCCATTCCACCAAATTTCCATACCTAAGGCCTTTAAATAGGATCATAATTTCATTCATTCACGAAGCTTTAGAGAGCCAAATTCACCTTGCAAAAATTTCTAGAAGCTTTTGATAGCCACAAAACCTCTTGCAAAATACTCCCCCAACACCAAAATTCTCAAAAGCTCACTTTCTTTCTTTTGAAGTTATCAAGAATTCACATTGAATTCTTGACTAACTTGAGCTAAACCTTCATCCTTTCATTCTTTGGTTCATCAATTTCAGTAGATCTAAGCTTGGGTTGGTCCAATTTGAAGAAGAGCTTTTGGTAATTCATCTCACTCCATAAACCCATAATCATCCATCAACATTCAAGATGTAGATCCTTGGTGCCTTTGTTCCTAGATCCCTTGGATATTTATTTGTTGTTTGATTGCAGGGATTCCACTGTATTTTGGTTTTAAAATTCGTGTAAATTCATATCATGTTCATTAAATGTTTTTTGAAAGAGTTTTGGAAATGGATCAATGCTGAATTTCTGCATATTTTCCGCTGCTGCTTCAGCGTTAACCGGTTAACCATATGCGTTAACCGGTTAAGGCAAGTCAGAATTGAATTCTTGGCTTGTTTCAAATCCTTTTTTGGTTCCTCTTTCTTCCTCTTTTTCCTCCTTTTATTTTTACCTTGGGAAGCACTTTTGGGAGTGATTTCTCTTTAATTTCAATGAACTTTGGGTGTAGATTAGAGTAGTTAATGTTCATTAATTCAAAACTACCTTTAAGTGGATTATTCAATTCATTTAAGGTACTTTGAGTTAGTGATACATTTTCATGCTTGAATCCAGCAAGATGAGTGATTGAACTTAAGGATGGAAGAATACCATGAGTACGACTCAATTTGGTATTCACCTTTATTTTTGTGCGGTATTGTGTCCGGATGGCGATTTACATATTGTTTATCTCGCATGTATTAGCACTAACATTGTACACCTTAATTGGTGGTGGCCGGCCTTATTTTTAGGGTAATTACTTCGTAAATTACTCGGCGATTGCTTAACATAGACCTAAATGTGTCCCGACATCAGAATAAAAATCTAATTGGTTACTTGCACTTTCATGGACCGGATCTCTTGTTAATCGCGTAATCCCAAAGTGGTTAATCATATTGCATTAAGAATCGAGACTTATGAATGTTTGATGAGTAGGTGTTTTGGGTCTCCCAATCACCTTTCAAATTTCATTGAATTCAGTTCGGTTTGCCTTGATTAATCGCTATAGTGTAAGATGCTAAGCGGATCCGGTTGCCTTTCGATTTTGGTTACTCTTTTGGTTGTGGTTGATTAAGTTTACCATACCATTATTATACTATTATTACTATTAATATTTTAGATTCTTTCACTTTAATTTCTTTTGCTACTAACATTTAAATTCTTGCACTTTTATTTTATTTTATTTTATTTTGCTTTACTATGCTTTATTCATCCATTGTCATGTTTATTATTTGCTCTTATTTTTTTGTTATGTTGATTTTCCTTTTGTCCATTTGGACACAAAAACATTAATAAAAGATTAAACTTCTAAAAGACTTGTGACTTTAATTTTTGACTATGGCTAATATCCTTAGTATTGGACTTGGAGTTTTGGACTTAGCTTTTAGATTTAGTCCCTTTGCTTGAGTTATTATGGATTGAAGACCTTAGCGGATTTGGTTCACTTGTTATGAAGATGAAATCCTATTGCTTCGAAGAATGTTCGCCATACGGCTTGATCGTTCTTCCTTTAACTTTTACTTTAAGTCTTATGATAGTCTCTTCATCTCCACCCATTTCTTAAATTTTCAAAACTTCTTCCTATTTCAAAAATCTTCTTTGTTTTCCAAACTTCAAACGTTTTCATAATCAAACCTTGACTTAGGTTAAGCGGTTTTACCTTTTCATTTCATTTCTTAATAAATGTTAAACCACATAAGCATATTGAAACTTTCTTCTCAAAAATACTTTAAAAAATTCAAAAACTCATTCAATTGTCTTTGTGCCCTCGTGCACTTTTTCTTTTTATGTTTAGATATGATTCATTCTTTCTAGCGGAATTATTCGCTAAAGAACGACGACTTATCTTTACATTTTAAAATTAATTCAACACATTGTTTCTTTTCACATTTTGTACCACGAACTACGAGGTTTTGATCTTGCATTGCACTTTGTGGGTACGTAGGCATGAGACGAACGTCTCTTCAAACACAAAATCTTAAAAAACATTTCTCTTCTCATCTCTTCAATCTCTTTCCAATAAACAATTTTCAATCCAAAAAAGCAATAAATATTTCAAAGGGCTCCCGTGGAGTACCACAGACATTTTGGGTGCGTAAAACCTTCCCAATTTGTAACCAATCCCCTTACCTGTTCTCTACTCGATTCTTTTAGCTTTTTGGTTTTAGATTCATTAGGTTTTATTCGCTCTTTTCCCCTTTTCCATTTGGAATAAAATAAAAGCGCGGTGGTGACTCTGTTTACTTTGAGTTAAGTTAACTAGCTTACACTCATGATTTTACCGCTACAGAAAAGTGGCAACTCTGCTGGGTAAAATATCTCTAAGTGGATTCGGCCTACTTTGATTTATTTACTACTTTGGTTTGATTTGTTTCTTACTTGTTTGTTCTATTTTGGTTTTGGCGATCCTCTGTGAGTGAGATAGATTCTAACCTGGATCTGAGTTGAACTTATGATAGGACAGCGATATTCGAAGCGATAAGCGATGAAGTAGTCCAAAGCTATATCAATTTGATAATCTCCACTCGGTTAGGCTCTCTTGGATTATCAATGTCATGATGAGTAATCATATGTGGCATTAGTTTCCAACCCTGAGCTGATCATAGTGAGGACCGCAGAACCTTTAACCCATCCAAGCCAATTTAGGAATGTAGTGCGGAAACTATCCGGGTGTAAACCTAAGGTGGTTGTCACACGATACTACACTCGGACGAGGTCTATTTTAAGAACGTTATCGGTTGGGGAGTAACCCAACGTATCGATAATATTCTAAAGATGACTGTTAACTCTAGGAACCTCTGTTAGCACCCTTTTGGTTTTTTGCAGGTACAATGAAGACAAACCTTAGTACACACCTTTGTGGGTTGTTGGTTCTTATCCCTTGACTCCATGATCGTGATCCGAACCTTTGAACCTGTGTGCTTTGCATGATCTTGTTTGTGGTTGTTGCATCTACATATTCATCATGATCATCATCACAACCATTTTTCAAGGAAAACAATTCCGATTATTGCAAATATTTGAAAAAAGTAAATATTCCTTTTTGTCAATATTTTTCATGACTGTATTCTCGATGTTGACCATGTTTGCAATAATCGAGTTATTTCTTTGAAAATGGAAGTGACATTGCATATCATTGCATCCTCGCATATTCTTGCGTTCATCCGAGTTGTGTGGGAACTCATCCCGGTTGTTTCTTTCTTCAGTTGTTTGTTGATCCATCAAGTTGTCTCCTCACCACAGATACGTACTAAAGCTGCTAATAAATTGAGAGCTATCAGATTGAGAATGGAAAACCAAGAACAACATAACCTGGAAGTCGGAATGGAGATTGATGAGTTGAAGGTCAGTATGACCAGGCTCACTGAAATGATGCAAGTTCTAATTGCTCGAGGTGAACCACCTCAAAGGACTGTTATCTCTGAAGTTTCTACTGTTGTTGTTGACCCTCCTGTGATTCAGCAACCGGCTTCTACTTGGCCAGAATTTGGGTTACCTTCGGATTATGTGCCAGTTGTTGCTACTACTCAAATGGTTGGTCCATCTGTTGTGCCAGTCTTTTCAGCTCCGACATTTACCGAACCTTAACCTGTGGTGCACGCTACTCCTCAAACTACTTATCAGAATTCTCCTTTTTTTTACCATGTTTTTGGTCCACAAGCTGATAGTCCGGGTGAACCTAGATACACGAATGAAGTTAGAGAGCAATGTTTGACTCTTGAGAAGAGGGTAAGAGGTTTAGAAGGAAAAGATGTCTTTGATGCTGATGCGATAGACATGTGTTTGGTTTCCGACTTGGTTCTTCCTGATAAGTTCAAAGTTCCTGTATTCGAGAAATACAATGGGCATACTTGTCCAAAGATTCATCTGTTGATGTATTGTCGCAAAATGGCTGCACATGCCAAGGATGACAAGTTTCTTATTCATTGTTTTCAAGATAGTCTGAGTGGTGCTTCTATGAAGTGGTATGTGGGACTTGAGAAGAGTCACATCCGAAGTTGGAAGGATTTATCAGATGCTTTCGTGAGACAGTATAAGTACAATCTGGACATGGCACCTGACCGCCGTCAACTTCAAAACATGTCACAGAAAGAGAGTGAATCATTCAAAGAGTACGCTCAGCGTTGGAGGGAGCTAGCTGCTCAAGTGGAGCCACCTTTGGCTGAAAAAGAATTAACTGGTTTGTTCATGGACACTCTTCAACCGTTCTTTTAGGAGAAAATGGTAGGAAGTGTTTCATCTGGTTTTTATGATCTAGTCACTATTGGAGAAAGACTAGAGGAAGGTATCAAGAAGGATAAGAATACCAATGTTGAATCTTCTAATGCTGTAAGAAAGTCTCATGGGAACTTTCAAAAGAGAAGAGATGGTGATGCTTATGCTGTTTCAACTGAAAGGAAGTCGTATCACCTGCAACAACGATATGTTCAACCATACGTAGCTACAGTTGCTCTTGTTGTCAAAGCTCAACCAGCTCAAGATCAAGTTTAAATTCGAGCTCAAGCTCAGGCTCCTCATCCTGCTGCTGGACAAAATCAGTATCGTAATAGGCCAAACTTTGATCCTATCCCCATGACTTACACTGATTTGTATCCTTCTTTAATTAAGAGTGGTATGATTACTACCAGGCCTCCGCCTGCTGTTCCAGATCCTCTTCCAGCTAACTACAGATCGGATCTTCGCTGTGAGTTTCATCAAGGTGGAATTGGTCATGACTTGGAACACTGATTTGCACTGAAGGCTAAAGTGCAAGAACTTATCAGGAACAACATCCTTTCCTTTCATGACACTAATCCTAATGTTGTCAACAATCCTTTGCCGAAGCATGGGAAATGAATCTTCAGAATACTTCAACTATCAGATTATCTTCAAGGTCAAAATATCAGACAGGACAACTCATCCTTGTTACTGATGGATCACTAGGCCATTGTTTCTTTATGTTTGCAATTTTCTTCAATTGTATTGACTTGTTTGCTTTTAAGCTTGTTTGTACTTTCATGTTGATTTTAATGAAATGAGCATTGCTTTTTTTTGATTCAATTTCATTTACTATTTGCATCTTTATGCTTTACATTTCAAGTTCATTTATCTTTTCTCAAGCTTTTACAATGATTGGGGGGAGAATGATGAAAACGAGATACCCATAATTCTTGTTGGTATGCTCTCAATTGAGACTCGGTTGATGATATACAAGCATTGTTTCAAATCCTAAACACTGGAGAAATAAGGAAGTTAATCCCTTGTCAACCCCTTTGAGCCTTGAAGTTGGAGTTTCTTTCTATTCGAAAAAACCCTCAATTTTAACCTAGGGATGGGTAGTTCTCAATTAATTTGAATGTGCATTCAAGTACAAGAGAATAATTCAAGACACCTTTCAATAATGGTTGCAATCTCAAGCTTTCCTTCACACACATCAAGAAGTGTCGAAGATGTATCTCAATTCAAAAGACAATGATGGTTCGTCATAATCATTAAGCCAGGCAGTTACTATCTTTCAAAAAAAATGATATTGAAAAAAAAATTATGATAAAAAAATCAAAGCCCGCTAAGTCAAAACCTATGAAGGAGATTTAGGCAAAAAAAACTGGGGTATCCCGCTGACTGTAAGTTCAAATGACACAGTTCAGGTAAAAGTTAGGGATGATAAAGAAAGATTTGTCAAGAGGTCATCAAAATCCTCAGCAAAAATAAGATGAGTAGACCAAAGTCCTCACTAGAAATAATAAAAGGGAAGATGTGAATGCTATCTCAAAATCCATGGCTTATGAACCATCTTCATCTGTGCAATCCCAAATGTCTTGGAACTTGAATGCATAGGTTGAATTAATTGAATGTAGGACTGGAGTTCATCACGAAGTTGGGTAGGGTACAAATAACTTTGAGCCTATATCCTTTGTTTCATAAACCGTGAACCCTACCAGATTGAATCCAGGTCTCTTTTGAATCCAGGTCTCTTTTGAAAAGCATACTGCAACAAGGTTGCGTAAACTGACTCCCAAGTTTATTACCAATCATTTGTTTCTTAACTTTTCTTTATTTTTCATTTTCGTTCTCAACCGTCGTGTTTTGACAATGTTTTCATTTACTTTACATCAATAAATTTCATTCCAAAAATGATTTTTGATTTCAAAAATTTTCATGAACTTTGCATTAAAATCACCAGGTTTGTACAGACATTGTTTATTTGCAAATAAAGTTTCCTCATCAAGGAATTTTCAAACATTTGAGAAACTTGGTCAGTGATCTTATCACGGGCATGTTTTTCTCAGGTCCTTTGGTTCAAGAGTTGTTGCTCAGTACAAGTTATTCTCATATTTTCTTATCATAAGATCTCTGCAAGTTTCATACTAGATTTATCTTCTCAACATTCATTTCAGGAACTGAAGCCATGATCAGTTTATTCTTCTCAGCAATCATTTCAAGGTTTGATTAATTTTTCTCCGACAGTAGTCAAGAACTGAATCCATTATCAGTTTACCTTCATCAGTCATTGAACTTAGGGCAATCTTCTTCAAAAAATCTTCAAGCAGCTTTTCATGACTTTTCTCAAAATATTTTCAACCTAATACAGTTTACTGGTGTGACAGAGATTTGTTCAACTGTAGTATCTATAATCTCCAATCAGAATGGTATTGATCTTCGTGTTGAGGAATCAGTCTTCTATCTTTCCACTCCTCTAAGAGTCTAAACTGGTTGTTAACATTTTATATCATATTATGTTCTTGGGTGTGTTATTCCCCATTTTCATAAATGTTGGCATATTTGAGTGTGTTATTCCTCATTATACGGTTTCTTGGGTGTGTTATTCCCCATTTCCGTATACCTTCGCATATTTGAGTGTGTTATTCCTTATTATGCATTTCCCTGGGTGTGTTATTCCCCACTTTCATTGGCATATACGAGTGTGTTAGTCCTCATTATGCGTTTCTCGAGGTCCTGTTGTTTTCAACATATTACCTTATGATCAAAGTCCAACTTACTTGGCATTTATCTTTGCCTCTCCAGAACCTTTTCTTCACCTACTTGTTATTTCTTCTCAGATTTTTGCACTTCTTTTATCCGATTGTTATTCTCGGATGTCCATAGTGAAGTCATCATTGATTTGATGTACTGTCCCGGACTTTTTCCCATCTCATTCAGTCCTGTTGCTGAATGTTGTGATTCACATTTTTATCTGATTGCTATTCTTGGATGTTGTGATTACTTTCCTTCCGATTGCCATTCTCGGATTTCCATAGTGGAGTCATCATTGATTTGATGTACTGCCCCAGACGTTTTGCCATCTCATTCAGTTCTGTTCCTGGATGTTGTGATTCACATTTTTATCTGATTGCTATTCTCAAATGTTGTGATTACCTTTTTTCAAATGCCATTCTCGGATGTCCCTTGTAAAGTCATTAATGTCAGTCTTGGATGCTTCTGATGTACTTTTTTTCGGGACTTTTCTCACTTCATTTAGTGCCATTCTTGGATGTTGTGATCCTTTCTGTCCAATTTCCATTCTTGGACATTTCTGTCTCAACTGATCCATGTTGTAGTCTCTATCATGCTATTTTTTCCCGTCGGAGTTCCATTCTCCTTATCCCCAGCGTTTGTTCTTTTTCATATGTCATTTTGTTCCTCACAGATTTCTATGCATTTCATATTCATCTCATATGCTTTCATAAAATTTTCATAACATTTTCATAGCATTTCATATCCTTTTCATATCATCTTCGTATTATGTCATATCGTTCGTTTCATTTCATTTCATTCCATTCCATTTTTTGGCATCTTAGGATCAAAAATTTGGGTTTTTTATATTTAAGTATCTTCCATCTTGTCGAAATGAAGATTTCAATCTTCATTATCTCTGGATTGAAGAAATTTAAATAGGGGCATCTGTCATACCCTAATTTTTTACCCTAAGACTTTTCGCATCTCATCTGCATCTTGCATACAAACAAGATCACACTGGTTGCTCAGTTTTTCTCGGGTTTGGTTTATGCCTCATAGAGGATCACTGTTGTTTTTAATTACTTTATTTGTTTATGTTTACTAACCTTTAATCATAATCAAAAAAATATTTTTGTTTCCTTTTAATAACCTTTTTCAGGAAGAGGAACCATTGAAAATGCCAAAAATAGCAGTCCTGCAGCTCAAGTAAATTTCACAGACAAGAGTCGAAGTTGATCCGCAAATAATTCAATTTATCTGATCAAGGATTTCCCAAGTTAATTGATTCATTCAAAGTATTTTCAAGGTTCATGTGTTTATTTCTTCGACGTACAAAAAGAACCGGGCCACAACAACTAAGCATTCACATTTGAACAAAATATTCAAATTTCAGCTTGGTTAACCGGTTAACCAAATGCGTTAACCGGTTAACCAGTGTGAAATTTGAATATTTTATTTAAATTCAGAACCCTTAGATCATTGATTTAATTGGAATATTCTAGATCCATTGGTTTATGGTTTCTCTACATCACTTTGATCATTTCCTACCATAAACCCTCACTAATCACCACTCTTTTCCATTTCCCACCAAAATTGCAATTACCAAACCTAATTTGAATTACCAAAGCAAATTCCATTCCACTAAATTTCCACACCTAAGGCCTTTAAATAGGATCATAATTTCATTCATTCATGAAGCTTTAGAGAGCCAAATTCACCTTGCAAAAATTTCTAGAAGCTTTTGATAGCCACAAAACCTCTTGCAAAATACTCCCCCAACACCAAAATTCTCAAAAGCTCACTTTCTTTCTTTTGAAGTTATCAAGAATTCACATTGAATTCTTGACTAACTTGAGCTAAACCTTCATCCTTTCATTCTTTGTTTCATCAATTTCAGTAGATCTAAGATTGGTTTGGTCCAATTTGAAGAAGAGCTTTTGGTAATTCATCTCACTCCATAAACCCATAATCATCCATCAACATTCAAGATGTAGATCCTTGGTGCCTTTGTTCCTAGATCCCTTGGATATTTATTTGTTGTTTGATTGCAGGGATTCCATTGTATTTTGGTTTTAAAATTCGTGTAAATTCATATCATGATCATTAAATGTTTTTTGAAAGAGTTTTGGAAATGGATCAATGCTGAATTTTTGCATATTTTCTGCTGCTGCTTCACCGTTAACCGGTTAACCATATGCGTTAACTGGTTAATGCAAGTCAGAATTGAATTCTAGGCTTGTTTCAAACCCTTTTTTGGTTCCTCTTCTTCCTCCTTTTATTTTTACCTTGGGAATCACTTTTGGGAGTGATTTCTCTTTAATTTCAATGAACTTTGGGTGTAGATTAGAGTAGTTAATGTTCATTAATTCAAAACTACCTTTAAGTGGATTATTTAATTCATTTAAGGTACGTTGCATTAGTGATACATTTTCATGCTTGAATCCACCAAGATGAGTGATTAAACTTAAGGATGGAAGAATATAATGAGTACGGCTCAATTTGGTATTCACCTTTATTTTTGTGCAGTATTGCGTCCGGATGACGATTTACATATCATTTATCTCGCATGCATTAGCACTAACATTGTACACCTTAATTGGTGGTGGCCGGCCTCATTTGTAGGGTAATTACTTCGTAAATTACTCGACTATTTCTTAACATAGACCTAAATGTGTCCCGACTTCGGAATAAAAATCTAATTGGGTACTTGCACTTTCGTGGACCGGATCTCTTGTTGATCGCGTAATCCCAAAGTGGTTAATCATATTGTATTAAGAATCGAGACTTATGAATGTTTAATGCGTAGGTGCTTTGGGTCTCCCAATCGCCTTTCAAATTTCATTGAATTCGGTTCGGTTTGCCTTGATTAATCGCTATAGTGTAAGATGCTAACCGGATCCAGTTGCCTTTCGATTTTGGTTACTCTTTTGGTTGTGGTTGATTAAGTTCACCATACCATTATTATGTAAATATTATTATACTATTATTACTATTAATATTTTAGATTCTTGCACTTTAATTTCTTTTGCTACTAACATTTAAATTCTTGCACTTTTATTTGATTTTATTTTATTTTGCTTTACTATGCTTTATTCATCCATTATCATGTTTATTATTTGCTCATATTTTTTTGTTATGTTGATTTTCCTTTTGTCCATTTGGACACAAAAACATTAATAAAGGATTAAATTTCTAAAAGACTTGTGACTTTAATTTTTGACTATGGCTAATATCCTTAGCATTGGACTTGGAGTTTTGGACTTAGATTTTAGGATTTTTCCCTTTGCTTGAGTTATTATGGATTGAAGACTGTCACACCCCAAATTTTACCCCTAATCGCTCATATCATAATCATACATTCATCGCATTTAGCAGGGACTTTTCCCGATTCATTTTCTGTTGTTTTCTTCTCATTTTCTAGCTTCTATTTTAATTTAATTTCTCTTTTCTTATTTATGACTTTTTATTTCATTTTCGTATTTTTAATTTATTTTTTTTAATTTTCTATTTTCGTTTCTATTTTCGAGTTCCTATTGTTTAAATTTTATTTCAATTTCTGTTTCTAATTTTTAGTTCAATTTTCAAAAATTTTCTAAACTTATTTGTTATTTCTTTTCATTATCAAGTTCTCATTCCTAAAATAATTTTTATTTCATTTTCAAATTCTTATTTTTGACTTTATTTTCCATTCTTCAATTGTTGATTTTATTTTCAAGTTGTTACTTCTAATTCAATGTCAATTTCTAATTCATTCTTATTTTTTAAATTCCAAACTTATTTCTCAAATTCTAAAGTTAATTTTTAGTTTCAATTATTTAAGTTTCTAAGTTATTTCAATTTTAAGTTTAATTCCTTTTTTATTCACTTCTAATTCAAATTTTAATTTTTAACCATTTATTCCATTTTAATTCATATCCACATTTTTATTTTCTAAATTCCAATTTATTTCTCAAGTTCTAAATCAATTTTAGTTCCAAGTTTATTTATTTAAGTTTATGAGTTATTTTCAATTTTTTAGTTTATTTCTTTTTTAATTCACTTCTAATTTAAGTTTATGTTTAGATTTTAATTTAAAGTTCTCATTCTCAATATTAAGTTTCAATTTCAAACCATAGTGTAAATAATCAACTTCTCTTTATTCCAAATATTATTTTGTTTATATTACAATTGCATAGAAAAAAAAGTGTACAAAAAAAATTCAGCAAGAATACAAAATTCAGCCTGCTCCAAATCAAACAAAATCAGCATGCAGCCACCCAAATGGCACAGTTCAGCAGCACAAGACAAGCCTGCTCCAAGCACACAAACACCCTGCTCCACTACTCCACCCACTGCTGCAAAATTCAGCATATGTCTCCTCCCTCAAGGCACACTTCACCTACAAATTTTATGGTACAAAAATCAGAACAGCTATCAAAAAATACACTACAAATTCAGCCCTCTATAAACTACCAAACTCAGTCCTCAACACAAAAAGAAAAACACACACAAACAGTCCACAAAAACAGCATCAAAAACCACTGTTATATCAAAATTCAACACTACAAAAAACACACTGCAAGCAGCCCCAAAACAACACACAAATTACACAAATTTCAGCATCAATACAACCTCAAAACCAGTCCCAAACAGCTCTCATTCAACCAAAAAAAACTCAGCTACAAACAGTTTCAAAACAGCCCTCAAAAACATCAAAAAAAATACATTCAAAACACCAAAACAACACAGAAAATTCAGCAAACATTCTTCAAACAAAAAACCACAAAAAAAAGAGGAAGGAAGGAGAGAACAAAGAAGTCAGCAGCAAGGAGCAGAAGGAGACTTACATCCGTGGACCCTTCACCCCGATAACGTTCGGGTCGGTAATCTTTTTTTTCTCCTTCACCTCTTTCAGCATTTTTATACATAGCTAGTTCTTTTTTTCGGTTTCATTTCAATTTTAAGCCTGCATATACAAAACCAACTTCATGTTAGGACTTCGAAAAATATACTTAAAACCACTTTTTTTCAAATCAACAAATAATACTTGTAAATAAAAAAAAGAGCACTCTGCATAAAATTACAACAAGTCTCAGAATTTACCAAAAAATATTCCCATTGACTTTGCTCTTCAATCCATATAATCACCCTCAACCAACCCTGTCCCCTTGCAGCCATTGAGCCCCAAACCGAAACCGAGAAGAGAATCTGAAGCTGAGTGATACAAAACAACAACACAGCAGACCACTGGCCTCACCCCCTCAATCCTTAACCGTTTTTCCAAAACCAAAACTTCAGCCAAAATCCGTCACTCTTCAGGCCACCAAACCTCCATTAATAACAACACTGACCAAAAAACCAGAACTGAGATCTTCAATCCAAACACCTCACAGTTAACTCAAAACCTCCATTTTACAACAAAACCTGAAAACCAACAGAAGCCAAAAACTCAAAACCCTTTGGTCATCAACCTTACTTTTTCACTCTCTGCAAACCTCAACCATTCTCTTACACCCCCCATTCCTCATCCTCCGAGCAAACACAAAAAAAAAAACCTTCAACAACCTGCCTCCAAACCTTCATCAAACTAACCGCCGGAAATCGCAAACCTTCACAAGCTCAAACGCACAACCCATAACTCACTGTTGAAACCCTCCTAAACCAGAACCGAAAGCCACAAAACAAATTTCAAAAACAACAGTGAAAAAGAACAGACCCAATTTCACCATCTCATTCTGAACTCACAAAAATAATCCACCACCATCCTCCAAAGCCGCCATCCACACACTGCATACCAAAACCCTTTCAAACCGTCGCCAATCCATCCGCCTTCGCAAACTCCCTGTTCTTCATTGAACTCACCTTCAAACTCCTCTTCATAACATCCATTTCTTCAAGCATAACCGCGAGCATCCCGCCGTTTCACCACAACTCTCTTCAACAACACAATCCAGCCAATCATACCAAACCTGAAACGCAAACTAGACCAACCAACTCACTGTGAAAAATCACCGAAAACGCCGAACAAACTGAAATAACAAAACCTTACCTTAGACCTTCACCACACACCACTTCGCCGGCGAACAACCTCACGAACTTTTTCCCAAATCCGCAGCCACACTTCGTCACTGTCTTCAAACCCAAACACAATCGCACCAAACCATCAATCAGAAGCCACAAACTGAAAACAAATATTCTCACAAACAGGAAATAGACACAGTTACAAAACAAACCTCAATCCTCCTTCATCACCGTTCGAACATCTCAAACTTCGGCCGCACAAAACCCCAAATCGTGATCCAAAATCGAAATCCGCCGTGAATCCTTGAGAGACGGAGCACCACCGTGAGCTTCAGCGAGACCCTTTCCGCCGCACAAGCCGTCGCCCTAAAACCATGGAAACCGCGATTGAGAACGAGAGACAGAGAAATCCGACGAACTCACTGCGAGTTGAGAGAGGGAGACGGAAGCCATGAGAGACAGAGATCTTTGAGGAGAGAGAACACGTTTCTTTTTCTTCCTGATGCTTAACCCTTATGTTTTTTTTTTTATTATATTTATTCATTTTTTCTTATTTATATATATATATATATATATATATATATATATATATATATATATATATATATATATATATATATATATTATAAGGTCTAGTATTTATTTATCAATTACCACTTACTGATTCTGCTAATAAATTGTCTTAATTATCTTTTATTTTATTTTTTAATTTATCTAGCATTTTTTTTTATTTATTCATATTTATTACTATTATTGTTAGGTTTGTTATTAGGAATATATTTTATTTCTTTATTATTATTAGGTATTGTTATTAGGAATAATTTTTTTTTTTTTTTAGAAGAGTGAAACATATTGGCTTTTAGGTTTTGATTTCCTTTCATTTTTTGTTAATTTATTTATTGTTGTTTATTTATTCTTTAAAACTTATTTTTCTTAGAGATTAGGATATGGGCCGATGATATAACAAAAAGTCACGATAAATCGTTTCCGATTAATCGTGACCAATATGAGGCCATGCATTTATTTATTTTTTATTCCATTCAATCCATTTATTTATTCTATTTATTTAATTTATTTATTTTTCACAACTTATTTCATTTTATTATTATCATTTATTTCTCGCGTCTTTACACCATACTAACTTCATTTCAAAATAATAATCCTTGGTCCAACGCCAAGTGAACTTCACTTCACATACACTCACACATGTAAGTCGGTCGTTCACGATCGCCATCTGCACAGTCTTTACACCTTCACAGCTTTCTAACTTAAATAAATTGATGCACTACGCTTGTTTTTCACCCCCGCATTCTCGATCCATATATCGAGCCATAGCCAGTTACTAAGCCTTTGTCTTTGCTTTTCCTGTTTATTTTATCCAATTTATTTTTGCAAGTAGCAGCCTTTGCCTAGTCTTAGGAGCTTGCACCTTTATTTATTTTTGTTTATGCTTTTCAATCCAAAAGGGAAAGACTCCTGCAGTTGACTCAATGTCATAGGAAGTTTAGCAATCCCTAGTTCCATTCTGACCTTAGCAATTAGGTCCCTCATCCTTAGGTCCTTAGCCATTAGGTCCTTAGCTTTTTATTTTACAACTTTTTGTGACTTTCTTAAAGTCACGTGAGTGTTTTCCATAACACTTACCTTCCCCCGCGAACCTTGAGCGTAACCAAGTGTTCGTTAATCCTTAGGAGAACTACGAGTGCTCTGATTCTATACCCGATACGTAGGCATCGATGCGATGTTGTGCGAGCACCATTAGAAATAAAACCTTAGGTTCCCATTAGTTTTAGCAAGCAATAAACAACAATAAATACAAATATTAACAAGAGGTTCCCGTAGGATACTGCGGATGCTTAGGATGCTAACACCTTCCCTAGGTATAATCAACCCCCGAACCTAGTTTCTCCTCATTTAGGGTTTTTACGATCTTTTTCCCTTTTCCCTTTGGATTAAATTAAAGTCGGTGGTGAACATAAAAGTTTTGCGATTCAAGCTCACTTAATAGCTTGGTATCCGATTCTCACCGCGACAGAAAATGGCGACTTCACTGGGGAATTCTATTTTTGAGGGTTAAGCCCACCTTGTATATTTGTATATTTGTTGTTGTATTGCTTGTTATTATTTTGGATTTTTGTTGGGTGTTCCATGTGTGGTGAGATAAGTCCTAACCCGGACTTGAGTGCAAATAAGATAGGACGGTGGTATATTCAAGAAGGCTTGTAGGGAGTTGAGTCCCGACCAAGTTGACTTGAGACACCACCACTCAGCGGAGGCCTCCTCGGATGTAGTTTTGTTGATCGAGTTCAGTCGTGAAAACATTACTATATTCGACCTGAGAGCCATTAATGCTGAGGACCTTAGAACATTTACCCCCACTTGGCCTTTTTAGGGATGTAGTGCGATGACTATGAGGGTGCAAATCCAAAATAGTTGATACGCGATACTGCACTCGGATGAGACTCTCTTGAGAATATTACTGATTACCAAGTCGAGTTGGGAAGTCGGTAATATCCGAAAGATGGGACAGTGATTCTGGGAACTTTTAGAACCCGTTGTACAGGTACAAATAAACTCATAGTACATACCTTTGGGGAGGGTTGAACCTTCGACCTCATGCAAGCTTTGAACCTAAGCCTTGTTTGTGTGTGTTTGTTGCATTCACGCATCATGAAGCATCATTTTTACCATTTTTATTCAAGGAACTCAGAAACTCTATCTTTGCAAATATCATAGGTATCATCATGGACTTTGGAAGAAGAAAGACTGTCAAGTACACATTCAAAACTCCCAAACTTGAAGACCTAAGGAAATTAAGAGATTTGGTTTTGGATCAAGAAGCCTTCATGGAGAAGCATATGAGACTTTTAGCTTTGCTTAAGACTGATTGGGATGGAAGGTTGCTCTCTGTGATGCTCCAGTTTTATGATCCTCTCTACCACTGTTTTACGTTCCCTGATTACCAATTGGCACCTACTTTGGAAGAGTATTCATTTCTGGTGGGATCACGTGTTAAGGATGAGTTTCCATTCCCTGTCCTAGAGAAGGACCCTGAAGAAGCAGAGATTGCAAAGGCGACATATTTGAGTGTTCCTGAGGTCAAGGCAAATATGACTTATAAAGGAAAGATCTTTGGATTCCCTACAAAGTTTCTGATAGAAAAGGCCAAGAATTTTGTTGATGTGAAGGATATGAAAGCTTTTGAGGCGACTTTTATTCTGCTAATATATGGAGTGTTACTTTTCCCAAATTTTGAAGACTTTGTCGACCTGAACGCCATCAAGATCTTTCTGAAGAAGAACCCGGTCCTTACTTTGCTCGGAGACACTTA
Organism: Lathyrus aphaca; assembly: GCA_963966055.1. Lineage (NCBI taxonomy): Eukaryota > Viridiplantae > Streptophyta > Magnoliopsida > Fabales > Fabaceae > Lathyrus > Lathyrus aphaca. The sequence goes on from OZ014519.1 coordinate 226,926,724, forward strand.
CCATTCCATCCATCTGAGGAATCTCCATAAGGGAGGGATGATTACTTGTTGTGCATCATTGTTGTACGAGTGGTTTATTTCGCACTTGCCTAAGTCAGCTTCATTTTGGAACCTTAAGGATGGTTTGTGGTGGTCACAAAGGATCATGTCTCTTACCCACTCTGACATTAGTTGGTACAATCGTGTTTATGATGGAGCATTGATTATTGATAGCTGTGGTGATTTTGCTAATGTGCCTCTTCTGGGCACTAAGGGAGGAATCAACTATAATCCAGTTTTGGCTCGCCGTCAACTCGGGTATCCGTTGAAGGACAAGCCTAAGAGTGTTAAAGTGGAAGGAATTTTCTTTAAGGATGACGAAGAACCAGAGCTCAAGAAACAGATTATGCAAGCTTGGAAGTGCATCCATAGGAAAGGGAGAAGTAGCTTGGGAAAGCCGAATTGTGTTTCTATGGAACCCTATCTCCAATGGATACGAGATAGGGCAATCATTCTGAAGATGCCTTACCCTCGCCAGGACCCTATGACCTTCAAGAAACCCATTCTGGTCTTTATGGATGATGCAGAGAAGCTGAAGATTGATTTGGAGAAAGAGATTCGAGAGAAAAATGCATGGAAGAATCGACATCAGATCATCAGCAGTGAGAATGAAGAGCTTAGAAGACAACTGAAGATGAAGGAAGAAGAAGAGCTCTCCAACAAGAAAAGGAAAGCGCAAGAGGATTTATTTTCCTCCAGCACTCAAGGGGACACTTCTTGGAAGTCGATCGTGGATCAACTTATGCTTGAAAGGGCTCAGATGAAGGCACAAATCGAGAAGCTCAACTTGAGGCTTTTAGGAGAATCTCCTTAGGACTTTGGACTTTGTCTTTGTCTTTATTAAGCTTTGTTTGGGATTTTTGAAAGTGTACTCAAGACTTTGTATCACTTTTTGAATTTAATGAAATCATATCCTTTTGATTATTATGTGTTTCCTTGGTATTTGCAAATTGTTTCTTAAGCTCCTTGAATAAAATTTCATTTTTGCATTGCACTCATACATTTGGCATTGCATTTGCATTTTTTTTCATGAACTCATTCCCGTCATCTGCTCTCAATTCAGCTTTCACACTGAGGCTCTCACGCAAATACTACACTCGAGCTCAAGCCAGAAAGAGGATGGCTGAAAGAGACCTAGAGATGGACAGAGTTAACAAAGAGCTTTCTGATATTCGTGGAAATATGGGTCAGATGATGGAAATGTTACAAGTCATTCGAGCGAAGATGGATACCCAACAGACTGTGGTGTCAGAAATTGTTACTGCAACGACTGAATTTGTCACTGCAACGACCCAGCCTACATCATCAGTCATTACCCCTGTGACCTGGCCTCCTTTTGGACTTCCTCATGGATTCATCCCTCCTCCTCATGGTTTTGCTTCTCAAAGTTTCATTCCCTCTTTGTCGCTCCCGACAAATGAAATGGATCAGATGAAGGTACAGACGCGAACGGTCGGCGAGAGGGACAATGAGAACACACAGCCGTGAACTCACTGGAGATGAAAAGAGTCGCCAGCTAGGCATTTTTATCCCGGAGGAAAGGCAATGCTGCATAGACCTAGAAAGAAATGGATAAGACGGTCGCGAACCAGAGAGACTGAGAAAGGGGGTTGGTTACAACCTGGGAAGGTATTAGCACCCAGATTGTCCGTCGTACTCGACGGGGTCCACGCTTAAAAGATTTGTGTTTTAAAGGGGTAGTGTCAGTGCAATCTGTGTGTAAAATAGCTGGAAAAGAATATACAGGTGTCAGTGTAAAGTGTATAGGTGATGTGAAGTATGAAAGTGTCAGTGTAAGAATAGAGTGAAATGCTCATGACTATGAGGCTAAGAGAATAAAGCTGGAAAGAGGGGGGATATACAGAGACTTTTGTTCGATAACTGTTAAGTTATGCCTACGTATCCTCTCGTGCAATGAGGAAGTCAGAACACCGTAGTTCGACCCAAAGAGACTGAAAGGTGAATTGACTGGTGAACTGCTTGCTTGTCTATGCTCAAGTGTATGACCTGTCTGGCTCAGGTGCGAACTGTCTTGCATTAGACGGAAGAAGCACGTTCTCGTTTGTGAGTGAAGGTGATGAGAAAAGAATCCCGAAGGAGACGATTATTGTTTGTTTTTGTGTTTTCAGTCTTTTATTGTTTTTGGATTTTGTCATAAGATAATGAGCTTAAGTCTAAACCAATGGATTTAGTAAACTCATCACATCTTCCCTCTGTTTAGGGGTAATGAGAATACCTTAAGTGTGAAGTCAGATTCTCACACTTAATCACCTTTGATGTAGGATTAAGATCATTAACCTACTTGTGATTATTTAGATGTTTTTGGTGTTTTTGTTTAGTGTTGAGTAATGAGGTTAAGCCATAATCAGGGATTAAACAGACTCATTACACCATCCTAAAAGAAGGATGATAGATGAGAATGTTTAAGCTGAGGAAAGCTCCTCAACTTAATCCATGATCAGGGATTAAACCCATGACAAAACAAGCCTTTGATTAAGTGGATTTTAGTTAATGATATGATGATGAAGTGATTTTTACGATTTGTAAGACAACTTGAGGGGGACTTGTCCATTAACACTAGGGTTAGTCCTTCTTAACCACTTAAGGAAGAATTAGAACCCTAATGCAAGGCCCAAGTTACAAGTGTGATGTCTTGATATTTATTAAGTGAATTGGTTAAGAGATTCAAACACATTAAGGGTTCAAGGCTTAGGATTAAAGTTATACACTCCATCCTAAAAGAAGGATGCAGGCATAAGCTTAATCACAAAGTCTTAAAGCCTTTAGGGTTTGGTCCCTGATTATGAGATGAGAAGAGAAGACTCAAAGAGAGACACAAAGGTAAAACTATGAGGGGAGACTAATCAAAACCCTAATTCATTGTCATGCTTGGTTGATCCTAAGGTTTGTGAGGTTTGCAAGAAGAATCTTCAATGGAACCACCAGGAAGCAGATGAACAGGATCAAGAGAAGCAAAGTGACTTGCTTCATTCAAGAAGTCAAGTCACTTGAAGAAAGAAAGTGGGAGGAACAAGAATGAGCAAGCTCAAACTCAAGCACATATAGAAATGCAGCAATGCATGCAAGAGAGATGAAAAGAAAAGTTATGAGAAGTGAAGGCAAATTCACTTCTCAAGTTTACTTACCACCTGAAATGTTAGAAAGAAATGCCATGCAATGCCAAATAAGATGAGATGACATGATGATAAGCAAAACCAGAAGCATGTGGATGATGACTATGATGCTATGAGATGCTATGAACATGAGGCAGCATATGGAGATGCTCATACAAGATTATGAATGCAAATGATGCAAGTTAAGGAGCATGAACAAACATGAAATGTTATGAAGCATACAAGACAAATGACATGGCAAATATGCAATGCAATGATCAAACATGCCTTCTACATGTCTTAAGATGTCAAATGAATCATAAGAATGCACAAAATGCAAAGACAAGTCATGTTATGCAAGGAAATGCAAGAGGGATGCAAATGAAAGCCCAAATTAGGGTTTATGGATCAAACATCAAACACAAACCAAAAACAGAAGCAAAACCCTAAAGTAAAAATGGAAAATGGTACCCAAAGAAACCCTAGACCTATAATGAACCACTGCCCAAAGGGGAGCTCTCAACTCTCAACCAAACTCAAGATATGAATTTTCTAAGTTATTAGGGTTTTTTAGGGTTCTTAACAAAAGAAATGCCAAACAATTTGAAAATGCAAGAACAATTCATGGCCTTTTTATCCTTGAAAATACATGCTAAACACAAAACAATGCAAGAAGAATCAATGTCTCAACCTTCTCCAAAAGGCAGAAATGAATTTTCAAACATGTGATCAAAATAATGCATAAAAAATGATTTAATTCAATGAAAAATTCTTAAAATGCATCAAGATCAAAAAAGAAATTTGGTTTGAAGGTTGGACAATGTTTCTAAATGTCCTAGAACATTTCATGAATTTTTTTGTAATTTTTAAATACCTAAAAGTATTTTTAATTAATTAATTCTCATTAATCAATTAAAAATAATCTTTTAAATATTTAAAAATACCTTTTAATGATAAAAAATAAAATAAAAATATTTTTGGGTCTTAAAAATTATTAAAACTTTAAGGAAAAAGTTTCATAATTTTTAAGGATTTTTAACTATTTTAAAATAATTATGCAAAATAAATGGAAAGAAAATGAATAAAAATTAAATAAAATGAAAGTATGCAGCATGAAGGGTTGAGATTCAATCTGGAAAGGGGACCATTGACCACGCGCCAAATCCAGTGGCCCACGTTTAAACTGACTAAATTCAATTAATTAAACTAATTAAAGTGATTAGGGTTTAATGACCACATCTGGACCCTTTATGCGCGCGGGAAGTCAACTTGTTCAACGCATCTGAGGGCTCAAATTCAAACTAACATTAATTACGTGATTAGGGCAAAAATGACTCTCAGGTGGCCGGAGAAGACTTCCGGTCGTCTTCTCCGGCCAGCTCTCACCTGAAAACTACCCAAATCCCTCAAAACGCATCAAAAATGAAAAACAAGAACTGGGAAATGATCCTCACATCCTCACGAATCAAACCCCCATCCTAAAACACATTTATATTTCCTAAATGAGCTGAATCGAAGAAAAAGAAAACTAGGTCACGCAAGCTTCAGACACAAATTAAATGCTCATTTCGAAACCATTTTCAAAACCAATGGTACCAGAATGATCAGCAAGACATGAAGAACAAGTTTGTAACAAGAAAAATGATTTCTGGAAAAATTATTTTCGAGCTACCTGAGATTTGGAGCTTTCAACTTGAGGACTTTCTGGCCACTTTTCCTTGTGCAAACCACTCCACTTGATCCCCCAAAGATGTTTGAGTGCTCAAAATGAGTTTGTGCTGGCTGGATAATGAGTTTCGAAAGCTTCTGCTCAAGCTTGATCAGAAATGGCAATGGAGGTTCTGGCTCTTTCAGGTCATTGTGAATGATGGTTTGAGGTCCAAATGATGTATGGAGAAGCTTTGCAAGGTTTGTTTGGCTGTTTGTGAGCTAGGATGGAAGATTCGAATGGAACTGCAAACTGAAGTGAGAAATGGCAGTGGGATCTCTTGGCTGTTTCAGGCTTGTGTTCTTGGTGTTTTGTGATCTATGAGGCAGGGTGAGTTGAATGGAGGAAAAGGTTTGAGTGTTTGCAGGCTGTATAGAGAAATTCGAAAGCTTATGCAAAATGGAAGGTTTTTGTGAATGTGAGTGTGTCCAATGTTTCAGCCTTGCCTTGTGTTATGTTTAGCTTGCAAACTGTCCACATAATTCTCTCTCATTGGTCAGTTGACAAGACATGCCCTTTATTGATTGGTAAGGCAACTTTTGCAAAAAGTCAAATAATGTGTAAGAGAAGCATGGCTCATGATCTAGGCAAGTACATGGGCATGGGCTGGCGCAGCAAGGTGAGGTGAGAGGCTAGCAAAGCTCAGCATCCAAGGCTGCAAGTAGGAGGGAGCATGATCATGAGTTTTGCAACTTGTGACATTTTGGTTCACATGTGACTTCTTTGCCTAACCAAACATGAAACCATGACATTCTTGGTTCATTTCTGATTTTTAGGACTTAGAGAATGTTTATGTGTTGGTTTGAAGTGAATTAGAGGCTGCAATATGCATTGGTCCAAGACTTTGCAAAATTTCCAAATGAGGCATGCCTTGAAAATTAATGATTTTAGCCAACTTTGCATTGCCATAACTTTTGATCCAAGAAGAGTTTGATCATGTTCTTGTACTTTTTGAAAAGGGAAAGATGAGATCTACAACTTTCATGACCAAAGTTTTTCCATTTGAAGCCTTTTTGAATCATGAATCAAGGCTTGAAAAATGACCTAAAATGATGCATTCTTGAAAAGTCAACTATGCCCAAAAAGTCAACATTTGCAAAAACCCTAAATTCTTGATTTCTATGAACTTCAACCTTATTCCATGATCAAATAAAGATCATATACACTCAAAATGATGAAGATCACCCATTGGTTGGTTCATTGGGGGCCTCAGATGCCCTGATTTTGCACTGACTTGTCTGAAAAGTCAACCTTTGATCAGATGACTTCCCCATGGAATTTCTTCATGAAAATTGATATGCATACTCCCTATACCATATAGAGATCAATGGAAACAAGAATGACCAAAAAATTTAGGGCTATGGCCTCTGAAACCAAAACCCTAATTTTCAGTCAGCTGTGCAGTCAAACCTGGCTCTGCATCCACTCAAACCCTAGCTCTTGTGATTCCTCTGCATTTTTGACTTTGAGGAGATAGAATATGATGTAAGAACACACATGGACCCCTTTGAGTTGATTGGTGGCCTTTGGAATGGCTCAAGAGGCTTTGGGATTGCTCAGATCACAAACCCTAGGTGCAGATGCCTTGAAAGCTATGCAGTGAATCAAAAATGAGATGTGAGGTGATATGATTGTGTTTATGCATATGAGAATGATCACAAGCCATGGTGTGAATGAGTGAGGGCAAATTTGGGGTGTTTACAGCTGCCCCTATTCAAACATGAGTTAGCTGTGCAGGATGTAAGCGACGGCTTAACAGGCAAACAAGGTAACTTGTGGTTGAATACCAAAGACAGTCCAAAATTTGCACTCACAGAATGAAGAAGAAAAGGGATATAGATTGTAAAAGCAAAATAAAGTATATTGTAAAGTGTAGGCGACGGAGGACGACCGTCGAGCAGAGGACGACTGCTGGGTAAGGAGCAATGACGGGGACGGCCGACATGCTGGTAAAGTGCAGGAAATAAAGCAATGACGGGGACGGCCGACATGCTGGGGATAAAAAGTAGAGCTAAGACGGGGACGACCGACTAGCTGGGAAAATAAAATATCATGATGGGGACGGCCATCAAGATAAAATTGTAAAATTTCTGAGGATTAATGAAACATGACGGGGACGGCCATCAAGTTCATAAAGGTAAAGTAACCAACGATGGGGACGGCCATCGGGCTAAAAAGAAAAGGAACCACGACGGGGACGACCATCGGGTTAAAGAATAAATGAAATAAACAGATGATGGGGTACGGCCATCAAAGGTGAAGGACGATCACCTAGCAGGGAACGGCTGCTCTGTTGGGGATAAAAGAAATATGATGGGGACGGCCATCAAAGGTGGAGGACGACCACCTGGCAGGGTACGGCTGCCGAAAATATCAACGATGGGGACGGCCATCGGATAGAAAAGGTCAACGATGGGGACGGCCATCGGACGAGCATGATGGAGGACGACCATCAAGAAGTGGAGGACGACCACTCAGCAGGGGACGGCTGCTCTCGAGGTTTGTCATGACATAGGACGAATGCCAGATAACCAAAATCAACAATGGGGACGGCCATTGGATAAAGTGATGAAGGACGATCATCAAAAGGTGGAGGACGACCACCTAGCAGGGGACGGCTGCTAAAATCAACGATGGGGACGGCCATCGGATGAGCATGATGGAGGACGACCATCAAGAAGTGGAGGACGACCACTTAGCAGGGTACGGCTGCTCTCAGGGTTATCATAACACAGGACGAGTGTTAGATAGAAGAAAATTCGTTTTGTTGGCGATCTACTGGGGAGATAGTAAACACGGACGAGCGTTTACATCCAAGAAACAAAGGGTATAAGTGTTTGGTATTGTGTATAGATTAAAGATGCGGACGAGCATCCTTAAGACTATGATACGGACGAGTATCATGTAGAAACAAACTGACACATGTTCAGAGATGATGATACGGACGAGTATCAACTGGTTAACAAAGAACACGGACGAGTGTTGCATCTGAAAGAATTCTTCTGGGGAATAATAGACACATGCGAGTATCTATATTCAAGAAGACACAAGTGTTTGACACGGTGTATGGATTAAAGATGCGGACGAGCATCCTTAAGACTATGATACGGACGAGTATCACGTAGAAACAAACACTAGACGCAATGTTCTGAGATGATGGTACGGACGAGTACCAACTGGTTAACAAAGAACAAGGACTACTGTCGAATCTGCGGGGATATGAGTGATGATGTATACAAGATACGGACGAGTATCTGTATAAGTGTACCATGAGTAGTGAGTATTGTATTGAGTGTTTTAACTGCTGGGGAGAGTGACACGGACGAGTGTCAAAAGAGAAAAGTATAATATTAACAAGTATATGGGTGATGAAGGTGTAAGCGACTGCGCTGGGGATATGACACGGACGAGTGTCAAGAAAATGTATATATAGGTATATGTGAGTGCAAAGAGGGTGTCTTTGGCTTTCTGCGGGTGATTTGACGCGGACGGATGTCGGGAAGTATCTGTAATACGGGTGATATGTTTGTAAAGAGTGTTCAGGTGACTTTACTGGGGAAAGATGACACGGACGGGTGCCAAAAGGTGTATATACTGGTGTTTGTGATTGAGAGGCAACTGCTTTTGCCGGGGACCCTGGTGGGGACTCTGGGGGAAAGTAATCTGTATTCTGATGAATGGTTACTAATCACAAGCGTTCAATTCACAACATGACTTATGATTATGCTATGCATTTGATTTTTGCCGTAATGCTCCGTATTAGACGGAATGCTACGCTCTGAGGGGATAGTATGATGCGAATGCTATGATCATGCAAAGAGGGCACAGATCCGGGATTCGGATCCCGTCGCTGTGAAGATCTCTGGTTGATCTGCTTGAAGTGAACATCCCAGCTGGGGATGAGATCATTGGTAGATCTAATGATGTATCTGCTTGGGGATATAGGTCACTGATTGACATATCCTCGTAATATGGGACCCAGCTGGGGTTTGCAGAAGCTTTCTGCACTCTGTTGTGATCTCTTCATGCGTTGCTCTTCTGGATAGAGGCTGAAGATTCTGTGGGGATATGATCCCCTGACTTCTGCATTCTGTTGAGGAAGAATGGCAACTCGGCTGGGGAATTGTGAGAGGCAACTCAGCTGGGGAGAGCAACAAGAGGCAACTCCGCTGGGGATAGAGCATTTCAGATGCTAAGATTGAGTGCATGTTGATTTGGCAACTTCGCTGGGGAAATGGGCACCTTCCAGTGCCACGTGGAAGATGGACCGAGTTGATAACGATTCGCCATCTTGCTAAGACGTAACTTGCATGCCCCAGGTTGCGTTCTGGATACCTGCAAACCTGCAAAGGTAAGGAAACGTACAAAAGGTCCCGAGGTATCCCTTACCGGATTCCGTCATAGGAGTTAAGTACTTTCGAGAATAATCACATTCCCTGTAAGCATGTGTTTTTATTTTTAGAGAAAGGCATCTGTACTTATGCAATTGTATTTTTAGAAATATCAGACAACTCTTTGCAAAACATAAATGTAAAAACGAGACATGACTGAAAATCTGATTTTATTAATTCATGTGCCCTGAATTGGCAAGATACAGTCACAGAAACATATCTCCTGGAATGAGGAGATTGTTACAAATTGAGAAATAAAGTGCTGGCGGTGTTGACGAGGCTTTCAAGGAGCTTCCTCTTCTGCTATGACTCGTATGACAATGACGTTCTTCTCGTCTTGCTTTCTGAAGAAAGTTGATTCTGATTGAAGCTTGATCCTTTGTAGCTTACCAAGTTGCAGATAATGCAGACGAATTCAGAATGCAGTTGTTCGCTTATTCCCTTGTTTTGCATGGATCGCCCTTTCGGGTTTTCGATCCATCGGGATACCCATTTTTGCCTGAGCTGTCCAATGCGGCTTTTCAACTCAGCGGGTGTACATTTTTTTATTCATTTCCCTTACTTTTGCCCGAGTCTTTTATTCTGTTTTTGACTCGCCGGGATGCCCTATTTTTGCCTGGACTTACATTCTGTTTTTATGTCCAGCGGGTCACTTTATGCGAAGTATTTTTTAACTGCATCTGAATTCACAGGAGACGGGAAATCTTCACCATCCATGGTGCTGAGCATCAGTGCTCCTCCAGAGAAAACTTTCTTTACAACAAATGGTCCTTCATAATTTGGAGTCCATTTGCCCCTGTGGTCTGTATGAGGAGGGAGGATTCTTTTCAACACAAGATCCCCTACTTGGTACTCTCGGTGCCTGACTTTCTGATCGAAGGCCTTCTTCATTCTCTTCTGATATAACTGCCCATGACAGATTGCAGCCAATCTTTTCTCTTCGATCAGACTCAGCTGTTCGAATCGGGACCGAACCCATTCTGCTTCACTCAGTTTAACATCCATCAATACCCGCAGAGAGGGTAGTTCAACTTCAACCGGTAGGACTGCTTCCATACCATACACAAGCTGATACGGTGTTGCCCCAGTGGATGTCCTGATTGACGTGCGGTACCCATGCAAGGCAAACGGTAGCATTTCATGCCAGTCTTTGTAGGTGACTACCATCTTCTGCACAATCTTCTTGATATTCTTATTTGCTGCCTCAACAGCGCCATTCATCTTTGGCCTGTAAGGAGAAGAATTGTGGTGTTGGATCTTGAAGTCCCGGCACAGCTCTGCCATCATTTTGTTGTTTAGATTGGAACCATTATCAGTAATGATTCGCTCGGGCACTCCATACCGACAGATGATATCTCTTTTCAGAAATCTGGCTACCACTTGCCTTGTAACATTTGCATATGAGGCTGCTTCAACCCACTTGGTGAAATAGTCAATGGCGACCAAGATGAATCTGTGACCATTTGAAGCAGTTGGCTCAATCTTGCCAATCATATCAATGCCCCACATAGCAAAGGGCCAGGGTGAAGACATGATGTTCAAAGGATTGGGAGGCACATGCACCTTATCTGCGTAGATCTGGCATTTGTGGCATTTCCTGGCATAGGCACAACAGTCTGCATCCATTGTGATCCAGTAATAGCCTGATCTCAACAATTTCTTAGCCATTGCATGTCCTCCAGCATGGGTACCAAAAGAGCCTTCATGCACTTCATGCATCAGTAAATCTGCTTCCGTCTTATCAACACATCTGAGGAGTACCATGTCAAAGTTCCTCTTGTATAAAGACCCATCAGTGTTCAGGAAGAAACTACCAGCAAGCCTTCTTAAAGTCTTCTTATCATTGGAAGATGCCCCAGGTAGGTATGTCTGACCCTCCAAGAAGCACTTAATGTCATGGAACCAAGGCTTATCATCTTTTACAACATCCGCTGCAAATACATATGCTGGTCTATCGAGTCTAGACACTGAAATCTGAGGTACAAAGTTGGCCGTTTGAACTTTGATCATGGATGAAATGGTAGCAAGAGCATCTGCAAACTGATTCTCGTCCCGAGGGATATACTCAAGCTTGACTGTTGTGAAGAAAGTCAATAACCTTCTTGTATAATCCCTGTAAGGTATCAGATGATCTTGGTGGGTGTACCATTTTCCGTTGGTTTGATTGACTACCAAAGCTGAATCTCCGAATACAGTCAATGTTTTGATCCTGAGGTCGATGGCTTCCTCAAGACCCATAAAGCAAGCTTCGTATTCAGCTTCGTTGTTAGTGCAGTTGAAAGTGAGTTTTGCCGAGAAAGGCATGTGAACTCCCTTTGGTGAAATGAGTACCGCACCAACACCACGGCCATTCATGTTAACAGCCCCATCAAACATCATAGTCCATTCTTCTTCCGGGTCAGGCCCTTCAGTGTGAATAGGCTCTTCATGATCTTTTGCTTTAATGAACATGATGTCTTCATCAGGGAAGTCAAACCTCATAGGCTGGTAATCATCAATGGGTTGCTCAGCAAGATATTCAGATAGTACACTGCCCTTGATGGCTTTCTGAGATGTGTACTGTATGTCGTATTCTGTGAGAATCATCTGCCATCTTGCAACCCGTCCGGTAAGAGCTGGCTTCTCGAAAATGTACTTGACTGGGTCCATTTTTGAGATTAACAAGGTAGTGTGGGTCAACATATACTGCCTTAGTCGGCGAGCAGCCCACGCTAAAGCACAGCAAGTTTTCTCGAGCAGTGAATAACGTTGTTCACAGTCGGTAAACTTTTTGCTTAGGTAGTATATTGCATACTCTTTTCGACCAGACTCGTCATGCTGGCCCAGCACACACCCCATTGACTCTTCTAATACTGTCAAGTACATAATCAGAGGTCTTCCTTCAACTGGCGGCATAAGGATTGGAGGTTCTTGTAAATACTCCTTGATTTTGTCAAAAGCCCTTTGGCAATCTTCGTTCCACCTGACCGTCTGTTCTTTTCTTAACAACTTAAACAAGGGTTCGCAGGTTGCTGTAAGGTGAGATATGAACCGTGAGATGTAGTTCAATCGACCTAAGAACCCTCGAACTTCTTTTTCTGTTTTAGGTGCAGGCATTTCTTGAATAGCCTTGACTTTATCAGGGTCAACCTCAATCCCTTTCTCGCTTACAATAAAGCCCAGCAGCTTACCGGATCGCACCCCGAATGTGCATTTGTTGGGGTTCAACTTTAGTTGATACTTCCTCAGACGCTTGAACAACTTCAGCAGATTTACCAGGTGATCTTCCTCTGTAAGGGACTTGGCGATCATGTCATCCACATAACATTCTATTTCCTTGTGGATCATATTGTGGAATAATGTCACCATAGCCCGTTGATATGTTGCACCAGCATTCTTCAGTCCGAATGGCATCACCTTGTAACAGAACGTGCCCCAAGGTGTAATGAATGTTGTCTTCTCCATGTCTTCAGGTGACATCTTGATCTGATTATATCCTGAAAATCCATCCATGAAGGAGAATACCGAGAACTGAGCCGTGTTATCCACCAACACATCAATGTGAGGTAATGGGAAGTCATCTTTCGGGCTGGCTCTGTTCAGATCCCGGTAGTCGACACACATTCTTACTTTGCCGTCTTTCTTAGGCACAGGTACTATGTTAGCAACCCACGGCGGATAGCTAGTCACAGCAAGGAACCCGGCGTCCCATTGCTTTTGTACCTCTTCCTTGATTTTCATAGCCATGTCTGGGCGAGTTCGGCGCAGCTTCTGTTTCACTGGTGGGCATTCTTCCCTTAGAGGCAGCTTGTGCACAACAATGTCGGTATCCAACCCTGGCATGTCTTGATACGACCAAGCAAACACATCAACGTACTCTTGAAGCAGATCTATCAGCTGTCTCTTCACTGAGTCTTGCAGGCAGGCCCCGATTTTAACTTCTTTCACGTCTTCATCGGTACCAAGATTAATCACTTCTATCTCCTCCTGGTGAGGAGTAATAACCTTTTCCTCCTGTCTTAACAACCTGGCTAGCTCTTCAGGAAGCTCATATTCTTCATCAACCCCTTCATCAGCTTGATTGATCGGATTGTCAAAGTCATACGATGTCATAGCCGTGCTGTTGTCGGTGCTGTCAGGAAGGCACTCTCTGCAAGGGTTAAGTTTGTTCATTTTAGTGATTGATTTTAATCTTGCTTTAGAAAAAGAGTGAAATGAAGTTATCATTTTGAAAACACCGCCATTTATTTTTGTACAAAAAGAAAAATGGAAAAACGGTGAACAGAAGAGAAAAAGACTCGTTTGCAAAAAGATGTCTGATATTTCATTAATTTAATCTTGTTTGCACAAAAGTACAGATGGCCCTGGTTACAAAATGAGTCTTGTCATCTTGGGCAAGATGCAAGACTTGGATGCATGCTATAAAAAATACAGGAAATAATAATTACTCTGCATGAGTAACTCTTATAATTTCCTGGGAAGACCAGTTCGAGACACTGCTCCCCGGGATCTTTGGACGAATCCAATTCTCCAGATTGCGCTCCTCTTCCAGCTCGTCTTCCAGACAGTTGATAGCATCGGGGGTAAGCATCCCCCCACTGACAAAACCAGGCTCTGCAGCAGCCTTCGCTTGATGTTGAGTTGGTCTGTAACCCAACCCAAATTTGTCCTTCTTCTCCTCCACAGCTAAAACCTTGCCCCAGCCTAGGGCAGTTCCTTCTTCAACAACCTTCCGGGCTTGTTGGTAAGATGACATGGAGATCCCTGACACAGCAGATGCTTCATTGACATTCAAGGCTTCAAACCCCTGGCTCATTGTTTCATGGATCTCTCCATCCATTTCAATGTATTTATAGGTAGCCAGGTGGCTGACAAAAATGTCCTCTTCCCCACAGATTGTGACAACTTGACCTTCCCACTCAAATTTTAACTTTTGGTGAAGGGTAGACGTTATTGCGCCGGCGGCGTGAATCCAGGGTCTACCCAACAAACAGCTGTAGGCGGGCTGAATGTCCATCACATAAAAGATAGTTTTAAAGGTCTGCGGGCCAATTGTCACAGGCAGCTCAATCTCTCCCAGAACCGATCTCTTCGAACCATCAAAGGCTCTCACCACCAGGTTGCTGGGTCTCAATGCCAATCCATCGTATTCTAGCTTCACCAGAGCCTTCTTCGGTAAGACATTCAGGGATGAACCTGTATCTACCAGCACATGAGAAAGGACAGCTCCTTTGCATTCCATGGTTATGTGCAAGGCTTTGTTGTGATTGCGGCCATCCACTGTCAGGTCCGAATTGGTAAACCCTAGCCCATTGCTAGCAGTAACATTTCCAACCACGGTTTCCAATTGGTTGACAGTAATCTCCTCAGGCACGTAAGCTGCGTGCAGGACTTTAAGTAGTGCATTCCAATGGGCTTCGGAGCACATAAGCAGTGAGAGGATAGAGATTTTGGATGGCGTCTGGTGAAGTTGATCCACAATTTTGTAATCACTCTTTTTGATGATTCTCATAAACTCATCAACTTCTTGATCGAATGGAGTCTTCAGGGTTTCTTTGGCAGCTTGGTCTTCCTGCACCGGGCCTTTTCCCTTTGCCTTGGCAGCAGCTTCTGCTTCGGCAGTAGGTCTTTGGACTTGTGAAGAAAAGAGACGTCCGCTTCGAGTGAAGCCTCCGCCTCCCCCCACATTATCTACTTGTGGTGCAGGTGCTGATGTTTCAAGAGTGATTCTTTTCCCTTCACAGTACACGTCAGAGCCATAGTGCCAAGGGATGGCCCTATTGCTTTCATATGGTACTGGTCCAGGCACCGTGACAGTGACTGGACTGATTGCTGCTGCTGAAGGGACTGTAATCGTTTGTGGATCATAAAAGATTGTAACTGGTGCTCTGGTGGGAGCAGCATCTTCTGAATGGTAGGCGGAGTTATTTTCAGGATCGTAGAATATGGTAACAGTGGAGACATCTTCGTGATTGATTGCTGGTGTTGTAGGAGGTACTGTTGGAAGGACTGTTGTTGTTGTTGATGGAGAGTCGAAATGGAATGAAGCTGAAGTTGTAGCAGGAGAAACTGTTGAAAACTGATCATTTGGGAGAACTGATGAAGTACTTGTTGATGCTGCTGATGAATTGTCGGGAACAATAGTTGCTGCATTTGTAGGAGGATCTGAAACCGTTGCTGATGAAGTTTCTTGATTTGCCGGAAATGATGTAGTGATCTGGAGTAGGCCACTCCGAATAAGGCTGTCAATGCCATTTCTCAAGTCCTCGCACCCATTCCATGAAATATTGCAGTAGGGACACCCTAGTTCACACCCCGGAAATATTTGGTTTTCACGGAGTTGAGCTTTGATTTCCACCAATGGTGTCCTGATCTGATCCACACTAGTTATCAAATAAGACGGTTGGTCTTCTTCAATAGCGTTAATTCGAGGACCACCATGGTTTGGCATAGGGTTTTTATTGACATTGGGCGGCGGTGCAAAATTCAGAGCCTTGGAGTCTACCAAGTCTTGTACCTTCATATGCAGAGCCCTGCATTTTTCTGTACTGTGACCAGGTGCGTTCGAATGAAAAGCACACCTAGCATTGGAGTCATAGTTTCTTGGTAAACTGTTGGGATCCGGAGGTGCCAACGTTCTTAGCTCAACTAGGTTGAGTTTCAGAAGTTGTGGCAGCAAGGCAGCATACGGCATTGGGATCGGGTTGATCACTCTGTTAGCTTGAGAGGGCCTCTGTTGGAATGGCCTCTGTTGATTGTTGTTGTTGGTGTTGTTGCTGTTGTAGTTTCTTGGAGGGTATTGATTCTGATGATACTGAGGTTGTTGTTGGAAGTTTTGTTGCGGCGGTTGATAGACTGGCTGAGGATGAGCTGGAGCGGGGATAGTGACTGCTGCTATTGACCTTTGAACATATTGGGGCCTACCCCTGCTGGTGTGGATGGCATTAGTCTCGCCAGTTCTTCTCGGGCCTGCAAAAGGCTTTCTTGTACTGCCGGACGAACTGGCACCATTATCAGAGATCTTACCCATTTTCAACAGGCTTTCAATTCTCTCCCCAGCTATGACAACATCTGCGAAGCTAGTGGAAGAGAAAGCAGCCAACCTGTCAATATACGTTCCCTGAAGAGTATTCATGAACATATCTGCCATTTCCCTTTCGGACATAGGGGGTTGAACAGCAGCAGCCAATTGCCTCCATCTCTGAGCATATTCTCTGAAGCTCTCCCTGGACGACTGTGACATTCCCATTAGGAGGGTCCTGTTGGGTGCCATATCTAGATTATACTGATACTGTCTGATGAAGGCTTCTGCCAGGTCCTTCCAGCATCTTATAGTTGCTCTTGTCAGATGGGAATACCATTCCCTTGATGCTCCAGTCAAGCTATCTTCGAAGTAGAACATCCAGAGTTTCTCATCCATTGTATAGGCCTTCAGCCTTCCCAGGAATGATTGCAAATGAGTCCGGGGGCATGAAGTCCCATTATACTTTTCGAAACAAGGTGGCTTGAACTTATGGGGGATCCTGACCCCGTCTACCAAACCCATGTCCATGACGTCGAAGCCCAAAGAATTTTGAGACTCCAGTGATCTCAACTTCTCAGCTATTTCATCCAACCGTCTATCGTATGCTTCTTCTCCGGCACCCATTACTGTAAATTGGTCCTCCTGAGGGTCTTCCTGAAGTACCCTCCCTGCTATGGCAGTCCCTTGTATATTGACAGGGATGTTGGCCTCTGGATGGAGATGGGGTCCAAAAACTGGGGGATTGACATGAGGTTGGACCCTCTCGTTGTTACTTGTGCCAGCAGTTCCCACATGGGGTTCCTCTTGATTCCTTCCTTCTACCAAAGCCCTGAGCCTCTCCTGGCTTTGAGCTAAGTTGTTCATCACTTCCATGAATTGTGTTATCTGAGTTCTCATCTCCAGCCTTTCGTTGGCCATCTGGTTTCTGACCTCTGTAAGGTCCTGCTGCATCTGGTCCATCTGGATTCCCGGAAGGTTGTTTCTAGTTGGGTACCTGTGTGGCCTGTTGAGAGGAAATACCCGACGGCGAGCAATAATTCCTGAACATCACAACAGAGGTTAGAAACAACAAAACAAAAACCTACAAAACAAACAAAAGGGGTTAGCATGCAATGCAGTTATGCTTATTTGTTCTCAAGGTATCCGGTTTGGCCTTCAGTTTTGACCCTTCCAGACCCTTGAAGATGCTGCTGTTGAAGTTGCTTTTGATGTGAACCCAGATAGAAACCAACACAAATATATTACAAAGGTGAAATAATACAATTTGTTCTAAATTACAACACAAGCCCTTAAAGGGGTCAAAATACATCACAAAAAGCAAAAGTACATGGAATAGGAAAAAACAACAAGCAAATGATCAAACTCCAAGGCCAAACTCATCCTCACGAACTTCCTTAAGAAGTGCTTCGGTCACAGGATCAGCCGGATGCTCCGTGAGATTCCTGATGAGGAGGTTTCTTGCTGCAACAGCTGCAGTCAACTTCCTGTTCTGACTTTGGTCCTTAGACCTCTTCACTCCAGCTCTGATTTCTAGCTCTGATATTTCCTTCTGGGCTGCTGCCAGGGCTTTTTCCATCTGCTCCATCTTGTCCTGAACTCTCTTGTCTTCTAGAGTACGGGCCTCAGTGATCCGGACCCACCTGGCCTGACTCTCTTTCAAAAACAAGTCTGTCCTTGCTCTCTGGAACTGGGCTTCTTTACAAGCATTCTTCAGAATCTGTTCACCAGCCTTAGACTTGTTGATATAATCTCCAGACTTCTCAATTTTAGTCAAGTGTTCCACTCTCAACTTCTCCAATCTCTCAATCTCCCTCACACCTTCACTCCTCTCCCTGAGGGTCTTCTGCAAAGCCTGGGTTAACTTCTCATTTCTTTCCTTCAAGCTCTCAAACTCCTCCAAACTGATAGTGGCAGGGGGTGGTGCTGAAGATGACTCAGGCATGTCTTCTATGGTAAAGGGCATTCCAGAGAATTGAGCCCTGGCACAGGACCACTCATAATATTGGACTGATGCCACATTATTGCACTTCCCCAGAATGGTGATTCCCTTGGTTTGAACATGATCCCAGGCCCAGACAGCCTGCCTAACAACAGCCAAACTAATCTTGTTCTCACAGTAGAGGGTCTCAACCAAGTCTTGTTCCCTAGGAGTATGAACCAGTGCATAGCCTAATTGCCTTCTGAACAGCAGAGGGTTGTAATTGATACTTCCCTTAACTCCTATTAAGGGCACATTGGGAAAGTGCCCACAGCTGGTGACTATATCTCTGCCCTTGGTGTTTTGAGTACACCATCTGATGTCTGCTGAAGTGAGAGTAGTGAGCCTCTTAGCCCAGTTGCTTTGCTGATGAGGATTTAGAAATGCATCTGTCCTGGGTAGATGCCTGAGAAGCCAAGCATGAAATAATGGAGCACAAATCCTCACTAATCTTCCCCTCTGCTTCTCATTTCTCTGATGTACTGAGTAATAGAGATCACCTAGTAAAGTTGGCACTGGGTTCTTCAGGATGAACAAATGGATTGCATTCTTGCTGATGAATCGAGGCTCATCTGCAAACAACACAATTCCATATACACTTAAGGCCAACAAAGCACAAACAGCTTTCCACTCTCCCAAGGAGGCCTTCAGACTAGCTTGAGAAATCAAGAAGTCCAGATGAAATCCAGGGATCCCAGCTTTAGAGGTCATGTGTTGTTCAATCAAAACAGGCTCCAGATACAAAGCTTTTGCTATCTCTCCATTGCTGGGAAAGACCATTTCAGGGTTGAAAGGGATTTCCCTCTTGATAGGCAAACCAATCAAAGATGAGTATTCTTCTAATAGAGGCCCCAACTGAAAGTCTTGAAAGGTGAAACATCTCAATGGGGGGTCATAAAACTGAATGCAGGTGTGGATCAAACTCCTCTGGGATGGGTCCAGATCCATGACCAAGTCAAGTATATTCCCATAATGCTCCCTGAACAAAGGTAGGTGATCTGGAGTGATCAGGGTTTGGATCCTCCTGATGTCTGACAAGTCTGGTTGGAAGAAATGATAGGTGATGTTGCTTTTCTTTGGAGCCATGATGCTGAAGACTGAGTAGAGTGCTGATGAAGATGCTGAGGAGTGGGCCACTGGCTGGCTAGTGCAAGTAACTGAAGTATATGTCTGACAAGCTGAAGCAAGTGCTGATGGAGATAGGTCAGAACTAAAGATGGGGTCAAAACCAAAACCAGATGAAAATGGATACCCTGAAACACAAATAAGCACATGTTAATATGATGCGATGAGTATGTATGCAAATGATATGCAAGGGTTTGTGACTGAGCTGGATCTGATTAACTGCCTTGGTATAGATCCATGTGTGTTCAAGAATTCCAGATGGAGGTCTAAAAATCCAGTAACCAGGGTGGGGGGCTCAAATAAAGAGCCACAAGTCCAGGGTTTAGAATCACAAGAACTATCCAACATGGAGCACTCTTAACAAAGTAACAGGGTATTCTGAGGTCAAGGTACCTGCAAACCTGTAAACAGCCCAACCCCCTCACAGGTGGTGATCTAGAACAAGGATCCTCAGACTTGGATCAGTTATGAGAAGTGTAAACACTTCTAACCCGGAGGTACAGTGTTTACAATAACCATAACAATTCCTCCTCTAATTCACCTCAGTTTCTGAAGGTCAATACTAAAAGGTCATCCAGACTTAGCAGGCTTCCCAGATAGCCTTAGCATTGCAGGAAATCCGCAACACAGAGTTCTCAAGAAGAAACCCATATCTGAACCGTGTTTCATATTCCCGCACCAGACCGAAATGGAATGGGAAAGAATATGATTCACTCTAGCCTAGGTGTCACTCAGGTCCCAGGTATAGGACCTTAACTCTCAATGAAATACCCACCCACCAAAGAAAAACCAGATCCAGCCAGCACAGTATGAC
The DNA here is from genome assembly GCA_963966055.1 of Lathyrus aphaca. NCBI lineage: Eukaryota > Viridiplantae > Streptophyta > Magnoliopsida > Fabales > Fabaceae > Lathyrus > Lathyrus aphaca. The sequence continues at coordinate 226,946,895 of OZ014519.1, forward strand.
AGTATGAAAAATATAAAGCTATAAAGAAAGCAATAAATCAACTGTACATAAAGCAATAAACAAAACAAATATACAAGCACAGATAGCACATAACACCCCAGTAAACACAAATCAATCAAGCGCTAGGAGGAACCCACAAAAAGAACCAGAAGCCCTGGTTGCAGTATAAGGGTCCCCAGCAGAGTCGCCAAGCTGTCGCTCCCGACAAATGAAATGGATCAGATGAAGGTACAGACGCGAACGGTCGGCGAGAGGGACAATGAGAACACACAGCCGTGAACTCACTGGAGATGAAAAGAGTCGCCAGCTAGGCATTTTTATCCCGGAGGAAAGGCAATGCTGCATAGACCTAGAAAGAAATGGATAAGACGGTCGCGAACCAGAGAGACTGAGAAAGGGGGTTGGTTACAACCTGGGAAGGTATTAGCACCCAGATTGTCCGTCGTACTCGACGGGGTCCACGCTTAAAAGATTTGTGTTTTAAAGGGGTAGTGTCAGTGCAATCTGTGTGTAAAATAGCTGGAAAAGAATATACAGGTGTCAGTGTAAAGTGTATAGGTGATGTGAAGTATGAAAGTGTCAGTGTAAGAATAGAGTGAAATGCTCATGACTATGAGGCTAAGAGAATAAAGCTGGAAAGAGGGGGGATATACAGAGACTTTTGTTCGATAACTGTTAAGTTATGCCTACGTATCCTCTCGTGCAATGAGGAAGTCAGAACACCGTAGTTCGACCCAAAGAGACTGAAAGGTGAATTGACTGGTGAACTGCTTGCTTGTCTATGCTCAAGTGTATGACCTGTCTGGCTCAGGTGCGAACTGTCTTGCATTAGACGGAAGAAGCACGTTCTCGTTTGTGAGTGAAGGTGATGAGAAAAGAATCCCGAAGGAGACGATTATTGTTTGTTTTTGTGTTTTCAGTCTTTTATTGTTTTTGGATTTTGTCATAAGATAATGAGCTTAAGTCTAAACCAATGGATTTAGTAAACTCATCACATCTTCCCTCTGTTTAGGGGTAATGAGAATACCTTAAGTGTGAAGTCAGATTCTCACACTTAATCACCTTTGATGTAGGATTAAGATCATTAACCTACTTGTGATTATTTAGATGTTTTTGGTGTTTTTGTTTAGTGTTGAGTAATGAGGTTAAGCCATAATCAGGGATTAAACAGACTCATTACACCATCCTAAAAGAAGGATGATAGATGAGAATGTTTAAGCTGAGGAAAGCTCCTCAACTTAATCCATGATCAGGGATTAAACCCATGACAAAACAAGCCTTTGATTAAGTGGATTTTAGTTAATGATATGATGATGAAGTGATTTTTACGATTTGTAAGACAACTTGAGGGGGACTTGTCCATTAACACTAGGGTTAGTCCTTCTTAACCACTTAAGGAAGAATTAGAACCCTAATGCAAGGCCCAAGTTACAAGTGTGATGTCTTGATATTTATTAAGTGAATTGGTTAAGAGATTCAAACACATTAAGGGTTCAAGGCTTAGGATTAAAGTTATACACTCCATCCTAAAAGAAGGATGCAGGCATAAGCTTAATCACAAAGTCTTAAAGCCTTTAGGGTTTGGTCCCTGATTATGAGATGAGAAGAGAAGACTCAAAGAGAGACACAAAGGTAAAACTATGAGGGGAGACTAATCAAAACCCTAATTCATTGTCATGCTTGGTTGATCCTAAGGTTTGTGAGGTTTGCAAGAAGAATCTTCAATGGAACCACCAGGAAGCAGATGAACAGGATCAAGAGAAGCAAAGTGACTTGCTTCATTCAAGAAGTCAAGTCACTTGAAGAAAGAAAGTGGGAGGAACAAGAATGAGCAAGCTCAAACTCAAGCACATATAGAAATGCAGCAATGCATGCAAGAGAGATGAAAAGAAAAGTTATGAGAAGTGAAGGCAAATTCACTTCTCAAGTTTACTTACCACCTGAAATGTTAGAAAGAAATGCCATGCAATGCCAAATAAGATGAGATGACATGATGATAAGCAAAACCAGAAGCATGTGGATGATGACTATGATGCTATGAGATGCTATGAACATGAGGCAGCATATGGAGATGCTCATACAAGATTATGAATGCAAATGATGCAAGTTAAGGAGCATGAACAAACATGAAATGTTATGAAGCATACAAGACAAATGACATGGCAAATATGCAATGCAATGATCAAACATGCCTTCTACATGTCTTAAGATGTCAAATGAATCATAAGAATGCACAAAATGCAAAGACAAGTCATGTTATGCAAGGAAATGCAAGAGGGATGCAAATGAAAGCCCAAATTAGGGTTTATGGATCAAACATCAAACACAAACCAAAAACAGAAGCAAAACCCTAAAGTAAAAATGGAAAATGGTACCCAAAGAAACCCTAGACCTATAATGAACCACTGCCCAAAGGGGAGCTCTCAACTCTCAACCAAACTCAAGATATGAATTTTCTAAGTTATTAGGGTTTTTTAGGGTTCTTAACAAAAGAAATGCCAAACAATTTGAAAATGCAAGAACAATTCATGGCCTTTTTATCCTTGAAAATACATGCTAAACACAAAACAATGCAAGAAGAATCAATGTCTCAACCTTCTCCAAAAGGCAGAAATGAATTTTCAAACATGTGATCAAAATAATGCATAAAAAATGATTTAATTCAATGAAAAATTCTTAAAATGCATCAAGATCAAAAAAGAAATTTGGTTTGAAGGTTGGACAATGTTTCTAAATGTCCTAGAACATTTCATGAATTTTTTTGTAATTTTTAAATACCTAAAAGTATTTTTAATTAATTAATTCTCATTAATCAATTAAAAATAATCTTTTAAATATTTAAAAATACCTTTTAATGATAAAAAATAAAATAAAAATATTTTTGGGTCTTAAAAATTATTAAAACTTTAAGGAAAAAGTTTCATAATTTTTAAGGATTTTTAACTATTTTAAAATAATTATGCAAAATAAATGGAAAGAAAATGAATAAAAATTAAATAAAATGAAAGTATGCAGCATGAAGGGTTGAGATTCAATCTGGAAAGGGGACCATTGACCACGCGCCAAATCCAGTGGCCCACGTTTAAACTGACTAAATTCAATTAATTAAACTAATTAAAGTGATTAGGGTTTAATGACCACATCTGGACCCTTTATGCGCGCGGGAAGTCAACTTGTTCAACGCATCTGAGGGCTCAAATTCAAACTAACATTAATTACGTGATTAGGGCAAAAATGACTCTCAGGTGGCCGGAGAAGACTTCCGGTCGTCTTCTCCGGCCAGCTCTCACCTGAAAACTACCCAAATCCCTCAAAACGCATCAAAAATGAAAAACAAGAACTGGGAAATGATCCTCACATCCTCACGAATCAAACCCCCATCCTAAAACACATTTATATTTCCTAAATGAGCTGAATCGAAGAAAAAGAAAACTAGGTCACGCAAGCTTCAGACACAAATTAAATGCTCATTTCGAAACCATTTTCAAAACCAATGGTACCAGAATGATCAGCAAGACATGAAGAACAAGTTTGTAACAAGAAAAATGATTTCTGGAAAAATTATTTTCGAGCTACCTGAGATTTGGAGCTTTCAACTTGAGGACTTTCTGGCCACTTTTCCTTGTGCAAACCACTCCACTTGATCCCCCAAAGATGTTTGAGTGCTCAAAATGAGTTTGTGCTGGCTGGATAATGAGTTTCGAAAGCTTCTGCTCAAGCTTGATCAGAAATGGCAATGGAGGTTCTGGCTCTTTCAGGTCATTGTGAATGATGGTTTGAGGTCCAAATGATGTATGGAGAAGCTTTGCAAGGTTTGTTTGGCTGTTTGTGAGCTAGGATGGAAGATTCGAATGGAACTGCAAACTGAAGTGAGAAATGGCAGTGGGATCTCTTGGCTGTTTCAGGCTTGTGTTCTTGGTGTTTTGTGATCTATGAGGCAGGGTGAGTTGAATGGAGGAAAAGGTTTGAGTGTTTGCAGGCTGTATAGAGAAATTCGAAAGCTTATGCAAAATGGAAGGTTTTTGTGAATGTGAGTGTGTCCAATGTTTCAGCCTTGCCTTGTGTTATGTTTAGCTTGCAAACTGTCCACATAATTCTCTCTCATTGGTCAGTTGACAAGACATGCCCTTTATTGATTGGTAAGGCAACTTTTGCAAAAAGTCAAATAATGTGTAAGAGAAGCATGGCTCATGATCTAGGCAAGTACATGGGCATGGGCTGGCGCAGCAAGGTGAGGTGAGAGGCTAGCAAAGCTCAGCATCCAAGGCTGCAAGTAGGAGGGAGCATGATCATGAGTTTTGCAACTTGTGACATTTTGGTTCACATGTGACTTCTTTGCCTAACCAAACATGAAACCATGACATTCTTGGTTCATTTCTGATTTTTAGGACTTAGAGAATGTTTATGTGTTGGTTTGAAGTGAATTAGAGGCTGCAATATGCATTGGTCCAAGACTTTGCAAAATTTCCAAATGAGGCATGCCTTGAAAATTAATGATTTTAGCCAACTTTGCATTGCCATAACTTTTGATCCAAGAAGAGTTTGATCATGTTCTTGTACTTTTTGAAAAGGGAAAGATGAGATCTACAACTTTCATGACCAAAGTTTTTCCATTTGAAGCCTTTTTGAATCATGAATCAAGGCTTGAAAAATGACCTAAAATGATGCATTCTTGAAAAGTCAACTATGCCCAAAAAGTCAACATTTGCAAAACCCCTAAATTCTTGATTTCTATGAACTTCAACCTTCTTCCATGATCAAATAAAGATCATATACACTCAAAATGATGAAGATCACCCATTGGTTGGGTCATTGGGGGCCTCAGATGCCCTGATTTTGCACTGACTTGTCTGAAAAGTCAACCTTTGATCAGATGACTTCCCCATGGAATTTCTTCATGAAAATTGATATGCATACTCCCTATACCATATAGAGATCAATGGAAACAAGAATGACCAAAAAATTTAGGGCTATGGCCTCTGAAACCAAAACCCTAATTTTCAGTCAGCTGTGCAGTCAAACCTGGCTCTGCATCCACTCAAACCCTAGCTCTTGTGATACCTCTGCATTTTTGACTTTGAGGAGATAGAATATGATGTAAGAACACACATGGACCCCTTTGAGTTGATTGGTGGCCTTTGGAATGGCTCAAGAGGCTTTGGGATTGCTCAGATCACAAACCCTAGGTGCAGATGCCTTGAAAGCTATGCAGTGAATCAAAAATGAGATGTGAGGTGATATGATTGTGTTTATGCATATGAGAATGATCACAAGCCATGGTGTGAATGAGTGAGGGAAAATTTGGGGTGTTTACACTCTTCTCAAGGAATGGCTACTCATGGATTCGTCCCTCCTTCTCAAGGATTTGCTTCTCAAAGTTTTATTCCTTCTTCCCAAGGATTTGCTGCTCAGGGTTTCTTCCCTCCGTCCCAAGGCTTAGCTTCTCAAAGTTTCGCACCTCCCTCTCAGGGTATGGCATTTCCTTTTCAAGGTTTTGTGCCTCCTCCTCAGGGATTTGCTGCTCAACAAACTGTTCCTGTGACTAATGAAGAGAATCATGCCGTTGCTAATTTTACACAGGACATTGTGCACACCCGTGCCCAACCGTATTTTAATGACCATCAGGGGTATGAAGCGCCAGATATGTCTGAAAACGGAGATGAGAAACATGTGAAGATGCAGGAGAATTTTGATACCCTTGAAAAAAGGTTAAGAGCGATTGAAGGTGACCAGATCTTTGGGGCTGCTGCCAGAGAGATGTGTCTGGTGTCTGGATTGGTAATACCTCCAAAGTTCAAGATACCCACTTTTGATATGTATGAGGGTGCAACTTGTCCCAAGAACCATCTTTTGATGTACTATCGAAGAATGGCGGCGCAGGTGGACAATGATAAATTGATGATCCACTGCTTTCAAGACAGTCTGAAGGGAATCTCCTCCAAATGGTATTTGACGCTTGACCAGTCGAAGATCCGCAGTTTCCAAGACTTGGCAGATGCTTTCATCCAGCAATACAAATACAACATGGACCTCGCTCCCGATAGGAGGCAATTGCTAAGCATGTCCCAGAAAGAGTCTGAATCCTTTAAAGAGTATGCTCAAAGGTGGAGAGGGACCGCTTCTCAAGTAGAGCCCCCATTGACTGAAAAAGAATTAGCTGACTGGTTTGTTGACACTGTGCGACCAGAATTCTATGAGAGAATGGTGGGAAGCATAACTGCTAGTTTCTCTGATTTAGTGGCTGTGGGAATCAAGGTAGAACTCGGTTTGAAGAGTGGAAAGATGAGCGGTGCATCTGGCAGTTCCAGCACTGGCAGTGGGAATATTGGCAAGAAATTTACCAATAACTTCCACAAGAAGAAGGAAGGTGAGACGAATGCCATATTGACAAGTCAAAGAAGAAATCCACTTTGGCAGAGACCTTCACCTATGGCTCAACAACAGTATCCTCGTCAACAGCAGTATGCTCATCAACAACAGTATGCCCAACATCCTTATGTAGCGGCGGTTCAACCAGCATTTAATCCACAAGTCCCCATGTATCGGCCAACTCAAGCAGTACCGATGTACCAACAAGCGGCTCCAATGATTCAACCTTATCAACCAATGCTCAACAATCCAGGCTATCAACAAGCACCCAATGCTTCAGCCTACCAGCAGAGGACTCCAGCTCCTCATTCAAATCCCAATTTTCAGAATAGAAGACCAGGTGGAAGGCCTCCAAATCCTCGAATCCCTATAACTTATACTGAGTTATATCCTTCACTGCTGAAGAAGGGTTTGGTTACTCCAAGGCCTTTGGGTCCTCCACCAAATCCACTCCCACCAAATTACAACGCAAATGCTCACTGTTTATTCCACGAAGGTGCCGCAGGGCACGATTTGGAGGGTTGTTATGCTTTGAAGTACATCGTGAAAGATTTGATGGAAAAGAACATTCTGTCATTTGGGAATACTGGTCCGAATGTCAAAGATAATCCTTTACCCAAGCATGGGTCTATAAATGCTATTGTTGATAAGTCCGAAGAAGGTTTGATTTTCAATGCCATCGAGATCAAGACCCCGCTTAGAGACTTCCATGCGAAGTTAGTAGAGGTGGGTGTACTGAAAAGCTGTCATGAGAATTGTGAAGGTTGTGTTGATAGTCCAAGGGGATGCGAATTGGTCCTGAAAGATGTTCAAGATTTGATTGATGAAGGTGTCTTACAAGTGAGCGGTCATATGAAGAGGAATGAGGTGGCGGTGATTGAACCCATTTTCAACTTGCCGGAATCTAATTCTACCTGGGTGCCAGTGTTCAACCTGCCTGAATCTTCAGGAGCTCAACCTATCTTCAATACGCCAGAATCTGTGGTGCCAATTTTCAACATACCTGAGCCAAGACTTGAACAAAGGAGTAACTCTTTCCGTTATGAAGACACTAAAGCAGTTCCTTGGAAGTATGATACAGGGAAAGTTCATCAGAAGATTGATAAAGCTAATCAGAAGGAAGGTTCAAAAGTTGCAAGTGCTGACATAGCGGGTGCAGGTCGTCTGACTCGCAGTGGTCGTGTTTATCAGCAAGCCAATACGGCTCCGCCTAAAGAAGTCATTCCAGCTGTTGTCAACAAAGATAAAGAGGTAGTCTTGGGAGAAGAGGATGCAGAATTTCTCCGAATCATTAAGAAGAGTGATTATAAGGTTATTGATCAGCTGCATCAAACGCCTTCCAAAATATCTATCCTATCACTTCTTATGCATTCTCCGGCTCATCGAAGTGCGCTTCAGAAGTTGTTAGCTCAAGCCCATGTTACGCACGATATAACAGTGAATCAGTTTGATGGAGTCATTGCCAATATCACTGCGTGTAACAACCTCAGTTTCAGTATGGAGGAGCTTCCAAAGGAGGGCTTAGACCACAACCGTGCTCTCCACATATCAGTGAAATGTCAAGAGGATACTTTAGCAAGAGTTCTTGTGGATACAGGATCTTCTTTGAATGTTTTGCCGAAAAGAACACTTGCTAAGTTATCTTATCAAGGGGCAGAGATGAGGCCCAGTGCACTGATTGTAAAAGCTTTTGATGGTTCAAGAAGGACTGTTATTGGAGAAGTAGACTTACCAATCTTGATTGGGCCACAGGTCTTCAAAATCACTTTCCAGGTTATGGACATCAATCCTAATTACAGTTGCTTGCTGGGAAGACCCTGGATTCATGCTGCTGGGGCAGTCACTTCTACCCTACATCAGAAGATGAAGTTTGTAGTCAATAACAAGCTGGTGACCGTGTCTGGGGAAGAAGATCTCATGGTTAGCAACCTTTCATCCTTTACCTATATTGAGGCTGATGAAGATGCTTTGGAAACTTCTTTCCAAGCTCTTGAGATAGCCAATGCTGTCCTTCTGGAAGTAGAGGAACCAAAAGGGAAGGGTATCCCATCTTTTGCATCGCTGAAGAGTACCATTTCCACCATTGAAGAAAGAAGCTATGAAGGTTGGGGTGATGTCATCGAAGTCAAGCAGAAGCTAGATCGTTGCGGGTTGGGTTACAAACCAACTCATGTGAAGGAAGGAGCGTCAACCTCCGCTAAAGGACGTCCGAAGACCATTCAAGAAGTGTTTTCCAGTGCTGGTTATCAGGTCAATGCAATTGATGGAGTTTCTGAAAATGAAGATGTGAATCATTTGGTGTATCAGTGTGAAGAAGCCTTGGACAATTGGGAAGCAGTCGAGATCCCAGAGTTTTTTCCATTGTCAAAGTAATTTATTGTTTTTTAAATGTTTTCAAAGTTCCCTAGCTCTGCCCAAGGCTATGGGAGTATTTTGTAGGGCCCCTTCTCATTTTCAAAGTTATTATCAATGAAGGCATTTTGTTAAACTCTTATTTTGATCATTTACAGTTTTTCTCTCTTTTCACTTTTAAAAGAAGATGACAATCTTTCAAAACCAATAAAAAAGCTTTTTCTCTTGCATTTCTCTATTTTCCACTTTTAATAAAAGCAAATCATTATCATATGCAGAATAAACGAAAACCCTGTTGAATCCAATGACTCTACATTCTCTCCTAACTTTGATTCGCCCATCTACCAAGCGGAAGATGAAAGTGAGGAAGATTGTGACATTCCGGAAGAACTGGCAAGATTAGTTGAGAATGAGCACACGGATCTTCAGCCACATAAGGAGCAGGTTGAGACCATCAACCTTGGCACTGATGAAGATGAGAAGGAAGTCAAGATTGGTACAACACTTGGGGCAGACATCAGAGAAAGATTGGTCAAGCTTCTCAAAGAGTATGTAGATGTGTTTGCATGGTCGTATCAAGATATGCCCGGGTTAGACACAGACATAGTGGTCCACAAGTTACCTCTTCGACCAGATTGTCCTCCTGTAAAGCAAAAGCTTCGAAGAACAAGACCAGATATGGCTTTGAAGATTCGAGAAGAGGTCAAAAGGAAGTTTGATGCGGGATTCCTCGCAGTTGCAAAGTACCCTGAGTGGGTAGCTAATATTGTGCCAGTTCCCAAAAAGGATGGCAAAGTTAGAATGTGCGTGGACTATAGGGATTTGAACAAAGCCAGTCCGAAGGACGATTTCCCTCTCCCGCATATTGATACTTTGGTTGACAACACTGCTAAATTTGCTGTTTTCTCCTTCATGGATGGGTTTTCAGGATACAACCAGATCAAGATGGATCCTGAAGATATGGAAAAGACTACATTCATCACACCATGGGGCACTTATTGTTACAAAGTTATGCCATTTGGTCTCAGAAATGCAGGAGCCACTTATCAGAGGGCAATGGTCACCCTTTTCCATGATATGATGCATAAAGAGATAGAAGTCTATGTGGATGATATGATTGCCAAATCACAGAGTGAGGAGGATCATTTGAATCATCTCTTGAAGTTATTTGAGCGTCTCAGAAAGTTCCAACTGCGACTGAATCCAGCTAAGTGTACTTTTGGTGTCCGATCAGGGAAGTTACTTGGTTTTATTGTTAGTCAGCAAGGAATTGAAGTAGATCCAGATAAGGTCAGAGCAATTCAAGAGATGCCAGCTCCAAAGACAGAAAAGCAAGTCAGAGGTTTCCTTGGAAGATTGAACTACATCTCCAGATTCATCTCCAACATGACTGCAACATGTGAGCCTTTATTCAAGTTACTCCGGAAGAATCAAGCAATTGAGTGGAGTCCTGATTGTCAACTGGCTTTTGAGAAGATTAAGGTTTATCTGCAAGAACCTCCTATCTTGATCCCACCTACTCCAGGGAAGCCTCTTTTCATGTACCTAACTGTGCTCGAGGGATCTATGGGTTGCGTATTAGGCCAACAAGACGAAACTGGTCGTAAGGAGCACGCCATTTATTACTTAAGCAAGAAGTTCACAGACTGTGAAAGCAGATATTCACTCTTAGAGAAGACTTGTTGTGCTTTGGCATGGGCGGTCAGACGCCTCAGGCAGTACATGATTTGTCACACTACTTTGTTGATCTCGAAAATGGATCCAATAAAGTACATCTTTGAGAAGCCTGCTTTGACTGGAAGGCTCGCCCGTTGGCACATGTTGTTATCCGAATACGACATCCAATATGTAACCCAGAAGTCTATCAAGGGCAGTGTTTTGTCTGAATACCTTGCTGATCATCCTGTCGAAGATTATGAACCTTTGAAATTCGATTTCCCGGACGAAGACATTATGTTGATAAAGGACTGCAAAGTTCCAGGTCCAGATGAAGGTCCTGAGCCGGGGTCTCGTTGGAAGATGATGTTTGATGGTTCCTCTAACTACATGGGGCATGGTGTAGGAGTTGTTTTGATGAATCCTGATGGTGGTTATACTCCCTTCACGGCTAGATTGTGTTTTGACTGTACAAATAACATTGCTGAGTATGAAGCGTGTATTTTAGGTATCGAAGCTGCAATCGATACTAGAATCAAAATCCTTGATGTATATGGAGACTCAGCTTTGGTCATCTACCAAGTCAAAGGTGAGTGGGAGACCCGTGATGAGAAGTTGGTCCCATACCGTGCCCACATTGTGGAATTGATCAAATACTTTGATGAAGTCACTTTCCATCATGTTCCAAGGGTAGAGAATCAAATTGCAGATGCTTTGGCTATGTTGACCTCTATGTTTCAAGTCAGATTTCTTAATGAAGCTCCACTCATTACAATCGAGCGAAGAACTGCACCAGCCTACTGTCTACTGGTCGAAGAAGAAACTGATGAGAAACCGTGGTTCTACGACATCAAGAACTATTTGCAGAATCAAGAGTACCCAGCTGATGCAACAAATCTGGATAAGAAGACTCTGAGAAGATTGGCGTCCAAGTTTTTCCTCAGCAACAATGTGCTTTACAAGAGAAATCATGATATGGTTCTGCTCAAATGTGTGGACAAGCGCGAAGCAGACTTATTGATCAGGGAAATCCATGAAGGATCATTTGGAACACATGCCAATGGACATGCCATGTCCAGGAAGATCTTGAGAGCTGGTTACTTCTGGTTGACCATGGAATCAGATTGTTTCAAGTATGCCAGGAAGTGTCATAAATGCCAGATTTATGCCGACAAGGTGCACGTACCTCCAACACTTTTGAATGTTCTGTCATCGCCTTGGCCTTTCTCAATGTGGGGCATTGACATGATAGGGGCAATTGAGCCTAAAGCTTCCAACGGTCATCGGTTTATCTTGGTCGCAATTGATTACTTCACCAAATGGGTAGAAGCAGCTTCCTACGCCAATGTGACAAAGCAAGTGGTTGCCCGTTTCATCAAGAACCAAATTATCTGCCGTTATGGAATCCCAGGCCGAATCATCACAGATAATGGGACCAATTTGAACAACAAAACAATGAAAAAGTTGTGTGAGACATTCAAGATTGAACATCATAACTCTTCTCCGTATCGTCCGAAGATGAATGGAGCTGTTGAAGCTGCAAACAAGAACATCAAAAAGATTCTGCAAAAGATGGTAAAAACTTACAAAGATTGGCACGAGATGTTACCATATGCTTTACACGGATACAGAACATCAGTGCGCACTTCAACAGGGGCAACCCCTTTCTCTTTGGTGTATGGGATGGATGCAGTTCTCCCTATTGAAGTAGAGATACCATCCTTGAGAATCTTGATGGAAACCAAACTGGAGGAAGCTGAGTGGGTCCAGAGCAGGTTTGACCAACTGAACCTCATTGACGAGAAGAGAATGACCGCCATGTGCCATGGCCAGATGTACCAGAAGCGCATCAAGAGAGCATTTGACAAGAAAGTCCGTCTCCGAGAATTCAAAGAAGGAGATCTTGTACTCAAGAAAATCTTGCCAGTCCACAAAGACACGCGTGGAAAATGGAGTCCTAACTATGAAGGTCCATATGTTGTGAAGATGGCATTCTCCGGAGGTTCCTTAATCCTTACAACTATGGATGGTGAACAACTGAAGCACCCGGTGAATTCTGATGCAGTCAAAAAATATTATGCCTAAATAAAACCCGATAGGTCGAAAACCAGAAATGGCGACCTATGCAAAAATGGGTATCCCGGTGGATCAAAACCTATGAAGGAGATCCAGGCAAAAGTTAGGGATAAAAATGAAAAATAAGAGCTCGCTAAGTTGAAAACTCGAAAGGGCGGCTTAGGCAAAAAAGAGCGTCCCGGTGGATTGAAAACCCGAAAGGGCGATCCAGGCAAAAGTTAGGGACAAAGGCATTTGACTGTATCAGATGGTGCTTACCATTACTGAAGAACCATACTGGAAGATCGATCCATTTGCTCTCGTCAGAAGCAAGGTGTCGGGCAGTCTTAGTTATTAGGGATTGTAGTGGTCGTTGGATTCAATGTAGACCTTTCCCCATTGCCATTTTCAAATTGTAATTTCCCATGGAGTTTTTGCCATTAGCAAGCTACCATTCTTGAATAAAATACAAACTTTGCCTATTACTTTTGTTGTTCGATCTCTCATCTTTTTTTTTTTTTTTGTTATGCAAAATGCCATCACTTGATTACAATTTAACTCTGAAAATGACAAGTTTTTTTAGAAAATGTTTTTTTTGAAAGCACTTGAAAACTTTTAAGTTTCTTTGACTTTGGAAATTAAAAAAAAAAAAAAAAGAGAACCTTCTGTTTCCCCAAGAAGTCCTGGTTTGCAACAACACTGTTATACTATTATTACAGAAATCCCCATGGAAGTTCAAAACTGATAACACTCTTGGATGGATCCTTGGACCAAGCATGATTTCCAAGTTCGAAGACATCTCCCCATTGTTTTTCGTGTTGCTCATGAGTATTGGTGTTGAGAGCCTACTCCTCATTGAGTCTTGTCAACTCTTTGTCTCTTTAGAGTCAACATTTGCATATCATGATCATTCGCATCATGCTCAATCATGCGCATTTGACATTAGCATTTGTCTTTCCCCAGTTGGCGTCTGTCTAACTCCAAGTCCAGATATCATTAGTACTCAATTTGAGAATTCATTGTTGTTGGTACCCGAAGTGGTTTACCATTCGTTATTGTCCCTAGTAATTGCTGGTGTTCCCCGTGGAATTCTAATTGTGATTGGTATTTGTCTTTATGACCACCATATCTCCTTGAAGTCCAATTGTCAGTGGCACAAATCTTTTAAGCAGGTCCTGAAACCTTTTGCTTAAATCCAAGTCAATTTGATTTTGTACATGCTTGTACCTTTCTCCTGATGGTTCCTGAAGGAATTTCCAATTTGATTTTGTGTTACTTTTTTTGCGTTAGTCGGTCGCTTAGAGCCGTTGATCTATCCTTGGGTGATTTTCCTTTTTATCCCCAATGTTAGCTGGTCGCATAGAGCCGCTACTAAATCATTGTGATTTCCTTCTTTATCCTCAGTGTTAGCAGTTACATTTGAACCTGCTAATTTACCGTTTTGAATACTTTGACTACTTTGTCTTTATCACTCTTAGTGTCGACCGGTTTTTCTAACCTGTTGTGCATTCACTTTGAGTGTATCTTGGCTTTCTTTTGTAGTGTCAATAGGTTTCGAACCTATTGTGTTTCCATTTCGAGTTATTTTGTTGTTATTCATGGTGTTAGTTGGTCGCATTGAGCCACTGCACATTCTTTTTGAATGTTTATTTTTGTTGATTATTCTTGGTGTCAGTTGGTCGCATTGAGCCACTGTGCATTCACTTTGGATGTTTTATTTTTGTTGTTATTCATGGTGTCAGTTGGTCGCATCGAGCCGCTGCGCATTCACCTTGAATAAACCTTTTGTTATTCTTAGTGTCAGTTGGTCGCATCGAGCCGCTCGCATTCACTTTGAATATTATGTTTATTATTTCCAGTGACAGTTGGTCACATTGAGCCACTGCACATTTCTCTCTGAATATTTTTGCTGTTATTCTTAGTGTCAGTTGGTCGCATCGAGCCGCTGCGCATTCACTTTGAATTTTATGTTTATCATCTTCAGTGTCAGCTGGTCGCATAGAGCCGCTGCGTATTCTCTCTGAATTTTGTGTCATTCTTAGTGTCAGTCGGTCGCATCGAGCCGCTGCGCATTCACTTTGAATTTTGTTGTTTTTCATTTCCAATGTCAGTTGGTCGCATCGAGCCGCTCGCATTCACTTTGAATATTATGTTTTTTATTTCCAGTGACGGTTGGTCGCATCGAGCCGCTGCACATTCTATTTGGATGTTAGTTTGTTGTATTCTTAGTGTCAGTTGGTCGCATCGGGCCGCTGCGCATTCACTTTGAATATTGTGTTCATCATTTCCAGTGATAGTTGGTCGCATCGAGCCGCTGCACTTTCCCTTTGAATGTTAGTTTGTTGTATTCTTAGTGTCAGTTGGTCGCATCGAGCCGCTGCGCATTCACTTCGAATATTATGATTTTCATTTCTCACAATCATTTGGTCGCATAGAGCCATTGGTCAACCACTTCGATTTATTTCCTTGTCTTGTTTGTATTCTTGGTGTCAGTTGGTCGCATCGAGCCGCTGTGCAGTCACTTTGGATTTTAGTTTGTTTTGTCTGTGTTCGTTTGATCCAACGATTTGGATTTCCTTTTGTTCCCGTCTTTTGTTATTCTTAGTGTCAACAGTTACACTTGAACCTGTTGATTTATCACTTTGAATATGTCCCATTTTTCGTTTATTTATCCCCAGTGTTTGTCATCCCTAGTGAGTTTTGGCTTGTGGTCGTCGTCTCATTCTCATTCTAATCATTCATACCATAATCATCATTTCATTGCATAGTTGTTGCGGAATTAGATAGTTTGTAGTCCGGCATAGCATTGCATTTAGGGGCAAAATTTCCGGTTATTTCTGTATTTAAATACCTTTCACCATGATCGCCTGAGTGACTATCGTCATTCCCGCCATCTGGTAAAGTTATTTAAATAGGGGCAACTGTCACACCCCAAATTTTACCCCTAATCGCTCATATCATAATCATACATTCATCGCATTTAGCAGGGACTTTTCCCGATTCATTTTCTGTTGTTTTCTTCTCATTTTCTAGCTTCTATTTTAATTTAATTTCTCTTTTCTTATTTATGACTTTTTATTTCATTTTCGTATTTTTAATTTATTTTTTTTAATTTTCTATTTTCGTTTCTATTTTCGAGTTCCTATTGTTTAAATTTTATTTCAATTTCTATTTCTAATTTTTAGTTCAATTTTCAAAAATTTTCTAAACTTATTTGTTATTTCTTTTCATTATCAAGTTCTCATTCCTAAAATAATTTTTATTTCATTTTCAAATTCTTATTTTTGACTTTATTTTCCATTCTTCAATTGTTGATTTTATTTTCAAGTTGTTACTTCTAATTCAATGTCAATTTCTAATTCATTCTTATTTTTTAAATTCCAAACTTATTTCTCAAATTCTAAAGTTAATTTTTAGTTTCAATTATTTAAGTTTCTAAGTTATTTCAATTTTAAGTTTAATTCCTTTTTTATTCACTTCTAATTCAAATTTTAATTTTTAACCATTTATTCCATTTTAATTCATATCCACATTTTTATTTTCTAAATTCCAATTTATTTCTCAAGTTCTAAATCAATTTTAGTTCCAAGTTTATTTATTTAAGTTTATGAGTTATTTTCAATTTTTTAGTTTATTTCTTTTTTAATTCACTTCTAATTTAAGTTTATGTTTAGATTTTAATTTAAAGTTCTCATTCTCAATATTAAGTTTCAATTTCAAACCATAGTGTAAATAATCAACTTCTCTTTATTCCAAATATTATTTTGTTTATATTACAATTGCATAGAAAAAAAAGTGTACAAAAAAAATTCAGCAAGAATACAAAATTCAGCCTGCTCCAAATCAAACAAAATCAGCATGCAGCCACCCAAATGGCACAGTTCAGCAGCACAAGACAAGCCTGCTCCAAGCACACAAACACCCTGCTCCACTACTCCACCCACTGCTGCAAAATTCAGCATATGTCTCCTCCCTCAAGGCACACTTCACCTACAAGTTTTATGGTACAAAAATCAGAACAGCTATCAAAAAATACACTACAAATTCAGCCCTCTATAAACTACCAAACTCAGTCCTCAACACAAAAAGAAAAACACACACAAACAGTCCACAAAAACAGCATCAAAAACCACTGTTATATCAAAATTCAACACTACAAAAAACACACTGCAAGCAGCCCCAAAACAACACACAAATTACACAAATTTCAGCATCAATACAACCTCAAAACCAGTCCCAAACAACTCTCATTCAACCAAAAAAAACTCAGCTACAAACAGTTTCAAAACAGCCCTCAAAAACATAAAAAAAAAATACATTCAAAACACCAAAACAACACAGAAAATTCAGCAAACATTCTTCAAACAAAAAACCACAAAAAAAAGAGGAAGGAAGGAGAGAACAAAGAAGTCAGCAGCAAGGAGCAGAAGGAGACTTACATCCGTGGACCCTTCACCCCGATAACGTTCGGGTCGGTAATCTTTTTTTTCTCCTTCACCTCTTTCAGCATTTTTATACATAGCTAGTTCTTTTTTTCGGTTTCATTTCAATTTTAAGCCTGCATATACAAAACCAACTTCATGTTAGGACTTCGAAAAATATACTTAAAACCACTTTTTTTCAAATCAACAAATAATACTTGTAAATAAAAAAAAGAGCACTCTGCATAAAATTACAACAAGTCTCAGAATTTACCAAAAAATATTCCCATTGACTTTGCTCTTCAATCCATATAATCACCCTCAACCAACCCTGTCCCCTTGCAGCCATTGAGCCCCAAACCGAAACCGAGAAGAGAATCTGAAGCTGAGTGATACAAAACAACAACACAGCAGATCACTGGCCTCACCCCCTCAATCCTTAACCGTTTTTCCAAAACCAAACCTTCAGCCAAAATCCGTCACTCTTCCGGCCACCAAACCTCCATTAATAACAACACTGACCAAAAAACCAGAACTGAGATCTTCAATCCAAACACCTCACAGTTAACTCAAAACCTCCATTTTACAACAAAACCTGAAAACTAACAGAAGCCAAAAACTCAAAACCCTTTGGTCATCAACCTTACTTTTTCACTCTCTGCAAACCTCAACCATTCTCTTACACCCCCCATTCCTCATCCTCCGAGCAAACACAAAAAAAAAACCTTCAACAACCTGCCTCCAAACCTTCATCAAACTAACCGCCGGAAATCGCAAAGCTTCACAAGCTCAAACGCACAACCCATAACTCACTGTTGAAACCCTCCTAAACCAGAACCGAAAGCCATAAAACAAATTTCAAAAACAACAGTGAAAAAGAACAGACCCAATTTCACCATCTCATTCTGAACTCACAAAAATAATCCACCACCATCCTCCAAAGCCGCCATCCACACACTGCATACCAAAACCCTTTCAAACCGTCGCCAATCCATCCGCCTTCGCAAACTCCCTGTTCTTCATTGAACTCACCTTCAAACTCCTCTTCATAACATCCATTTCTTCAAGTATAACCGCGAGCATCCCGCCGTTTCACCACAACTCTCTTCAACAACACAATCCAGCCAATCATACCAAACCTGAAACGCAAACCAGACCAACCAACTCACTGTGAAAAATCACCGAAAACGCCGAACAAACTGAAATAACAAAACCTTACCTTAGACCTTCACCACACACCACTTCGCCGGCGAACAACCTCACGAACTTTTTCCCAAATCCGCAGCCACACTTCGTCACTGTCTTCAAACCCAAACACAATCGCACCAAACCATAAATCAGAAGCCACAAACTGAAAACAAATATTCTCACAAACAGGAAATAGACACAGTTACAAAACAAACCTCAATCCTCCTTCATCACCGTTCGAACATCTCAAACTTCGGCCGCACAAAACCCCAAATCGTGATCCAAAATCGAAATCCGCCGTGAATCCTTGAGAGACGGAGCACCACCGTGAGCTTCAGCGAGACCCTTTCCGCCGCACAAGCCGTCGCCCTAAAACCATGGAAACCGCGATTGAGAACGAGAGACAGAGAAATCCGGCGAACTCACTGCGAGTTGAGAGAGGGAGACGGAAGCCATGAGAGACAGAGATCTTTGAGGAGAGAGAACACGTTTCTTTTTCTTCCTGATGCTTAACCCTTATGTTTTTTTATATTATATTTATTCATTTTTTCTTATTTATATATATATATATATATTATAAGGTCTAGTATTTATTTATCAATTATCACTTACTGATTCTGCTAATAAATTGTCTTAATTATCTTTTATTTTATTTTTTAATTTATCTAGCATTTTTTATTTATTTATTCATATTTATTACTATTATTGTTAGGTTTGTTATTAGGAATATATTTTATTTCTTTATTATTATTAGGTATTGTTATTAGGAATAATTTTTTTTTTTTTTTTTAGAAGAGTGAAACATATTGGCTTTTAGGTTTTGATTTCCTTTCATTTTTTGTTAATTTATTTATTGTTGTTTATTTATTCTTTAAAACTTATTTTTCTTAGAGATTAGGATATGGGCCGATGATATAACAAAAAGTCACGATAAATCGTTTCCGATTAATCGTGACCAATATGAGGCCATGCATTTATTTATTTTTTATTCCATTCAATCCATTTATTTATTCTATTTATTTAATTTATTTATTTTTCACAACTTATTTCATTTTATTATTATCATTTATTTCTCGCGTCTTTACACCATACTAACTTCATTTCAAAATAATAATCCTTGGTCCAACGCCAAGTGAACTTCACTTCACATACACTCACACATGTAAGTCGGTCGTTCACGATCGCCATCTGCACAGTCTTTATACCTTCACAGCTTTCTAACTTAAATAAATTGATGCACTACGCTTGTTTTTCACCCCCGCATTCTCGATCCATATATCGAGCCATAGCCAGTTACTAAGCCTTTGTCTTTGCTTTTCCTGTTTATTTTATCCAATTTATTTTTGCAAGTAGCAGCCTTTGCCTAGTCTTAGGAGCTTGCACCTTTA
This sequence comes from Lathyrus aphaca, assembly GCA_963966055.1. NCBI lineage: Eukaryota > Viridiplantae > Streptophyta > Magnoliopsida > Fabales > Fabaceae > Lathyrus > Lathyrus aphaca. Next base: position 226,966,324 of record OZ014519.1, read on the forward strand.
TTTATTTTTGTTTATGCTTTTCAATCCAAAAGGGAAAGACTCCTGCAGTTGACTCAATGTCATAGGAAGTTTAGCAATCCCTAGTTCCATTCTGACCTTAGCAATTAGGTCCCTCATCCTTAGGTCCTTAGCCATTAGGTCCTTAGCTTTTTATTTTACAACTTTTTGTGACTTTCTTAAAGTCACGTGAGTGTTTGCCATAACACTTACCTTCCCCCGCGAACCTTGAGCGTAACCAAGTGTTCGTTAATCCTTAGGAGAACTACGAGTGCTCTGATTCTATACCCGATACGTAGGCATCGATGCGATGTTGTGCGAGCACCATTAGAAATAAAACCTTAGGTTCCCATTAGTTTTAGCAAGCAATAAACAACAATAAATACAAATATTAACAAGAGGTTCCCGTAGGATACTGCGGATGCTTAGGATGCTAACACCTTCCCTAGGTATAATCAACCCCCGAACCTAGTTTCTCCTCATTTAGGGTTTTTACGATCTTTTTCCCTTTTCCCTTTGGATTAAATTAAAGTCGGTGGTGAACATAAAAGTTTTGCGATTCAAGCTCACTTAATAGCTTGGTATCCGATTCTCACCGCGACAAAGACCTTAGCGAATTTGGTTCACTTGTTATGAAGATGAAATCCTATTGCTTCGAAGAATGTCTGCCATACAGTTTGACCGTTCTTCCTTTAACTTTTACATTAAGTCTTAGGATAGTCTCTTCATCTCCTCCCATTTCTTAAATTTTCAAATCTTCTTCCTATTTCAAAAATCTTCTTTATTTTCCAAACTTCAAACGTTTTCATAATCAAACCTTGACTTAGGTCAAGCAGTTTTATCTTTTCATTTCGTTTCTGAATAAATGTTAAACCACATAAGCATATCGAAACTTTCTTCTCAAAAATACTTTAAAAATTTCAAAAACTCATTCAATTGTTTTTGTGCCCTCATGCACTTTTTCTTTTTATGTTTAGATATGATTCATTCTTTCTAGCAGAATTATTCGCTAAAGAACGACGACTTATCTTTACATTTTAAAACCAATTCAACACATTGTTTCTTTTCACATTTTTTACCACGAACTACGAGGTTTTGATCTCGCATTGCACTTTGTGGGTACGTAGGCATGAGACGAACGTCTCTTCAAACACAAAATCTTAAAAAACATTTCTCTTCTCATCTCTTCAATCTCTTTACAACAAACCATTTTCAAACCAAAAAAGCAATAAATATTTCAAAGGGCTCCCGTGGAGTACCACAAACATTTTGGGTGCGTAAAACCTTCCCAATTTGTAACCAATCCCCTTACCCGTTCTCTGCTCGATTCTTTTAGCTTTTTTTCTTTTAGATTCATTAGGTTTTATTCGCTCTTTTTTCTTTTTCCATTTGGAATAAAATAAAAGCGTGGTGGCGACTCTGTTTACTTTGAGTTAAGTTAACTAATAGCGTACACTCATGATTTTACCGCTACAACAATCTGGTTCATCTGAGCCTTCATCTCATTAATCTCTTCCCTCAACATTTCATGATCTTGGGAAAACACTCGAATGTCCACCCTAAAATACCCCAGTTGGGTCTTCGTTGAAGTTACTTCTGCCTGGAGTTGTTCTATGATATGGGCTATGCTTTCTCTGTTTAGATATAACGCTTGAAAAGATAAAGAAGTCAGAAATTTGTAACCTGCATCTACAAAACAAACAAAAGAAAGACATGCATATGATGCAAATGTTTGCATTTCCATTCTCAAGGTTAATAATGCCCTAGCTCCGGTATTTAACAAATAAATCCAGATGGCTTTTGACCCTCGACTTTTGAGAAAACCCTTGCACGGAGTAATATTCATCTTGCTGGAATGGTGCAAGTGTCAGTGCATACAAGATTAAGAAACTGAATAACCATTTCATATCAACAAGCCTACAAGGCATCAATAACATAATTCCCAAAAGGGTACAAGTTTTTTTACAAAGAAAAAGATAATGCAGAAAGAAAACAAAGATTCCTACAACACATCTGTAGGTAATCTGAAAAACATGAAAGAAAACACACTAGAAGCTATAGTTGCATGACAACTTCAGTGCCCACTCCATTGGGTCCTACCTCAGACTTAGTCTTCTTAACCCCAACCCTCAGTTTGAGATCTACAATCTCCTTAAGCACTTTTTCTAACTGTTGGGACTTCTCTCGACGACTTTTGTGGGCTGACTCTAACTTTTCCTTCTGGTATTTAATTCGCAGCTCGTAGTCCTTCTCCTTTTCTTTACGCTCCTTCTGGCTTTGATTCCACTTGTCCTTCCATAAAGTGACAACTTGGTTTTCTTCCCTAAGAGACTTTCTGGCCTTCCTGTATTCATCCTCTCTCTTGATGTTCATTAGACCTCTTCTCTTGAAATATGCTTCTCTTCCAGCAAATTCTTTCTCTTTGACCTCTCTTTCTTGCTGCATCTTTTGTATCTTCTCTTCCAAGACCTGGTTAGAACGGGCCATACGATGATACAAGCTGGTGACCTCAGAATTCTCCACCCGCGTCTCGTGCAACTGGGCTTCTATCTTCTTGTACTCTTCAAGGGGAACTGTAGTCTTGGGCTCAACCACTGGAGGAACTGGAGTAGAAAATGGCAACAACACTGCTTGAGCTCTACTCTTCAGCCATGCTTCGTATTCTGGGAAAGTATGATTGTTACTTTTAACAAAACAAGCTACTCATTCCCTTCTACTACACTTCCAAGCTCCAACAACTTTTCTCACCAATGGCATATTGTCTTTCACCGGGAAATAGAATGTAGGAGCCAATTTTGATTCTTCCGGAACATCTCTTAAAGCATACCCTAATTGTCTCCTCAACAAGACTGGATTGTAGTTGATTCCTCCATTCACTCCCATCAAAGGTACATTAAGATACTTCCCACAACTGGTGACAAAACGCGTACCCTTCAGCCTCAGAGTAACCCACCCGACGTCTTTGGCAAACAACCTCTCTAGCTTATGATCCCAAACTAAAGCATGATCACTAAACACCCCAGTACTAGGCAAATGTCTCATGAACCACATATGAAACAAAGGAGCGCAACATCGAACTAAACCTCCCTGCTTCTTTTCAGTCTTGTAGTGCACCGAATAGTATAAGTCCCCCAACAATGTAGGCATTGGGTTCTGCAGCAAGAACATGTGTATATCATTCATGTCCACAAATTTCTCAAGATATGAAAACATAAGATGCCATAGATGGAGAGAGCCCGGATGGCACACATTGAGTCCCACTGTGCTTTGGCAGCGAGGTCTTCAGCTTTCTTCACCAAGGACTCCAAGAAGAAACCAGACATACTCCCTTTAGTAATAGTCAAAGACTTCACCACAGCAGGGCTCAAAAAAAGAGCTTTGGCAATGTCTTCAGCGTAGGCTTAACCATTTTAGCATTAAAAGGAACCTGGTCTTGGATGGGCATTCCCAAAATCAACGCATACTCTTCCAACAAAGGACCTAGCTGGAAATCATGGAAAGTAAAGCATCTGAGCTGGGGATCATAATATTGAAGCAAAGTGTGAATGGCACTCCTCTGGATAATGATGGGATAATGCAATGCAAATGCAGGGAATGTGATTAATCTGGAACTATCTGGATATAGAATATTGAGAGCCAAGTAATCTGAAACCCAAAAGGATCCTCTGGATAATAACCCCCCATATAGGAACTCAAAAACCGGATAATCAAGAACTCCCAAACCAAAATAACCAGATCATAACATAAGATCACACTGATGATGAAAGGTATGTTGAGGTCAAGGATTCCTACAAACCTGTAAACCCCTCCCAATCTCATGGGTGTGCTCCGGGTCAAACATCACGGACTCTCAAAGCCGAGCAACAATAATACTTTCACCATTTCCGAGAAATGGATCATGACCAGATTAGGGAATTGGTTTGGCATTATGTACTACTCAGGGAGGTCTCAGCATGAGTCCGGGAAAACAAGCATCCCTTATAAGTCCCCAGCTTTGAGTACTGAAATCGAGAAACAATAGTACATTCATCCTGTAGGATACAATACTACTGTCATACAACCAAATGCTTTGACTGAGTTCCTATAAAAGAACCAGACCATCTTATGCGAGTCCCTAGTGGACCCTCAGGTGAAAATGAGTTTTCCACCAAATGTGGTCTGCCACTGTCACCACTAGAGAGGGTTGTTTCCACAAATGTTCTCAATGATCGGTCCATGCACATAACTATCAAGGTCCTATCCCGAAGTGGAGGAAATACCCACACAAGATATTTCCAAGACAAACATAGTCTGGGTGTGGAAGACACCGCCACTCATCATGATACCATACGAGTACAATGTCTGTCCATGCTAGTCCTAGGGTGCACTCGAGCTCCGGTTACAAGCTCATCTCACAGTAACAAGCCCCAACCCACCAAAAGAAAACTAGCACATCCAGACAGTTCAGTATATACATATGATGCATGAAAATAAATACTGAAAGCAGTAAATAAAGCTATAAATAAAATTGTAAATAAACAACAGTAAAATAAACACACAACAGCAAACAATCAAACACCCAGTGAAACAGAAACACGCAAGCGCTAAGAGAGACTCTTAAGAGGCAATTTGGATATCCTCTGAGAGAGTCCCCTTCTGATGAGGATGTGAGAGAATCTTTGTATCTTCCTAATGAGGGGAATGTTGACATGGCTATCCAAGTATTCCAAGCTTGGGATATCATGACTCAAAAGGGAAAAAAGGAGTTCGGGAGGGTAGACCCCAATATGTATGAACCTTTTGCAGCATGGTTGAAGAAGCGTGTCAAGATTACTTTATTGCCTTTTTCTTTGGAGCTTCCTCTCTACCCAAAGGAAATAATTTCACAGATCCCTATAGCACCAAGCACTGTTCCTTTAGAAGACTATCAAAGACTTGAGGCTCAGCTGAAAGAGTTGAAGTTGGAGCATACATAAATGGTTAGCTTGCATCATTAGTTAGCACTCTCCAAGTTTACTATAGAAGAGAAGTTGCACAAGGTACAAGTAGAACAAGAGGCTAAGGACAAAGAGTTAGCAGAAAGGGAGGCTTACTTCCAAAGAAGAGGGTTGATGGACATCAAGAGAGAAGAACTATTCAAGAAAAATAAGAAGGCTCTCAGGGATGCTAGGCAATCTCTTACTTGGGTGTATGGTCAAAGAGAGAAAGATCAAGCAGAGTATAAGAAGAAAGAAGAGATGTTCAAGCTGCAGATTGTTGCTCAAGGAGAAGAATTAGAACAAGCTTACAGGAGGTAACAGGAGGTGTCTCAGCAGCTGCATGAGGCTCTTGAATAGGTAGCAGATCTCAAAAGAAGAGCAGATGTGAAGAGAACTCGAGTAGAGATGGGGCTTGCAGAGGAAGAGCCAAAGTCTTCTTTTAGCTTGGAGTTCTAGTTTTTTCCTTTGTATTTCTGATCACCTACAGAATTGTTGTAGGGATCTATTTTGATTATTGTATGTTGTGCTATGTAAGACTTTAAACCCTATGGGGATGTTGTTTGTGCTTTAGGGCCTTTATCTTATTGCATCTTTCTTTTGTCAAAATTCCTCGAGCTGTATGTTTATTTTCATAGTTTGGTTGTGGAAATGGTGTGGAAAACAATGAAAGAGAGGATCATAGCAGGTTGATTCCAAAGGCCATCTGGATTCCTCATAAGATACCAGAACTGGGGGCAATGAAACCCTGATAATGAAAGCATGAAGATTGCATTGCACATAACGTGTTTGTTTGTTTTGCAGGTAGTTCATCAGTTTTCAAACATTTATATCCATTTCAGGCACTATAGCTCCTAAGAAGGTTCAGAGACAACCAACTGTTCACAGATACCCTACAAAGGTGAACAGAGAGAGAGAGAGCAATGGATCAGATGCAAGCAGATCTGGCTGACCTAAGGAGAAGAATGGACAACTTCATGACCCTCATGGCTGGGATAGGTCAAACTCAAGAGCATCTGCGCGAAATGGTAGAAAGCAATCAAGCCAAGAATAATGGGACAGCAGATGGAGGTAATCGCAATGGGGCTGGCGCCCGTCACGTTGAAATCCCTGTGGTGCAACCAGGGGTCACTATTATCAATGATGGAATGAATAACATGCATATGGATGGGCAGGAATAACAATTCACTTTGTTGGATGAGGCAGAAGGCCAGGGGGTTGACATGAATAGAAGATTTGAAGAAATGGCTGAACAAATTCGCGCCATTCAATCTCAGAGTTCTCTAGGATTTGACGTCACTGATCTGGGCTTAGTGCCAGGGGTGAGAATTCCCTACAAATTCAAGGTCCCTACTTTTGATAAGTATAACGGCATGACTTGCCCAAAAACTCACCTTCAATATTTTGTGGGAAGGATTGCCGCACATACAGATGATGAGAAGTTGTGGATGTATTACTTCCAGGATAGTCTTGTAGGAGCTTCCTTGGAATGGTACATGAAGTTGAGCAGAGTTAATATTAGAAGCTGGAAGGATTTAGTTGAGGCGTTTGTGAAACAATATCAGTACAATTTGGATATGGCTCCAAATCGTACCCAGTTGCAGACAATGTCTCAGAGTGCTAAAGAAGGGTTCAAAGAGTACGCCCAGAAGTGGCGTCAGCTTGCTGCTCGGGTGCAACCTCCCTTGTTGGAAAATGAAATGGCAGACATGTTCATGGGAACACTGCAGGGTGTGTTTATTGAGAGACTGGCGTCTTGTTCAGCAACAAAGTTTAATGACATCGTGATAGCTGGAGAGAGGGTTGAAACTCTTCTGAAGATGGGGAAAATTCAAGACACTGGTGCAGGTAGATCAAGTGGTGCTTGAAAAGCTTTTAATGGACCTCCAAGAAGAAGGGAAGGAGAAACTAATGTTGTGTACGGTTGGGGACGGGGCCGTGGATACAGAGGATCTTACGAGCAAGTGGCAGTTATCACTATTCCATCAAGTCATGTGCAACAAACCCAACAACAGCAACAACAACAACCATAGTGCAATAACTATCAGCAAAGACCCTATCAACAGAGACAACTAGTCCAACTAACAGGGTGCTTGAAGCCATCCCAATGACATACACGACACTGCTTCATAGATTGTTAGATTTGAACTTGGTTCAGTTAAGGACATTAGCACCACCACCACCTAGAGAGCTTCCAGTGGGGTATGATGCTAACGCAAGATGCGCCTTTCACTCAGGTGCTCCCGGGCATTCAACGGAGAAGTGCAGGGCATTACAGTATAAGGTCCAAGACTTGATTGACTCAAGAGCAATTAACTTTGCACCGCCTCCAAATGTTACATCAAACCCCATTCCAAATCATGGAGGGGCCATAATAAATGTCGTTGATGGTGGTGAGAGGTTAAACTTGATTTTGAATGTGAATGAAGTAAAGACTTTGTTGCTAGTCGTGAAAGATAGATTGCTGAAAGGGCAGGTATTCCTAGGGTGTGATTATGACTGCGAGGGTTGCATGAATTTCGTTAATGGTTGTGAGGTTTTAAGAGCTGGGTTGTAGTGTTTGATTAATGAAAGGTCCCTACAGTTCGACAGGGTTGACAATAGAAGTGATTGCGTGTCTACCATAACAATTTATTTTGATCCTGCTGAGGTTCCTGCCCGGAGAGAACTTGTGACTATCTATGTTCCAGAAGTGAGTCCTGTTACCATTACTGTTCCGGGACCAGTCCCTTATGCTAATGACAAGGCCATCCCTTGGCACTATGGCTCAGACGTGTATGTAGATGGTCAGAAGGTGGAGAGTAAAACAATGACAATTGACCCGACTGTTGTGAATGCCGGAGGAGTTGATGGATTTACAAGGAGTGGACGTCTCTTTGCTCCTCAAACTCTTAGAGGTGATCATGAAGCTGAAGCTGCTACAAAGGCTAAGGGTAAACATGTAGCAACTGAAGATGTGACAACTCCTGCTCCTAGTCAAGGCACTTTTGAAAAAGAAGTTGAAGAGTTCATGAGAATAATTAAGAAAAAGAACTATAAGGTGGTTGAACAGCTGAATCAAACTCCGTCCAAGATATCCATTCTGTCACTATTAATGTGTTCTCAAGCTCACCGGGAGGTTCTGCGAAAAGTTTTACAAATGGCATATGTACCACAGGAGATAACGGTTAACCAGTTGGAGGCCGTGGTAGCCAGTGTGAATGCCAGCCATGGGTTGGGATTCGCAGATAGAGATCTCACTTCAGGGAGGTGGAACTACCAGTAAAGGTTGGGTCTCAGGTATTCAAGAGTACATTCTATGTTATGGATATTCAACCCGCTTATAGCTGTCTTTTAGGACGTCCTTGGATTCATGCTGCTGGCGCAGTAACATCCACATTGCATCAGAAGTTGAAGTATGTGGTAGACGGCCAGGTTATTACTGTATGTGGAGAAGAAGATATTTTCATAAGTCATCTGTCGACTTTCAAGTATGTGGAAATGGACGGGGAGATCCATGAAACACTTTGCCAGGCTTTTAAGACGGCTAATGTTAGTACTTTATCTCCGGTGGCTGCAGTCCAGAGCAATGAAAAGGAAGGGACTCCTATTTACTCCTACAAGCAAGCTAAGGAAGTAGTCCAATCCGGAAATGCACAGGGCTAGGGCAAGCTGATAGAAATGGAAAGGAAAGATGACAAGTTTGGTCTTGGATATCAACCTGGTGGGTCTAGCTGGTCTCAGGGTAGTAAGTCCATAACGTTCACTAGTGCGGGAATGCTCGACTACAACAACATTTGTGCAACAAATGAAGAGGGGGATAATGATTGCGACTTGGATAATTGGATTCACCCATGTGCACTTGGGGAGGATCTCCGTAACTGGTCGGCTGAAGATTTCATTCAAGTCACTTGGCAACCAAAGTAATTTTCTTTGTTTCCATTTTATCATACTGCATGTCAAATCGTGCACTCTGCCCAAGGTGCATGGATCCATCTGTAGGGCCACCATGCTTTTAATGCATTTACTTTTTCCATGAAATAAAGGACATTTTTCAAGCAAAACTGTGTTCTCTTTCTTTCGTTTTAAAATTTTTCACAAAAAAAAACAACAAATAAAATGGCAATGTTTTCCTTTTTCTAGTGTTTTGTGTGTTTGCGTCTCTTTTGAAAAAAAAACAGATTCTGAAATAAGCACATCATTTGTGCAGTGTCGATCATTCGGATTCCTGTGATAACATTCCTACTATGACTATGCATGACTTCAACAATCCTATCTACCAAGCTGATGAAGGGGTTGAGGAAGACTGTGAACTCCCAGAAGAATTGGCTAGGTTGTTGAAACAAGAGGAAAGGGTAATTCAGCCTCATCAGGAAGAAGTAGAGATCGTCAACATCGAGTCTGAGTGTAACACCCCAAATTTTCCCTCTTCTTTTTAAGCATCATATCACATCATATTCATCATGAACATATCATTTTCTTAGCATCCTAGCATGGAAAGATGAGGCATAACATTTCTCATGTCCTAACATTAGGCATATGATCATCTGTGGAGGTTCTTGAGGAATCACAAGCCATGACAAGGTCCCAATGGTTTTTTACAAGTCCTATGAGGGGTCTACATTGCATTTACAAGTTCAAGTCCATTTACAAAAGCTCAGAAGGTTGAATGATCCCCAGGGAATCCAGGATAAGGCAAAGCTCCTGCACAAGGCACCTAAACTAGGGTTTGATATTCAAGCATCAAAACCTCACTACTTTGGCCATTTCATTTGGGCAAAGTATTATATATGTAAAGAGGATCCTAGGTACCAATTTTCATGAGAAAATTCCTTGTGGAAGTCAAGAAATTCTTCAGTTGCTTGCAGATGAAGTAATTGGTCAACTGTGCCTTTAAAAAGTCAACTGTGTGATTTAAAGGGGTCCAATCCACTTTTTATAGCCAAGGGGTGTCCTTACAATGTTATAAGAGGTTTGGAAAGTTCAAAGTTCAAGAATCATGAAGATTTGAGGGTTTTTGCAAAAATGGTGCAAAGTTGGTTTTTGGAAAATTCCATTATTGGCAACTTTTGCCCTAAAATTCAAGTGAGCTTAACATGACCAAAAATTCTTCAAATGGACCCAAGTCAAACATGAAAGTTGGAGATTAAGGTCTCCCATTTTCAAAAAGTACAAGTACTTTTTCATGGGATTCATGGTTTGTTCTATAGGCCCTTCGAAAATTTCACTTAAATTAGGGCAAATGTGAAAGTTCATGCATGCACCAAGAGCAAAAAGTTTCAAAACTTAATTTTAAGGCTTGGAATGGATCAAGTGAGGTTACTAAGTTACAATACAAGGCAAATGGATCATTTTGCTCCAAAGAAAGTCACAATTTCGTGCAAGGCAAGGATGTTGCTTCAAAAGTGGATATTTTGCAAATTCATGAGAAATGTGTGATGCCTTAATCTAATGGCCAGGTTTTGTTGGATTATAATCAAGGGATGGATTTGGATTGCACATGGGCTGAAAGGATAAGGAAATCATGAGGAGTGCATGCTCTCACACCAATTTTCAAAATTTGCAAGAATCACAAATTCTCTCCATTCACACGTGCAAACTCTTTCATATTTTCAGCATTTGTTTATGAGGTCATATATAACAAGCTAGGGTTTAAGATTTGCAGAACCCTCTCTCATTCTCTCATTTTAAACTTCTTGCACAACTTGCAATTTCTCTCATATCTCATCATACACTTGCTCAATTCAAAAACCAGTGGTAGATCCTTGATCAGTGCAAGCTTAGGATCATTAATCACTCACTTATTCAAGCAAACTCTCAAGATCAACAACCTTGCCATTTCAGGGAAGGTGCTTGAAAATATCAAGATCCAGCCATATTCAAGGCTTTAGGTGAATTTATTTTGCATCTAGAGTGAAGTGGGAGTGGTTTGCATCCATCATCTGGTCTTCTAGCACCTTGTTTCAAGATCTGCAACTCAGGTATGCCTTGGAATCTTTAGATCTGAAAATGAAATTAGTTGGGCATTTTGTAATCTATGATGTTTGCTGATCATGCTGCAATTTTTAGTTTCAAAATTGATGCATAAATGAGTGAGATATTTGAGTTTCTTTTTTCATGGTACAAACTGTTTTGGCTCGATCCGGTTGTTTCAATGATCCATTGGATTTTTCATCACCATTTTTGAATTCAGCACACCTTGTTTAGTAAATCTGGAGCTCCTTGTTTATTTATTTTGATGTTTGTTCATATGTTGTTGTTTCCGGTGCCGGAGCCCTAGCTCCGGTCACCGGAATCTGGGAAAGGTCAGCTAGGGTTTTGCAACGAAGAAGAAGGGTTCCCAGCCTTTGGATCTGTCCCCCCCTTCGTCCAGATCATGACACACGTTTAAGTGTCCACCCTCTCCCTCACGTGAAGCTTCCATTCTGTTTTAATTCACAATGTTGCGCGTCTCACCATTAGTTATCATGCGTCTCCACTCATAATCCAGCAAAGAGCCACGTCAATTAATGAGAAGTCTCTCAGCGTGCGTTGGATTCATCCTGTGGCATTTGTTTTTTTCCAGTTTATTCTCTGATTTTCCACCATTAGGAATTATATACTAGCGCAGCATACTGGGCCTCAAACTTGATTTTCGCACCCCCTCCTCAGTGAGCCCAATTCTATTTCAACTGTTTTTCCTACTATTCTCACCCCCAGCCTCATTTCCATTTTATTTCTTTTTTTTTTTCATTTTTTTTCTTTTATATCCATTTTGATTTCTTATTTTTAAAAATACTTCAAAATGTTAAAAAATCCCAAAATAATTCATGAGTCTTCATTTGAGTTTTCCCTAATTTTCTATATTTTTATTTTCCATTTTTTTCTTATTATCCACGTGTCATTAATTTGTTCTTCTCCATTAATTCATTTTTAAATCCTTTTTGAGCAATCTGTCTTGTTCATTTTCCTTAGAGTTCATTATTTAGAGTTTTGTGTTATTCTGTTTGCTCTGGATTCCTAAGATGATGTAGGTTGTGTGTGATTTTTCCCCTGATTTTTAGAAATTTGTTCATTTGGTTTTGATTCTTGGCTTGTGATGTAAGTTTCTTAACCCTAATTCATGTTCTTGCCTTCATTTGACCTACTTGGCTTCTGAATTTTTCCCAATCCTTTTGGCTCATTGTTATATCATGTTTAAGGATCATTTGTCTTGAGTTGTGGAATTTTTAGATGCATTGTTGATTTAATTTGAATTTTGCTTTGTACCTTGTCCCATTTTGCTTCTTTGTGATCTTTAGTTCTCTTATAAGCTTAGAAGGGCACTTGTGCCAACTTCTTCTTCTCATTTGGGGTCTCTTTGGGGCATGGGTACCTTCCTGGTCTTAGGTTAGGGTTTGTGCCTTGAAAACTTTTATGTTTTGCTTACCTTTTGAGTTCATATTTTCTTATACACTTTCACTTCATCTCCTTACTTCTTTCACCTCATTATGTGATTGTTTGGTCTTGTGTGTCTCTTCTCTTCATCTTTCTAGCTTCTTAAGCTCTTCTTCAACTTGTTTTGGTTCTGGTTGTGTGCTTTGAGTCCATGTTCGTGCATATTTACTTTGCATCTTTCTTAAGTTTGCATGTGTTTGTCACTTGTTTCATGTTGCATCATGTTAACTTGTATGTTTCTTTCCTCATTCTTTTGACTTGCATATCCATTGTGAATTTGTATATATCACTTCACTTCTGTTTGTATGATGTTGGCATGTCATTTGTTTCATTTTGCTTTGCTTGTATGCATGTTGCTAACCTTGCAGGGGCTATGGTAAGTGAGAGGTGTGGAAGTGAGTTCCACATCTCCAAATCTCATCTCTTCTTCTTATTTCTTTATTGTGCTAACTCTTTGCTTGTTGGGCTTAGGCCTTACTCATCTCTTCTTCTATCTTCTTCTATCTTCTTCTTCTCTTCTTCTTTCCTTCTTCATTAGGATAGAAAGCCACAATAACCACATGATATCCGTGCATGATAACACTTAGGATTCTTTAGTCCCCCTTTAGACTTTTACCTTTGTGATCCTTTTGGTTCTTCTTTTCTTCTCATCTCATAATCTTAAAGAAAACACTTAATAAAGTTTGAAGTAATACCTTGAGCAATAACCTTATCCCATGAGATACTTGTAGTCTTCCCATCTTGGGATAGTACAAGCTTACCTTGTGATGCACAAGTCTGATCAAGGTATCTTCTTCACAAAGAAACTCATAAAAACACTTCTTCACTGTAAATACCAAAAACACTTAATAAGTTAATGAGTTAGTGAGCCTAAGCCCTAATCCCTGGGTTCAAGTTTTGGGGATCTTCTCCTTACTTTAGTGTGCTTGTTCTATTATTCCATCTTGGAATGTAGTGACAAGTGCACATTCCATGGAATAGAGCTTGAGTTCACTTCCTTGTGACACACTCATAAAAGCTTTCATAAAAAACACAAACAAACAATAAGCGTCTTTCCTTCGGGAATTCTTTTCTCATCTCCTTCACTCTGTATGCGAACTTGTTCCTACTTGTCACTTTGCAAGACGGTTACGCACTCGTCGTCCGAGTCTGCAACACCTGAGCAATGACATAGGCAGTTCAAGCCTTAATTAACAAGAAATTTCATTGCCACCCCTAGTTAGGGGAACTACGACGTCTCTGATCCTCATTATCCTGATGAGGTACATAGGCGGCGGGGTAGGACCCGTTCGAGCACAATCTTTATTTTCCCTACATTTTTTTTCTCATTGTTTTCTTATTCATTTCCTTTCTCAGTTTCTTTTCTAGTTCAGTTTATTTTCTTTTGCAGAAGCTTTCATACCCTCACCCTTTGAAATAGTTTTCTTTGCAAGCGTGGATCCCGTCGGGTACGGCGGACGATCTGGGTGCTAATACCTTCCCAGATCGTAACCGACTCCCGAACTCAGTCTCTTTGGTTCGCAGGACCCGTGTCCTTCCTTTCTTTTCTTCTGGTTTGTGTAGCATTACCATTCCCGTTCCTTCGGGATAAAAATGCCTGGCTGGCGACTCTATTCTTTTTCTGCGCCACTTTCGCGTTTGTACCAGGATGGAAATCCGGGGAGCGACAGCTGGCGACTCTGCTGGGGACTACCAACCCAGAATCTCTAGTTCCCCTGTGAGTCTCTCCTAGCGCTTGTTTGTTGCTGTTTCTTTGGGTGATGTTTGTTTGTTGTGGCTTGTTGTACTTTATTGTTGTTTGTTTACGGCTTTATTTACAGCTTTATTTACAATTTTCAGTATTTATTTTCTGCATCATATTATTACTGGACTGTCTGGACTGGATTTTATGTTTGGTGGGTTGGGTGTTACTATTTCTGAGAGATGAGATCATTACCACGGCTCGAGTGAACCTTAGGACTTAGAGTGGTTCCACTTTGGCCTCATGAGATCTTGTCATGGAGGTAGTAGTGAGTTCCACACCCAGATTTGCGACCGTCTTGGAAATGTCTTGATTTGGGGATCTTCCTCTCTCATTTCATAACCCTGACAGTTATGTGCAACTGGGGACCGATCATTGAGAACCTTGTGGAAACATCCCTCTTTAGTGATGACAGTGGCAGACCATATTGTGTGGCAAACCCATTCGCATCCGAGGGCCCACTTGGGACTTACATAGGATGACCTTGTTTCCCGGACTCAGCTGAGGCCTCCCCGCGTAGTATATAATACCAAACTGATTACCTGTTTTGGTCATGAGCCATTTCTCGGAAATGGTGAAAGTATTATTGCTATTCAGCTTTGAGAGTCTGTGATGTCTGACCCGGAGCCTACCAGTGAGATTGGGAGGGGTTTACAGGTTTGCAGGAACCCTTGGCCTCTACATACACTCATTATCAGTGGTCCTTATTATGATTTATGGTTCTATGGTCCTATGGTTCTGGTATTCTGGTTTTCTTGTGTGGTTCTGAGATCTTCTATCAGAGAGTTGTGACTCAGAGGACTTTTGGTTTGCCAAGTGATCAGAGGGTCCCTGTGTTCAGTGATTCAGTATCCAGATGGTCCCAGTTGATCATATGCCTGCATTGCATCTGCATTTGCATCATTCTTGCATTAACTGTTTATGTTTCCATTTTTCAGGTCATTGTTCATAATTAGTTCCCAGTTCTGGTAAATCTTATCTCCATGGCAGAAATCAGAAGAGTTACAAGGAAAAAGAATGTTCACTATACTTTTCTTCAGCCTGAAGTTAAATGTGTTCAGAAGTTAGCAGGTCTGATGAATGACCAAGTCTTGGGCAATTTCGGGAAAAGATATGGCCAGATATTGAAGTTTGTGGACAAGCCCACTGTAGACCAGAAGGACAGTTTGCATACCTTGTTGCAGTTTTATGATCCTGTGCTGCGTTGCTTTGTGTTTCCAGGTTACATCTTATCTCCCACATTGGAAGAGATCTCCAGCATGTTGAATATTCCAGTCAGAGAGACACTGCCATTCTATGGATCTGAGGTGGTGCTTAAAGAAGAGGACATAGCCAAAGTTTGTCGTTTTCCAACTGCTACAGTCAAGAAGGCTCTGAAGGATAGTGAGGGTAAAGGACTCCATTGGAGTGTGCTCATCCCAGAGGCAGAGAGATATGCTACAGAGGGTAATTGGAATGACTTTGGTGCTTTACTAGCCTTGATGGTGTATGGGTCCAGCTTGTTCCCTGGAGAGAAAGAATTTGTAAGCTTGGAGGTGATCTCTATCTTTGCAAAAGGCAATCCAGTGCCAACCCTTTTGGGTGACTTCTACTACAGTGTGCATTACAGGAATGAGAAAGGTAGAGGAGGACCAGTAGTCTGCTGTGCTTCTTTGTTTGCTGAGTGGTTTGCCAGACAACTGAAAAATCAGGTGCCTTCAAGGAAATGAGGGATGAGTGAAGATGGTCAAGAAGGTTGATGGGGTTAACTGCTGAAGATATTGCCTGGGGATATGACAGAGATTTGCTAGGTAAAGAATTGCTGGTCAGTTGTGGAAGGTTTGCTGGAGTACCTTTGCTGGGAAGGAAAGGTGTGATCAGTTATTATCCAACACTTGCCAGGAAACAATTTGGTTATCCTTTGAAAGATCCTCCACAGATGGAAGAGTTTGCTGAGTCTTTGTATTTTCCTGTGGAAGGAAACAAGGAGTTAGTAATGCAAGCAGTCCAAGCTTGAGCTCACAGGATAAGGAAGGGTAAGAAAGACTTTGGCAGAGTTGATCCTAAGACGTATCCACCTTTTGCTGCATGGTTGCAAAAGCATGTAGAAGAGGTTCTCATGCCTTTCTCAATTGAAGCTCCTCTTTATCCCAGAGAAGTTCCAAGTCAGAGTACTGTCTCCCTTGAAGAGTACAAGAAATTGGAAGCTCAGCTGCATGAAGTTCGAGTGGAGAATGCTGAAATGGTATGCCTGTATCATCTTGCTAAAAGAGCCAAGAATGAAGCAGAAGGAAAGCTGCAGAAGATCCAAGCCTCCTTGGAAGCTAAGGAGAAATAATTTGCTGGAAGGGAAGCTCACTTTCACAGGTTGGGTCTGATGGAAGCAAAGAGGGAAGCTGAACGCAAAAAGACTTTGAAGACTCTCAAGGAAGCTCGACAATCCATTGTTTGGTTGCAAGGCCAAAGGGAGGAAGAGAAGAAGAAGTTCAAAGAGAAAGAGGAGTTCTTTGAAGTGCAAATGGCCTACAAGAAGGAAGAGGTGGAGCAAGTACACACCATCCGGAGTGAAAAGACTCAGCAGTTAGCACAAAGCCAGCTAGCCTTGGAGGAGGCACAGAAAGAGATTGAAGAGCTCAAGCTGAGAGCGGGTGTCAAGAAGAGCAGAGCAGAGGTGGCAGAGCCTGGGTCCTTAGTTTAGTTTATTTTTCAGGCTACCTACAGACTTGTTGTAGGAGTCTTGCTTTATTTCTTTTGTCTTTTATTCATGTAATGGCTTGTAACCCTTAGGGGAATATTTCTGTTTATGCTCTAACTTCTGGCCGGCAGTTGGTTTGTCCATGATATACAGTGTTATTGTGCAAATTATCATTTCTGAATATGCAAGGCTCGTTTGTCTGATACTGCTAATATTTGAACATTCTTCAAAGAGAAAGCTTGAAAGTTAATACTCAAAGTGACTGTCTGGAGTAGATGCCAGAACTGGGGCATGCAAATGCTTAAAAACTTGGGAACATGAGCAGTTACATTGCATTGCATATGACATGTTTGTTTGTTTTGCAGGTAGTGCTACAGTTTTTAATGTCTTTTGTGTTTCAGGCACTATAGCTCCCAGGAAAGTTCGGGAACAACCAGTCGCACACAGATATCTAACAAAGGTCAACAGAGAGAGAATCATGGATCAGATGCAAGCTGACTTAGCTGACCTGAGGCTAAGGATGGATAATTTCATGACTCTGATGGCCGACATGGGTCAGAATCAAGAGCGTCTGCGGGAATTGGTTGAGAATCAAGCCAAGAACAACACTGATGCTGCTGATAATCGTAACGGTGCGGGCGCACGTCAAGTTGAAGCCCCAGGAACACAGCCAGGGGTTACTATAATCAATGATGGACTGAATAATATTCAAATGGATAACCAGGACGAACATTTCACTCTGCTGGACGAAGCTGAAGGTCAGGGGGCTGAGATGAACAGGAAGTTTGAGGAAATGGCAGAACAAATCAAGGCTATTCAATCCCAGAGCTCTTTGGGATTTGACATTACTGACTTGGGCTTGGTTCCAGGGGTTAGAACCCCTTACAAGTTCAAGGTCCCAACTTTTGAGAAATACAACGACACTGCATGCCCAAAGATCCATCTTCAGTCCTTCGTAGGAAGGATCGCTGCTCACACGGATGATGAAAAACTCTGGATGTACTATTTCCAGGACAACCTAGTTGGGGCTTCTTTGGAATGGTATATGAAGTTAAGCAGAGTCAATATTAAGAGCTGGAAAGACTTGGCAAAGGTTTTTGTGAGACAATACCAGTATAATTTGGACATGGCTCCGAATCACACTCAATTTCAACACATGTCTCAAACTGCTAAGGAGGGATTCAAAGAATATGCTCAAAGGTGGCGTCAGCTCGCTGCCAGAGTGCAACCACCGCTGCTGGAGAACGAAATGGTTGACATGTTTATGGGGACTTTGCAAGGTGTGTTTCTTGAGAGATTGGCGTCCAGTTCTACCACCAAATTCAATGATATTGTAATTGCTGGAGAGAGGGTAGAAACCTTGTTGAAAATGGGAAAGATCCAAGATACAAGTGCAAGCAGCTCGAATGGAGCAAGAAAAGCTTTCAGTGGACCTCCAAGGAGAAGGGAGGGTGAGACAAATGTTGTGTTCGGCCGAGGACGGGGCCGAGGGTATAGAAGACCTTATGAGCATGTGGCAGCAGTCACAATTCCTTCTAATCCAGTGCAACAGATGCAACCTCAACAACAACATCATCATCAACAACAACAACAACAACAGCCACAACGCAACAGCTATCAACAGAGACCGTATCAGCCAAGGAAAACTTGCCCGACTAATAGGGTGCTTGAGGCAATCCCCATGACATATGTTGTTTTGCTACCAAGGTTGCTGGACCTGAATCTGATTCAACTGAGAACTTTGGCACCACCACCACCTGGAGAGCTTCCAGTGGGGTACGATGTCAATGCAAGATGCACTTTCCATTCAGAGGCACCCGAGCACTCAACTGAGAAGTGCAGGGCGCTACAACACAAAGTTCAAGATCTGATAGACTCCAAGGCGATTAACTTCGCGCCACCGCCAAATGTTAATTCGAACCCTATTCCAAATCACGGAAGGGCTAGAATCCATGCTGTTGATAGTGGTGAGAAGTTAAGTCTGATGCTGAGTATTGAAGAAGTGAAGACTCCTCTATTGGTAGTGAAGGAGAAGCTGTTGAATGGTCAAGTGTTTCCTGGTTGTAGTTTTTATTGTGAGAAGTGTATGGATTCGGATAATGGGTGTGAAGATCTGAAGAGAGGGTTACAGAAGCTGATTGAGGAAGGATCTTTGCAGTTTAACAAAGTTGGTAATGAAGCTGATGATGTGTCAACCATAACCATATTCTATGATGAAGCAGAGATGCCTGCCAGAAGAAAGCCCGTTACCATTTATGCTCCTGAGGTTAGTCCTGTGACTATCACCGTGCCTGGGCCTGTTCCTTATACAGACGATAAAGCCATTCCATGGCATTACGGCTCAGATGTATATGTGGTTGGACAAAAAGTTGAGAGCAAGTCTGTTGCTATTGACCCGACTGTAGTGAATGTCAGAGGAGTTGGAGGTTTCACAAGAAGTGGTCGTTTATTTGCTCCCCCAGTGCTGAGAGGGGATCCTGAGGCTGAGGCTTCGTCAAAAGCTAAAGGAAAACAAGCTGTGACTGATGAATCAACAACTCCTGTTGCTGGGCAGGATACATTTGAAAAAAGGAGGTCGAGAAATTTATGCGGATCATCAAAAAGAGTGATTATAAGGTGGTCGAGCAGTTGAACCAGACACCTTCCAAGATATCCATTCTATCTTTGCTGATGTGTTCTCCTGCACACAGAGAGGCCTTATTGAAAGTGCTGCAGATGGCCTATGTTCCTCAAGAAATCACTGTCAACCAACTCGAAGCTGTAGTGGGCAGTGTAAATGCAAGCCACGGGCTGGGCTTTACAGACAGAGACCTCACGCCAGAGGGCCGAAACCATAACAAAGCACTACATATTACTATGGAGTGCAAGGGTACTGTGTTGTCACATGTCCTTGTTGATACATGATCCTCTCTTAATGTGCTTCCGAAGAAGGAATTAATGAAGCTCAATGTTGATGGTATCGTCCTAAGACCCAGTGATCTGATTGTCAAAGCTTTTGATTGGTCGAGAAGGTCAGTTTTTGGAGAAGTTGAGTTGCCCGTGAAAATAGGTTCTCAAGTTTTCAAAAGTATCTTCTACATCATGGACATTCAGCCTGCGTATAGCTGCTTGTTGGGACGCCCATGGATTCATGCTGCTGGAGCTGTAACTTCCACCCTGCATCAAAAGTTCAAATATGTGGTTGATGGCCAGGTAATCACAATATGCGGAGAGGAAGACATCTTTGTAAGCCACTTGTCAACATTCAAGTATGTGGAGATGGATGGAGAGATCCATGAGACTCTATGTCAAGCCTTTGAAGCAGTTAACGTCAGCATCTTGACTCCCGTGGAGAAGAGCAATGAGAAAGAAGGCACCTCCATCCATTCCTACAAGCAGGTAAAGGAGGTAGTTCAGTCAGGTAGTGCCCAAGGCTGGGGCAAATTGCTGGAATTGGAAAAGAAAGACGACAAGTTTGGCTTGGGTTATCAGCCTGGTGGATCTACTCCAGATGGTAAAGCCATTACCTTTACAAGTGCTGGGATGCTCGACCGCAACCAGATTTGTGTGACAAGCCAAGGTGGAGACGGTGATGGTGACTGGGACAACTGGATTCACCCGTGTGCGCCCGGAGAGGAGCTGAAGAACTGGTCTGCTGAAGACATTGTCCAAGTTACCTGGCACTCAGAGTAATTCATTTTGTTTCCTTTTATTATCATACTGCATTGTCAAATCCAGCATTCTGCCCAAGATGCTAGGATCCATTGTATTGGGCCACCATGTTTTGTATGCATCTTATTTTACCATGAAATAAAAGGACATTTTTAGACAAATTGCGTTCTCTTTCTTTGTTTTTAAAATTTTTCAAAAAAAAATATAAAAATGGCAATGTGTTTTCCTTCTTGCTTTTGTGTTAGCGTCTCTTTTTCAAAATAAAGCAGATTCTGAATAATCACATCATCTATGTAGTGTTGATCATCCGAATTCCATTGATAACGTTCCTGCTATGACCACGCATGACTTTGACAATCCTGTTTACCAAGCTGATGAAGGGGTTGAGGAAGACTGTGAACTCCCTAAAGAGTTGGTCAGATTGTTGAAACAAGAGGAACGGGTTATTCAGCCTCATCAGGAAGAAATTGAGATCATCAACATTGGCAGTGAAGATGTGAAGAAAGAGATCAAAATTGGGGCCAGCCTGCAGGCCGAAGTCAAGAAAGAGCTGATCAGTATGCTGAGAGAGTATGTGGATATCTTTGCTTGGTCATATCAAGATATGCCAGGGTTGGATACCGACATAGTTGTGCATAAGCTACCTTTGAGAGAGGATTGTCCTCCTGTGAAACAGAAGTTGAGAAGAACTCGTCCTGACATGGCGATGAAGATCAAAGAGGAGGTTCAGAAGCAATGGGATGCCGGGTTCCTTGCCGTAACTAGTTACCCACCTTGGGTAGCTAACATTGTACCTGTACCAAAGAAGGACGGAAAGGTCCGGATGTGCATTGACTACCGGGATTTGAATAGAGCAAGCCCAAAAGATGACTTTCCGTTGCCACACATTGATGTGTTGGTAGACAATACTGCTCAATTCTCGGTATTTTCCTTCATGGATGGCTTCTCCGGATATAATCAGATTAAGATGGCACCGGAAGACATGGAGAAGACAACGTTCATTACCCCGTGGGGTACATTTTTCTATAAGGTCATGCCCTTTGGTTTGAAGAACGCCGGGGCAACTTATCAGCGGGCGATGGTCACATTGTTCCATGACATGATGCACAAGGAGATTGTGTGTTATGTGTACGATATGATTGCTAAGTCCCGAGACGAAGAAGAGCATCTGGTCAACCTGAAGAAGCGGTTTGACAGACTGATTAAATACAAGCTGAGGTTGAATCCAAACAAGTGCACTTTCGGAGTGCGTTCCGGGAAACTGCTGGGTTTCATTGTTAGTCAGAGAGGAATTGAGGTAGATCCTTCAAAGGTAAAAGCAATTCAAGATATGCTTCCACCGAAGACAGAAAAAGAAGTGCGCGGGTTTTTAGGGAGGTTGAACTACATTTCTCGGTTCATATCTCATCTAACTGCCACGTGAGAACCAATATTCAAATTGCTAAGAAAAGAGCAAACGGTCAGGTGGAACGATGATTGTCAAAGAGCTTTCGACAAGATAAAAGAATATTTGCAGGAGCCTCCAATTCTAATGCCTCCAGTTGAAGGAAGACCTTTAATCATGTACTTGACTGTGCTAGAAGGGTCAATGGGGTGTGTTCTAGGCCAACATGACGAGTCTGGTCGAAAAGAGTATGCTATTTATTACCTTAGCAAAAAGTTTACCGACTGTGAATCCCGTTACTCACTGCTCGAGAAAACTTGATGCGCTTTGGTATGGGCTGCTCGCCGACTGAGGCAGTACATGTTGACTCATACCACACTGCTCATTTCCAAAATGGATCCTGTTAAGTACATCTTTGAGAAACCAGCATTAACCGGAAGGGTTGCGAGGTGGCAAATGATTTTAACAGAATATGACATACAATATACTTCTCATAAAGCCATCAAAGGAAGTGTATTGTCAGATTACCTTGCACAACAACCTCTTGAAGATGATTATCAGCCAATGAAGTTTGATTTCCCTGATGAGGACATCATGTACCTCAAAGCAAACGATTGCGAGGAACCACTTCTGGAGGAGGGGCCAAACCCTGAATCCAAATTGAAGTTGATGTTTGATGGGGCAGTCAATATCAATGGACGTGGAGTTGGTGTCGTTCTTATCACTCCCGAAGGTGTTCACTTTCCCTTCGCTGCCAGAATTACTTTTGGCTGCACCAACAATGAAGCGGAATATGAGGCATGCATAATGAGAATAGAGGAGGCTATTAATCTTCGGATTAAGATCCTCGATATATTCGGAGATTCAGCCCTCATTATTAACTAGGTTACCGGCAAGTGGTATACGCATCAAGAGCATCTAATTCCATACAGGGATTATGCCAGAAAACTGTTGACGTTCTTCACGACAATTAACCTTCAGTACATACCACGTGATGAAAATCAATTTGCCGACGCATTGGCCACTCTTTCTTCGTCTATCAAAGTCTTGTGTCGGTATTATGTGCCCAGAATTGACATCTCCCGGCTTGACGCTCCAGCTCATGCCTTCTCTGTAGACGCCGTGTCTGATGAGAAACCTTGGTACTTTGATATCAAGCTATTCTTGGAAAAGCAAGAATACCCAACTGGGGCATCATCCAATGACAAGAAGACCTTAAGGCGACTTGCTGCTAACTTCTTCTTGAATACAGATGGGGTTTTGTACAAAAGAAACTTTGACATGGTCTTGCTCAGATGCGTGGATAGACACGAAGCAAGCCTGTTAATGTAGGAAGTCCACGAAGGATCTTTCGGTACCCATGCAGGAGGGCATGCTATGGCTAAGAAATTGCTGAGATTGGGGTATTACTGGATGACAATGGATGCTGATTGTTGTTCATTCGCTCGTAAATTCCACAAGTGCCAAATATATGCAGACAAAGTGCATATCCCTCCAAGCCCGCTCAACGTCATGTCATCTCCTTGGCCCTTTTTATGTGGGGCATTGACATGATCGGGAAGATAGAGCCTATTGCTTCAAATGGTCATCGCTTCATCCTAGTCGCGATTGATTACTTTACAAAATGGGTTGAAGCAGCATCTTATGCAAACATCACTCGTCAAGTGGTGGCAAGATTCCTGAAAAGGGACATCATATGCAGATACGGAGTGCCCGAAAGGATCATTACTGACAATGGTTCTAACTTAAGCAACAAGATGATGGCAAAGTTGTGTCGGGACTTCAAGATTCAACATCACAATTCTTCTCCTTACCGACCAAAGATGAATGGTGTGGTAGAGGCAGCTAACAAGAATATCAAGAAGATTGTGCAAAAAATGGTCGTCACTTACAAAGATTGGCATGAGATGTTACCATTTGTGTTGCATGGGTACCGAACGTCAGTCAGGACGTCAACTGAGGCAACTCCCTTCTCTCTGGTATATGGCATGGAAGCAGTCCTTCCTATTGAAGTAGAGATTCCTTAATTGCGTGTGATGATGGATGTGAAGCTTGATGAGGCTGAATGGGTGCGTGCTCGTTACAATCAGCTATGTCTAATTGAGGAAAAGAGATTAGCGACTATCTGTCATGGTCAGCTTTATCAGATGAGAATGAAGCGAGCATTCGACCAACGAGTACGTACTCGGGAGTATCAAGTGGGAGAGCTTATGCTCAAGAGGATCATTCCTCCAGGTTCAGATCACAGGGGCAAGTGGACCCTAAACTACGAAGGACCATTCATAGTGAAGAAAGTCTTCTCAGGAGGAGCACTGATGCTCACTACTATGGATGGAGATGACTTCCAGTCCCCTGTTAACTCGGACGCAGTTAAAAAATACTTCGCATAAATAGACCCGCTGGACACAAAAACAAAATTAAAGTCCAGGCAAAAAAAGGGCATCCCGGCGAGCTAAAAACAAAATATAAAGCCCGGGCAAACGTTAGGGAAAATAAATAAATAAATGTACACCCGCTGAGTTGAAAAGCCACATTGGACAGCTCAGGCAAAAAAGGGTATCCCGGTGGATTGAAAACCCGAAAGGGCGATCCACGCAAAATCAGGGAATAAGCGAACAACTGCGATCCGAGTAATCTGAACCACATCATCGTTTCGTACAACTTGACAATATCAGAAGGATAGGAAACAATCCTCTCATCCTCTTAGAAAGCAAAAGCAAGAATGGAGAGTCTCGAAGACATGCTGGTCATAGCAGAAATAGATCTCATTTGGATGCCGTGTCCGTTGCCATTAGGATAATTTCTTTTCTCAATTTTATGGTGGCTACCTCTTTCCAGGTGGTTGCTTCCTGATGTAAAATCTTTGCCTATTCAGAGGCCTTTCAATAAAAAGAATATTCAGTTAAAAAGCTGTGTGTGTTTATTTTTATTTGCAAAATGTCCTGAATTTCTGGCAAACAATAGCATTGCATTTAAACATGATGATAATTTGAAAGAAAATGACATTGCAGGGAAACATTTAAAACCCTTTTTGAGTGTCGGGAGACGATGGATGAACAGATCATACCATGTGAGTCCCCGGGGCACACTTGTGTTTTCTGTTGTTGCAGGTTGTAGGATGGTGTCACATTCTCCCAAGCAGAAATTTCCCCAGCTAAGTCTTGGCAAGCAGCCCAAGCAGTTTTTTCTTCCCCAGTGGAGTATACCCAGCAGGAAGATGAGTGCCTGATGTCCTCACAGAGCTTAGAATTAACAGAATTCTCCCTATCCAGAGCATTTTTGAAGCATCTTTCCCAGCCAAGTCTGAAGATGATCCTTCCCCACAGAGTTCATATTTGATTTTTCACTTCCGTCAGTGAAATGTTCCCCAGCAAAGTTGCCTTTATTTTGGTTAATATGATGATACAGTCAGGTATTCATCACCCCAGTCAGAGGTAGGTATCAAGGCCTCTTGACTTGTTTTCCCCTGCAGAGTTGTAACTCTTGTGGCCAATCAAGCATCTGTTTATTGCTCGTCTGCACATCTCCAGCACTCGTCTGTGTTATAACTTTGATATTGCTTGTCCGCATCTCTCAAAACTCGTCTGTGTTATCATTTTGGTATTGCTCATTTACTCTCCCCAGCAGTGGTCTATGATTACCTTGATATTGCTCGTCTGCAATTTCCAACGCTCGTCTGTGCTTGGTATCCAGTATTTCTGATTGCTCATCTGTAGTTGCCAGCACTCGTCTGTGTTTGGTGTTTGATAATTAAACACTCGTCTGTGTTATCACTTTGCTGTTTGTTCGTCTGCAACTCCCAACACTCGTCTATGTTTTGATATGTTATATTTCTGATTGCTCGTCTGCATTCTCCGACACCCGTCTGTGTTTATTATCTGTTTGAAGCTCGTCTGCTTTGCTTTGACACTCGTCTGTATCATCCCCAGCACTCGTCTGTGCCAGCTTGTATTTGTGTGTGTGAATTTGCTGACTATCTTGGTACTCATCTGTATGCTACTCCAAATGCTCGTCTGTGTTTGAATTTCTGGTATTCGTCTATACCAGTGGTTGATATTCGTCTGTATCATTTCCTGAAGCACTCATCTGTGTTTCTCAGATCATCGTCTGATACTCGTCTGTATCATTGACTGTTGGCACTCATCTGTGTTATCTTGATGATCATCCAATACTCGTCTGTATTGAAGAGGTTTAAAATCCTGACTGTGGGAATAAATGTCAAAATGGTTACTGGTCCTGGCCTAACAGGATTATCCGAAGGAGGCTCGTCTGTCTCAGGCACCAATTATTATTATTGCACCTGGCATAACAGGGTTGTTCGAAGAAGACTCGTCTGTCTTGTACCATATATCCACGGATAATATATGAAGAAGGTTCATCTACCTTGTTTATGCATGTCTATCCCACAGACTTAAGTGCATCCCCGGACATGGCGTAACAGGTGTATCCGAAGGAGATTCGTCTGTCTCAAGTTATATGTTCTAGCAAAGTGTTTGAGGGCTCGTATGTCCATCTCCTGGAGTCACAGGATTGTTCGAAGAAGACTCGTTTGTCAAAGTATTCTTATTCCAGATAACAGTTTCAACTTGGAAGAAGCTCGTCTGCTTTTTTCTCCCCTTCAGGTCACCAAAGCGTCATTTGGTTGGGTTTATTTCCCAGTGTTGCGTTCTTCGTCAGAGTTCAAATTTCAGGTCTTCTTGGTATTCAACCACAGTTTATCTTGAACGGTCGATAGCCCGTGCTACCGTCCTTTTCAGATTAACAGTTGTTTGAATAGGGGCAGCTGTAACACCCCAAATTTTCCCTCTTCTTTTTAAGCATCATATCACATCATATTCATCATGAACATATCATTTTCTTAGCATCCTAGCATGGAAAGATGAGGCATAACATT
Source organism: Lathyrus aphaca (assembly GCA_963966055.1). Lineage (NCBI taxonomy): Eukaryota > Viridiplantae > Streptophyta > Magnoliopsida > Fabales > Fabaceae > Lathyrus > Lathyrus aphaca. Next base: position 226,993,015 of record OZ014519.1, read on the forward strand.
TCTCATGTTCTAGCATTAGGCATATGATCATCTGTGGAGGTTCTTGAGGCATCACAAGCCATAACAAGGGGCCCAATGGTTTTGTACAAGTCCTATAATGGGTCTAAATTGCATTTACAAGTTCAAGTCCATTTACAAAAGCTCATAAGGTTGAATGATCCCCAGGGAATCTAGGATAAGGCAAAGCTCCTGCACAAGGCACCTAAACTAGGGTTTGAGATTCAAGCATCAAAACCTCACTACTTTGGCTATTTAATTTGGGCAAAGTCTTCTATATTTCAAGAGGATCCTAGGTACCAATTTTCATGAGAAAATTCCTTTTGGAAGTCAAGAAATTCTTCAGTTGCTTGCAGATGAAGTAATTGGTCAACTGTGCCTTTAAAAAGTCAACTGTGTGATTTCAAGGGGTCCAATCCACTTTTTCTAGCCAAGGGGTGTCCTTACAATGTTATAAGAGGTTTGGAAAGTTCAAAGTTCAAGAATCATGAAGATTTGAGGGTTTTTGCAAAAATGGTGCAAAGTTGGTTTTTGGAAAATTCCATTTTTGGCAACTTTTGCCCTAAAATTCAAGTGAGCTTAACATGACCAAAAATTCTTCAAATGGACCCAAGTCAAACATGAAAGTTGGAGATTAAGGTCTCCTATTTTTAAAAAGTACAAATACTTTTTCATGGGATTCATGGTTTGTTCTATAGGCCCTTCGAAAATTTCACTTAAATTAGGGCAAATGTGAAAGTTCATGCATGCACCAAGAGCAAAAAGTTTCAAAACTTAATTTTAAGGCTTGGAATGGATCAAGTGAGGTTACTAAGTTACAATACAAGGCAAATGGATCATTTTGCTCCAAAGAAAGTCACAATTTCGTGCAAGGCAAGGATGTTGCTTCAAAAGTGGATATTTTGCAAATTCATGAGAAATGTGTGATGCCTTAATCTAATGGCCAGGTTTTGTTGGATTATAATCAAGGGATGGATTTGGATTGCACATGGGCTGAAAGGCCAAGGAAAGCATGAGGAGTGCATGCTCTCACACCAGTTTGCAAAATTTGCAAGAATCACAAATTCTCTCCATTCACACGTGCAAACTATTTCATATTTTCAGCATTTGTTTATGAGGTCATATATAACAAGCTAGGGTTTAAGAATTGCAGAACCCTCTCTCATTCTCTCATTTCAAACTTCTTGCACAACTTGCAATTTTTCTCATATCTCATCATACACTTGCTTAATTCAAAAACCAATGGTAGATCCTTGATCAGTGCAAGCTTAGGATCATTAATCACTCACTCATTCAAGCAATCTCTCAAGATCAACAACCTTGCCATTTCAGGGAAGGTGCTTGAAAATATCAAGATCCAGCCATATTCAAGGCTTTAGGTGCATTTATTTTGCATCTAGAGTGAAGTGGGAGTGGTTTGCATCCATCATCTGGTCTTCTAGCACCTTGTTTAAAGATCTGCAACTCAGGTATGCCTTGGAATCTTTAGATCTGAAAATGAAATTAGTTGTGCATTTTGTAATCTGTGATGTTTGCTGATCATGCTTCAATTTTTAGTTTCTAAATTGATGCATAAATGAGTGAGATATTTGAGTTTCTTTTTTCATGGTACAAACTGTTTTGGCTCGATCCGGTTGTTTCAATGATCCATTGCATTTTTCATCACCATTTTTGAATTCAGCACAACTTGTTTAGTAAATCTGGAGCTCATTGTTTATTTATTTTGATGTTTGTTCATATGTTGTTGTTTCTGGTGTCGGAGCCCTAGCTCCGATCACCGGAATCTGGGAAAGGTCAGCTAGCGTTTTGCAACGAAGAAGAAGGGTTCCCAGCCTTTGGATCTGTCCTCCCCTCCGTCCAGATCATGAAACGCGTTTAAGTGTCCGCCCTCTCCCTCACGTGAAGCTTCCATTCTGTTTTAATTCACAATGTTGCGCGTCTCACCATTAGTTATCATGCGTCTCCACTCAAAATCCAGCAAAGAGCCACGTCAATTAATGAGAAGTCTCTCAACGTGCGTTGGATTCATCCTGTGGCATTTGTTTTTTCCAGTTTATTCTCTGATTTTCCACCATTAGAAATTATATACTAGCGTAGCATACTGGGCCTCAACCTTGATTTTCGCACCCCCTCCTCAGTGAGCCCAATTCTATTTCAACTGTTTTCCTACTATTCTCACCCCCAGCCTCATTTCCATTTTATTTCTTTTTTTTTTTTCTTTTTTTTTCTTTTATATCCATTTTGATTTCTTATTTTTAAAACTACTTCCAAATGTCAAAAAATCCCAAAATAATTCATGAGTCTTAATTGGAGTTTTCCCTAATTGTCTATATTTTTATTTTCCATTTTTTCTTATTATCCATGTGTCATTAAATTGTTCTTCTCCATTAATTCATTTTTAAATCCTTTTTGAGCAATCTGTCTTGTTCATTTTCCTTAGAGTTCATTATTTTGAGTTTTGTGTTCATTCTTTTTGCTCTGGATTCCTAAGATGATGTAGTTTGTGTGTGATTTTTCCCCTGATTTTTAGAAATTTGTTCATTTGGTTTTTATTCTTGGCTTGTGATGTAAGTTTCTTAACCCTAATTCATGTTCTTGCCTTCATTTGACCTACTTGGCTTCTGAATTTTTCCCAATCCTTTTGGCTCATTGTTATATCATGTTTAAGGATCATTTGTCTTGAGTTGTGGAATTTTTAGATGCATTGTTGATTTAATTTGAATTTTGCTTTGTACCTTGTCCCATTTTGCTTCTTTGTGATCTTTAGTTCTCTTATAAGCTTAGAAGGGCACTTGTGCCAACTTCTTCTTCTCATTTGGGGTCTCTTTGGGGCATGGGTACCTTCCTGGTCTTAGGTTAGGGTTTGTGCCTTGAAAACTTTTATGTTTTGCTTACCTTTTGAGTTCATCTTTTCTTATACACTTTCACTTCATCTCCTTACTTCTTTCACCTCATTATGTGATTGTTTGGTCTTGTGTGTCTCTTCTCTTCATCTTTATAGCTTCTTAATCTCTTCTTAAAATTGTTTTGGTTCTAGTTGTGTGCTTTGAGTCCATGTTCGTGCATATTTGCTTTGCATCTTTCTTAAGTTTGCATGTGTTTGTCACTTGTTTCATGTTGCATCATGTTAACTTGTATGTTTCTTTTCTCATTCTTTTGACTTGCATATCCATTATGCATTTGTATATATCACTTCACTTCTGTTTGTATGATGTTGGCATGTCATTTGTTTCATTTTGCTTTGCTTGTATGCATGTTGCTAACCTTGCAGGGGCTATGGTAAGTGAGAGGTGTGGAAGTGAGTTCCACATCTCCAAATATCATCTCTTCTTCTTATTTCTTTATTGCGCTAACTCTTTGCTTGTTGGGATTAGGCCTTACTCATATCTTCTTCTATCTTCTTCTTCTCTTATTCTTTCCTTCTTCATTAGGATAGAAAGCCACACTAACCATAAGATATCCGTGCATGATAACACTTAGGATTCTTTAGTCCCCCTTTAGACTTTTACCTTTGTGATCCTTTTGGTTCTTCTTCTCTTCTCATCTCATAATCTTAAATAAAACACTTAATAAAGTTTGAAGTAATACCTTGAGCAATAGCCTTATCCCATGAGATACTTGTAGTCTTCCCATCTTGGGATAGTACAAGCTTACCTTGTGATGCACAAGTCTGATCAAGGTATCTTCTTCACAAAGAAACTCATAAAAAACATTTCTTCACTGTAAATACCAAAAACACTTAATAAGTTAATGAGTTAGTGAGCCTAAGCCCTAATCCCTGGGTTCAAGTTTTGGGGATCTTCTCCTTACTTTAGTGTGCTTGTTCTATTATTCCATCTTGGAATGTAGTGACAAGTGCACATTCCATGGAATAGAGCTTGAGTTCACTTCCTTGTGACACACTCATAAAAGCTTTCATAAAAAACATAAACAAACAATAAGCGTCTTTCCTTCGGGAATTATTTTCTCATCTCCTTCACTCTGTATGCGAACTTGTTCCTACTTGTCACTTTGCAAGACGGTTACGCACTCGTCGTCCGAGTCTGCAACACCTGAGCAATGACATAGGCAGTTCAAGCCTTAATTAACAAGAAATTTCATTGCCACCCCTAGTTAGGGGAACTACGACGTCTCTGATCCTCATTATCCTGATGAGGTACATAGGAGGCGGGGTAGGGCCCGTTCGAGCACAATCTTTATTTTCCCTACATTTTTTTCTCATTGTTTTCTTATTCATTTCCTTTCTCAGTTTCTTTTCCAGTTCAGTTTATTTTCTTTTGCAGCAGCTTTCATACCCTCACCCTTTGAAACAGTTTTCTTTGCAAGCGTGGATCCCGTCGGGTACGGCAGACGATCTGGGTGCTAATACCTTCCCAGGTCGTAACTGACTCCCGAACTCAGTCTCTTTGGTTTGCAGGACCCGTGTCCTTCCTTTCTTTTCTTCTGGTTTGTGCAGCATTACCATTCCCGTTCCTTCGGGATAAAAATGCCTGGCTGGCGACTCTATTCTTTTTCCGCGCCACTTTCGCGTTTGTACCAGGATGGAAATCCGGGGAGCGACACTGAGGATATAAAGAAAGAGATAAAGATTGGGGCTAGTCTGCAAGCCGAAGTAAAGAAGGAATTGATTGATATGCTACGAGAATATGTGGATATCTTCGCCTGGTCATATCAAGATATGCTAGGACTGGATACTGACATTGTTGTACACAAGCTGCCACTAAGAGAAAACTGTCCTCCGGTGAAACAAAAGTTGAGAAGAACTCGCCCTGACATGGCGATGAAGATCAAGGAGGAAGTTCGAAAGCAGTGGGATGCCGGGTTCCTTACTGTAACTAGTTACCCACCTTGGGTAGCTAACATTGTGCCTGTACCAAAGAAAGATGGCAAGGTCTGGATGTGCGTCGATTATCGGGATCTAAACTGAGCAAGTCTAAAGGATGACTTTCCATTACCTCACATTGATGTGCTGGTAGATAACACCGCTTGGTTTTCGGTATTTTCTTTCATGGATGGCTTCTCCGGGTACAATCAGATCAAGATGGTGCCGGAAGACATGGAGAAAACGACGTTCGTTACCCCATGGGGTACATTCTGTTATAAAGTTATGACCTTTGGATTAAAGAATGCCGGGGCCACATATCAACGGGTTATGGTAACCTTATTCCATGACATGATACACAAGGAAATTGAGTGTTATGTGGACGATATGATTGCCAAGTCCCAGGACGAAGAAGAACATTTGGTCAATCTCAAAAAGCTATTTGATAGGTTGATAAAGTACAAATTGAGATTGAATCCAAACAAGTGCACTTTCGGAGTGCGTTCCGGTAAATTGCTGGGTTTCATTGTTAGCCAGAGAGGAATTAAGGTAGATCCTGCAAAAGTAAAAGCGATACAAGAAATGCCTGCACCGAAAATAGAAAAAGAGGTGCGTGGGTTTTTAGGGAGATTGAACTACATTTCACGGTTTATATCTCATCTAACTGCCACATGCGAGCCAATATTCAAATTTCTGAGAAAAGAACAAACGGTCAGGTGGAATGAGGATTGTCAAAGAGCCTTTGAAAAGATAAAAGAATATTTGCAGGAGCCTCTGATCCTAATGCCTCCAGTTCTGGGACGGCCACTTATCATGTACTTGACTGTGTTAGAAGGGTCGTTGGGGTGTGTGCTAGGCCAACATGGCGAGTCTGGTCGAAAAAAGCATGTTATTTACTACCTTAGCAAAAAGTTTACCGACTGTGAATCCCGTTACTCGCTGCTTGAGAAAACTTGTTGCGCTTTGGCATGGGCTGCTCGCCGACTGAGACAGTACATGTTGACCCACATCACATTGCTAATTTCAAAAATGGACCCCGTCAAGTATATTATTGAGAAACCAGCATTAACCGGAAGAGTTGCAAGGTGGCAGATGATATTAACAGAGTATGACATACAATATACTTCCTAGAAAGCCATCAAAGGAAGTATATTATCGAATTATCTTGCACAACAACCACTGGAGGACGACTATCAGCCAATGAAGTTTAATTTCCCCGATGAGGACATCATGTACCTCAAGGCAAAAGATTGCGAGGAACCACTTCCGGAGGAGGGGCCAGACCCTGAATCCCAATGGAAGTTGATGTTTGATGGGGCAGTCAATATCAACGGACGTGGAGTTGGTGTTGTTCTTATCACTCCCGAAGGTGTTCACTTTCCCTTCGCTGCTAGAATTACTTTTGGCTGCACCAACAATGAAGCAGAGTACGAGGCGTGCATAATGGAAATAGAGGAGGCTATTAATCTTCAGATTAAAACCCTCGATATATTCGGAGATTTAGCCCTCGTTATTAACCAGATTACCGACAAGTGGTTTACGCATCAAGAACACTTAATTCCTTATAGGGATTATGCCAGAAGATTGTTGAAGTTCTTCACAACAGTTAAGCTTCAATATATACCACGAGATGAGAATTAATTTGCCGATGCATTGGCTACGCTTTCTTCATCCATCAAAGTTTTATGTTGGAACTATGTGCCCAGGATTGATATCTCCAAGCTTGAAACACCAGCTTATGCTTTCTTTGTAGACGCAATGTCTAATGAGAAACCTTGGTATTTTGATATCAAGCTTTTCCTGGAAAAACAAGAATACCCAGCTGGGGCATCATCCAATGACAAGAAGACCTTGAGGCGACTTGCTGCTAGTTTCTTCTTGAATGCAAACGGAGTTCTGTATAAGAGGAATTTTGACATGGTCTTGCTCAGAAGCGTGGATAGACACGAAGCAGACCTGTTAATGCAGGAAGTTCACGAGGGATCCTTCGGTACTCATACAGGAGGACATGCAATGGCTAAGAAGTTATTGAGATCAGGGTACTATTAGCTTACAATGGATGCAGATTGTTGTTCGTACGCCTGTAAGTGCCACAAATGCCAAATATATGCAGACAAGGTGCACATTCCTCCTAGCCCGCTCAACGTCATGTCATCTCCTTGGCATTTTTCTATGTGGGGCATTGACATGATCGGGAAGATAGAGCTTACTGCTTCAAATGGTCATCGTTTCATTTTGGTGGCGATTGATTACTTCACCAAATGGGTTGAAGCAGCATGATACGCCAATGTCACTCGCCAAGTGGTAGCCAGATTTTTAAAGAGAGACATCATTTGCAGATACAGAGTGCCCGAACGAATCATTACTGATAATGGTTCTAATTTGAACAATAAGATGATGGCAGAACTGTGTAAGGACTTCAAGATTCAGCATCACAATTCTTCCCCTTACCGGCCAAAGATGAATGGCGAAGTAAAGGCAGCTGTAACACGGTGGGAGAACTGACTTTAGTTATGTTGCGGATAGCAAGAGTCGCCACCGACTTTTATTTTATCCAAAGGAAAGGCATAAAAGAACAGGAAAGACCTTTTAAAAGATTTTTGGGTCCGGGGGGTAGGTTATGTAAAGGGAAGTTGTTAGCACCCTTTACATCCATGGTTATCCATGGGCTCTTAGTTACTTAGCTCACTTTGAATTGTTTTTGAAATGTGAAGTGTGTGAATATAAATTTTCATAAGAGTTTGATAATGATCCATGTACGGATGCGTAAAAAACTTGTGTTTGAAAATTTGTTTGAAAGTATGAAGTGTTTGAAATTGTTTTGAAGAGTTTTTAAATAGTGAGCAAGTAACTATGAGGAACATACCCTAAAGTTTAAGTCTTTCTGTTCTTGAATCCTTTAAATGGTAAGACTATCCCTATTATTAAGGAATAGGTAGTCATTACCTTGGATGTGAGGGACATATGAAGGGACATCTATTTATGTAGGCAACTGTGGGGTGTATTAAGCAATTTTGGAGGGACTATCATCTTTATTCGAAAGGGACAAGATCATTACGAATGCAACATTCGAAAGGGACTTGATCTTTTATTTGTTAAGGGACTAGATGACTTTATTTTGAGGGACTTTTGCTTTATACACCCTACTTGACCTTTTGATTAGGCAACAATGAGAGGTATCCCTAAGGAAGTGAGATGGCGATCAAAGATCGACTTACGTGTGTGAGTGTTTAATTTAATATTTATCTTTTAATTTAAGTGATCTAAATTAATTTTAAATAAACATACATGTTACACTCCCTATTTTTACTAACCATGGCATAAAATAAATAATTTAAACATTTTAAAAATATTACATCCAGGAGCAATTACAATAATAATAATAAAAGCAATTTAAATAAATAAGCAAAATAAATAATTAAGCAAAATAAATTATAATTGAGTTAGTAGAAATAATAATAATAATAATAATAAATCACAATGAGGTTAGTAATAATGATAATAATAAATCACAATATATCTAAATGGGGTTAGTAATAATAAAATAGATATGAAAATAAATAGCATTAATGATAAAATAAATAAGAATATTATCATAATAATTAAAAGATCAAATTTTTATGAACAATTATTATTTAAGATTAAGAAGAAAATATAAATAATTAATTATCATAAAGTTTTAAATGCTATAAAAATTAAGTTAATTATAAACATATTATGAAAATAAATTATATTAGATTAACAAGTTTTAATTATTTTTTAAACATATATTAAAAATTATTTACATGCAAGAATTAAATTATGAACAAATTATAGAATATATATATATATTATGGAAATAGGATTAATTATAATTGTATTTACAAAAATTTAATTATATTACATGATTAAATAAAATATCATCATACTATTATATTTACAAAATTTTAATTATTTTAAACATATTAAAGTATAAACAAATTATATGAGATATACACATGATTAAAGTTTATAAATAATAAATTAAAAATTACAATGGAATTAAATTTTAGATAAAAAGAAAATTAGGGTTTGCATATTTTTTTAACCTAAATATAACTAATTTATTCATACAAATCAAATAACAATAATAATATATAGTAAAATAGTTTTTAATAATAACATTTTAAGTTTTTTTGAAAATACAAGTTTAGAATTTATATACAAGATAATACACATTTTATTTTCTAATATTTTATAATTTCCTAAATTAATTAAACAAACAAAAATAAGGATTAAATAAAATAAGAAGAAAAAAGGGATAAACTTACCTGGGGCTGGGATTCGAACCCAGGCCCTAGGCTTTGAAATCTCAAGACCAACAACATCACCATCAGGCCAAGCGTGCACTGGCGTTAGAATTTGGAGTCTAACTCCTTTTGTTATCGACCTGCGAAAAATCCAGAAAAAACAAACAAAACAAAATGGCCTGGGGGATATTCGAACCTAGGACCATTAACAACACGCATACGCACACAAACCAGCTGAGCCAAACGTACTTTCTGAAATATTATCACAAACAAAACATAATAAAATAAACTGAAATTTCAAAATTTCTTTTCGCGCCAACAGCCTTCGTCTTCTACCTCTGAAATTCGCAGGTTTTCCTGCGATTTCTCCTGCGGATCCTCTTGCGATTTTTCCTGCGTACGATAACCTGCGATTTCTCAAACACTAATCAAACAACAAAATTTCTTCAAATTAATTGGTGTAATGAAATCCTTGAGGTCCATACAATCTAACCATGTCCTCTAAATTCATTTATATGTGGTAAATCGTAAAACCCCAAATGAAGCCCGTAAACCCTAGCTATGGCTTCTTACGATTCCTGCGGTTAAACTAAAAAAGAACTGTCCAGAAAGCTTCTATGTCATCATACAAACAAGATTAGCTAAACAAAAACAAACGAAACATCATGAATAATCGTAATCGAAAAATCAATAAAGTGTCATGAACATGCGTTCGGTTTGGCCATTACAACATGGTTTTGATGCTTATGAGTATTGAATCATGATCAATGAAGGTCAAGGAAGCTAATGCAACCTTTGTGAAGCTTTGAAATTGTCTTAATCTCAAAATCCGAATCCAATTATTTTGAAGAATTTTTGAACTTTGCAATGTGTTCTTGAGGCTGCTAATCCGTGGCTCTTGCAATGCTATGTGTTGTTTATATACCATATAACAAAATTAGGTCAAGAGTTTCATCAAACTTGTGGATTTTTGGACCTTTTTAGATTGAAAAATATTTGATCTTAAAACTTGAATATCCTTGATCTCACATTGCTATTTTGGTATGATTCTCATTACTCTTGTATCAATCAAGTCTAAATATAATTTAAGACCTTCTAGAAACCAAATCAAATTTAATTTTCATTATTTTATATTTTATTTGAATTTAAAATGATTTTTTAATATAAAAATCATAATAAATAAAAACAAAATGAATAAAATTATGAATAAATCAATTTAATTTCGTGCAAGATGTTTTGATGTGGATTGGATCATTATTTGGCAAGCCCATTTGGAAAAAATTGGTTTTAGACCTCCATTTTCCTCATAAACCAACCCAAAATTTCCCAACTTTGCAAGGGCACACATCCTTCAATTTTAATGCTATGAGGGTGTTCTTGGACATTTTGGAAAGCTTAAAGAGTCCTCTAAACAACACCACTGGTTTCATGTCCATATCATTTACCAATCTCAAGTTATGCCCTTTTGAAGTTGTTGACTTTTTGTTGACTTTCAAAAGGACCTATAATGTCTTAGCTCATACCTTCCAAATGAAGCATTTTTGGGCTTGGCTTGTGAGACACAAAGTTGTAGAGAATTCAATTTCCTTCAAAATGAGCTTTGGATGGAGACTTGGTGATGAAGTATGTGAAAGTTATGGCTGGTCAAAGGTCAGTTGACTTTTACTGAGGAAACCCTAATTTAGAAACTCCTGATTCTTGATGATCTGAAATCTCCTTGATGAATCATGATCAACCCTTGATAAAATGATGAATTTTACTTCATATACTTGATGTTGGCAAAAAATCATGAAGTTTGACTTTGGTTTGACCACAGTTGACCTCAGTTTGACTTTTTAACTGCTTTGACTGATTTTGACTTATCTGATCATCTGACTGAGCAAACCTTTGAGAAAAGTCTTGAAACTTGCCATGGGGATTCTTACACACATATAAGAGGTTATGAAGCTCACTTGAAGTCTTGGAAGTTCATTTAGCCTGATTAAAGTCAAAACCCTAGTTTTGGATGCACTGCTTAGGAGGTGCATTGTCTGAGGGAATTGTCAACTCTTCTGACCAATTGTGAACCTTGTGAACCTTGTGAACCATCATAAAATGTCTTGTGAACCTCATGGGAGGTCTTGTGAACCTTGTGAACCTCATAAAGTGACTTGTAGACTTCATGAACCTCATGAAAGGTTTTGTAAGCATTGTGAATCTTGTGAACCTTGTGAACCTCATAAAGTGACTTGTAGACTTCATGAACCTCATGAAAGGTCTTGTAAGCATTGTGAGTCTCGTGAACCTTGTGAACCTTCTTTAGCACCCAAAGTCTTGTATTGTGAGGGCAAATTTTGGGGTGCAACAGCTGCCCCTGTTCAATTTTCTGAAACCTGAGGGGTTAGATTGGTATATTTGCCAGTCGTGACCTGGAAGGTTGAAGGGGATTGAACACAAAAGCCCAAAAATTTGCACTCACCGGTGCATAGAGTGATATTGATGGTTGGTTGTATATGCTTGAGTGGGCTTAAATATGACACCTGGAGAAAAATTCTTCCGATACATTTCTTGGAGGATAAAGCAGTCCAAAATATGAAGGTATAATGATAGCTTTCAGGAAGATAAAGCAGTCCTGATGTAGTAATATGCTTTCAGGAGGATAAAGCAATCCTGAGGTACAAGAAGCTGTCAGGAGGATGAAGCAGTCCTGAGGTAATAGTAGGCTTTCAGGAGGATAAAGCAGTCCTGAGAGATAATATATCAGGAGGATAAAGCAATCCTGGAATAATAGTAGGCTTTTAGGAAGATAAAGCAATCCTGAGGTAATAATATGATTTCAGGAGGATAAAGCAATCCTGAGGTACAAGAAGCTGTCAGGAGGATAAAGCAATCCTGAGGTACAAGAAGCTGTCAGGAGGATAAAGCAATCCTGAGGTACAAGAAGCTGTCAGGAGGATAAAGCAGTCCTGCGGTAATAATAAGCTTTCAGGAGGATGAAGCAATCCTGAGGTAATGATGAGCTATCAGGAGGATAAAGCAATCCTGAGGTAATAGTATGCTTTCAGGAGGATAAAGCAGTCCTGATGAGATAATAAGCTTTCAGGAGGATAAAGCAGTCCTGATGAGATAATAAGCTTTCAGGAGGATAAAGCAGTCCTGATAATCACAAGTCTGTTTGCTGGAGAATTAACCTGAAAACAAGGTAGCATTCTGTATAACAATATTAGCTTATGCATTATGTATGCGTGTATAATATGATGCACCTAAATAATGTATTATGTATCTATGGATATGTATGTTATGGTATGATGTAAATGATGTATGTATGATATGATGCTGCCTGAAGCGTCTGGATATCTTCGTATAACAACTGCTGGCCAGGGAAAATAAATCCCGATTCGTTGTTGAGGAATATGAGGAACTTGTTCCCGTCTTATTTGACAATAAGGTATTCATAACCTTCCATATGCTGGGGATAGCAAGGTATATATAACCTCCCGTCTGCTGGGGATAGCAAGGTATACATAACCTTCGTCTTTGTTTGATAGTAGGATAGATATAACATCCCGTCTTCGTTCGTCGTACCCTTACTGGAAAGTAAATTCCCGAATATCCGTATGAGGATAAAAGAGATGGATATAAATTCCAGGGGAGATGTGACTTTATGAAGATGGATTTGTCCTACTGAGGGTTTTGTAACTGTCTTGTAGAGGTGAACTGGTGAAGCTTCGTTGAAATCCTCCCCTCGTTCGTCCTTAGTAAATACTATTACTGCATTTTCATGCATTTCTGGTAAACATCAATCATATTAAGCATTCCTGCATTTCTTGTAAACATCAATCATATTCAAAAGCATACATACATTCAAACACAACCAATGGACGTTTCGTTTATGTAAATAGGGTAAAAGTAAATCTGGATTCGAAAGATGGAATTTATTTATATCAAAAAGTGACCCATACACGGGTAAATTTGTACAAAGAGACATAAACCCTAGTAAGAGGATTTTGTCATATGATTTTACAAAACAAAGAAAATCAGCTATGTGGGGAATAATCCTATTGAGTTTCAATTCTACTATTGCCATTATCTTCAAGTGTCTCATCTTCTGCTGTTGAGACGGAAACGATTGGATTGAGCTTTATCTGTTCGAACTTGAGTAAGTAGCACAACTGGTTGCAGTTTCATGGGTGATCCAAACGAGACATAGTCATACGCTTTAATCCCTAACTTTTGCCTGGATTGCCCTTTCAGGTTTTCAATCCACCGGGATACCCTTTTTTGCCCAAGCCGCCTTTTCAAGTTTTCGACTTGCCGGGTGTACATATTTTTATATATATCCCTAATTTTTGCCCAAACCCTTTTGGTTTGCCGGGATGCCCTTATTTTTGCCTAGGCCTGTCAACCTAGCGGGTCTCTTTTTATGCGTAGTATTTTTTAACTATGTCTGCGTTTACAGGCTGTGGGAAATCTTCACCATCCATAGTAGTGAGTATCATGGCACCTCCTGAAAACACTGTCTTGACCACAAATGGTCCTTCATATGTAGGAGTCCACTTGCCCCTAGGATCACCCTGTGGTAATATGATACGCTTGATTACCAAGTCACCAACCTGATATACCTTTGGCTTAACCTTCTTGTTGAAAGCTTTGATCATCCGTTTCTGGTACATCTGGCCATGACAAACTGCTGCTAACCTCTTCTCATCAATCAAATTTATCTGGTCAAGCCGAGTCTGAATCCACTCATCTTCATCCAAACCTGCATCCTTCATAATTCTTAAGGAGGGAATCTGAACTTCAATGGGCAGAACTGCTTCCATACCATAGACCAAGGAGAATGGGGTTGCCCCTGTTGAAGTACGTATTGTAGTACGATAACCATGAAGAGCAAATGGTAACATCTCATGCCAATCCTTGTAAGTAACAGTCATCTTCTGTATAATCTTCTTAATGTTCTTATTAGCAGCTTCAACTGCCCCATTCATCTTTGGACGATACGGAGAAGAGTTGTGATGCTTAATCTTGAACTGCGTGCAGAGATCAGTAATTATAGTGTTGTTCAGATTAGAGCCATTGTCAGTAATAATCCTTTCAGGGATGCCATACCTACATATGAGATTATTCTTAATGAATCGAGCCACAACATTCTTGGTAACAGATGCAAATGAAGCTGCCTCTACCCACTTTGTGAAGTAATCAATAGCGACCAGGATGAAACGACGCCCATTAGAAGCAGTAGGCTTGATCTCACCAATCATATCAATGCCCCACATGGCAAAGGGCCAAGGAGCAGTCAACACATTCAATGGTGATGGAGGTACGTGTACTTTATCAGCATAAATTTGACATTTGTGACATGTTCTGGAGTGTTGATAGCAGTCAGCTTCCATGGTAGACCAATAGTAACCTGCTCTCAATATCTTCTTTGCCATAGTATGACCACTAGAATGAGTACCAAAGATTCCATCATGCATATCTTCCATAATCTCAGTTGCTTCCTTCTTATCCACACAACGAAGCAAAGTTGAATCATGATTGCGCTTGTACAAAATCCCATTACTCAAAAAGAACTTAGCAGAAAACCTTCTCAGGAACTTCCTATCTTTGACAGATGCCCCTTCAGGGAACTCCTGAGCTTCAAGATATCTTTTCACTTCATAGAACCAAGGCTTCTCCTCTGCCCCTTCAGTGTCAATCTCATTGCAGTATGCAGGCTTCTCAAATCTATCAATAGTAATCTTGGGAGCTTCATCATCCCAGCTGATCTCAAACATGGATGCCATGGTGGCCAATGCATCTGCCAACTGATTCTCTCTTCGTGGAATATGTTCAAAGGTAATCTCTTTAAAATGTGGGATCAAAGACAACACATGCTCTCTGTAAGGAATGAGATTATCATGCTTGGTGTCCCAATCTCCTTTAATCTGACTAACTACCAGGGCTGAATCTCCATACACGTCAAGGAACTGAATCTTCATATCAATAGCAGCTTTAATACCCAGGATACATGCCTCATACTCAACCATGTTATTGGTACAATAGAAACAAAGTCTGGCAGTAATCGGGGTATGACAACCTTGGGGGGAACTAATCACAACACCAACACCATTACCAAGTGCATTAGAAGCACCATCAAAAACCATAGTCCATCGGGATCCTTGTTCAGGTCCGTCATATTGTCCATGTTCTTTGGTAATAATCATAATGTCTTCATCAGGGAACTCAAAACTCATTGATTGGTAATCATCCACTGCTTGATGAGCCAGATGATCTGCTACAACACTTCCCTTAATGGCCTTCTGAGTAGTATACTGTATGTCATATTCTGTCAAGATCATTTGCCATCTTGCTATTCTTCCGGAGAGAGCAGGTTTCTCAAATATGTACTTGATTGGATCCATATTTGAAATCAATAAGGTAGTATGAGTCAACATATACTGTCTTAGTCGGCGAGCAGCCCATGCCAAAGCGCAGCAAGTTTTCTCGAGCAGTGAGTATCTTGTTTCACAGTCGGTAAACTTTTTGCTAAGGTAGTATATTGCCTGCTCTTTTCGACCAGACTCGTCATGTTGCCCCAAGACACACCCCATTGAGTTGTCTAACACTGTTAAGTACATAATCAAGGGTCTTCCATCAACTGGTGGCATTAAAATTGGAGGTTCTAGCAGATATCTCTTGATCTCATCAAAGGCAGTCTGGCACTCATCATTCCATTCCATCACCTGATCTTTCTTTAACAACTTGAAGATTGGCTCACAGATGGCAGTTAATTGGGAAATAAATCTTGCAATGTAGTTCAGTCGTCCCAAGAAACCTCTAACTTCCTTCTCAGTACGGGGAGCTGGCATCTCTTGTATAGCTTTCACTTTTGCAGGATCCACTTCAATACCTTTTCCACTGACTATGAAACCCAGGAGCTTACCAGACCTAACTCCAAAAGTACACTTGTTTGGGTTCAATCTCAACTTGTATTTCTTCAACCTCTCAAATAATTTATGCAAATGATCAAGATGTTGCTCTTCATTCTGAGATCTGGCTATCATATCATCCACATACACCTCTATCTCATGATGAATCATATCATGAAACAAAGCCACCATAGCACGCTGATATGTTGCCCCTGCATTCTTCAAACCAAATGGCATCACCTTATAACAAAAAGTGCCCCATTGTGTAACAAATGTTGTCTTCTCCATATCTTCAGGTGCCATCTTGATCTGATTGTAACCAGAGAAACCATCCATAAAAGAGAATACCTTGTGCTGAGTAGTGTTGTCTACCAGAACATCAATATGAGGAAGTGGAAAGTCATCTTTGGGGCTAGCCTTGTTCAAATCCCTATAGTCTACACACATACGTACCTTACCATCTTTCTTAGGAACTGGTACCACATTTGCAACCCACTGAGGATAAGAAGTCACAGCTAAGAACCCTGCATTGAACTGTTTCATTACCTCTGCTTTGATCTTCTCTGACATTTCAGGACGCATACGACGAACCTTTTGTTTCTTTGGACGACAATCTTCTTTCACTGGTAAACAGTGAACCACAATGTCTGTATCCAACCCCGGCATGTCTTCATAAGACCAAGCAAAGATCTCTACATAGTCACGTAACATCTGAATCAATCTGCTCTTGACACTATCCTCTAATTCAGCCCCTATCTTGACTTCCTTCCTGTTTTCTTCAGTTCCCAGATTCACAACTTCGACTGGCTCTTCATGTGGCTGTATAGCTTTCTCTTCTTGTTGTAACAACCTAGCAAGCTCTACAGGTACTTCACAATCGTCCTTATTTCCGTCTTCAGTTTGATAGATCGGATTCTCGAAATTATAATTGGCAATAGTAGAACTGTTATCAACATGACCCAGAGTGGATGAGGATCTGCATTTTAGTGATGTGGGTGTGTGTAAGAACACATAGCTGATAAAACAAAAGTAAAAGAAAAGAAAGACAAGGAACACAATATTTACGAAAACGAAACGTCCACTGATTTTTATTGAATGAAGTATGCAAATGAAATGACATCCCGTAACAAGCACACCATTGTGCCCCGGGTAAGGCACAAGGCTTAAAAGTTCAATTGTTCAAGAAATTACAAACTTAAAAAAGCAACAACACAGTAATAGTATTTACTCCTGACTAAAGGAGATAGGAATAACATCTTCAGCTTTCCAATTATTGAGTCCAGCACCCACAGTAGGAAAAATCCAAGCATCCAGATTGTAGTCTTCATCATAGTCTCCTACAGCATTGATCTGATCTTTCATAACCCCTTGATTGGTGATACAAACAACACGAGCACGACGAACAGCCTTCTGGGACTCTGCAGTGAAACCCAAACCAAATTTGTCAGACTTGTATGGGATATCAGGAAGCTGACCCCAAATAGTACAACCACCTTCATCCACCACAGCTCTAGCATCGTTGAGGGAGGCCATTGCCATTGTTGGAGGTACTCTGGTGACCACAGGAACTTTCTTGACAACCGGAGGAGCTACATAATCATTAACAATCCAGGGAACCACTTCAAATGTCTGACACGGAGTTTCAATGTATTCACCTTCCATTTCCAGATACTTGAAAGTGTTTACATGGCTAACAAAATATTCTTCTTCTCCATAGACAGTAACAACTTTCCCTTCCACCGGATATCTTAGCTTCTGATGTAATGTAGATGTTACAGCACCTGCCCCATGGATCCAGGGACGACCAAGCAGACAAGAGTATGAAGGACGAATATCCATCACATAAAATGTAGCATTAAAAATCTGAGAACCAACTCTGATGGGCAAATCAATTTCTCCATGCACCACTCTTCTAGAACCATCAAAAGCTTTCACCACAATACTACTGGGCTTCAGCACAACATCTTCAGGACTCAGCTTATTCAGGACTTCCTTGGGCAACACATTCAGAGAGGAACCATTGTCTATCAATACATGTGACAGGGTAGTGCCCCTGCATTCAATTGAGATATGCAAGGCTGTTATGATCTCTCTTGGCAGGGGTCAAATCAGCATCAGAAAACCCTAACCCATTATCATAAGTCAGGTGGGCAACACAATTCTCAAACTGGTCAACAGAAATTGCATTGGGTACATGAGCAGTCTTCAGAAACTTGATCAAAGCTTTTGCATGAGCTTCAGAACATAACAACAAGGATAGCATAGAAATCTTTGAGGGAGTATGCCCCAACTGATCAACAATGTCATAATCACTCTTGCGAATGATTTTCAATACTTCTTCCATCTGCTTAGAGAGATCATCAGCAGCTGGCACATCAGTAGGTACAGGTTCAATAACAGGACCTTTGCCCCGAGCATCAGTAGTGGAGGTAGCAGCAGGAGTAACTGCATTCTTGGAAGTAACTGGAGGAGAGAAGACTCTTCCGCTTCGTGTGATCTTACTTGTCCCAGCAATATTATCAACATCAGCAGGCACATCAGCTAAGGGTTCTTGCTTAACACCATGGATATAAACATCAGACCTATAATGCCAAGGCACAGCTTTGTCAGATGTATAAGGAATAGGACCAGGAGTGGTAATGACCATAGGAGCCACTCTGGCTTCAGCAACAACTTTTACAGGGCCTTCAGCTGTAATCTTGATTGGACCCTGATGGGTGATTTTAATAGGACCTTTGGAAGTGATTCTTACCGGTACTTTATCAACCATGTCAACCTCTTCAGTCTTCTTACCTTGCGTAATATGATCTACCATACTTTCCACGGAAGGTGGTCTTCTTTCAAACACTATGGTGTAATTATTCATGAGACGTTGAATTCCGTCCTTCAACCTCCAACACTTATCTGGATTATACTCACAATAAACACAATCTTCACGACAACCCGGAAAGAACCCAGCTTGTACTAACTTCTTCCTGATGACCGACAATGGTGTGGTCAACTCTGCAACTGAATAGATATGTAAATCTTCATCAATGGCATTGACAGTCTTCTCGTGATTTGGCATTGGAGCAGTAATCACATTTGGAGTACCCGGAGGGTCAAACTCAATTTCTCCAGCTTCAATCATGTCTTGAATTTTGTTCTTCAAGACCCAGCAGTTATTAGTATCATGTCCCTGACAGTTTGAATGATATGCACATCGTGCATTTGGATTGTACCTGGGTGAGGTAACATTAGGATTCTGAGGAGCCTCTTTCAAAGTAATAAGTTCAGCCTTCAACAAATGTTGCAATGCCTGAGCCATTGACATGTTGATCTTTGTGAACTGCCTTCTAGCCCTCTGTTGGTTGCCCTGTGGCTGCTCTGTTGTTGTAGGAGTCGGATTTGAAATATGAACTGCACTCACAGATTGATGCCTTCTGTTACGATCAGGTTGACCATAAACAGCATTGGATTCTTTCTTCCCAGTGGGAGGCTTCTTTGCAGCACCTGATGAAGAAGTACCCACTTGGATCTTACCATTCTTTATACCGTTTTCCACACGCTCTCCTGTAATTATCAACTCAGTGAAGCCAGATGATGAGCTTCCAATGAGATGACTGTAGAATGGACCATTCAGCGTACACATGAACATATCAACCAGTTCCCTGTCAGTTAAAGGGGGTTGAACTCTTCCAGCTAAGTCTCTCCACTTCTGAGCATACTCCTTAAAACTTTCTTTGGCACCCATATACATGCTCTGAAGCTGCATGCGAGTGGGGGCTAAGTCAGCATTGTATTGATACTGCTTATAGAAAGCCTCAGCAAGATCATTCCAATCCCTGATGTTGACACTCTCCAATTGATCATACCACTCCAACTGAGCTCCAGATAAGCTCTCTTGAAAAAAATGGATCCACAATTTCTTATCAGTAGTGTGAGGTTGAATTCTTCTGACATAAGACCTCAGGTGCAGCTTGGGACAAGAGACCCCATCATAAACAACAAAGGTAGGAACCTTGAAACCAATGGGTATGACTACCCCAGATATCAGACTCAAATCTTTAAAATCCAGCCCAGATGATTTCTGCAACTCCATAGCATCCATTCTATCCACCAGCATCTTGAATTTGTCTTCATTAGGCTCATGGTAGTAATTAGCCTCAGAATCAGAGTCCCCCATAGTGTTGTGGAGACTGCCTCCCTCTTTTTCAGATTCTTCAGATTCATAGTCTTCAACTGGTTCTTTGGTCTTGACAGGACCTCTGAACCTTCTTCCCATGTTGATCAGGCCAGCTGACCTTCTAGTCTTCTTAGTCTTCTTGGCCAGCAGCGTCTTCAATTCATCCTGCCCCTTGGACAGGTTCAGGATTAACTCTTGGAACTGTGCATTTTGTGCCTAGAGATCCTTAACTGTTTGTTCAAGAGCCATTGCTGAAATAAACAGCGAGAAGATGAGAAACCTGTGCACAATTATAAACCTGTGATGCAATGAAATGATATGTGAATGCATATGCAATGTTTTCAAGGACCGCAGGATTTAAATTTGCTTAAATAAACAAGAAGGTAAACTTTTATTAGTAATAACTTTGTTTTGCCTCTTGGGCTTACAGAAAATGAAATGAAATAAATACAAAAGATGGGGTTTTAAGTCTCCCATGGACGTTTCCTCTTTGTGTTGAGGTATGAGTTGAGATTCCGTTCTTCGTGAAGTTGCTTTGTTAGTTCCAGGATTCTTTCTTGGCTTGCTTTGTAATGAGCCTCGAAAGTATCCCTTTGCTCCTTCAGTTGGATCCAGGATCTCTGCAAGTCTTCCATATCAGTAGGCATGTCTGGGTGAAGGATGGTATAAGCAGTGTCTCCTTCAGCAACAGGTTCTATGGTAACTGGCAGGATAGCAGGATATGGCATCATGAGAGTCTGAGCACGAGATCACACCCATCTGAGGTAAGCTTCCATAGGAATAGTGTACTTAGGCTCCAGTGTCTTGCTGTCAACCCTGTTTACTTTTCCCCATGCTCGTATGAATCTCTGACGGTAACCTTGAAGATCGTTGTCGTAATCAAACACAATGCCCTGAATCAACATGTCATGTGGACCATCACTCCGAGCGTAACCAAACTGTCGTAAAGCTAGAGAAGGGTTGTAGATGATGCCTCCTCTTATGCCAAGAAGTGGCACATTAGGGAACTCCCCACAACAATCAATGATAGTGACATTCTCCATAGATCTGGAGCACCAATGGATATCTGAGTGGGAAAGTGACATGATCCTTTTGGACCATCTAAACCCTTGCTCATTCTTCATTACTGAGCGAGGAAGGTGAGAAATAAACCACCTAGAAAGCAAAGGTATGCAGCACATCAAAGTTCCTCTTTCCCTTGTAGTACGGGTGTGAAGAGAATGTAGGATGTCTCCAAGCAATGTAGGTACTGGGTTGTGACTCAGGAAAATGTTGATGGCATGAACATCTATGAACTGATCTGGATTGGGGAACAATACTAAGCCATAAATCAGCAAGGCTAAGATCTCCTCAAAAGCATCATAGCTCATGGCCTTCAAGAACATTTGAGCCTTATCCATTAGCACCTTGGCAAGAATACCCTTAACTCCGCTTCTCATTTCTAGAACAATGTCAGACTTCTTCAGATGTAGAGCTGCAGCAATAACCTCTGGTTTAAGCTCCTTCTCCAAGCCTGTGAATGGTCTTTGATCAAGAACAGGTATACCCAGAAGTTTAGAGAACTCTTCTATTGTAGGAACCAGCTGGTAGTCAGGAAATGTAAAGCAATGGTGCTTAGGGTCAAAAAACTGAAACATCACACTCATCATGTCTTCATTGAACCCTGAAGTGACTAGATCCAATAGGTGACCATGTCTCTTGTTGAACTGGGAATGATCAGCCACTTGAGAAACCAACTCTTTAAGCTTGGGAGGTATCCCTACAAAGTTGATCCTGATGGTGTTTCTACGAGCGGAAGCCATGACCTGCAACAAAGAACAAAGATAAATCCTTTGGTCCTTGAAATAGTTAGTGAAAATGTTATGCTTATGATGCATGATGATGTCATGATGTTATGCTCAATCACAAACATGTGGCACACACAAACAAGTCACACAATAGCCCTAGGTTTAAAGGCTTGCATGAGGTTTAAGGTAAGTACCCTCCCCTGAAGTTAGATGGTTCATCCTTTCCTACAAAAGTAACCGGGTTCTAAGGGATCTCAATATCATTGATCCTTCACAAGGGTGGTTGTTCAGAAGGCAACTTACTTGCCAACCAAAACCCTCCAAATTTAAGATCTCAATGAGTGTAGTATCGAGTATCAACCAACTTCAGTCTGCACCAAAGCCGGTTACCTCACTACTTTCTAAAGGCCAAGATGGGATAACTAGGGTTCTAAAAGTTAGTTAGTGCATTGACAACATATGGCAGCCTCATATTATCCTCAACTTGACTTAAGGAACATACGCACCAACCAAGAAGTCACACTAACTATGGCCACCAGATCAACCGTATCAATATACGTCGTACAATTTCCTTGGTCTATTGCCATTTACCTAAGGTACACTAGATCCGAGTTAGGATCTTTCACACATAAAGCCCAACAAGTAATATAAAGCAAACAAGGCAAACAATTTAAGTGATCTAATTCCTAAGGGTACCCCTCTTTAATATTAAATCCCCAGCAGAGTTGCCAGTTCTGTAACACGGTGGGAGAACTGACTTTAGTAATGTTGCGGATAGCAAGAGTCGCCACCGACTTTTATTTTATCCAAAGGAAAGGCATAAAAGAACAGGAAAGACCTTTTAAAAGATTTTTGGGTCCGGGGGGTAGGTTATGTAAAGGGAAGGTGTTAGCACCCTTTACATCCATGGTTATCCATGGGCTCTTAGTTACTTAGCTCACTTTGAATTGTTTTTGAAATGTGAAGTGTGTGAATAGAAATTTTCATAAGAGTTTGATAATGATCCATGTACGGATGCGTAAAAAACTTGTGTTTGAAAATTTGTTTGAAAGTATGAAGTGTTTGAAATTGTTTTGAAGAGTTTTTAAATAGTGAGCAAGTAACTATGAGGAACCTACCCTAAAGTTTAAGTCTTTCTGTTCTTGAATCCTTTAAATGGTAAGACTATCCCTATTATTAAGGAATAGGTAGTCATTACCTTAGATGTGAGGGACATATGAAGGGACATCTGTTTATGTAGGCAACTGTGGGGTGTATTAAGCAATTTTGGAGGGACTATCATCTTTATTCGAAAGGGACAAGATCATTACGAAGGCAACATTCGAAAGGGACTTGATCTTTTATTTGTTAAGGGACTAGATGACTTTATTTTGAGGGACTTTTGCTTTATACACCCTACTTGACCTTTTGATTAGGCAACAATGAGAGGTATCCCTAAGGAAGTGAGATGGCGATCAAAGATCGACTTACGTGTGTGAGTGTTTAATTTAATATTTATCTTTTAATTTAAGTAATCTAAATTAATTTTAAATAAACATACATGTTACACTCCCTATTTTTACTAACCATGGCATAAAATAAATAATTTAAACATTTTAAAAATATTACATCCAGGAGCAATTACAATAATAATAATAAAAGCAATTTAAATAAATAAGCAAAATAAATAATTAAGCAAAATAAATTATAATTGGGTTAGTAGAAATAATAATAATAATAATAATAATAAATCACAATGGGGTTAGTAATAATGATAATAATAAATCACAATATATCTAAATGGGGTTAGTAATAATAAAATAGATATGAAAATAAATAGCATTAATGATAAAATAAATAAGAATATTAGCATAATAATTAAAAGATCAAATTTTTATGAACAATTATTATTTAAGATTAAGAAGAAAATATAAACAATTAATTATCATAAAGTTTTAAATGCTATAAAAATTAAGTTAATTATAAACATATTATGAAAATAAATTATATTAGATTAACAAGTTTTAATTATTTTTTAAACATATATTAAAAATTATTTACATGCAAGAATTAAATTATGAACAAATTATAGAATATATATATATTATGTAAATAGAATTAATTATAATTGTATTTACAAAAATTTAATTATATTACATGATTAAATAAAATATGATCATACTATTATATTTACAAAATTTTAATTATTTTAAACATATTAAAGTATAAACAAATTATATGAGATATACACATGATTAAAGTTTATAAATAATAAATTAAAAATTACAATGGAATTAAATTTTAGATAAAAAGAAAATTAGGGTTTGCATATTTTTTTAACCTAAATATAACTAATTTATTCATACAAATCAAATAACAATAATAATATATAGTAAAATAGTTTTTAATAATAACATTTTAAGTTTTTTTGAAAATACAAGTTTAGAATTTATATACAAGATAATACACATTTTATTTTCTAATATTTTATAATTTCCTAAATTAATTAAACAAACAAAAATAAGGATTAAATAAAATAAGAAGAAAAAAGGGATAAACTTACCTGGGGCTGGGATTCGAACCCAGGCCCTAGGCTTTGAAATCTCAAGACCAACAGCATCACCATCAGGCCAAGCATGCACTGGCGTTAGAATTTGGAGTCTAACTCCTTTTGTTATCGACTTGCGAAAAATCCAGAAAAAACAAACAAAACAAAATGGCCTGGAGGATATTCGAACCTAGGACCATTAACAACACGCATACGCACACAAACCAGCTGAGCCAAACGTACTTTCTGAAATATTATCACAAACAAAACATAATAAAATAAACTGAAATTTCAAAATTTCTTTTCGCGCCAACAGCCTTCGTCTTCTACCTCTGAAATTCGCAGGTTTTCCTGCGAATTCTCCTGCGGATCCTCTTGCGATTTTTCCTGCGTACGATAACCTGCGATTTCTCAAACACTAATCAAACAACAAAATTTCTTCAAATTAATTGGTGTAATGCAATCCTTGAGGTCCATACAATCTAACCATGTCCTCTAAATTCATTTATATGTGGTAAATCGTAAAACCCCAAATGAAGCCCGTAAACCCTAGCTATGGCTTCTTACGATTCCTGCGGTTAAACTCAAAAAGAACTGTCCAGAAAGCTTCTATGTCATCATACAAACAAGATTAGCTAAACAAAAACAAACGAAACATCATGAATAATCGTAATCGAAAAATCAATAAAGTGTCATGAACATGCGTTCGGTTTGGCCATTACAACATGGTTTTGATGCTTATGAGTATTGAATCATGATCAATGAAGGTCAAGGAAGCTAATGCAACCTTTGTGAAGCTTTGAAATTGTCTTAATCTCAAAATCCGAATCCAATTATTTTGAAGAATTTTTGAACTTTGCAATGTGTTCTTGAGGCTGCCAATCCGTGGCTCTTGCAATGCTATGTGTTGTTTATATACCATATAACAAAATTAGGTCAAGAGTTTCATCAAACTTGTGGATTTTTGGACCTTTTTAGATTGAAAAATATTTGATCTTAAAACTTGAATATCCTTGATCTCACATTGCTATTTTGGTATGATTCTCATTACTCTTGTATCAATCAAGTCTAAATATAATTTAAGACCTTCTAGAAACCAAATCAAATTTAATTTTCATTATTTTATATTTTATTTGAATTTAAAATGATTTTTTAATATAAAAATCATAATAAATAAAAACAAAATGAATAAAATTATGAATAAATCAATTTAATTTCGTGCAAGATGTTTTGATGTGGATTGGATCATTATTTGGCAAGCCCATTTGGAAAAAATTGGTTTTAGACCTCCATTTTCCTCATAAACCAACCCAAAATTTCCCAACTTTGCAAGGGCACACATCCTTCAATTTTAATGCTATGAGGGTGTTCTTGGACATTTTGGAAAGATTAAATAGTCCTCTAAACAACCCCACTGGTTTCATGTCCATATCATTTACCAATCTCAAGTTATGCCCTTTTGAAGTTGTTGACTTTTTGTTGACTTTCAAAAGGACCTATAATGTCTTAGCTCATACCTTCCAAATGAAGCATTTTTGGGCTTGGCTTGTGAGACAAAAAGTTGTAGAGAATTCAATTTCCTTCAAAATGAGCTTTGTATGGAGACTTGGTGATGAAGTGTGTGAAAGTTATGGCTGGTCAAAGTTCAGTTGACTTTTACTGAGGAAACCCTAATTTAGAAACTCCTGATTCTTGATGATCTGAAATCTCCTTGATGAATCATGATCAACCCTTGATCAAATGATGAATTTTACTTCATATAATTGATGTTGGCAAAAAATCATGAAGTTTGACTTTGGTTTGACCACAGTTGACCTCAGTTTGACTTTTTAATTGCTTTGACTGATTTTGACTTATCTGATCATCTGACTGAGCAAACCTTTGAGAAAAGTCTTGAAACTTGCCATGGGGATTCTTACACACATATAAGAGGTTATTAAGCTCACTTTAAGTCTTGGAAGTTCATTTAGCCTGATTAAAGTCAAAACCCTTGTTTTGGATGCACTGCTTAGGAGGTGCATTGTCTGAGGGAATTGTCAACTCTTCTGACCAATTGTGAACCTTGTGAACCTTGTGAACCATCATAAAATGTCTTGTGAACCTCATGGGAGGTCTTGTGAACCTTGTGAACCTCATAAAGTGACTTGTAGACTTCATGAACCTCATGAAAGGTTTTGTAAGCATTGTGAATCTTGTGAACCTTGTGAACCTCATAAAGTGACTTGTAGACTTCATGAACCTCATGAAAGGTCTTGTAAGCATTGTGAGTCTCGTGAACCTTGTGAACCTTCTTTAGCACCCAAAGTCTTGTATTGTGAGGGCAAATTTTCGGGTGCAACAGCAGCTAATAAGAATATTAAGAGGATTGTGCAGAAGATGGTTGTCACTTACAAATATTGGCATGAGATGTTGCCATTTGTGCTGCATGGGTACCGAATGTCAGTCAGGACGTCAACCAGGGCAACTCCATTCTCCCTGGTGTATGGCATGGAGGCAGTCTTGCCTGTTGAGGTAGAAATTCCTTCCTTACGTGGGATGATGGATGTGAAGCTTGATGAGGCTGAGTGGGTACGGGCTCGATATAATCAGTTGTGTCTAATTGAGGAAAATAGACTAGCGGCCATTTGTCATGGTCAGCTTTATCAGAGGAGAATGATGCGAGCATTCGACCAACGAGTACGTACTCAAGAGTATCAAGTAGGCGAGCTTGTACTCAAGAGGATCATTCCTCCAGGTTCATATCACAGGGGAAGGACCCAAAACTACGAAGGCCCATTCATAATGAAGAATGTTTTCTCAGGTGGGGCACTGATGCTCACTACTATGGATGGAGAAGACTTCCAGTCCCCTATTAACTCGTACGCAGTTACAAAATACTTCGCATAAAAAGACCCGCTGGGCACAAAAACAGAATTAAAGTCCAGGCAAGAAAAGGGCATCCCGACGAGATAAAAACAGAATAAAAAGCTCGGGCAAAAGTTAGGGAAAATAATTTAAAAAAAGTGTACACCCACTGAGCTGAAAAGCCATATTGGACAGCTCAGGCAAAAAAGGGTATCCCGGTGGATTAAAAACCCGAAAGGGCGATCCACGCAAAACAAGCGAATAAGCAAACAACTGCGATCCGGGTAATCTGAATCAAATCATGGTTTCGCACAGTCTGACAATATCAGAAGGATAAGAATATGTCCCCTCATCTTCTTCGGAAGGCAAAAGCAATGACGGAAAGTCTTGAAGACGTGTTGGTCATAGCAGGAAGGAAACTCATTGGAATGTCGTGAACATTGCCATTAGGATAGTTTCTTTTCTCAATTTTATGGTAGCTACCTCTTTCCAGGTGGTTTCTTCCTGATGTAAAACTTTGCCCATTTCGAGGCCACTCAATAAATGAATGTTTAGTCAAAAACTGTGTTGTGTTTGTTTACTTTGTTTGCAAAAATGTCCTAAATTTTTTGGCAGAAAGAACATTGCATATGAAACATGTTGTTTTTCTAAAAAAATGACATTGCAGAGAAAAATTTAAAACCATCTTTGAGTGTCGGGTGACAATAGATGAGCAGATCATACTATGCAAGTCCCCGGGGCACATGTGTGTATACTGTTGTTGCAAGTTTTGCAGGGTGGTGTCGTATATCCCTAAGCAGGGAATGTTCCCCCAGCTGAGTCAGATCAGATGGAATGGATCCCCAGTAGAACTCCATGGCTAATTGAAGAGTTTTCATCCCCAAGCGAATTACCTTTCCACAAGTGAAATATGCCCAGCAGGCAGCTGAACGCCTGATTTCCCCACATAGTTCATGTTTGGGATTCACTCCCGTCATTGAAATATTCCCCAGAGAAGTCGCCAATTTATTTTTGGCTAATGTGAGGATACAAACAGTTGTTCATCCCCCCAACCAGAGTTAAGTGTCAAAGCATCTTGACCTTGTTCTCCCCTGCATAATTGATATTTTTACTGCCAATCAGGGCACTTTGCTTTTGCTCGTGTGCATTCCCCAACACTCGTCTGTGTTTGATATTTGCTTGGTGTTCATCTGCACACCCCAACACTCATATGTGTTTGATATTTGCTTGTTGCTTGTATGCATTCCCCAAAATTCGTCTGTATTTCTGTCTGAAGATCGGTTGCATCATTTGGATACTCCTCTGTATCGTTTGTGTTAGCTTGTATCCATATGTGTTGGTTTGATAATCACTTTGGTACTTGTCTGTATTGCTACTCCAAATGCTCGTCTGAATTGGATTTCTGGTATTCGTATATATCAGTGGCTGATATTCATCTATATCATCGCTTGAGGCGCTCGTCTGTGTTTCTTAGATCATCGTTTGATATTCATTTGTATCGTTGACTTATGGCACTCGTCTGTGTTCTCTTGATGATCATCCAATACTTGTCTGTGTTGAAGAGGTTGGAAGTCCTGACGGTGGGATTAAACGTCAAAATGGTTACCGGTCCTGGCGTAACAGGTTATCCGAAGGAGGTTCATCTGTCTTAAAGACCACTTATCTACACAAGATTGGTGAAGAGGGTTCGTCCAATCCTAATGTCGCACCTGGCGTAACAGGTTATCTGAAGAAGACTCGTTTGTCTTAGACCATATATCTACGAAGGATATATGAAGAGGGTTCGTCTATCCTGATTATGCATGTATATCCCACAGACTTAAGTGCATCTCCGGTCCTGGCATAACAGGTTTATCCGAAGGAGGTTCGTCTGTCTCAGTCTATATATTTTGTAAAATGTATGAAGCGGACTCGTATGTCCAGTTCTTAGCGTAACAGGTTTACTTGAAGAGGACTCGTATGTCCAGTTCCTGGCATAATAGGTTTGCGTGAAGAAGACTCGTCTGTCTAAGTTTTCTTATCCAGCGTAACAATTCAATTTGGAAGAAGCTTGTCTGCTTTGTCTTCACTTCAGTTATCCAGATTGTTATTGGGTTGGGTTTATTTCCCATTGTCTGCATTCTCTAGCAGAGCGCAAATTTCAGGTCTTCTTGGTATCCAACCACAGTTTATCTTGAACGATCGATAGCCCGCGCTATCGTCCTTTTCAGATTAACAGTTGCTTGAATATGGGCAGCTGTAGCACCCCAAATTTGCCCTCTTGTTTCTAGCATCATCCTCGTGTCATAATCATCATAAGCATGTCATATTCTTAGCATCTTTGCATAGAAAAATGAAGCATAACATTCTCATGTTCAAGCATTGGGCATATGATCAATCATTGGTGCATTTGAAGCCTTACAAGTCAAAGCAAGAAGCCAAATGACCTTATCCAAGTCCCATGAAGTGTATCTAGGTCATGTACAAGCTCAAGATCCTCTAAAAGAGCCTAAAAGGTTGGGAGGTTATCAGATGATCCAAGGAAGGGCAAGCTCCTACACAAATGGTCCTCAAGTTAGGGTTTCATGTTCAAGCAGGGATTCTTTGTGACTTTGGCCATTTCATGTGGGAAAAGTCCTTCATATGATATGAGGATGCTATGGATGAAATTTGGTGAGAAGAATCATTGAGGAAGGCAGTTATTTCATCAGTTGCTTGCATAAGAAGAAATTGGTCAAACTGATTATTTGAAAAGTCAACTTTGATGATTCAAGGGTTCCAATCCATTTTTCAATCCAAGGGATGTCCTTAAGGTCATAGAAGAGGTTTGGCAAAGTCAAAGATCAATAATTTAGGGTTTTGGCAAGAGTTTCTATTTTTGGCATATGGCATGTAAGTAAACTTTCCAAATTTAGCAAGTTTTGCCCTAATCTTCAAGTGATTCTTACATGACCAAGATGACTCCAAATGAATTTCCCTTGAACATGAAAGTTATAAAGTATTATCTCCCATTTTCAAAAAGTACAAGAACATGTTCATAGCCCTCATGGTTTGAAAGTTATGGTCAATCGAAATTCATCCATTTTTAGGGTTTTACCATATTTCCAAGTCTACACCATTTGCACAAGCTCATTTAACTCATTTCCAAGCAAACCTATGGGCAAATTGAGATCATGACATCACAAGGAATTACATGAGACACATTTGGCTCAATAAAGTTCAACAAATTCCTGCATGGGTTAAGGGATATTCCATGAAAGGCATTTTTGCAAAATCACAAGAAAAGCATGTTACACTCACATCTAAGGGTCAGGATTGATCCAAAGGTAATGAGGGGATGAAATGAAGTTAGCATGTGCACATGAGGGAGGAATTTCACGTGTGTATGAAGCAATCATAACTTTCATGCATTTTTGCAAATTCACCCTCAACACACTTCTCATGCCACCATTACCTCAGAAACCCTAATCAGTTGAAAAGATCAACAATATAAAAGCCAAACATGCACTGAATTCGTGGAGACACACCCTCATTTCCCAGATTCAAAATCTCTTGCATCTCTTGCATTTTCTTTTGAAACTCTCTCCTCAAGCTCTCATTTCCTAATATCTTCACATAATCACCATCCTTGAGCTCTGAGGATCACATTGCACTCGTTGATTCAAGCTAAGAGTGAAGAATACTTGAGGTTCCATTCAAGAGCAAAATCATTCGGGTTCTAAGATCCAGCTTCTCTCAAGCTCCATCTTGCATTTATTTTGTAAGAGGAGGTCAAAATACGTGGATCTGCAGCATCTGGAGGATTTCTGTGGTGATTAGCAAGGTCTTCAAGTTCAGGTATGCTTATGAATTCGTAGATCTAGAAGTGAAATTTCTTGTGTGCATTGTGATCTGTATGTTTTGCTGATGATTCTGATCTATTTAGAATTTGAGATGGATGAATATTGAGCATGTATGATGGATTTGAAATTTTATGGTGAAACCTGTTTGTCTTCGATCCTTGCGTATCTTTGAGAGTTTGATGTTTTCGATCCCATATTCTTGTTCTCCATGGTTGAATGATTGAATCTGGAAGTTTTTATGCGTTTCTGTGAATGTGTGTTCTTGAACATGAAGTTTCCGGTGACCGGAGCTAGGGCTCCGTCACCGGAATCTAGAAATTTGATTTTACATGTGAAGGAAGAATATGGTCTCATAGCCCTTGGATATTTGATCTGGACGGTACAGGCAGTGACAACGCATTAAAATGGGAGCCTCTCCCTCACGTGGTTTCTATTTTCATTTTAATTCTGCATGTTTGCCAGCCTACCAATGTTATGGTGTACGTGCGTGTGGATGCTTTGATTCTTTGACCTGTCCTTTGATTTAACCTAATCCTGGGTGTTCATTTAATCTGAGGGTCCTTTATTTCTCCTGAATTTTTGAATTTCCACCTTAAGCTTCATGAAAACGCGTTGGATCACTGGGCCTCTATCCCTATTTGCACCCCTCCCTCTTTTAAGCCCAATTGAATTGCATTGAAATAGTTACTGACTGCACCCCAGGTTCATTGGCATTTTATTTTATTTTATTTTTATTTCAGGTTGGTTTTTAATTTTTAAAAATAGTAAAGTGTATCCAAAAATTCCAAAATAATTCATGACCATTCCTTTTAATTTTCTTTAGTTTTTGATATTTTTATTTTTTATTTATTTTCATTTTCCACGAAGAAATTAATTTCCATTGTTATTAATTATTTTTAATTCATTTTAAATACATGCTGACTTGTAGAATTTATATCTTGATCATCACTTTGAATTTTGAGTTGATTCTTTTTGCATTGGATTCATGATAAAGTTTAGTTTGTGTATGATTTTTCTTCTGATTTTTAGAAGTTTGTGCGATTATTTTTGATAGTTGACTTGAGCTTGAGGTTTCAAAATCCTAATTGGTGTTCATGAGGTCCTTTGACCTAGCTTGCTTATAGTTCTGACTTTACCCTTTTGGTATGATGTTATCACTTAATTAATGAACTTTTTTGCTTAATTACATAATTTTTGCATGAGTTTGTGATTTAATTTGAATTTTCAGGTGAGATTGCCCTAGTTTTGCTTCTTCTTGCTAGCATGCTTGGAATTTAGGTTAGGAGGGCACTTGTGCCAACTCCTATAGGTTGTTTAGGGTCCTTTTTGTATGAGGTTTGATCCCTGGTCCTTGTTTAGGGTGTGTGCTTTGAGATTTTTCTTTGTTGCTTGTCTTTAAAGTTTCTCACAATTGTAATGCATGTTCACCTCACACCCTTTGTTCATCTCTTCTCTTCAATGCTTATGATGGAGTTTGTGTGCTTCTTCCCATGCTTGATCTTGATATTAGGCACATTTTAACATGTTTAGACTCCTGGTTTTCAAGTGATGTTGTTGTTTTGATTGGATGATCATTTGTTTGTTCTTGCACTTATGCATGTGTCCACTTCACTTCTCCTTCTTGTGATGTTCATGATTGAACTTGTATGATATTTTCCTTGGGCCCTTGTGTTGTTTGTGCTCATTCTTATGATGATGAAGTTCTGATCTTGTGTTGCTTAGTGCTTGTCTAACTTGTGGGTTCCTTTGTGTTTCATTTGTGTTTTGCTTTCTTCATAAGAGTTTGTGAAACTTGGTATTAGTTGGTATGCTTTACCTCTTGCTTGGTTTGCCTTAGTGATTTGTCTTAGTGCATTAAATGGTTGCTTTCACTTCTGGTTGTGATGATTTAGTATGCTCTTTTGTTCATTTGTATCTCATTTGATTTCACTTGTTTTTTGTCTTACCATTTGTTTATGCTACTAACCATTTCAGGGGCTCATGGTAAGTGAATTGTGGATATCATTCACATTCCATTCCTTCTTCTCTTCTTTATCTTTGCTTTCTATTTTGCAATTTTTGATGAGCCTTGTGCCATCTTGTGTTCCTTCTCTCTTCTTCCTTTAAAAGGAACTTTTCTCCTTTAGAGGAGTAAGTTGTTCTCTAACTCTTTCTTCATCTTTTCTTCTTCTCTTTTATTATGATAGTTTCAATCCCCACTAACCATAGGATTCCCATGCATGATAACTTTAGGATTAGACTTTCCCCTTTAGTTTTACCTTTGAGAACCTTTTGGTGCTCTCTCTTTCTCATCTTCAAACAAAAAATCTAAAACATTGATAATAGTTGAGATGACTTCTCCCTTTGGTCACTCTCTCAAAGAAAAAACATAAAAAAACACTTCTTCACTCTAATTCAAAAAACAATTAATAATATAAACAAGTTAGTGAATTTAAACCCTAATCTTAGGAAACAAGTTTGAGGATCTTCCTCATTCTTGATGGACTTGTTACTCATTCTACTTTGGGATGTGGTAATAAGGACATGTCCTTATAAAAGTCTTTACCTTCACTTCCTTGTGCCACACTCCTAAAAGATTTCTAAAAAAACACAAACAAACAATAAGCGTCTCCTTCGGGAATTCTCTTCTCACCTCATTCACTCCTTACGTACAAACTTTCTCCTACTTGTCACTTTGCAAGACGGTAACGCACTCGTCGCCCGAGCCTGCAACACCTGAGCATTGATAAAAGCAGTTCAAACTTTAATACACAAGCAATCTTTTCCACCCCTAGTTAGGGGAACTATGTCGACTCTGATCCTCATTGTCCAGATGAGGTACGTAGGAAACGGGGTAGGGCCCGTTCGAGCATAATCTTTATTTTCCCTACATTTTTTTCTCTTCGTTTTCTTTTTTCAGTCCCTTTCTCATTCCAGTTTCAGTTTCAATTATTGCAGCAACTTTCTTTCCTTTACCCTTTGAAACAGATTTCTTTGCAAGTGTGGATCCTGTTGGGTACGGTGGACGATCTGTGGTTATAATACCTTCCCAGGTTGTAACCGACTCCCGAACCCAGTTTCTTTGGTTCGCAGGACCTGTGTCTTTCCTTTTCTTTTCTTCTGGTTTGTGCATCATTACCATTCCCGTTCCTTCGGGATAAAAATGCCTGGCTGGCGACTCTAACTCTTCCGCGCCACTTTCGCGTTTGTACCAGGATGAAAATCTAGGGAGCAACACCTAAGATGGCTTTGTCCCAATTTCTTGTTCGATACTTGTCCCGTTAGTATAAGATGTTAAGGATAATATTAATGGATAGTTCCTAGGAAACGACGAACAATAATTAGTGTTTAAGTTCTATATGCTCGTGGTGGTTTGTATGATTTTGTAATGGATCAATGGGATCGTGTTGGTTGGGGAAGTTGTTGATTGTATGCTTTGCGTAAACCACATGATGAAATGTTTGATAACGTATGAGGATCAGAAGGATCGTATTCTATTGGGTAAATATATGGGAAATAGTTTAGGATGGAATTAATGAATGGTTCATAGGATATGATAACCGGTGATTAACGTGTAAAATATATGTGCATGTATTGATTTGTATAACTTTTGATGATGAATTATATGGATCATATTGATAATGTGAATTGACTATTGTCTGATTTTTATGTGACCCATATGATGGGGTGTGTGATAACTTATGTGGATCAGGAGGATTGTGTTATGTATGATTATTTTCATGCATGTATTTTGGTATGCATAATCGAGTTTTTCATATGCATGTATGGTGGGATAATCATGTCTCGGATGGAAAGTAAGTGATTATCCGAATTCATTGTGAATCATTGGTGCAGGGATGATTGTGTCTCAGTAGGAGCATAAGCGATGCATCCGGGGTTCGAATCGATGAACCATTGTTGAGTCGGTACCGCATTTCCATTGTGTCGTTGAGTCACTTTGCATTTTATTGAATGAATGATATGTGATATATGTTGATGGATTGTGTGAGATTACCCTTTAAGATGTTATATGCACCGTGTCGTACCTTGAAAAAAATACGATCCTAAAACAAACAACAGAGTCGCCACCTAATTCTATTTATTCTACGAGATAAAGGGAGATATAGATACAACCTAATAAAGGATAAGAAATGGTTTACGAAACCAAATTCTAACTTCGGGAGTCGGTTACGCAAGGGGAAGGTATTAGCACCCCTCACGTCCGTTGTACTCAACGGGAACCTCTTAGCTAAATATATGATTAAATGCTTGATCTTAAGTCTTTGTCTTCTAAATGATATTAATATGTTTGTTCTAAGGAAATAAGTTATTATTAGTATTAAGACGGAGAAAAGATTAAAGTTTTTTTATTATTGTGCTCGCGAAGGATTAAAATCCCCGTGCCTACGTATTCCCTTGTGCAATGGGAAAGTCAGAGCTTCGTAGTTCGTGTGACTATGGTTTGTGGTTTTTAATCGAACGATTGTTCAAAACGCATTCTACTGCTAAGCGTTGGCTTATACTCGTGGTAGAGGCTGAAGCACTAGCTTGTTTGCGAGATAGAAAGATTTAAACAATGTTCGTTTAAAGAAAAGGGTTTGACTTTTGTTAAGGTGTTTTAAACGAAAGGGCGAATGAACCACGTTGCGTGGGGCTAGCCCAGGAGTGATTGCATTCCAAAACGTGAAGAGTGCTAGACTCCGGAGCTCTGTTCTTCGTTGATTAATTTGAAAATGATTTAAATTGGTTGGTGAGTTTTAAGTTGTTTTAAGTATGAAAGAGCGAATGACCTACGTCGCGTGGGGCTAGCCCAGGAGCGATTCATTCTAGAACGTGCGGAATGCTAGACTCCAGAGCTCTATTCTTTCGTATTTGAATTTATAAAATGATTGAGATATTTTGATATACGAACGGTGATTGAACCACATCGCGTGGGGCTAGCCCAGGAACGATCCAATCCAGAACGTGCGGAGTGCTAGACTCCGGAGCTCTGTTTTCGTAAGTTAGTTTGTGCGATTAGATATTTTGAAATACAGAAGGCGAATGGACCACGTCGCGTGGGGCTAGCCCAGGAGCGATCCATTCCAGAACGTGCGGAGTGCTAGACTCCTGAGCTCTATTTTCGTATTTAATAAGTTGAATAATTTTTTTTTAGACGTTTTAGAATTAACGTATTTTAATAACGAAAGAGTAAACGAAACACTGCGCGTGGGGCTAGCCCAGGTGTGGTTCGTTCCAGAACGTGCAGAATGCTAGACTCCGGAGCTCTGTTCCATGTTAAATTAATTAAGATACGTAAAAGTCGTGCAGACGATGATCACTTGGTGACCGACTTACGTGTGTGCGAAAATGAAGGCGTACGAATTTACTTGGCGTTGGACCAAGAAATTAAATTTTATTTATTTTTTAAATGATTTGTTCTAGTGCGCGTTTTTTTATTTTATTTGACAAATTAAGGCCCAGACGCGAGTATGTAACACATAAGTATAGGCATAACGTCATAGACATACAACAAAACAATAAACAAAGATCAAATGAACATTCCCATATCAAAAAAAAAAAAGCATAATTCACCAAACACACCAATCATTTAAAAAAAACTAAGTTCTAGAATTAAATGTAGACATATAATTTACAAAATATTTGCTTTTAAAAGGTTTTAAGAAAAATAAAATAAAATAAATAGAATATAACTAAAACAAAGCTTTTCTTAAAAGATTCATAACCTTATGACAAATTGATGGTGCTTAAATTAGAGGAAAAATTAATAATAGGAAAATAAAGGCCTGGCCCAAAATCTTCCGCCAGTAATGCGCATGAAACAACAATAAAAACACTAGCATTTCCAAGTTGAAAGCCAGTTAGAGTAAAAGTGTTATAAAGCCACCACATATATGAAAAATTGTTAATGAACTAAAGGGTCACTTATTAGAATTAAAAAAATAATAATAAAAGACAAAACAAGATAGTATGATATAATACACCATAGATGCAACGAAAATTTAAATAAAAAAAACAAACAAGTTGCATGTGAGGCGCATGGCCAAGGTAAAGGAGGGGCATGCTACCCATAGTATCATTATGAGCTACCTATTGTACTGACATACATCAATGCCATGTCTCTCTTGTCATTTCAATGAAAAAGAAAAATAGGAAATTATGGCCATTAAACTTCAAACGGTACTCTTCAGACCAAGGACCCTTCTTATACTAGCCACATTAAATATATTGAAGTAAACAAAACAAAAAGCAAAATAATCAAAATGTAGATGGACATATATTTTGAGAGGAAAACTCATACTGCAAAAAAAAAACCAAACAAAACAGAACAAGTGTAAAAAGAAAAAGGAAAGTATACCGTTTGAAGATTTAACTCGTAGACTTCAAGTTCGCTACTCTTTGCTTTTCCGGCGATTCACTCCATGTGCGAGTTTTCCGGTCGTCGTTCTTGTAAACTCTCTGTCTTGCTCTTAGCTATCTCCTATTCACCAATAATATGAGTCTCGAGTGGTTTACGGCAGTGGAAAGGTGGTCAATGAAGTCGCGACTCACGGTTTCAAAGTTTTGGACCGTTCAACTTCTCGCGGTGGGCTTGCGTTCATCTGCGGCTTGTTTACGGATTTTTTGTGATTTTGTTGTGGAGACGAAATCAGTAATTCAAAGGAATGTGAGTTGTGTTTTTTTTGATCTTAGGTTTTTTTTGTGAAATTTCCTGAGTTACGGAATTTTCTTTTTGTGAACTTTTCAAAAACATTCAAAAAATCCCCCCTCTAATCGTTGCTGCCTCCATCTTTTTATAGTGCCAATTAGGATTTTTTTCTTTTTAAATTCTCAACTAAAAAGCTTGTTGAAGTGTTTTTAGTTATCATAAATTTTGTTTAGTGTCTAGTCCTTTTCCACTTCAAATTATTGCAGGGCCCTTTGTTGTGGAGCCACAGTGTTAAGTCCCTCTCATTCCCTTTGTGCTGAGTTTTGTTTGTTTATGCAGGTCTCCTTTGTCTTGGAGTGTACAGATGCAGGTCTGATTTTTTTTTGACGTTTTATGTTTTGAAGCCAGTTATGAGCGGGTTATTGCTGGCTTATGTAGGATGATCAAAGTTGTTTTTTGTATAACTTTTGTAGAAGCAGATAGACTACTCCATTCTGGTGTAAATGATGCAGAGTCACGGCTGATAGCAAGAGACGAAATAACTCCCTTTTTTTTATAAAAGAAAAATAATAATGATCTTAAAATAATTAATACTAATTAATTAGAAAACTAATTAAAACACTAAACTAAAATTGGAATGGATTAATAAAACTTAACTAAATAAAAATAAATAAATCGATTTTTAAAAATAAAAATAAAAAACTAAACTAACAAAAATTAACCTAAATAAAGAAATATAAACAGTAATAAAAACAACTATGCTTAAATAAATAAATAAAATCACTTAAATTGGAATTGAACTAATAGATTGAACAAAATACCAACTAAGCTAAAATAAAATAGACTAATTAAAAAGCTAATATATATATATATATATATATATATATATATATATATATATATATATATATATATATATATATATATATATATATATATATTCTAAACTAAACTAAATTAGAATAAGATAAAATAATTAAAAATAAGATTAAAGCTAAATTAAAATAAAATTAAAATAGAACTAATTCTAAATAATCTAAAATAATAAATGAACTAAAAATCAAAATAAATTATAAAAATAATCTACTATTCTATTTTAAAATTGAGACGAAATACTAAGACTGAAACAAAATTAATTTAAAATAAATGGAGCAAATGCATGATTATGAAGATTAATGGACCAAACAAAAATGACTGATTACGGATATGCGATAAGAATGCGTCAGATGAATGAAATTCAGGGTTAAAATTGGGGTATGACACACCGTTAAAATATTGAATTGTTTTCTCACCCCTTTGTTGTTTGGTTGCGTCTGTGCTTCTTCGGAAGTACAGATAATTCAGGTACTTGAGTATGCTCAGAGTACAAGTTGTTTGGTCGAATCCTAGGAGTCGCTCTGATACGTAACACGGGAAACGGGGATATTTGTTGATTAATTATTCTTATTAGTAATATTTACGTATCATATTTTGTTGAAACTTATAAATTAAGAGAATTGATGAATATTGTGGATATTTGGAGAATTGTCGTATGATGAATAAAAAGACATTTTTTCGTTGTTTTAATGAATAACTGTGATTGTGTTTCTTTTGAAAAAGGTAGCATTCCATTTTTGATAAAAACTCTGATTTTTCTTAACAAAATAGTTAATTTATTTAATTGGGATAAGTAGGTGTTACAATTGGTATCAGAACAGGTCGGTCCGTCCGACCAGGTTGTCGCGTGTTGTTTGTTCCTGAGTATGTGATATGTGTATGTCACACTATCGGTACTTGCTTGTTTTATAGCTGTTTGTTTATAGGTGTTAGTTGAAATAAGTGGGGGAGAAGCTATTTCTTCTCTGGAGAGTTGGCTTGTAGTGGTGCTAAGGTTGCTAAGGTTTGCGTTAACTAAGGATTCCTTCGTGAAGCAACTTAGTTCGCAAGATGCGAGGAACGCTATTAGAGTTGAGAATTATGGTTTATGACCATCATGATTGTCGGCTACCTATTAACAATTTAAGGAACTGATCACCCTCAATCCCTTGTTGATAGTAGATGGATTCGTGTTGGATGCAAATGACATATTTTTCAGCTGAGATAGTATGTTCAGTAGATTGTTTGGAGTTAAGCCAAAGTTATTAGTGGTTTAAAAGAATAGATATGGATTCCGATATCCGGTATCCGGAAAAGGGATGGATTTTAGGGTTGAGTGTGTTGATTAGATATTACTAATAGTTACCCCTCAGTGAGTGGGAAGTGAATTTGAGATGAACGATTGTAAGAAGTTGAACGTTGTATCTACTGAGCATGTAGAGGAACTTTGAGAGGGGACTCTGATGTCTGATTTGGTTGTATAAATGGC
Source organism: Lathyrus aphaca (assembly GCA_963966055.1). NCBI lineage: Eukaryota > Viridiplantae > Streptophyta > Magnoliopsida > Fabales > Fabaceae > Lathyrus > Lathyrus aphaca. Next base: position 227,033,108 of record OZ014519.1, read on the forward strand.
AGTGATCGGAAATAAGGTCACAATGATAGACCATTTGTAGGGTATTAATTGTAATTGTGTTTTGAAGAATATATTAGAGGTGTTGTTATAAGGAAAGATGGAACTATTCTTTAATCGATCCTGGTGCTAGGAGTAATAGTTAGAGAATTCATCAACAAAAAGGGAATTGTAGAAGTAAAGGTGCCTTATGGGAAAACTTCGGTGTTATTGATATAGAAAGACGAGGATATAAAGTTGCATGTTGATTAGTGAATATTATAAGAATTCACCATTGTAATGGGAATATATTGGATTCGATTGATAAAGGATCAATAGTGAGTTGGAACTCATTCGTAATATTACTGTTGTTGTGAGTTGGATTATCATGTCTACCAAAATCTTGCGTTAGTTGAGACTTTGTAAGAATACTATAATGAGAATGTGGTAATTGGAACCAGATGTTGACAAGTCATGTTGGATGAATTTACATTGTTGAAAGATGTGGAATGGGGATTTTGGATGTAAGTATTGAGTTATGTTTTGGCATGGGATGATCCAATGAGGGAGTAAATGTAATGTGAATCCATGAAATGATCTTGGATGTTGTGTAAAAGATAGTGGTGAATGGTATGTATTAAGGTGATTATAGAGTATGAATTGTGCCTTTCATATTTACTTGGATAATTTCGAGATGGTAACTTTTGGAAGATGTCATGATCTATGATGAAAGTAGAAAAAGGATTTGTGGAATGTTGGAAATCAAATTATAAGAATTGGAAAAAGATATAGTTATGTAATAAGTTATCAAGGATGATCTTTATGATCAGGGTAGATGCGTTTGATTGTGTCGTTCAGAGGAAGGTATGAGTATGAGTCCGTCCGAAGTAGATGTGGATCTACAATGATGAAAATGAGCAAGTTATAAGAGATTAGAATGTATTTGGACTTAGTTGGTTGTTATTGCGAGTTATGAAATTTTTTCCAAGTTAGTGTTTTGTTGTTCGAGTAACTTGCGAAAGATAAGTTGTTTTTTGAGAAGGATTGTTGTGAGAGAGGGTGCTGGAGAGCCAGAGCAAGAATTAACTATGGTTACAATCTGATTTTGTTTAATTCTAACAAGCTGTGGAATATAATGTTAAATAATAATTGTGATAAGTTGATAAGTTATTAGTGCCTGATCGTAAAGTCATAGTAAGTATTATCCGATGAAAGAGGAATTATAGAAGTATTCATCTTACCTGTGGATTGGAAGTGGATGAGAGTGAAATTGTGTTTTGAGTATCCGATAACATTGTTGTTACGATTGGAGATTGAAGTGTTTGGTAAACACATGAGTATACAATTCCGATTTGATCAGAAAGAGTGGGGTATGAGGCGAATGAAATAGTAGGAATGTTTGAGGTAGGGAGTCAGGAACTTTTCCTATGTTTGCATTGATAGTTAAAGAGTTGGAATTGAGTTAGCAGTCAAGAGATTTGTGTACAGATATTGAGGTATGCTAAGTAAATTATTATAATTATGGTGAAGGATAGAAAGAGTTAAAGATATATGTGAACTTCATGGAATAGATAGTTGCGGGTAATCAGGGTGCGCAGCGGAAGAGTTAAGTGGTGTAATTGTTTATACGTAAATGGTTGGTAAAGGCTCAAGATATTGAGCGATGAGACATATTGAGGTATTGAGACTATTGAACATCCTAGATTGAATAGGTAATGGTAAGATGTTATCTACATATTGAGGATTGTGGAATATGCAGAGATGTTAATATATGTGATGTATATGATTTATTGATGGGTTATAATTATGTTGTTTCGGTGTAGGAAACTGTAAGGTTAGCCTGTTACCATTGTTGTTGTAGCTAGACGATGTATATCGTGAAATTTTGATTTTTTTCCTTATTGTCGCCTCATTACCTATGGTGATGGTACGAATGCAAATAACTAATTCATATGATGGGGATTAGAGAAGTGTTACCTATGGTAATGGTAGCGATTTTTGTTGTGTTTTATTTCAGGTGTATACCTGCATGTTGTGAATTGATGATTGTGGTGTTTTGTGGTTGTAGTAGTTGTCTTGGAACTATTATTGTTGTTTTGGATTAATTGTAGAATTACCGGTTATGACAAGGGAGTGATTAGTCGTGTGCGAGAGTATATCTAGGTAGTTCCACTGAGTACAATTTTCAAGGACGGAAATAATATAAGTGCGAGAGAGTTGTAACACCCTGATTTCATAAATTATTTTATAAAATAATTATGGTGATTAATGTGGTATTTTTGAAGTTGTAAGCAAAAGAGTTATTTTATTTAAATAATAATATAATGATAATATGAGATTATTGGAATATTGTTATTAAATAAATAAAATAATAAAATTGGACGTCTAAGGGGCAAGGTAGTAATTTGTGTTGGGTTATGAAAAGAGAAGAACAATTCATTTTCTCACATCGTGTCTTTCTGACGAAAAAGAAGTGAGCTCTGGAGAAAGAGGAAAAGAGGGAGAAGAACAAGAGGTCTAAAGCTCCAAGATCAAGGGTTTTCAAAGAATCGATCGAATTCAAGGTAAGGGGGGAGAAAGGGTTCTATATTGGTGATCTAACATGAAAAGGGTAATTGGGGGTTCCTTACTCTTTTAGGGATTGTATGAAATTGATTGATTTTGATGAATTTGTGATATGAGTATGCATATTGTAATGATTAATTGTATATGCTTGAAATTTGATGTTGAATTGCATGATGTGTGTGTATTATGAGAATTTGATTATGAAGGTTGTGTATAATAAAGTATATGGAGAAGATGAAGAGAAACCTAGATTTCCCCAATTTAATTAGTAATTGGTAGGCTAGGATATTGTATAGTATTAGAGGTATAAAATGATAATAAGAACAATAATTGGACTGTTTTGGGTAAGAAGAATGAGGTATAATTGACTGAATTCGGACTGGTATGAAAGTGGGAGAGAAAAGTGATTTTTTGAGAAAAAGTGATTTTGGGTGCAGGGCTCCTTACACGGGCCGTGTCACAGGACATGGGTGGCCATGTCAGGCTACTGGATATTGATTTGGATGGAATTTTGGGGAAGTTGGCTACATAAGGCCTGACACGGGCCGTGTCAGGGGACACGGGTCGTGTCAGGGGACACGGGTGACTGTGTCAGCCTTTTGTCTTGGACGAAATTTTGGTTTTTGAGAGGGAGCATCAGGCCGTGTGACATGGGCCGTGTCAGGTGACACGGGAGGCCGAGTAAGTTCCCTATTTTGGAAAATTTTCTATATCCTAAGATGTTTTTGTCCCGATTTCTTGTTTGATACTTGTCACGTTAGTCTAAGATGTTGAGAATAGTATTAATGGATAATTCCTAGGAGACGAGGAACAATAATTAGTGTTTAAGTTCTATATGCTCATGGTGGTTTGTATGATTTTGTAATGGATCAATGGGATCGTGTTGGTTGGGGACGTTGTTGATTGTATGCTTTGCGTAAACCACATGATGAAATGTTTGGTGACATATGAGGATCAGAAGGATTGTATTCTGTTGGGTAAATATATAGGAAATAATTGAGGATGGAATCAATGAATGGTTCATAGGATATGATAACCGATGATTAACATGTAAAATATATGTGCTTATATTGATTTGTATAACTTTTGATGATGAATTATATGGATTTTATTGATAATATGAATTGACTATTTTCTGATTTTTATGTGACCCATGTGATGAGGTGTGTGATAACTTATGTGGATCAGGAGGATCGTGTTATGTATGATTATGTTCATGCATGTATTTTGGTATGCATAATCGGGTTTTGCATATGCATGTATGGTGGGATAATCATGTCTCAGATGGAGCGTAAGTGATTATCCGGATTCATTGTGAATCATTGGTGCAGGGATGATCGTGTCTCAGTAGGAGCGTAAGCGATGCATCCGGGATTCGAATCGGTGAACCATTGTTGAGTAGGTACCGCATTTGCATTGTGTCGTTGAGTCACTTTGCATATTATTGAATGAATGATATGTGAAATATGATATGTTATATATGTTGATGGATTGTGTGAGATTACCCTTTAAGATGTTATATGCACCGTTAAAATATTGAATTGTTTTCTCACCCCTTTGTTGTTTGGTTGCGTCTGTGCTTCTTCGAAAGTGAAGATGATTCAAGTACTTGAGTACGCTCGAAGTACAAGTTGGTTGGTCGAATCCTAGGAGTCGCTCTGATACGTAACACATGAAACGGGGATATTTTTTGTTTAATTATTCTTATTAGTAATAGTTACGTATCATATTTTGTTGAAACTTATAAATTAAGAGAATTGGCGAATATTGTGGATATTTGACGAATTGTCGTATGATGAATAAAAAGATATTTTTCCGCTGTTTTAATGAATAATTGTGATTGTGTTTCTTTTGAAAAAGGTAGCATTCCACTTTTGATAAAAACTCTGATTTTTCTTAACAAAATAGTTATTTTATTTTATTGGGATAAGTTGGTGTTACAGCTTCCATTAAAACATGTTTTTATTAAGTTGTCTAAGTTGAACAAGATGATATAAATTGTATTTAGTCGAATAATTGTGAATCTGCTGCTTAGTTATGAAAATTGTTTTGTTTCAAAGAATGAATAAAAGTTGTTATTATGGTTTCATACAAGTTAAAGTGTTATGTATCCATGTTTCATGAAATTTAATGAATATGTTTTAAAGTTGAAATGTGGCATCCTATTTGTTTGATTTAGTTGAATTTCTATTACTCTGATTTTATTGATAATTACTGGGTAAAAATTGGGTGTTACATCACGCATGTCGAACAAATCTACGATTGTTGCTCATTTCTTGCAAGAATCTTTTATTCTTCAAACTCGAGCACGGACGCTTTGATTCGATACGAGTGAACTCACACCTTTCTTCACAATCCTCCGGTTACCGTGATATGGTTGAACAATCTCTTTGATCTTTAAACCTCTTCATTCGACTGAATTTATGAATTAATGGTGTGTACAAAACCCCCAAATCACAATGATCTTGGAGGACAAACCCTTAAGGTTTATTCAAGAAAAACCCACAACTCTCTTAACCCAAACTGAATAAGCAATTCCAATATTTGAACGTTATCACCTTGAATCTTGCACTTTGATCAACAAAAATGGTTTGTGTGTAGTTGTTGATGAATGCTAGAGAAGGTGAAGATGATGAGAGCAACTTGTGTATCAATTTCATTTTTCTTGTACACCATGAAAAATAATATCCCAGCTATTTATATTGCCACATGAGATAAGGAGACACTTATAAAATAAAGCAGGAGAGAGAAATAAGTGATACGGCGCCTTATTCTAGTTTGAGTCGACCTGATTTAGATTTGAGTCGACCTAATTGATCATTTGAGTCGACTTATTTTAGGTCATCAGTCAGCCTATTGAGACCTGAAGGAAACAAGAATTTTTTAACTTGATTGAGTCGACATGTTTGACTAAGTGAGTCGACTCATTTGTTTTTCACTGAATCAGTCGACCTGTTTGAACCAATGAGTTGACGCATTTGCCTTTAATTTTCAGAAAATATTATTCTGATGGTTTGAGTTTCCAATCCCTTATGAATCATTGTATCTTCTAGGATCACAAAAGTTTTGACATCATTAAAACACCTATACCTCTCACAACCTTAAATCTGATTTTTTGAGTCTCGGTGAATGTTTCAAGCCGAGGGAAGAAATTGCCTTTCTTTCCATCAAACTTTTTCTGGATGAGAAGTAGAGACTAATTGAGTTCTGATAAACTTTTTCACGTAATATTTTTTTGCTTTTCTGATGAACTTATATGTGTATTATTTTGTCTTGATAATTTGGGAAACTGTTAGAGTCAGTTGCAGGTTGGGATCTCAGTGAAATGATTTGGTTAGTTATGTTACATATTGCTAGTTGGAACTTGAAAGTTAGTTGTCAAAGGCTATTAGTTAATGAAATGAATTAGTGAAGACAAGTGGTAGTTTGTTTATGAAATTAGTTTAAACAATTGAGTCTATTAACTATTAGTGTAAAATTATGTTGTGCATCCATGAATTGATTTGTCGCTGCTAATATGTGTTTTGCTCATTCCATGTGCTTTGCTTGGGATTGTTTGAATTGTTATTTTCATTGTATTGTCGGTCACAAGTCCTCTTTTGAGTGATTCAATAGCCATTGTCATGTTAATTTGTTAGTGTTAAAATTAATTGCATTGGGATTGTTACTACACTAGACCAGTTAGTAATTAATTAGATTGTGTTAAGCTCGAGCTGGATGGTGAATGAATTGTTATTAAATTTTATTTTTTTGAATTGTTTTGTTTGAATTGGTCTAGATAAAAAGTGATGAAATGTTATTGAAATTGAAAGGTTGACAATTAGTTATGAAGTGATTTGGAATATCAATTTGGAATGTTGGACATCTTAGTGTTGCTATTAGTAATTGTCCTTGAGTTAGCTAGGCTTGATGGTTGGATGTTAGAAACCTAGGATTGTGCTATTGAGTTACAGGTTTAGGTAGTAGTTCTCTTGATTATGCAGGTTTAGGTTAGATCATGTCATGTTAGGGCTTGAATTAGTGATGCTTAGAATTGATCTATTAGTTATGTTGTTAAAGGTTGCTAACTGTATATGACATGAAGTTAGTTAAATGCCATTATTATGATTTGGAGTCAGTTTGGAATAGAAGTTATGTGAATTTTTATGAGAAGGTAACTTTTGGTGAATGGTTTTTCCATTTTATTTTGCAACTTGGTTCCTCCTAGCACGATAGGTCATCTGGGTCAATATATGTTCATTATTATTAAATTATTGTTAATGTTAGTATTTGAGATTTTGTGAAATAAATGGTATTCTTTTGCTTGCAAATTTTAATATAAATTCGATATTATTTGGTTGAACATTGTTATCCATATTCGAATTAAAAACCTTCAAGGTTGTTTTTAAGACTGTGTCAGACGGACTATGTATAGGCCCTCAAATTTATCAGAATTGCATAAAATCACAAAGAGTAAATATATGTGCATGTTTAAAATAATAAAGTTTTAAAAACAAATTCCATAACACATTTATCATATATGGTTCTTCCCTCTAGTTGTAGGAAAATTATATCAGCCATTTGGTTTTGTCTGATATATGTTTTAATGCTTAGTAGCTGACAAGTTAATTATTTTCCTTATAGAAAATAGATCGTAGTTGGATGTACAATAGAGTATATTCCAATAGGCACGGGTTGAAAGAAGAGTATGTTCATAGGGTTAAATACTTCGTGAAGAGGGCTCTAAAATAACCTATTTGTAAATTTGAGGGAGGGAAAAGGTGCCCGTATATAAATTGCTAGTGTCTCAAGATAAGAACACCAACTAATGTTAGAATTCACTTGTATCGAGATGGATTTCAACCATACTATTGGATTTAGACTCAACATGGAGAAGTAAAGCTCAATGTTAATACAAGGGATGATTCAAATACTAGTGAGCATGTGTGTCATGATGACCACTTTCAAGCAATGAATCAGATGGTGTATGGTGCTTTTAGGCCTTATGGAGGTTTCTCAAGCGTGAATGATAACACAGAAGATGAGGAATTTACTGAGGATGAGTTTCCCAACGAAGATGTTAAACGGTTTTATGACAAGTTGATATCTTTCAACAAGCCCGTTTATGAGGGAGATACCCAATAAATATAATCAATATCTACTCAACTTCTTGAAATTAGGTCCAATTGGCATGTTCCACAAAAAGCTTTAGATTTTGTTGCACAAATGCTTAAAAGTGTATGTCCAGTTCAAAAATACTTGCCCGAGAATTATTACCAAGCAACGAAGTTGGTATCTAGGTTAGGGCTAACGATTGAGAATATTGATTGTTGTAAGAATGGTTGTATGTTATATTACAAGGATGTTAATAAGTTGTCAGAGTGAAAATTTTGTACTACTCCTAGGTTCATTCCTAGCAAGACTGGCATGGGAAAGTACAAAGATATCCTGGTGAAAAGAATATTCTACTTCCCAATCATTCCCAGATTACAAAGATTTTATGCATCAACTGAGTCAGCATCTGAAATGAGATGGCATCACATGAACAAAAATAGTTCCAACATCTTTCGCCACCCGTCAAATGGAAAGGTGTGGAAACACTTTGATGGTGTATATCCTGAATTTTCTAGGGAACCCAAAAATGTAAGGTTGGGTTTGTGTTTAAATGGATTTACTCATTACATTCAAGTGGCTGCTTCTCCATACTCATGTTGGCCAATAATAGTTACTTCATACAATATTCCCCCTGAAATGTGCATGACCAAATCATATTTGATGTGGACCTAAAAATCCTAAATTGAAGATAGATATATACTTGCAACCATTGATTGATGATTTATGTCAATTGTGGTCCAATAGAATATGGACATATGATATATCTACAAAACAAAACTTCATCATGAAAGCCTACTTGATGTGAAAAATTAATGATTTTCTGGCCTATGGTATGTTATATAGATGGGGAACACATGATAAATTGGCATGCCCTCATTGTATGGAACATTATGATGTTTTCACCTTGAAAAGTGGCCATAAGAATTCCTTGTTTGACTGTCATCATCGTATCTTTCCAACTAATCACTCCTTCAAAAGGAGTAAAAGAAGTTTCCTAAAAAATAGGGTTGTGAAAGAAGGGCCACCTCCCTTCCACGGGGCAAGATATATGGGAGGTAATAAGTAATTTTCCAAAAGTGACTGAAATCAGGTGGGAGGAGAAATGGAAAGAAATCGAAGGGTATGGAGTGGATCACAATTGGAAAAGCGAAGTATTTTTTGGGATCTTCCATATTGGAAGGATAACTTGATAAGACACAATTGATGTGATGCACATAGAAAAAAATGTCTTCGATAATATATTTAACATTGTCATGAATGTTAAAGACAAAATAAAGGATAACGAAAAGGCGAGAGAAGACTTGGATAAATTATGCTTTCGTGGGGACTTGGAGCTCGAACCCTTAAAAAATGGAAAGAATGGTAAACCAAAGGCTAGCTACACGCTGACCAAATCTGAAGCCAAGTTAGTTTGTAAATGTCTTAAGGAATTGTGAATGCCAGACGACTATGCTTTAAATCTCAGTAGGTGTGCCAGTATCGAAAAAGGTACGGTGCATGGGATGAAGAGCCATGATTGTCATGTTTTCATGGAATGTTTACTCCCATTTGCATTCCATTTACTGCCGGATTTGGTTTGGAAACCATTAACTGAGCTAAGTTGATTCTTTAAAGATCTTTGTTGCAATACGCTGAGGATGGACGGCTTAGTTAAGTAGAATGAGAATATTCTGATTATAATATGCAAGTTAGAAAGGATTTTTCCACCAGGTTTCTTTGAATCAATGGAGCATATTTCAATCTATCTTGCCAAAGAAGAAATTCTAGGTGGTCCAATACAGTACTGATGTATATATCCATTCGAAAGGTAATTGTTGTGGTTGGTTTTATTAAGTAATTGCATGTTTATCATAAATTAATAAATGTGGAATAATTGAATGTGTAGATTTATGGGAGTGTCAAAGAGGTCAGTGACAAAGAAGGCTAGATTTGAAGGTTCCATATGCACCGATTATATACATTGTGAGACAGATTACTTTTGTTCTCATTATTTCAACTCTTTTCGTTTATTGTTAACAACAAATGTTAGTAACAACTCTCATTCGGACAATGATGACATTCTATCTTGATGCATATCATAATAGATATATAATTATGAATCGTGTGATTGATTTCAACATATTCTTAGAGAACCACTCTCTAGATATAGCAGATTCACCTGGGTGCATGCATACAGAGTTTCCCATATGGCTGAAGAAATATGTAAATGAGGAGACAAATGGGTTTACTAACCAAGATATAATTTCCTTGTCTCGCAGTTATACATCAATGTCCATATCATGGAACATGTATTTTATCAATGGGTACAAGTTTTCATCCTAGTACAAACGCGAAAGTGGCGCGGAAAAGGTAGAGTCGCCAGCCATGCATTTTTATCCTGAAAGAATGCGAAAGGTAATGCTGCACAAACCTGAGGAAGAAGGAAAGGACAAGTTTTCGGGAGTCGGTTACAACCTGGGAAGGTATTAGCACCCCAGACCGTCCTCCATACCCGACGGGATCCACGCTTGTTTGTTTGTTTCAAAAGGTGAGAAAATAAAGCTGCTGAGCAAATGAACTACTAACTGGAAACTGGAACTGCAATGAGAAATGGAACAAAAAAAGAACAAAAAGAAAGAATGGGGAAAATGTATGGAAAATAAAGAATGTGCTCGAACGGGCCCTACCCCGCTGACTACGTACCTCATCGGGAAAATGAGGATCAGAGTCAACGTAGTTCGCCTAACTAAGTCGGGAACTATTTGTTTGTGTTTTTTATGGCTGGAACTGCGTATGTCTATGCTCAGGTGTTGCAGGCTCGTCTGGTACGAGTGCGTTTACCATCTTGTATGCGAGACAATTCGTCGCGAGTTCGCGTTCAGAATGAATGAGATGAGAAGAGAAGTTCCCGCATGATAGTCGCTTATTGTTTGTTTTTTGTCTTTTATGAGAAGTGTTTTGAATTTGTTTGTGAATGTTCTCATACTAGGACCTATCCATCGTGGCAAATACTTACACCTCGCCCCGAAACAGGACACGTATAAGCACTCCGCAACAAAGTCTCATGGCGTATAAGAACGTTCAATTTTTTATTAAGTATTTTATTATTTTCTTCATGAGGAGAGAAAGAAAGACTCAAATGGAAAAAGGGAAAAAACTAAGGGGGACTAAGACACACTCCTAATTTAGTTATTATATTCAAAAAGTGATCCTAAGGGTTTGTGAGGTTTTTCTATTCCTAAGGAAGAAAAGAAAATAAGAAAACTATTAGAACTCAACTTACTTCCTAAGGAAGTTAAGTTGGTTCTAAGAAAATGGGGAAGCCTATACAAGTGGAAACACAAATATTAAGGCGAAAAATATAAAAATGAAATGAAGAAGTAATATTTCAAAATGCATATTAAAGCATAAAACAAAAATAAGGCTAAACCTCATGTAAACACAACTTTCACGATTTCTATACCTAAGTCCTAAAACTAAAGAAACTTACTTAATATCAACATTCTAAAATCAGTAGCTAAACTATATTAAGTCATCCTAGTATTCTAAGATCAAGCCTAATTAGTCTAAGTCTTAATGAACCATAAAATCCTAAGCTAAACTTGGTGGATTTACAATGTAAAAATGGACTAAAACCAATGCACTAAAAAATAGTAAAGTCCTGGAAAAAATATGAAATTAAATTCCTAAGGTCTCTAACCTGAACCTAATATTCTGTTAAAAAATATCCTAAAAATGCATAGCCTAAATATGTCAAATGGTCACTTAAATCTACCTAAGAACTATTCACAATTTTACACCAACTAAGCTACCAAAACAGTGGATAAAATGGCCTAAAAATATAACAAAAATTATTACAGATCCTATTATTAGTCCTTTAATCATAGAAAAAAGAATGGGCCAACTATCATACAGGAGGTGGGAGAAATAAAATGCACAAAATAAAGTGTTCATGAAAGAAATCAATATAACACTAATTAAATGGAAAATCGAAATTAAATTGAAAAAATACCAAAATTCAGAAAGTAAAAATGTAGAAATGTTTTAAAATGAATTAGGATCCTACTGTAATTTTTATAGAATTTTATCACGAGTTTTCTATTTTTTAATGATTAAAATCAAAAGCTATACAAAACAGAAATTAAAATACTAAGAAATGGAATGGGGTGAGAATAGAAGATTTTATTAGTTAAAATGCAAACGGGCTTGAACAAAAGGGGTGCGAAAAGCAAAAACACAGGGCCCATTAAGCGTAGGAATTTAAGGTGCATAGCATGGAACTTCAGTCAAGATGTTGACTACACGGAGGCCGTTAGATCACAGGTCTTCCTATGGTATTCCTATCAAATGGATCACAACGTGCGGGAACATACTAATTATAGTTAATGGCAAGCATATGATTAACCACAGGGAGAGCCTACCGGACGGTGACAAGTGTCACCGTCGGAATGGCTGGGAATCCCAAAACTCATCCAATCTTATCTTCAAGGAATTCTAACGGTGGATTTTATTGGAATTAATATGATTAATTACGAATTAATGTGATTGATTCCAATTAACATGATCTTAATGCCCATAATGCCTTTCAAATTCCAGAAATCTTATCAAATTAATTAGTATTCTTTATAATTAACAACTATCACAAAGATAAAAGCTGAAGAATAGAACCCACGCAAAAACCTAATCTTCTCTTCTTCCTCTCTCCTTCCGCCGCCCTCGTTACCTTCATCACCTTCATCCCTCCCAAGCGCCCTACTCTAAATTGACGCCGTGAAAGCAACCGTCGGAGTCATCAACCTTCCCCGCCTCGCAGACTCAACGCCAATCCCTAACCTAATCAAACTTTCTAACGCAAATCTGAACGATATCTCCACCTTTCAAATGGGAAAATCATCCCTACCCTAATTCAAGCTCGTAATCTCACGAAAACATCGAAATCAAGGAACAAACAGCAACACAACGTCAACTTCATATGCAGAGGATGCAAAATCGTACCTGGCGAGTCAACCATGTTGCAGATGACGCTTCTATTGCGATGCCGCTACGATGTCGACCACGATTTCACGAAGGCCTTCGAGCAATAAGAAAACGCCTCCAGGTATGCTTCACTTTCACTTCTTCCTCTCTTGCTCTTGCTTGATTCTACAATCTCTTCTTCTGCTCTTTTTGACATATTGATTCTTGATGAATATTGATAATGGTGATTGAAGAATAATGAATGATCTGTTCTTGACCTGTTTCAGGTTTTTTTGCGGGAATTGTTGTTGAAGATTGAAATGAAGATTGAAGTTGTTGAGTCCGTGTATTGAAGATTTCTCGCGGAGCTGAGATGTTAGTTCTTGAGGATTGGTGAAGTGTGAAGTCGTGTGAAGGTTGTTGAAGATTCTGAAAAATTTGTTGGAGATTAAGAGAGATGAAGATTGAGATTGGAGAATGAAAAAGAAGTTTGTGGAAGTGATTAGAGAGTGAAGAAGGATGATGAAGAAGACGAAGAATTTGTGAGAAGAGAGATGAATGAAGTGAAGTTGTGATAGGAAAACGGATTGAAGAAGAAGAGTCTTGATTTATAGAAGATGGATCCAACTTTTGTGGAGAATTTCCCAGGTGAAACTTTTAGATACAATCGGTTACTCCTGTTATCAGTTTTGGATTTTCTGTTTCGATTCTGTTATGAGTTGGTTAGGATCTTTTGCAACTGATTTAGGGCTATAATACTCTGCTTTACCTCTTGAGTATTCATTTAATTTTGATTTTGTTTTGTCATAGTGAAATGCAGATGGAAGGTGGTGATTCGAGATTTAACTGAGGGATTTCACTATATGAATAGAAGATATTGATGGTCACTGGAAATTGATGAAGCTGGAGCCGATGACCGATTCTACTGACTCGTTGCGGTGCGTTCCTTGTTGACGTAATCGTGTCGAAAATTGCTCCTCTTTTTCTGGCGTGCACATTGAGTTGTTGATTGTGGTCTTGTTCAGGTAAGCATTCGAACCTTCATTCTTGCCGATGCCTCCGAATTTTCACTCTTCTATGAGATTTTGATTTTGTGAGTGGTTCTGAATTCTCGTTGAAATGCTTACTGAACTTGATTTTCTTTTCTTGGCATGATGTGTAGATCGGAGACGATGTTATTGAAGGTTGATGAAGGAAGTGGATTGAACGGTGGTGCTGAGTTTGATTTTGTTCTTGCAGGTGCGAGCTTGAAGTCGAAGTGAAGATTGTTGATTGTTTTTGTGTGAGATTGATGATGGAGAATTTGATGAGAGTTTTAGAAGGTTGAAGTATTGAGGATTAAAGAAGATGATTGAAGAAAAAGTTAATTAGAGAGTTGGATATTCAGATGGGGGATGATTGAAGAATGGTTGGAGATTCGAGGATTTGAAGGAGTTGAAGCTTGAGGTTAAGAGAGATCGAAAAATTGATACAGGAGAGGGTTTTGCCAGTTGTGGAGATTGGAGATTGGAGATGTGAAGAGCGTTTTTTCATTATGTTATTTTCTGTTAAATTATCCTCTTCCAATTTTTCTGCTGATTTTTTGTATATATTTTTTTTTTGAATTTTCAATTAAGACCTTTCTTTTCTTCAATTTTTGCGCTATGTTTCTTTCAAGTATCTTCTTCTCCCTTTTTTCTTACTTCATTTCCTATGCGGGCAGAAATTTGGGCATCACATTTTCTTAATGACATTCTTTTCTTATAGTAAAAGTTAACAATGAAATCAATATGGATAAAAATGGTAAAATGGATTGGAATTAATCATAAAAATGATTTTAAAAAGGTATTGGCTCAAGTGAATAAAATGGTAATTTGGATACGGATGATGATGGGACTGAAAATTGGACTATAAATGGCTTGATTTTGACTTAAAATAGTAAAGTATGAAATGGGCTTAATGTTGAAAAGAAATGGTTGATGTTTAGAGAGAAATGATATGAAAAATGGAATGTTAGAAATATGAATATGGCAAAAAAAATGACTTTGGTTAGCGGAACGGGATAAGATCATGGTGAATTAAAAATGGTGAATTAAATCGAATCGGAAAGTGGATATGTAAAATGACGATGGCTTGTATTTGAAATGGATATCAAGAATTAGAATTTGAACTTGAATGATATCTTCCAAATAAACCAATAACTGTGCATTCTCTTTTAACCTGAATCGAATCCTCCAACATAATCCACTCTTAAGAACTTTGATGCCATACTAAACTCCGCACAATCTCGAATTATTATTCCATAAACAAATGGATCCAAACCAATATTTAATACACATGACCTCAATTGGTGAAGTGCCCCCTTCAAATCAAATCATGAACAAGAACTCCAAATTCTCTTTGAGAATCATGAAGGATGCAGGCTTGGATGAAGATGAGTGGATTCAGACTCAACTTGACCAGATAAATTTGATTGATGAAAGGCTGGCAGTTGTTTGTCATGGTCAGATGTACCAGAAACGGATGATCAAAGCTTTTAATAAGAAGGTTAAGCAAAAGGTATATCAGACTGGAGACTTGGTAATCAAGCGTATCATATTACCACAGGGTGATCCTAGGGGCAAGTGGACTCCTACATATGAGGGACCATTTGTAGTCAAGAGGGTATTCTCAGGAGGTGCCTTGATGCTCACTACTATGGATGGTGAAGATTTCCCACAACCCGTAAACGCAGACATAGTTAAAAAATACTACGCATAAAAAGAGACCTGCTAGGTTGAATGGCCTAGGCAAAAATAAGGGCATCCCGACGAACCAAAAAGGTTCGGGCAAAAATTAGGGATATATATATATATATATATATATATATATATATATATATATATATAATGTACACCCAGAAAGTCGAAAACCTGAAAAGGCGGCTTGGGCAAAGAAGGGTATCCCGGTGGATTGAAAACCTGAAAGGGCAATCCAGGCAGAAGTTAGGGATTAAAGCGTATGACTATATCTCGTTGGATCACCCATGTAACTCCAACTATTTGTGCTACCTAAATCAAGTTCAAACAGATAAAGATCAATCCAATCATTTCCATCTCAACAGCAAAGGATGAGATACTTGAAGATAATGGAAATAGTGGAACTGGAACTCAATAGGATTATTTCTCACATAGCTGCTTTTCTTTGTTTTTGTAAAACTTTTACGACAAATTCCTCTTACTAGGATTTCTGTCTCCTTGTACAAACTTGCCTATGTATAGGCCACTTGCTAAAAATAAATAAAGTCTCGTCTTTGAATTCAAATTTACTTTTACCTTGTTTACTTAAACGGAAACGTCCATTGGTTATGTTTGAATGTATGTATGCTTTTGAATATGATTGATGTTTACCAGAAATGCATAAAATGCAGTAATAGTATTTACTAAGGACGAATGAAGGTAGGAATTCAACGAAGCTTCGCCGGTTTATCCCCACAGAGTAATCTTTACATATATCCATACAAGATACTTCAAGTAACATCTCCTCTCGGATTTATGTCCATCTCTTTTATCCTCAGTCATGATATTCGAGAACTTATTCCTTCAATAAAAAGCACGACAAACAAAGACGAGAGGTTCTGAGTACCATACTATCAAACAAGACGGGAACGAAGTCTTCATGTTCCTCAACAACGAATCGGGATTTATTTTCCTAGCCAGCAATTGTTTTACAAAGATTTCCGGAAACTTCTAGCTACATGATTCATACATACATCATTTACACCATATCACATCATACACATCTATAGTACATAAGACATTTACTTAAGAGCATCATACCATACATACATACATCAAGTAATCTTGCATAAACTAACCTTTTATTTTCAGATAGGCAGATAACCAACAGTTTAAAGATGATCTATACGAAGATCTAGTACTGATACTTAATGTCGCTCCCCGGATTTCCATCCTGGTACAAATGCGAAAGTGGCGCGGAAAGAGGTTAGAGTCGCCATCCAGGCATTTTTATCCCGAAGGAACGGGAATGGTAATGCTGCACAAACCGAAGAAAAGAAAAGGAAGGACACGGGTCTTGCGAACCAAAGAGAATAAGTTCGGGAGTCGGTTACGACCTGGGAAGGTATTAGCACCCAGATCGTCCGCCGTACCCAACGGGATCCATGCTTGCAAAGAAATCTGTTCAAAGGGTGAAGAAATGAAAGCTGCTGCAAAGAAAATAAACTGAACTGGATAAAAGAAAAGAAAAGGGAACTGAAAAAGAAATGAAAAGGAAAAATGTAAGGAAAATAAAGATTGTGCTCGAACGGGCTCTACCCCGCTGCCTACGTACCTCATCTGGACAATGAGGATCAGAGTCGCCGTAGTTCCCCTATCTAGGGGTGGAAAATATTGCTTGTGAATTAAGGCTTGAACGGCCTATGTCAATGCTCAGGTGTTGCAGGCTCGGACGATGAGTGCGTAACCGTCTTCCAAAGTGACAAGTAGGAGCAAGTTCGCAGACGGAGCGCAAGAGATGAGAAAAGAATTCCCGAAGGAGAGACGTTTATTGTTTGTTTGTGTTTTTAGAAGCTTTTAGGAATGTGTCACAAGGAAGTGAACTCAAGCTCTATTCCATGGAATGTGCACTTGTCACTACATTCCAAGATGGAATAATAGAACAAGCACACTCAAGTAAGGAGAAGATCCCCGAAACTTGAATCCAGAGATTGAGACTTAAGCTCACTAACCCATTAACTTATTAAGTGTTTTTGTATTTTCGAATGAAGAAGTGTGTTTTATGATTTTTGGTGAAGATGGTACCCTGATCAGACTTGTGCATCACAAGACAAGCTTGTACTATCCCAAGATGGGAAGACTACAAGTGTCTCATGGGATAAGGCCATTGCTCAAGATATCACTTCAATCTTTATTAAGATGCTTTTTATGGTTGAGATGAGAAGAGAAGAGAACAAAGAGCAAAGGTAAAACAACTAAGGGGAAATACTAATCCTAATATTAACATGCAAAGGTATCCTAGGTTAGTGAGGTTTGAAATCTATCCTAAAAAAGAAGGAGAAAAGAAGAATAGGAATAAAGAGAAATGGAAAAGAAGAAAGGATGGCCTAAGCACATCTCAAATAAAACAAGAAAGCATAAAGGAGGAGGAAGAAGAAATGAGATGAAGAAGAAATAAGAATGAGAGATGAGAATGCGAAATGGAGTAATCGAACAATGTACAAACAGAGCCTACACCAGTAGGACTTCCAGATGCAGCAGCATGCAATAAGTAAAATCGAGCCTCAGCGGTACCTAACGGAGAAGGTCCGTTGCCTCTTCAACGCGCGCAAGAGAATCCAGAAATACGAATCAGAAGTCCAAACAAAAAATGGGATCCAGCAGTTAAGCACGAGTATCAGTCATCAAGTCCAAGCAAATCAGAATATCAAATATAAGCGTCCAGCCTCAAAGTCAATCATCAAAGGGAATAACAACAAGAATTGATCCAAGCGATATCAGGGATTAAGCACAGCCTGCATCAAGAAAGCTCCCCAGTCCACACAAGATTATAAGTCACAAGACACAGACTAATCAACAAGTAATCATAAATCTAAACCAAAAGCTTTAAATGTAATTATATTCTAATTAACAAAACAAAAATCTTTATAGAAAATAATAAGAAAACAAAATTATATTAAACCAAAATAATTAAGGCAAAAGAAACAAAACTATTCTAAGATTTATAAACAAAAAAATTAGCCAAACAAATTCTACAAACACAAATATATTTAGTCATAAAATACTACATAAGCTTTTTTTAAAATAGAACAAAAAGAAATTCTGAAATTAAAAATAACATATATAAACAAAAGAAATAAAAATTGAAGAAAAAATAAAGGGACAAATGGGGTAGGCCGCGCTGGAATGGGGTGCTGATATGAAATTGATCATAGGCCCAACCCAACATCAACAACAATCCGCCTGGAGGGGGTATGGTCTGAGCCGAGGCATGCGAAAAGCAACTTTTATGGGCTTCAAAGCCTAAATCCAAAAGCAAATAACTAACCTAATAAAACCTGAAAAATATAAAATAACCAAAGAATGAATAAAATCAAATAAAGAAAAGAAAAATGAAACAAAACGTGTTTTCCCAATCAACAGGTCTCAGACTGTCTTTCAGATGCGGCGGTGATCGGTGTGGCTTCGACTCTCTCTTGCTCAAATCGCCGGGAGAGTCAAGCTCGGACACTCTCGATGTCGTTCATTTCAAAATCGTGGCTGCTGCGGTTTGTTCTTCTTCATCAAAAACGATGCCGATAACTTCACCTTCGCTCGCGGCGGCTATACAAAGCTCTCCGAGACAAATCACGTCGGTAACACCCAACAACATTGTCGCATCATCACGCTCTTATTGTTCAATCGCGATTCTCAATCTTCGTTCACCGGATCTTCCTCGACTGCGTTAAGAATCTCACCATGATTTGTTTCCGGTTTCAGCTTCAAAATTTTTGATCCAGATCCACTTCTTCTTCTTCTTTTTCTGTTTTCTGCGTTTTGTGGTCTGTTTGCTGTGATGGTTGAGGTTATGGGAAGAGGCGGCGGTGGTTTGTGACGATGAATGCTTGTTTGGGGATGAAGGAGTTTGTGTCAAGGTTTTGGAAGAATTGTGATGAAGGTATATTGGGCGTTCTGTTTCTGATTTGGGGTTGATGGATGATTGTCATTTGAGGAGGTTGAAGAGGGTTGGATTTATGATTGAGGTTTTTGTATGGAGAAAGGTGTTTCGTTGGTTGTGCGTTTCATCAATTGTTTTGTGTATTATGAGTTTTTTGCAGGAAGGACTATGGGTGAAGGATTTATTGTGTTATGAATGAACAATGGTGGTGAACGGTTTGTGTGTTTGCTCAACAGTGTTGTTGTGAGCTTATGAGTTATGGAGGAAAATTAAAATGGAGATATTGTGTGAATGGATTGGGGTTTTTTTGTATGAATTTGATGGAGTAGAGTGATTGAAAATATTTTTGTGTGAAAATCTCTGTGAAAACTGAGTGTGTAGGGTTTTGCAGAGAGTGAAAATTTTGTTAAGTGAATGGAGAGTGTGTCCTTGTGAGTGATATTTTTTGTACGAATTTCTGTTGGGATTCTTGAGTGGAAATGCGGTATTGTTGTAGTGAGTGGCAAAGAAGATGTCGTTGGAGTGGGGTGGGGTGGAGTGTGTCTGGTGGAAACAAATGCGTGGGGCTTGTGACAGGCTGTGCGGAATTTAATCATGTGATTTACTTCTTGTTTCTCTCTTTTTTTTTTCATAATTTATTTTGGCTGTAATAGTAAATAAATAAATAAATGGGCTTTGGATATTGAGGTAGACTAAAAAAAATAGAAAATGTGGATTAAAATAAATATGGACTTAATTTGATGAAAAATGAATAAATGATTATTATGAAAATGGATAAAAATATGGTTAGAAATTATAGGATGAAATCTGGTATAGAAAAATGGTAATTTGGATGGTGGATAGATAATGATGAATATTTGCAATTGGAATTAAAGTGTGATGGACTTAATTTGTAATTAGGGAATTTGTCTTGGTTTAAAGAAAAAAAGGAAAATATGGATAAAAAAAAATATTTTCTTGACAAATGGAATTTGGCTTGGAATTGTTTTAGAAGATGACTATGAAATTTGTTTTTGAAATGAATTGGAAAATGGTTTATGAAAATGAAATTAGATATGGAATCGGAAAAAAAAAAAGAATTAGAAATGGTTAATTGGTCGAGGTGTAATCACAAGTAAAAAAAATGGAAATGAGAAACAAATGTTGGTTCAGAATAAAATGGATTGAAATAGGATGAATAAAAGGATGGAAACGATTATTAATGTCACCGAAGCACACACCACATTTGGGCTTCCTCCAACAAATCTCTGATTAAAATGAATCTCCAAAACCACTGAACAATCATGACTGCAACAATGACCATCTGAATTAAACATCTTCTGGAATTCTGACAAAATAAATCATGAATCAACGCTTAAAACCCTGATAAATTCCGCACAACAATTTGATCTTGAACACACACTGACTGATAAATAACCCACTGGATGCTGAGAAGAAGAAACCACCAATTCACCCTTTAATGCCGATGATGGGTCAGATGCGCTCGTGAACAGTCTTTGCAAGTGAAATCCTTGAATACCAATGAATCGGGGAAATAAACTCTAATCCAGTGACAAGAGAATAAGAAGATGATGCCACTTACGGCTGCATAGCTAAAACCTTGAATTCCTTGCTAATCCACAAATAATGACGTGAAACACTATTCTTCAGGAAATAACGATCCCATGTCTCAGGAGCCTATGCAAATGGTATGCAAAATGCGTATGAATGCAAAACGAAAAGCTGACGAAGATAGAAAAACCAGAGGGCAAATTTAGGGTGTTACAGCTGCCCCTATTTAATCAACTGTTAATCTGAACAGGATGAGAGCAACGACTATTAGACGTTCAAGATAAACTGTGATTGAATACCATAAAGACCCTAAAAATTTGCACTCTGCAGAATGCAGAAATGGGAGATAAACCCAACCAAATAACACTCTGAGTAATTGAAGTGAAGACGAAGCAGACTAGCTCCTTCCAAATTGAATTATTACACCAGATAAGGATACATAGACAGACGAGTCTTCTTAGAACAATCCTGTTACGCCAGGTACTGGACATACGAGCCCTCCTCAAGTAAACCTGTTACGCCAGGAATGGACAGACGAGCCCTCTTCATACATTTTACAAAAATATATGGCCTGAGACAGACGAATCTCATCCGGATAAACCCTTATGTCAGGACCGGTAACCATTTTGACGTTTAATCCCACCGTCAGGAGTTCAAACCTCTTCAACACAGACGAGTATTGGATGATCATCCAGAGAACACATACGAGTGCAATAAGTCAATGATACAAACGAATATCCGACGATGATCTAAGAAACTCAGACGAGCGCTTCAGGCGATGATACAGACGAATATCAGCCACTGGTACAAACAAATACCAGAAATCCAACACAGACGAGCATTAGGAGCAGCAATACAAATGAGTACCAGAAATCCAACACAGACGAGCAATTGGAGTAGCAATACAGACGAGTGCCAGAGTGATTATCAAATCAACACATATGGATATAAGCTAACACGGACGAGTATGATGGATGATACAGACGAGTATCCAAATAATGTAAACGAGCTTCAAACAGATAACAACCAGACGGGTGTTGGGGAATGCAGACGAGCAACAAACCAATATCAAACACAGACGAGCGTCGAGGAATGCAGACGAGCAACATCAAAGATCAAACACAAACGAGTTTTTAGAAATGCAGACGAGCAACAACAACATGCCCTGATTGGCAATAAGATTCACAACTCTGCATGGGAGAACCAGGTCAAGAGTTTTGGACGATGCTTAACTCTGACTGGGGATGAACAAATGCTTGTATCATCACAATGACCAAAAATAAATTGGCAACGTCTCTGGTGAATATTTCAATGATAGGAGTGAATCCTGATCATGAAACTCTGTGGGGAAATGACAATCTTCAGACTCGGCTGGGGAGATACTTGGTCAAACTCTTGCTGAGGAGGGAACTCTGACAATTCTGACTCTGTGAGAAAATAAGGCCTTCAACTGCCTGCTGAGAAGACTTCACTGTGGAAAGATAAATCCGCTTGGGGATGAGAATAATTCAATCATCCTTGAAGTTCTGCTGGGGATACCACCTGCTCTAGCTTAGCTGGGGAAACGTCAACCCTCTGGCATGGTTGAGAAAAATATTTTGGCAATACTCTGCTGAGGAGAGACTTTGCTGGAGAATTAGATCATAATAAACAAAATTGTGCCCCAGGTATAGTATGACGAATGTGTTGGAAGGATATGCCAATGAAAATTGGACTTTGACTGAATGAGAATAACCAACACCACATGAAGAAACCTTGTCGGCTGAAGGAAAATTTTATGCTCGGGGAAGAAATAAACTTCCAATGCCCTGTTGGGAAAATAAATACCGAACATTCCCTGAGAATTAACTCGGTGCTTCAAACTTCTGAGCTCAATAACTGCATACTGATTATCATGAGTGAACAAGCATTCCTTTACTCATCAAATTGCCTCTGACTGCATTATCTATGAAAAAGATTGTCTCTAGAGGATTTTACAGAAGACATGGCGTCCAGAATTGCCCCAGTGTCTTCAAACTCTCGCAGAAATTCAACAGATCTTGAGATAACTGCCCCAGACTGCATCTTGTAACGGCTCTTGCCCCACATCAGAGAGAAATCGGAAACCATACGGTATGAAGATGCAATGCAAATGCAAGATACAGACGTATGCTCATGATGCTAAGGATATGAATATGCAAGCTACGGGAACTGAAACAAGGATGGTTGGGTGGCCGGGGCCAGGTTGATAGAGAGATTTTTATGGTTTTTTGGTTGCCAAGCAATTGGACTTTGAGGGTGGATTACCAGACGGGAACCGGTTTATTAAAGGTAGGCCAATAGACGAGAACTGATGGGCAAAGAATAAGTCGTCAGACGAGAATGACTCCTAGGGTTCATTGTCAAACGAGAACCGACTCTGAAAAAGAATGACTACCAAGCGAGAACGGGCGTCCAACATGATAAATGAAAAAGTAACCAGACGAGAACTGGTTAAAAGGTTCGCCTACCAGACAAGAACTAATATTTGAAGTTGGTTTTCCAGACGAGAACTGGACTTTGAATTGGTTTGCCAGACGAGAACTGGACTTTGAAGTGTTGATAAGTTGGGGTTACGAGGCCCTGTGGTGTGAGATTGAAGTTTGCGGAGAGATATGCACGATGCATATGATGCGTATGCTCTAGTGAAGCGACATGAATAACGTATGCAAATGATTTATGCAATGATTATGAAAAGCTATAAAAGTTCTCGAGGCGGGAAGAAGGGTCTTATGTGGAAAGGCTCTTAGTTGAGAAGGGTGATAGAGGTGAGGGTGGGTAACACGATTCCCCGATACTCGTCTTGAACTTGGAGATCACTGATATAACCTGCTCTGTGTAGCTACAGTTTGCCCCTATATGGTGAGTCTCTGAACAGACTATCACTGATTATACGATTCCTGGCATGGCGGACTCGGATGTCCTTTCGAGGAGAGTTAAACTTAATGAACTCTGGAAGTGTCTTGCCCTGGTATGAGCGTGGAAGCGACTTGACTCATTCCGACTGAGCATAGGAAGAATATATCCTTAGTCAATAGAAAATTCGGGTGGCCTGCCCCTATTTGGTAGATTCACTTCTGATCAACTGGCTTTGAATGATGTTCCTCAATCAACTGATGCTTGGGAACTTGCTTTACCCTGACAGATTCCTTTGTCGACAAAACCATTGGATAACATGCCCCTGATCCATAGGCTAACACGATGCTCTCGACTCTGGTCATCATTTTTGAATGATCAAGTTCCCTCATGCTTGCTCTTTGTAGGAACTTCCCTGATGTCACAAACTGACTTTCAATTAAAACTATTCATTTACAAATGGTAATTTTACTACAGTGCACATGCAAGTTTTGAAAATTTATTTATTTTAATGTTGTGACAGTGTGTGACGAATGGACCATTAGTCCAAACATAGTGCTGAGTTAGCAAATCATTAGGAGTCAGTTTACACAACCTTGTCGCAATATGCTTCCATAATTGAACCTGATTCAATTAGGACTTTCAAGGGTTATAACGTGGCCTGGTTCACGGTTTTAGAAAGAAGGATTTATGGCTCAAAGTTTATCTGTGCCCACCCATTCTCCTTGATGTTCTCCAGTCCTATATTCAGCTAACTTGGCCTGAGCGCTCGCTTCTCGAAAGGGTTTTGTAATGGTTGAGGAACCAATGATGCTGACGATTTGAGCACCAATGAGGTTTATTGGAGTAACAGTCACCCCTTCTGACTTTGTGTCTGGTCACACGACTTTGTTTTTATGGAAGATTTTTCTTTCTGATTTTTTTTACTCCCTAAATTTTTCCTGGACGAAATCTCTTTTTTTTTTTTTGAATTTTCTTCGATTTTGAAGTCCAGCGGGATACCCTAACTTTTTCCTAAGTCCTTTGTTTTCACTTTTTTTTGACTTAGCGGGCTTTATTTCTTTTTCTTCTTTTGATTTTTTTTAAACAAATCGTGTGACATTGGCTGTCTGACTTGCTTGACAGGGTAATAACTGACTCATTCCTTTGTTGGTGAGGGATAACCATTGTGGTTTCACGTCCCTTGACCTCTTGAGGTGTGCTGAAGAAAAGGTAATGGATCCTCGGATGCTCACTCCTTTGGAAATTTGAACGCTCGGTCAAATTAACTGATGACTACCCTGCCCCGAGTTAAATGTGAGGGTTTTTTCGTTCAAGAAAGAAAATCCTACTTCAAGGCTCAAAGGGGTTGACGAGGGTCTATCTCCCTTATATCTCCGGTGTTTGGGAGTTGAAACAATGCCTGTACATCGTCAGCAGGTTCTACTCTGAAAGCATACCTTCAACAATTATGGGTATTCAATTTTCATCCTCCTCCCTCAAACCTGCTAAACAACAGTGAAATAAATGGGAGGTAAATGGATGCATTTTTTGTTTTTTTTTTGTTTTTTCAATGCAAGTAAAGAAAAATGAGCGAATGCGACATAATTGATTCAAAAAGTGCAAGATCACTACATTAACATTACCATTCAAAATTACAATGCTTAAAAAACAAGTGGCTGCTAATAGGAAAGAAACTACAATGCAAATGATAAAAAGGATACAGTGATCACCAGCTCTGATGACATCTTCTTGTATGGACTTTTGAAATCAGGAGACGCTCCTTCGAAGTCCTCGAACTCAATCAGGCGAGAAGTTGACGTGCACAACCAAGCTTCCTTCTGGAAAGGATATGTAGCCCTTGTCGATCAACTGTTGGACTTTGGCCTGAAAAGCTTTGCAATCTTCAGTTGAATGCCCCATTGATCCACCATGATACCCACACTGCTCATGAGGATTGTACTCTGGAGGGTACGACTCTGGCAACGGCTTGGAAGGCTTAGGAACCACCAATGAGCTCTGAATTAGATGTGGCAATAATTCACTGTATGCCATGGTAACTGGATAAAGAGGAGCATTCCTTCTTTCCAGATTGTTGCGAGGCCTATGATGGCTCCGAAGTTGATTCTGAGATCTTCGACCATGAGCTTGCAGATTTGGACGAGGAGGAGTCCAAGGTTTCTGATATGGTGCTCTGAGCATCTCTTGTTGTCCATAGGAGTAACCAAACCTAGGAACGAATGATCTCTGAGAAGATGTTGGTTTAGAATATTCGATATTTTCCATGAATGCAATGATTCCATAATCGTCTTCCCCTTGGGAGCTACCAACAGATTCACTTTCACTAGCTGGGATGTTCGAAAAGTCTTGGATCTTTCCACTTTTGAGCAGGCTCTCAATGCACACTCCAACTATCATCAAATAAGAGAAGCTTGAAGTCCCAATGCTAATCATTCTTTCCAAGTACGGACCTTGCAACGTGCCCACGAACAGGTCAACTAATTCTCTGTCTGAAAGTGGTGGCTGCACTTAGGATGCCAACTCTCTCCACCATTGTGCATATTCTCTGAAAGATTCACCAGTTCTCTGAGATAGGCTCTGTAAGTGCATGAGACTGGGCGCCATGTCCACATTGTACTGGTATTGCTTTACGAAAGCTCTGGATAAGTCATTCTAAGATCGGATGCGACTGCTTTCCAAATCCATATACCAACTTAAGGATGTCCCGCTTAAACTGTCCTAAAAACAGTGAATGATCAGCTTATCATTGCGGGCGTAAGAAGTCATTTTTCTACAGAACATCACCAAATGACGCTTTGGCCAACTGACACCAGTGTACTTCTCGAACTTCGGAGTTTTGAAATCTGGAGGTATGACAAGACCAGGCACCAAACACAGGTTTAGAGCATCAAAACCAAAGGCATCCACTAAGGCTTTGAGTTGCTCATCCAACACACGAAACCTTTCAGCAGGATCAATAGTTAGTGGATCCTTGGATTTCACAAGAGGGATTGCCCCTTGGAAGTTTGGGATAGGGAAAGCGAAACTCTGATAATCCGTAGAATCAGAAGAAGATGAAAGTCCACCTCGGACAACAGATGGTTCAGGTACACATTGATTCACGATCGGGGTCTGTGCAGGCTGAGCTTGAGCAAGATTGTTCACTTGTGGAAGATCCTCATCAGGAGAAAGACCATACAAAGGATTGGTCATCGAAGTGAAACTAGGTGGAAACTCAACATTCTGACGGTTGCTCTCTGACATAGCTACTGACGGCTTCCAAACTGATCTTTTTTAACTCTTGACACTGCTTAGTCTTGCTTCACATTGCTCAATCTTGCTTCACACACTATGGCGTCTTCCAACGGTAACCACTTGTTCAGACTGAGTACCGGGAAATCATCTGATTGGTCATGGACAAAAGAGGAAGGATGAGCTCTCTGGAAAAAGGAAATGCAGTGCAGATGCAAATGCAATATGATGATGCAAAAGATGCAAAGACATGGGATCAAAGCTGGAAATTGTCTAGAATCTGGAATACTGAACCAATAATCGAGTGTCTGTAACCACAAGATCTCTGAATAATAACCCAAAATAGTAACCGAGAATCAAAGAATCAAGAACTTCAGGATCATATTGACCAGATCAAAACATAAGACTGCACTGATAATGAGGATATGTTGAGGTCATGGGTTCCTGCAAACCTGCAAACCCCTCCCAATCTCACGGGTGTGCTCTGGGTCAAACATCACAGACTCTCAAAGCCAAATAGCAATGATACGTTCACCATTTCCGAGAAATGGCTCCTAACCAAATCAGGGAATCAGTTTGGCATTATATACTACGCAGGGAGGCCTCAGCTGAGTCCGGGAAGACAAGGTCATCCTATGTAAGTTCCAGGTAGGCCCTCGGATGCAAATGGGTTTGCCACAAAATGTGGTCTGCCACTGTCATCACTAGAGAGGGATGTTTCCACAAGGTTTTCAATGATCGGTCCCCAGCTGCACATAACTGTCAAGGTTATGAAATGAGAGAGGAAGATCCCCAAATCAAGACATTTCCAAGACGGTCGCAAATCTGGGCGTGGAACTCACTACTACCCCCATGACAAGATGTCATGAGGCCAAAGTGGAACCACTCTAAGTCCTAAGGTGCACTCGAGCCGTGGTAATGAGCTCATCTCTCAGAAACAATATCACCCAAGCCCACCAAACAGAAGATCCAGTCCAGACAGTTCAGTAATAATATGATGCATGAGTATAAGTACTGAAAACTGTAAATAAAGCTGTAAATAAAACTGTAAATAAACAACAGTAAAGATACAACACACAACAACAAGTAATCAACACCCAAAGAAACAGAAACATGCAAGCGCTAGGAGAGACTCTCAAGGGAACCAGAGATTCTGGGTTCGCTTCCCCAGCAGAGTCGCCAGCTATTGCTCCCCGGATTTCCATCCTGGTACAAACGCGAAAGTGGCGCGGAAAGAAGTTAGAGTCGCCAGCCAGGCATTTTTATCCCGAAGGAACGGGAATGGTAATGTTGCACAAACCTAAGAAAAGAAAAGGAAGGACACGGGTCTTACGAACCAAAGAGACTGAGTTCGGGAGTCGGTTACGACCTGGGAAGGTATTAGCACCCAGATCGTCCGCCGTACCCGACGGGATCCACGCTTGCAAGGAAATCTGTTCAAAGAGTGAAGAAATGAAAGTTGTTGCAAAGAAAATAAACTGAACTGGATAAAAGAAAAGAAAAGGGAACTGAAAAAGAAATGAAAAGGAAAAATGTAAGGAAAATAAAGATTGTGCTCGAACGGGCCCTACCCCGCTGCCTACGTACCTCATCTGGACAATGAGGATCAGAGTCTCCGTAGTTCCCCTAACTAGGGGTGGAAAATATTGCTTGTGAATTAAGGCTTGAACTGCCTATGTCAATGCTCAGGTGTTGCAGGCTCGGACGACGAGTGCGTAACCGTCTTGCAAAGTGACAAGTAGGAGCAAGTTCGCGGACGGAGCGAAAGAAGAAGAGGAATAAAGAGAAATGGAAAAGAAGAAAGGATGGCATAAGCACATCTCGAATAAATTAAGAAAGCATAAAGGAGGAGGAAGAAGAAATGAGATGAAGAAGAAATAAGAATGAGAGATGAGAATGCGAAATGGAGCAATCGAACAATGCACAAACAGAGCCTACACCAGTAGGACTTCCAGATGCAGCAGCATGCAATAAGTAAAATCGAGCCTCAGCGGTACCTAATGGAAAAGGTCTGTTGCCTCTTCAACACGCACAAGAGAATCCAAAAATACTTATCAGAAGTCCAAACAAAAAATGGGATCCAGCAGTTAAGCACGGGTATCAGTCATCAAGTCCAAGCAAATCAGAATATCAAATATAAGCGTCCAGCCTCAAAGTCAATCATCAAAGGGAATAACAACAAGAACTGATCCAAGAGATATCATGGATTAAGCACAGCCTGCATCAAGAAAGCTCCCCAGTCCACACTAGATTATAAGTCACAAGATACGGACTAATCAACAAGTAATCATAAATCTAAACCAAAAGCTTTAAATGTAATTCTATTCTAATTAACAAAAAAGTATCTTTATAGAAAAATAATAAGAAAACAAAATTATATTAAACCAAAATAATTAAGGCAAAAGAAACAAAATTATTCTAAGATTTATAAACAAAAAAAATAGCCAAACAAATTCTACAAACACAAATATATTTAGCCATAAAATACTACATAAGCTTTTTTTAAAATAGAACAAAAAGAAATTCTGAAATTAAAATAACATATATAAACAAAAGAAATAAAAATTGAAGAAAAAATAAAGGGACAGAGGCGGTAGGCCGCGCTGGAATGGGGTGCTGATATGAAATTGATCATAGGCCCAACCCAACATCAACAACAATCCGCCTGGAGTGGGTATGGTCTGAGCCGAGAAATGCGAAAAGTAACTTTTATGGGCTTCAAAGCCTAAATCCAAAAGCAAATAACTAACCTAATAAAACGTGAAAAATATAAAATAACCAAAGGATGAATAAAATCAAATAAAGAAAAGAAAAATGAAACAAACGTGTTTTCCCAATCAACAGGTCTCAGACTGTCTTCCAGCTGCGGCGGTGATCGGTGTGGCTTCGAATCTCTCTTGCTCAAATCGTCGGGAGTGTCAAGCTCGGACACTCTCCATGTTGTTCATTTCAAAATCGCGGCTGCTGCGGTTTGTTCTTCTTCAACAAAAACGATGCCGATAACTTCACCTTCGCTCACAGCGGCTACACAAAGCTCTCCAAGACAAATCACGTCGGTAACACCCAACAACATTGTCGCGTAATCATGCTCTTATTGTTCAATCAAGATTCTCAATCTTCGTTCACCGGATCTTCCTCGACTGCGTTACGAATCTCACCACGGTTTGTTTCCGCTTTCAGCTTCAATTTTTTTTTATCCAGATTCACTTCTTCTTCTTCTTTTTCTGTTTTCTGTGTTTTGTGGTCTGTTTGCTGTGATGGTTGAGGTTATGGGAAGAGGCGGCGGTGGTTTGTGACGATGAATGCTTGTTTGGAGCTGAAGGAGTTTGTGTCAAGGTTTTGGAAGAATTGTGATGAAGGTATATTGGGCGTTCTGTTTCTGATTTGGGGTTGAAGGATGATTGTCATTTGAGGAGGTTGAAGAGGGTTGGATTTATGATTGAGGTTTTTGTATGGAGAAAGGTGTTTCGTTGGTTGTGCGTTTCATTAATTATTTTGTGTATTTTGAGTTTTTTGCAGGAAGGATTATAGGTGAAGGATTTGTTATGTTATGAATGAACAATGGTGGTGAACGGTTTGTGTGTTTGCTCAACAATGTTGTTGTGAGCTTATGAGTTATGGAGGAAAATTAAAATGGAGATATTGTGTGAATGGATTGGGGTTTTTTTGTATGAATTTGATGGAGTAGAGTGATTGAAAATATTTTTGTGTGAAAATCTCTGTGAAAACTAAGTGTGAAGGGTTTTGCAGAGAGTGAAAATTCTGTTAAGTGAATGGAGAGTGTGGTCCTTGTGAGTGATATTTTTTGTACGAATTTCTGTTGGGATTCTTGAGTGGAAATGCGGTATTGTTGTAGTGAGTGGCAAAGAAAATGTCATTGGAGTGGGGTGGGGTGGAGTGTGTCTGGTGGAAACAAATGCGTGGGGCTTGTGACAGGCTGTGCGGAAATCAATCATGTGATTTACTTCTTGTTTCTCTCTTTTTTTTTCATAATTTATTTTGGCTGTAATAGTAAATAAATAAATAAATGGGCTTTGGATATTGAGGTAGACTAAAAAAATAGAAAATGTGGAATAAAATAAATATGGACTTGATTTGATGAAAAATGAATAAATGATTATTATGGAAATGGATAAAAATATGGTTAGAAATTATAGGATGAAATATGGTAATTTGGATGGTGGATAGATAATGATGAATATTTGCAATTGGAATGAAAGTGTGATGGGCTTAATTTGTAATTAGGGAATTTGTCTTAGTTTAAAGAAAAAAAGGAAAATATGGATAGAAAAAGAATATTTTCTTGACAAATGGAATTTGGCTTGGAATTGTTTTAGAAGATGACTATGAAATTTGTTTTTGAAATGAATTGGAAAATGGTTTATGAAAATGAAATTAGATATGGAATCGGATAAAAAAAAGAATTAGAAATGGTTAATCGATCGAGGTGTATTCACAAGTAAAAAAATGGAAATGAGAAACAAATGTTGGTTCGGAATAAAATGGATTGAAATAGGATGAATAAAAGGATGGAAACGATTATTAATGTCATCGACGCACACACCACATTTGGGCTTCCTCCAACAAATATCTGATTAAAATGAATCTCCAAAACCACTGAACAATCATGACTGCAACAATGACCATCTGAATTAAACATCTTCTGGAATTCTGACAAAATAAATTATGAATCAACACTTAAAACCCTGATAAATTCCGCACAACAATTTGATCTTGAACACACACTGACTGATAAATAACCCACTGGATGCTGAGAAGAAGAAACCACCAATTCACCCTTTAATGCCGATGATGGGTCAGATGCGCTCGTGGACAGTCTTTGCAAGTGAAATCCTTGAATACCAATGAATCTGGGAAATAAACTCTAATCAAGTGACAAGAGCATAAGAGGATGATGCCACTTACGGCTGCATAGCTACAACCTTGAATTCCTTGCTAATCCACAAATAATGACATGAAACCCTATTCTTCAGGAAATAACGATCCCATGTCTCAAGAGCCTATGCAAATGGTATGCAAAATGCGTATGAATGCAAAACGAAAAGCTAACAAAGATAGAAAAACCAGAGGGCAAATTTAGGGTGTTACACTTAATTCAAAGATAATCGCTACGAAGATTCATTTCTGATAATCAATACTCAAGTCGTCCTTGGAAGGGTACGTAAATGATCTATGCGAAGATCTAGTGCTTAATCCAGGATATTTCCAGAGGAGATAATCGTTACGAAGATTTATTTTTGATGGTCAACTATCTTTGGGATAGTGTGTAAATGATATATACGAAGATCTAGCACTTAATCCAAGAGATTCTTTCAGAAGAAGTTCAAGCATAATCGCCACGAAGATTTAATCTTGATATTCTTTTTGTCCTTTGGAAGGTATGTAAATGGTCTATACGAAGATCTATTACCTAATTTGGGATATTTCCAGAAGAGATAATCCCTACGAAGATTTATTTCTAATGGTCTATACAACAATTTATCTGTGGGATGGTACATAAATGATCGATACGAAGATCTTGTACTTAGCCTAAAATATTACCAAAAGCAATTCAGAAAAGATCGCCACGAAGATTTGATTCGGATGCTTAAATTAAAGTATGTTCCTAAAGATGGTTCAGAGCCGATCTATACGAAGATCTAAGTACTGACACCTAATGCAGAGACGATCTATACGAAGATCTAGTGCTGACATTCAACTCAAATCATGTTACAGGAATGATTCAGAGACGACCTATACGAAGACCTAGTACTGATATCCAGTGACAACATAAAGATACTATCACCTTCTGATATTATGGATGGCATCTATAAGCCCATCTCCAGTTCCTCTGAGTGGCATCTTTAAGCCCACTCCAGCATATATAACCAATCAGCAGTGTTACTTTACGCATCGGCGAGTGCAAATTTTTGGGTTTTTGTGTTCAATCCCCTTCAACCTTCCAAGTCACGAATGGCACACATGCCAATCTAACTCCTCAGGTTTCAGAAAATTGAACAAGGGCAGCTGTTGCAACCCAAAATTTCCCCTCACCTAGACAAGACATTGTGTGCTAAGGTTCACAAGGTTCACAAGGTTCACAATTAGTCAGAAACTTTGACAATCCCCGCAGACAAAGCATCCTCCTAAGCAATGCACCCTAAACTAGGGTTTTGAATTTCATCAGGCTAAATGGACTTCCAAGGCTTCAAGTGATCTTCATAGCATCCTATATGTCTTCAAGAATCCCTATGTCAAGTTTCAAGGCTTTCCCAAAAGGTTTGCTCAATCAGATGTTCAGATAGGCTAAAATCAGTCAAAGCAGTAAAAAAAGTCAAACTAAGGTCAACTGTGGTCAAACCAAAGTCAAACTTCATGATTTTTTGCCAGTCAATTATATGAAGTAAAATTGATCATTTTATCAATGGTTGATCATGATTCATCAAGGAGATTTCAAATCATCAAGAATCAGGAGTTTCTAAATTAGGGTTTTCACAGGAAAAGTCAACTGAACTTTGACCAGCCATAACTTTCACATGCTTCATCAAAAAATTTCCATCCAAATCTCATTTTTAAGTAAATTGAATTCTCTACAACTTTGTGTCTCACAAGCCAAGCCTAAAAATGCTTCATTTGGAAGGTATGAGCTAAAACATTATTGGTCATTTTAAAAGTCAACAAAAAGTCAACATCTTCCAAAGGGCATAATTTGAAAATGGTAAAGGATATGGACATGAGACCAAAGAGGTTGGTTAGAGGACTCTCTAAGCTTTCTAAAATGTCCAAGAACACCTTCATAGCCTTAAAATTGAGGGAGTTGTGCCTTTGCAAAGTTGGGAAATCTTTGAGAGGTTTATTGAGAAAATGGGGTCTTAGAACCAATTCTTTCCACATGGGCTTGCATTTTTATGACCCAATCTCTACCATGACATCATGCACGAATCAAATATTATTTATTCATATTTTTATAGTTTATTTTTTATTTATTTTGATTTTATTCATTAAAAATCAATTTAAATTAAAATAAAATATGAAAACTCAATATTTAAATTTGATTCTTGTTCTAGAAGGTCATAAACATTATTTAGAGATGATTGATCTGATCCAAATTTGTGATAGGCTAGATTGGCATACAAAGATTTGATTTTTCACATATTTTGATCATGAGATTTCTTCACACTCAAGTTATGAAAGAAAGCCCACAAATCCACAAAGTTATGACCTAATTTTGTTCACTATATATCCATAAGCATGAAGCAAAGCAAAGGGACGGAATTCAGAGCCTCCAAGAACACCATTCAACTTCAAATTTTCACACAAAAAGTCACATTCGGTTTTTGACCTATAGGCACTTTCAAGACAAAACAAAGGTTGCTTTAGCTTCCTTGAGGCTCACTGATCATGTTTCGATCATCAACAACATCCAAATCATTACCATTTGCATAAATCGAATCCATGTTCTTACACTTTTTATGATTTTTCGTTTACTTATATTCGTGCATGATAAATTGTGTTTGACTGATGTTTTGTGTTTATAATGAACCAAGGAACGTTTCTGGATAGTTTAATTTGAGCTTTGACGCAGGACCAAGGATTTGCCATTGTTAGGGTTTAGGGTGGCCGTTTAGGGTTTCTCAATTAAACCAATATAAATAAATTCTAAAGACATCAATGAACTGTGTATGATGTGTGGATCATGACTATGTGATCAATTTGTTGAAATTTTGCGTATTAAGAAAGATCCAGTTTTCGCAGGTTCTTGAAATTCATAATTCGCAGGAAAATTCGTGGATGAATTTGCAGGAAATTTTGCAGGAAATATGAAGAAGATAAAGTCAGTTGGCGCGCAGGAGAAAATTCAAATTTTGACTTAATATTTTATTGATTTGTTTTCATATTATTTCCACAGATGCTGCTTGGCCCAATGGTTGGCGTGTGCGTGCTATTGGTTGTGACCTGCGTTCGATCCTTGGTGACAACAATATTTTGTTCAATTTTTCATTATTCAATTGACTTAATATATTATGTTTGATTGGTGATTAGCTTGCAGACGCGCCCCATGTGGCTTAGTGGCTGGAGTGTTTGGTTGTTGTTGTGATGGTCAGGGGTTCGAATCCAAGGTTCCAACAATTATTTTCATAATTATTTTGGTTTTGCAGGTTTATAATATAATGATTTAATTGCATATAGCTATCACCAGCGCATGCTGGCTCAGCTGGTTTTGAGTGTTGTTGAGGTAAGGGACCTGGGTTCAAATCCCAGGTCCTATCTTTTTAGGGCTTTTCCTCATTTTTTCTTATTTTAACTATTTTCTTATTTTTAATTTAAACTAATACAATTAAAATAATTTCTAAATAATAACTAATAATATTTTCATAAAACTTTATATTTTCTAAAATTCATATTTATTTTCTTAAATGTAAATTACTTGTATTTATTTTATAATATGTTTATATATAATTGTTATGTATTTTTGTAAATGTATTTTAATTAAAAAACCTAATTTTCTTAATTTGAACCCTATTTTTTTGTCAACCCTAATTTGTATCCCAGCCCTAAAAATTAACCTAATTTTTCTAAACCCTAATTAAATCATTAATCTTTATTTTTATTAATATGTAAATAATTTGTTATTTATTTATTATTATTAAACTTATTTTCTTAATTAATTTCTAAAACTTTTATGATATTAATTTTTCTTGCTAAATTCTTATTTCCTTTATTTATTATTCTAACCCTTATTTTCATTTTATTATTACTAATATGTGATTATTGTTTATTTATTATCCTTATTATTATATTTATCATTTTTATTTTATTATTATGTAATTGCTAAAGCCATGTAATAGGTTTATTTTTGCTTTATTTTTGTAATTATTTACTGTATGGTTAGTAATCTTAGGGTGTGTATAACCTATATGTGATTAAAATAATTTAGAAAATTAACTTAAACAAGATAAATACTTGAACATGAACACTCACACACGTAAGTCGATCTTTGATCGCCATCTTGCACTTCCTAGGTTACCCCTCTTGGTTGCCTTAAATATGGTAAAGTCCCTCGAATATGGGGTGTCTTAAGCAAAATCCCTTCATAAATATCATCAAGTCCCTACAGTTTTAAAGATCAAGTCCCTTCGAGGTTGCCTACGATAATGATCTTGTCCCTTCGAATAAAAGATGATAAGTCCCTACGAATTGCTAACGACACCCTTACCTGTTGCTTTCTATGACTATACGATGACCCTAAGTTCGTTCGTTAATAACATCCAAGGTAATGACTACCTATTCCTTAATAATAGGGATAATCTTACCATTGAAAGAATATACGAGAACATGAAAGACTTAATCTAGGGTACCTCATAGTTACTTGCTCACACTCTTCAAAATTACTTTTACACCTCACAATTTCTAAACTAGGCTTTGTATACACCCATACGAGGGTCATTACAAAGTACTTAAAGAAATTTTTCTAATCACACACTACACCTATCAAAAAAACAATTTAAGTGAGCTAAGTAACTAAGAGCCCATGGATAACCATGGATATAAAGGGTGTTAACACCTTCCCTTTATATAACCTACCCCCCGAACCCAAGTCTTTTAAAATAGGTCTTTCCTGTTCTTTTATGTCCTTTCCATTTGGATAAAATAAAAGTCGGTGGCGACTCTTGCTATCCGCAACATTTATAGAAAGTCAGTTTTCCCACTGTGTTACAATATTCAATGATGAAGAATACAACTTGAGACGTTAAGAAGAGCTAGCACTCTTATTCAAAGCAAATCTGATTTAACACCTCAATAATGAGTTAGATGCACCAATGAATATTCTCCACAAGTTCAATCCCTGATAGATATAGATACGGTATGAAACCCTAATTTCATAGGGCCTTGATCACATGCCTTAGGAGTTTAATGAAATATGGCTTAAAAACGAGACCATTGTGCAAAACAGAACTCGAAGATGTGACTACTGAGCGAATCAAGCCACGAAAAGGATGCCTGTTGGCAAAACAGGGCTTAACGACGCGACTGTTGAGAAAATCAAGCCACGGAAAGGGATCCTGTTGGTGAAACATGGCTTAAAACAAGACCATTATACAAAACGGAACTCGAAGATGTGACTGCTGAGAGAATCAAGCCACAGAAAGGATGCATGTTGGCGAAACAGGGCTTAACGACGCGACTGTTGAGCGAATCAAGCCACGGAAAGGGAGCCTGTTGGCGAAACAGGGCTTAAAACGAGACCATTGTACAAAACAAAACTTGAAGATGTGACTGTTGAGAGAATCAAGCCACAGAAAGGATGTCTGTTGGCGAAACAGAGCTTAAAAACGCGACTGCTGAGCGAATCAAGCCACGGAAAGGGAGACAAACATTGACTTGGAAAGACAAAGATGCCTGGAAAATGGTATAAGTATCCTCTGTGGGGAGTATTTCAGGTTGAAAGGATGTTATAGGTCGTTTGTAATATACCTCAAAACTGGCCCATGCTGGCATGCATATGCTTGGGTTTATGGTGTAATGCTCCATGATGATGGAAATGCTACGCTTTGGAGGATGCAAATGCAATGATGATTATGCATATGAAAATTCAAAGGGTTCTCCTGGCAAGGAGACTGCAAATATCCCAGAGGGCTTGACTGGGGAAAATTGATGATCATTGCCTTGATCTGGTTAATCTCCGTGAAGAGAAAACAACTTCGCGGGGAACGTTGTTAATGATACGCCGACTCTGAACTGCCGCCATTGCCAAAAATAAATTTGACTTTGAGATTGGAAAGCCAAGACCCTGCTGGAGACAAACTTTTCTTGAACTCTGATGGGAAATGGAGACCGTCTGACTTGGCTGGGGAGCCGAATGTATGGCACTGCTGAGTGTAATACCCCAAATTTTCCCTCTCCTGTTTAGCATCATCCTCGTATCAAAATCATCATCAGCATGTCATATCCTTAGCATATTGCATAGAAAAATGAAGCATAGCACTTGCATGTTCCAACATAAGGGATATGATCAATTATCAGGGAAATTCAAAGCTCACAAGGCAAGTTACAAGTTTGACATCAGGGTCAAAGCCTAAAGAAAGGATTGAGGATCAAAATCAGATCAAAACGGTTGGCGCCGGGTGATTTCTGAGGTTTCCCACCAAAAGTAGGGAAAATTAAAAATTCACTGGCGTTAACCGGTTAACGGATTGGTTAACCGGTTAACGACTGCGAATTTTGAATTTCCAGCAGCAAATTCAGCATGTGTGAATTGGTTCCAATTTCCATTTTCTGATTTTTTATTAATTTGAATTAAAAAGAAGGATCTATAGCACTTATCCAAGCCTAATCCCATTGCAAAATCCTAATCTCTTTGCCAAACCATAATTTTGGATCCCAAGCCTAATTTTTGGGCCCCAAACCTAAACCATATTTAATCCATTTCTCTCTAAACCAAGGGGACTCTCTCTCATTTTTTCACTCCCATTCTGAATTTTCACTCTTCTCACTCATAATTCTCTCACTTTTCGCTCCCAATTTTCCAAATCACTCAAAGTTCGTCTTTGAAGATCACATAACCCTGCCTTGAGGTGTGTGGATCTTGGAACTAAACCTCCATCCATAGCTTCTTTGCATCTTTTTGCTGGTTTAATTGGTGGTTTGGGATCTAGAAGTGCTTTTGGATCCAAAATTCTGCATCAAGACCTTGTTCTTGCATTTATTTTGCATGGAGAGTGAAGCTTAGCACCAGATCTTCAAAGTTTTGTGCGAGATCTATCGTTTTTAGCTCGATCAATAATTACCAAAGCATGCCTCATCTTTGTAGGTTGGTTAATTTCAGATCTAGCTCTGTTTTAGCTTATTTGCATGCTTGCGCTTTAGATCCACCATGTTCTTGCGTATTTGCTTGTGTTGCTTGAATTGATTGATTGATTGGTAACTGGATCTATGTATTAATGTTCATGAGCTTGATGATGCCATTTAATGTGAATTGATACACTATTTTCATGCTCAATTACTTGCTGGTCTGGTGCGAGATTAATCGGAAAAGCTGTTTGTGAGCTGATTTTCTGCAAGAATTGCTGCTGTTTTAACAGCGTTAACCGGTTAACGGATTGGTTAACTGGTTAACGCACTCGTTTCTGTGTTGTTTTTATGCAGGTTTTGACTGGTTAATCGGTTAACACTTTGGTTAACCGGTTAACACTGATGCAGTGAGCCATTTTTGGGCTATTTTTAAGCATGTTTGATTCCCTTACTTATTTTAAATGCCATGAATCATTGTATGATCATTGAATATGATTGTTTGGGTGATTTTCTTGCTGGTTGATGCATGCTCCCGTGTTCTCGACATGTAAATAATTGTGTGAGCTATGTTTGGCATGATTGTTTGATCTTGGTTGGTGTGAACTTTGAGCATGCTAATCCCATGATTTTATTGATGAACATGTGTTGGATTTTTGCTAACTTGCAGGGGCTCATGGTAAGAGAAGTGTGGATGTTCATGCACATTTCAATTCTTCATCCTTCTCTATTTTTAAGTGCTTTCTCCTTGTGTTTTAATGTGCCTTATGCCATCATGTGTTGCAATTTTCTTCTTCCCCCTTTAGGAGCAACTTATCTCCTTTAGAGGAGTAAGTTGCTTGCTAGCTCTTGCTTCCTCTTCTTCTTGCTCCTCTTTGGTTCTTCTTTCTTCTCCTTAGGATAGTTGAAACCTCACTAACCTTAGGACCTCTTTTGCATGACAACATTAGGTTTAGTCTTTCCCCACTTTAGCCTTTTACCTTTTTTGCTCCTTTGGTTTCTTTCTCTTCTCATCTCAAAACAAAAAAAACCTAAAAAAACATTAATAAATAAAGAAGTGACTTCTTGTGTTATAGCCTTATTCCATGGGGCATATGTATTCATTCCATCTTGGAATAGTGCATTTGTCTAGCATGATGCACAAGTCGGATCATGAAGTCATCTTCAACAAGAAAAACCCTAAAAAACACTTCTTCATTTTTAATCACTAAAACACTTAATAAATTCAACAAGTCAATGAAATTAGGCCCTCGCCTTTGGAAACAAGTCTTGGATAAGTTCTCCTTGCTTGGTGTGCTTGTTCTATTATTCCATCTTGGAATATAGTAGCAAGTACACATTCCATAGAAAAGAGCTTGATTTCATTCTCTTGTGCCACACCAATAAAAAGATCTATAAAACACAAACAAACAATCATCGTCTTTCCTTCGGGAATTTTTTTCTCATCTCCTTCGCTCCGTCCGCGAACTTGCTTCTTCTTGTCATTTTGCAAGACGGTTACACACTCGTCGTCCAAACTTGCAACACCTGAGCATTGACATAGGCAGTTCAAGCCTTAATTCACAATCAATCTTTTATACCCCTAGTTAGGGGAACTAATGCGTCTCTGATCCTCATGTCCAGTGAAGTACGTAGGCAGCGGGGTAGGGCTCGTTCGAGCACACTCTTTTATTTTCCCTACATTTTTTCTCTTTGTTTCCTTTTTCTTTTCTTTTCCAGTTTCAATTTCAGTTTTGCAGCAACTTTCATTCCTTCACCCTTTGAAACATTTTCTTTGCAAGCGTGGATCCCGTCGGGTACGGCGGATGATCTGGGGTGATAATACCTTCCCAGGTCATAACCGAATCCCGAGCTCAGTCTCTTTGGTTCGCAGGATTTGTGTCCTTCCCTTTATTTTCTTCTGGTTTGTGCAGCATTACCATTCTCGTTTCTTCGGGATAAAAATGCCTGGCTGGCGATTCTAACCTCTTTCCACGCCACTTTCGCGTTTGTACCAGGATGGAAATCTGGGGAGCGACAGCTGGTGACTCTGCTGGGGACCTCCTAACCGGAGTATCTCTGGTTCCCCTGAGAGTCAATCCTAGCGCTTGCATGTTTCTGTTTCTTTGGGTGTTGATTGTGTGTTGTTGCATGTTTACTTTACTACTTTTATTTACAGTTTATTTACAGCTTAATTTATAGTTTTCAGTATTTATATTCATGCATCATATATTACTGGACTGTATGGCTGTGTTGGTTTCCTTTTTTCTGTGGGATTGGGAATTGTTACTAAGAGATGAGCTTGGAACCGGGGCTCGAGTGCACCATATGACTTAGAGTGGACAGTCACTTTGGCTACATGGCATCTTGCTATGTTGGTAGTAGTGAGTTCCACACCCAGACTTGCGACCGTCTTGGAAATGTATTATGCCGGAATCTTTCTGGGGTAATACACAACCTCGATAGTTATGTGCATATGGGGACCGATAATTGAGGACCTTTGTGGAAACATCCCTCTCCAGTGGTGACAGTGGCAGACCACATTTTGTGGCAAACCCATTCGCACCCGAGGGCCCACTTGGGAACTCGCATAAGATGGCCTGGTTCTTTTATAGGAACTCAGTCAAAGCATCTGGTCGTATGACGATAGTAATGTACCCTTCAGGATGAATGTACTATTGTTTCTCGATTCCAGCGCTTGAATCTGGGAACTTATAAAGGATGCTTGTTTTTCCCGGACTCACGCTGAGGCCTCCCTGAGTAGTACATAATGCCAAACCGATTCCCTGATTTGGACATGAGCCATTTCTCGGAATGATGAACGTATTATTGTTGTTCGGCTGTGAGAGTCCGTGATGTTTGACCCGAAGCACACTTGTGAGATTGGGATGGGTTTACAGGTTTGCAGGAACCCTCGACCTCATCATACCTCATTGCTAGTACAGTTCTATGATTTGATAAGGCTACATGGATTTGGATCTTTAGGTTTTGGGTTTATTTGAGACTGAATTCTTGTTCATGGGGCTTTATTCAGAGGATTTTGGTTCTTGGTCGCTTGGATCACGTGTTCCATGTTCCGTGTTCCAGACAGTCCTAGTGGTTGATCATGTGCCTGCATTGCATTAGCATTGCATCATACTTGCATTAAATGTTTGTGTTTCCATTACAGGTTATCCTTTATCTCTGCACCAGTTCTGGTATTCATTGTTCCTCCAGATG
The DNA here is from genome assembly GCA_963966055.1 of Lathyrus aphaca. NCBI lineage: Eukaryota > Viridiplantae > Streptophyta > Magnoliopsida > Fabales > Fabaceae > Lathyrus > Lathyrus aphaca. The sequence goes on from OZ014519.1 coordinate 227,074,955, forward strand.
ACAAAAATCCAAGAGATACCCAGAAAAAGGAATGTTCATTATACTTTCCCGCAACTCGAAACCGATAGTATTCAGAAACTGGTAGACTTGATGAGTGACAAGGTTTTAGATGATTTCAGAAGCCGGTATGGGAAGATCTTGGGTTACATGGAAAAACCTACTGTCAATCAGAGAGATAGTCTTCATTCTTTGCTGCAGTTTTATGACCCTCAGTTGAGAATTTTTGTGTTTGCTGACTACGTCTTGGCTCCCACTATGGAAGAGATTTCTAACATCTTGAAGATTCCTATCAAGAATGGTGTTCCCTATTATGATGCGGATAGGTGTCCCTTGTACAAGGACATTGCAGGTGCTTGTCATTTGAGTATGCTTAGGGTGAAGATGGAGCTAGAAGCCAGTAAAGGGAATGGATTTAATCTGGATTTTCTTACCACAGAAGCTCATGTGTTTTCTTTGGGAGGTAAATGGTTAGAGTTCAGTGCGCTGTTAGCATTAATGGTCTACGGGATAAGTCTTTTCCCAGGAGAGAAAGGATGGGTAAGCTTGGAGGCTATCACCCTTTTCATTAAATAAAACCATGTGCCTACGTTGTTGGGGAACTTTTACTTCGGCGTTCATCACAGGAATGAGAAGAGAAAGGGGTACGTGAATTGTTGCGCTCCCGTGTTTGCTGAGTGGTTTGTTAAGAAGCTTCCGAAATTATGACCGTTCAAAGATCTTAAGCAACATTGGAAGTGGGCTAGAAGATTGATGGGGTTAACATCTGACGACATAGCCTGGGGATGTAGCAGAACTTGGTAGGAAAGGAGTTTATTACCAAGTGTGGTGAGTTTCCCAATGTGTCGCTGTTAGGCAGAAAAGGAGTGATAAGTCATAACCCTGTGCTGTCCAGAAAGCAGTTTGGTTATCCACTGAAGGGTCCTCCATCAGATGATGAAATAGCTAAGACTTTGTATTTTCCAGCCGAAGATAATGAGCTGTTGGTCATTCAGGCATCCCAAGCTTGGGAAACAAAGGTTAGAGAAGGTAAGAAAGAATTTGGAAAGATAGACCCTAAGACTTATCCCTCTTTTGCTGCTTGGATACGAGGGAGGGTCGATACCTTTTTCCTTCTGTTTTCGGTTGAGGCTCCGCTATATCCAAAGGAGGTACCAGTGGAAACCACTGTTTCTCTTGAAGATTACAAGAAGTTGGAAGCTCAGTTGCACGAGATTCAGGTAGAGAATTCTGAAATGGCTAGTTTGTATCACCGTGCCAACAATGCTAAGCAAGAAGCGGAAGAAAAGCTACAGATGATGCAGGCTACCTTAGAAGCTAAAGAAAAGGAGTTTGCTGGGAGAGAAGCTCATTTTCAGAGATTGGGTTTAACAGAGTCAAAAAGAGAAGCGGAGCATAAGAGGATTGTGAAGACACTCAGAGAAGCTCGTCAATCCCTTGCTTGGTTACTGGGCCAAAGAGAAAAGGAGCAGAAGAAGTACAAGGAAAAGGAAGAGTTATTTGAAGTGTAGATGACATTCAAGAAAGAAGAGGTCGAACAAGTCCACAAGATACGAAGGGAAAATACTCAGCAATTGGTACAGAGCCAGCTAGCCTTGGAGGAAGCAATGAAGGAGATCGCAAATCTTAAGCTGGGAGCAGGCGTCAAGAAGAGCCGGACGGAGGTGGTGACTGCAGAAGAGGAGCCTGGATCTTCCTTTTAGCTTAGGGTTTTAGTTTATTGATATTTGTATTCAAACTACCTAAAGGCTTGTTGTAAGAGTCTTGCTTTATCTTTCTGTCATTTGTACCGAATTGTAACCCTTTGGGGAATGCTGTTTATGCCTATGACTCTGATTGTTGGTAGTTTGTTCATGCTATGCAATGATACTTTCCAATTACCGTTTATGAATGAGCAAAGCTGGTTGTCCTAAGCCATCAGGGTCTGAATACTCCTCAAAAGAGTTTGAAAAAGTCAGTTTCCAAAAGGTCATCTGGAGTGTTTTTCGTCAAAATACCAGAACTGGGGCATATTAATGCCTAAACGTGGAAACATGAATAGTTACATTGCATGCATATAACGTGTTTGTTTGTTTTGCAAGTATGTCTCCAGTGTTCTAACGTTCATGTCACTTTCAGGAACTATAGCTCCCGAGAAGGTTCAAAGACATTCAACAGTGCACAGATACCCTACAAAGGTGAACAGAGAAAGAGTAATGGATCAGATGCAAGCGGATCTGGCTAACTTAAGGACGAGAATGGACAATTTCATGACCCTCATGGCTGGGATGGGTCAAACTCAAGAGAGTCTGCGCGAAATGTTGGAAAACAATCAAGTCAGGAACAATGGGACAGCAGATGGAGGCAATCGCAACGGGGCTGGCGCCCGTCATGTTGAAACCCCTGTGGTGCAACCAGGGGTTACTATTATCAATGATGGAGTGAATAACCTGCAGATGGATGGGCAGAACGAGCAGTTCACTTTGCTAGATGAGGCAGAAGGCCAAGGGGTTGATATGAATAGAAGGTTCGAAGAAATGGCTGAGCAGATTCGTGTTATTCAATCTCAGAGTTCTCTGGGGTTTGACATCACTGATTTGGGCTTGGTGCCAGGTGTGAGAATTCCTTACAAGTTCAAGGTTCCCACTTTTGATATGTACAACAGCACGGCGTGCCCGAAAACTCATCTCCAGTCATTTGTGGGGAGAATTGTTGCGCATACAGATGATGAGAAGATGTGGATGTACTACTTCCAGGATAGTCTTACGGAAGCTTCCTTGGAATGGTACATGAAGTTGAGCAGAGTCAATATCCGAAGCTGGAAGGATTTGGATGAGGCATTTGTGAAACAGTATCAGTATAATTTGGATATGGTTCCAAATCTTACCCAGTTGCAGACAATGTCTCAGATTGCTAAAGAAGGGTTCAAAGAGTACGCCCAGAGGTGGTGTCAGCTTGCTGCTCGAGTGCAACCTCCCCCGTTGGAAAATGAAATGGCATATATGTTTATGGGAACGCTGCAAGGGGTGTTTATTGAGAGACTGGCATCTTGTTCGGCAACGAAGTTTAATGACATTGTGATTGCTGGGGAAAGGGTTGAAACTCTTATGAAAATGGGGAAGATTCAAGACACTAGCGCAAGTAGCTCAAGTGGTGTGAAAATGGCTTTCAGTGGACCTCCAAGAATAAGGGAGGGAGAGACTAATGTTGTGTACGGTCGAGGTCGGGGCCGCAGATACAGAGGATCCTATGAGCAGGTGGCCGCTGTCACCATCCCCACAGGTCCTGTGCAACAACAGCAACAGCCACAGCGCAATAACTATCAGCAAAGGCAAGCTCGTCCAGCTAACAAGGTGCTTGAAGCCATCCCAATGACATACACGACACTACTTCAGAGATTGTTGGAGTTGAATTTGGTTCAGTTGAGGACATTAGCACCACCTTCACCTGGAGAGCTTCCAGTGGGGTATGATGCTAATGCAAGATGCGCCTTTCATTCAGGAGCTCTCGGGCACTCAACAGAGAAGTGCAAGGCATTGCAGCATAAGGTCCAAGACCTGTTTGATTCGAAGGCGATCAACTTCGCACCGCCTCCAAATGTTACATCAAACCCCATTTCAAATCATGGAGGGTCCAGGATAAATGTCGTTGACAGTGGCAAGAGTTTGAATTTAATCTTGAATGTGGATGAAGTGAAGACTTCCTTGCTAGTCGTGAAAAGCATATTGTTGAAAGGGCAGGTTTTCCCAGGGTGTGATTATGACTGCGAGGGTTGTTTGAGTTCTGTTAATGGTTGTGGGGATTTGAAGGTTGGGTTGCAGTGTTTGATTGACGAGGGGTCGCTACAGTTTGACAAGGTTGTTAACTGAAATGGTTGTGTGTCTACAGTGACGATTTACTTTGACCCTGCCAAAGTTCCTGTCTGGAGAGAGCCGGTGACCATCTATGTTCCCGAAGTGAGTCCAGTGACCATTACTGTTCCGAGACCAGTCCCTTATGCTGATGACAAGGCCATCCCTTGGCACTATGGCTCGGACGTATACCTAGAAGGTCAAAAAATGGAAAGTCAAGCGGTGACAATTGACCTAACTGTTGTGAATGTCGGAGGAGTTGGGGGATTTACAAGGAGTGGGCGTCTCTTTGCTCCTCAAGCTCTTAGAGGTGATTCTGAAGCTGAAGTTGCTGCAAAGGCTAGGGGTAAACATATATCAACTGAAGAGGTGACAACTCCTGCTGCCGATCAGGGCACTTTTGAAAAGGAAGTCGAGGAATTCATGAGAATAATTAAGAAAAGCGACTATAAGGTGGTTGAACAACTGAATCAGACTCTGTCCAAGATATCCATTATGTCGTTGCTGATGTGTTCCCAAGCTCATCGAGAGACTTTGCTGAAAGTTTTGCAAATGGCGTATGTACCACAAGAGATAACTGTCAACCAATTGGAGGCTGTGGTAGGCAGCGTAAATGCCAGTCATGGGTTGGGATTCATAGATAGAGATCTCACTTCTGAAGGACGCAATCACAACAAAGCCTTGCATATCACCATGGAGTGTAAGGGTGTTGTTCTATCACACGTCCTGGTAGATACAGGCTCTTCTTTCAACGTGCTCCCTAAGAAGACCTTAATGAAGATGAACGTCGTTGTCATCATCTTGCGACCTAGTGATTTGATTGTGAAAGCCTTCGATGGGTCCCGAAGATCTGTGTTTGGGGAGGTAGAGCTACCTGTGAAGATTGGGTCTCAGATATTCAAGAGTACTTTCTATGTCATGGATATTCAACCCGCTTATAGTTGTTTGCTGGGACGTCCTTGGATTCACGTTGCTGGCGCAGTGACATCCACGTTGCATCAAAAGTTGAAGTATGTGGTAGACGGCCAGGTTATCACTGTGTGCGGAGAAGAGGATATTTTCGTAAGCCATTTGTCGACCTTCAAGTATGTAGAAATGGACGGGGAAATCCATGAGACACTTTGCCAAGCTTTTGAGACGGTCAATGTCAATAATTTGTCTCTAGCAATTCAGAGCAGTGAGAAGGAAGGGACTCATATCTACTCCTACAAGCAAGCTAGGGAGGTAGTTCAATCTGGAAATGCCCAAGGCTGGGGCAAGCTGTTGGAAGTGGAAAAGAAGGATGACAAGTTCGGTCTCGGATATCAACCTGGTCAGTCCAGCTGGTCTCATGGTAGTAAACCCATAATGTTCACTAGCGCTGGAATGCTCGACTACAACAATGTTTGTGCAACGGATGCCGATGGGGATAGTGACTGCGACTTGGATAACTGGATTCACCCATGCGTACCTGGGGAGGAGCTCCAGAACTGGTCTGCTGAAGATTTTGTTCAAGTTACTTGGCAGTCAAAGTAATTTTCTTTGTTTCCATTTTTATCATACTGCATGTCAAATCCTGCACTCTGCCCAAGGTGCATGGATCCATATGTAGGGCCACCATGTTTTTAATGCATTATACTTTTTCCCTGAAATAAAGGACATTTTTTCAAGCAAATAGTGTTCTCTTTCTTTCGTTTTAAAATTTTTCACAAAGCAAATAAAATGACAATGTTTTTTCTTTCCAGTGTTTTTGTGTATTGGCTTCTTCTTTGAGAAATCCCGATTATGAAATAAGCACATCTTGTGCAGTGTTGATCATTTGGATTCCTGTGACAACGTTCCTGTTATGACTATGCATGACTTCGACAATCCTATCTACCAAGCTGATGAAGGGGTTGAGGAAGACTGTGAACTCCTGGAAGAATTGGTCAGGTTGTTGAAACAAGAGGAAAGGGTCATTCAGCCTCATCAAGAGGAAATATAGATCATCAACATTGGGTCCGAGGATGTAAAAAGAGAGATAAAGATTGGGGTCAGTCTGCAGGCCGAGGTAAAGAAGGAGTTGATTGGTATGTTGCGTGAATATGTGGATATCTTCGCTTGGTCGTATCAGGATATGCCAGGGCCGGATACTGACATTGTTGTGCACAAGCTGCCACTAAAGGAAGACTGTCCTCCCGTGAAACAAAAGTTGAGAAGAACTAGCCCTGATATGGCTATAAAGATCAAGGAGGAAGTTCAGAAGTAGTGGGATGACAGGTTCCTTGCTGTGACCAGTTACCCACCTTGGGTAGATAACATCGTGCCTGTACCGAAGAAAGATGGAAAGGTCCGGATGTGCGTCGATTATACAGAGCAAGTCCAAAGGATGACTTTCCATTACCTCACATTGATGTGCTGGTAGATAACACCTCTCAGTTCTCGGTATTTTCTTTCATGGATGGCTTCTCCGGGTATAATCAGATCAAGATGGCACCGGAAGACATGGAGAAAACGACGTTCATTACCCCGTGGGGTACATTCTGTTACAAGGTTATGCCCTTTGGATTGAAGAATGCCGGGGCAACGTATCAACGGGCTATGGTAACATTGTTCCACGATATAATACACAAAGAAATTGAGTGCTATGTGGACGACATGATTGCCAAGTCCAGGGACAAAGAAGAGCATTTGGTCAATCTCAAAAAGTTGTTTGATAGATTGATAAAGTACAGATTGAGGTTGATAAAGTGCACTTTCGGAGTGCGTTCCGGTAAGTTGCTGGGTTTCATTGTTAGTCAAAGAGGAATCGAGGTAGATCCCGCAAAAGTAAAAGCAATACAAGATATGCCTGCACCGAAAACAGAAAAAGAAGTGCGTGGGTTTTTAGGGAGGTTGAACTACATTTCTCGGTTTATATCTCATCTAACTACTACATGCGAGCCAATATTCAAATTGTTGAGAAAGAGCAAACGATCAGGTGTAATGAGGACTGTCAAAGAGCCTTTTAAAAAATAAAAGAATATTTGCAGGAGCCTTAGATTATAATGCCTCTAGTTCCAAGACGACCACTTATCATGTACTTGACTGTGTTAGAAGGGTCGATGGGGTGTGTTCTAGGCCAACATGACGAGTCTGGTAGAAAAGAGCATGCTATTTACTACCTTAGAAAAAATTTTACCGACTGTGAATCCCGTTATTCGCTGCTCTAGAAAACTTGATGCGCTTTGGTATGGACTGCTCACCGACTGAGGCAGTACATGTTGACCCATACCACACTGCTAATCTCAAAAATGGACCCCGTCAAGTACATTTTTGAGAAACCAACATTAACCGGAAGGGTTGCAAGGTGGAAAATGATCTTAACAGAGTACGAAATACAATATACTTCCCAGAAAGCCATCAAAGGAAGTGTATTGTCGGATTATCTTGCACAACAACCGCTTGAAGACGACTATCAACCGATGAAGTTTGATTTCCCTGATGAGGACATCGTGTACCTCCAGGAAAGAAATTGCAAGGAACAACTTCCAGAGGAGGGACAAGACCCTGAATCCAAATGGAAGTTGATGTTTGATGGGGAGGTCAATATTAACGGACGTGGAGTTGGTGTTGTTCTTATCACTCCCGAAGGTGTTCACTTTCCCTTCGCTGCCAGAATTACTTTTGGCTGCACCAATAATGATGCGGAATACGAGGCGTGCATAATGGGAGTAGAGGAGACTATTAATCTTCGGATTAAGACCCTCGATATATTCGGAGATTCAGCCCTCGTTATCAATCAGATTACCGGCAAGTGGTATACACATCAAGAGCACTTAAATCCTTATAGGGATTACGCCAGAAGACTGTTGACGTTCTTCACAACGGTTAAGCTTCAGTACATACCACAAGATGAGAATCAATTTGCCGATGCATTGGCTACACTTTCTTCGTCCATCAAAGTCTTGTGTTGGAACTATGTGCCCAGGATTGACATTTCCAGGCTTGACACACCAGCTTATGCTTTCTCTGTAGATGCAGTGTCTGATGAGAAACCTTGGTACTTTGATATCAAGCTTTTCCTTAAAAAACAAGAATACCCAGTTGGGGCATCATCCAATGACAAGAAGACCTTGAGAAGACTTGTTGCTAGCTTCTTCTTGAATACAAATGGGGTTTTGTATAAGAGGAACTTTGACATGGTCTTGCTCAGATGCGTGGATATACACGAAGCAAGCCTGTTAATGCAAGAAGTTCACGAGGGATCTTTCGGTACTCATGCAGGAGGACATGCAATGGCTAAGAAGTTATTGAGATCAGGGTATTATTGGCTAACAATGGATGCAGACTATTGTTCGTACGCCCGTAAATGCCACAAGTGCCAAATATATGCAGACAAGGTGCATGTTCCTCCTAGCCCGCTCAATGTCATGTCATCTCCTTGGCCCTTTTCTATGTGGGTCATTGATATGATCGGGAAGATAGAGCCTACTGCTTCAAACGGTCATCGTTTCATCTTGGTTGCGATTGATTACTCACCAAATGGGTTGAAGAAGCATCTTATGCCAATGTCACTCGTCAAGTGGTATCCAGATTTCTAAAAAGAGACATCATTTGCAGATACGGAGTGCCCGAGCAAATCATCACTGATAATGGTTCCAACTTAAACAACAAGATGATGGCAGAGCTGTGTCGGGACTTTAAGATTCAACATCACAATTTTTCTCCTTACCGGCCAAAGATGAATGGCGCGGTAGAGGCGGCTAACAAGAAAATTAAGAAGATTGTGCAGAAGATGGTTGTCACTTACATATATTGGCATGATATGTTACCATTCGCGCTGCATGGGTATCGAACGTCAGTCAGGACGTCAACTGGGGCAACGCCTTTCTCATTGGTATATGGCATGGAGGCAGTCTTGCCTGTTGAGGTGGAAATTCCTTCATTGCATGTGATGATGGACGTGAAGCTTGATGAGGATGAATGGGTACGTTTCCGATACAGTCAGTTGTGCCTAATTGAGGAAAAGAGATTAGCGGCTATCTGTCATGGTCAACTTTATCAGAGGAGAATGAAGCGAGCATTCGACCAACGAGTACGTACTCGGTAGTATCAAGTAGGTGAGCTGGTGCTCAAGAGGATCATTCCTCCAGGTTCAGATCAAAGGGGAGAGTGGACCCCAAACTACGAAGGCCCATTCATAGTAAAGAAAGTTTTCTCAGGTGGGGCGCTGATGCTCACCACTATGGATGGAGAATATTTCCAGTCTCCTGTTAACTTGGACGCAATTAAAAAATACTTCGCATAAAAAGACCCACTGGATACAAAAACAGAATTAAAGTCCAGGCAAGAAAAGGGCATCCTGGCGAGCTAAAAACAGAATAAAAAGCTCGGGCAAAAATTTGGGAAAACGAATAAAAAAATGTACACCCGCTGAGTTGAAAAGCCACATCGGACAGCTCAGGCAAAAAAGGGTATCCCGGTGGATTGAAAACCCGAAAGGGCGATCCACGCAAAACAAGGGAATAAGCGAACAATTGCGATCCAAGTAATCTGAACCAAATCACCATTTTGCGTAGTCTGACAATACTAGAAGGATAGGAATCAGTCCCCTCATCTTCTTCAGAAAGCAAAGGCAAGAACAGAAAGTCTTGAAGACATGTCGGTCATAGCAGGAAGGAAACTCATTGGAATGTCGTGTACATTGTGTCGCTCCCACCTGATGACACCTGGTCAGAAGGGGTACAAACGTGAACGGTCGGCGAAAAGGAGAAGAACACACAAGGGTGAACTGAGAAGAAAAGAGTCGCCAGTTAGGCATTTTTATCCCGAAGGAAAGGTAATGCTGCATAGACCTAGAAAGATATGGATAAGACGGTTGTGAACCAGAGAAACTGAGAAAGGGGGTTGGTTACAACCTGGGAAGGTATTAGCACCCAGATTGTCCGTCGTACTCGACGGGATCCACGCTTAAAAGATTTGTGTTTTAAAGGGGTAGTGTCAGTGCAATCTGTGTATCAAGGCTGGAAAGAATGCAAGTGTCAGTGCTAGAAGAAAGTGAAGTGAAATATGTGAAGTGTCAGTGCTAGAACAGGAGTGCAAAGCTCAAGATAATGAGGCTTAAAGGATAATGCTGGAAGAGGGGGGAATATATAGAGACTTTTGTTCGATAACCGTTAAGTTATGCCTACGTATCCTCTCGTGCAATGAGGAAGTCAGAACACCGTAGTTCGACTCAAAGAGACTGAAAGAGTTTGACTTGTGAACTACTTACTTGTCCATGCTCAAGTGTATGACCTGTCTGGCTCAGGTGCAAACTGTCTTGCTTCAGACGGAAGAAGCGAGTTCTAGTTTATGAATGAATGAGATGAGAAAAGAATCCCGGAGGAGACGATTATTCTTTGTTTTTTTTGTATTTTCAACCTTTTATTGCTTTTTGATTTGTCATAAGTTAATGAGCTTAAGCCTAAACCAAGGGTTAGTAAACTCATCACATCTTCCCTCTGATTAGGGGTAATGAGAATACTTTAAGTATAAAGTGAGCACCTCACACTTAATCACCATGATGTAAGATTAAGATCATTAGCCTATTTATGATTATTTAGATGTTTTTTTGGAGTTTTTGTTTGGTGTTAAGTAATGAGTTTAAGCCATAATCAAGGATTTAATGGACCCATTACACCATCCTAATAGAAGGATAATAGATGAGAACATTTAAGCTGAGGAAGGCTCCTCAACTTAATCCATGATTAGGGATTAACCTCATGACAAAACAAAACCTTTATTAAATGGATTTTAGTTAATGGTAAGATTAAGAAGTGGATTTTATGGTTGGTAAGACAACTTGAGGGGGACTTGTCCATTAACACTAGGGTTAGTCCTTCTTAACCAATTAAGGAAGAATTAGAACCCTAATACAAGGCCCAAGTTACAAGCTTGGTGTCTTAGTGATTATTAGATGGATTTATTAAGAGATTTAAACACATTAAAGGTTTAACACTTAGGATTAAAGTTATACACTCCATCCTAAGAGAAGGATGCAGGCATAATCTTAATCACAAAGCCTTAAAACCTTAATGGTTTAGTCCCTGATTAAGAGATGAGAAGAGAGACACAAAAGATGACACAAAGGTAAAACTAATGGGGGAACTAATCAAACCCTAATTGTTAACATTCTTAGGTATTCCTAGGGTTTATGAGGCTTGCAAGAGATCTTCAAGGAAAAGCCACCATGGAAGAAACAGGGTGAAAGAAGGAGAAGCAAGAAGAAACAAGACAACTTACTTCACTTAAGAAGATAAGTTGCTTGAAGAAAGAAAGTGAAGAGGGGACATGAATGAGAAAGCTCACTCTAATACACAAGTAAAAAAATCAGCAAAGATGCATAAAAGGGATGAGAAGAGGTTATGAGAAGTGAAGGCAAATTCACTTCTCAAACACTTACCACCTGAAAAGTTAGCAAAGGAAATGAAATGAAAAGAAAAGGATGCAGGGATGCAAACCAAAATCAAAAGCACAATCATGATGCAAATGATGCTATGAGATGGTATGAAAGCATGTCAAGAGATGAGGATGATCATACAAGCAATGAAGATGCAAATGAGACATGAAAGAAACATGAAAGTTCATGAAAACTTATGAAATGCAATGGATGCATAACATGGCAAATGGATGATGCAATGATCAAACATGATTACAATATGCCCTAAGATGTCTTATATGTCATTTGGATGCACAAAATGTCATGGCAAGTTCATGTATGCAAGCATATGAAGAATGAATGCAAATGAAAGCAAAGATTAGGGTTTACATACAATATGCAATGCATAATTCAAAATCAGAAGCAAATGACATGATAAAAAATTGAAAATGGGATCAAGGGGACCCTAAACCTATACAAGTTCACTTCCCAAAGGAGGAGGCCTAAATCTTAACCTAATGGAAGTTATGATTTTCCTAAGTTTGCTAGGGTTTTAGGATGCATCAAAAGGAAAAATACAAAACAAATTGAAAATGAAAGATAAATTCATTCCCATTTTATCATAGAAACTACATGATATAAGGAATGCAATGCAAAAAGAACCATCATCAAACTCTTCATGGTTAGGCAGAAAGGAGTTTTCTAAGTTAGGGTCAAAATATTGACTTTTTAGAACCCTAAATCCAAAGAAAAATGTCAAAATAGGTCAAGAACCAAAAAGAAATTTGTGTGAAGGGTTTGATAATGTTTCTAAATGTTTTAAAAAGTTCTCTGAAATTTTTTTGGAATTTTTAGAAACTTAAAAGCTATTTTAATTAATTAATTCCCATTAATTAATTAAAATAAATATTTAAATATTTTAAAAATACGAATTTTATGCAAAAGATAAAATAAAAATTATTTTCAGGATAAGAAAAATATTTGAAGGGGAAATGCAAAATATAAAAAATTTTGAAAGTGTTTTGCTATTTTTAATAAAATGTACAAAGAAATGCAATTAAAATGAAATTAAATTGAATTAAAATGGAAGTATGCTGATCTAGTGGTCCAGATTCAAATAAAAAGGGGAGGGAATTGACTTCGCGCGCAATCCAAAGGCCAGAATTCAAACTTCACTAATTAAGATTAAAACCCTAATGTGAGCCCTAATCACCTTCAAGTGACCAGAACAGTGTTCCGATCATCTTCTCCGGCTAGCCTCTCACTCAATCTCCCTCAATACGCAACCCCAGGCCCTTAAACTCTCCAGAAATGATCCTCACATCAACCCCAACAAGAATCACACAACAAAAATAATTTATTCATCACCAAGAACATGAATCGAAGCAAAACGGAAAACATAACAGAAATTTCAGAAGCTTGTGAAATGCTTAAAACTCAACCATTTTCGAAACAAAACATATCATGGTAATCAGGGGAACACATAGAATCATTATATAACATAAAATGAAGGTTCTGAAAAAATGAATGCCATGGCTACCTGAAACGAAGCTTTAGACCTAGGAGCTTTCTGGGCAGTTCTTTGCCTCAAATCAACTCCAATGACTCCCCTCAAGAGCTTGCAATGCTTGTTTGGAGTTTAAATGGCCTCAAAATGAAGTTGGCAGAAGTTCAGTTCAAGGGATGTGAAAATCGTATTTTGGATATGGTGAGTTTCGAGCAAAATGAAGGGTGGGGAATGATCAATGATGAGTGTGTAGTTGAATGGTGGAAAAAGTTTTGATGTTTGTTGGCTGCGTTATGAGATTCGATATCTTTTGCAAATTTTGGGGATTTTGTGTATGTTGAGGATTCTCAAGTATTAGGCTGCCATGTTATGTGCTTTGGCTTGGTTTTGATCCACATGATAAGCTGTGATAGGTCAGAGGGTGGGTGGTGGCCTATGTTGATTGGTATGGGGCAAAATGCATAAAGTCAAGAGTTGGTGTACTTGAGGTATGGGAACATGGCAGGCCAAGGACAATGAGGTGTCCTGCACAGCTAGCTTTCGGGAGGTCCATGGGATCAGTTTTGAGGCAAGGCAGCAAGAGAGAAGAAAGTTATGGGGTGTTTTGCAAATTATGAATGTTTTGGCCCCGTTGAGAAATCTTAATAATCAAGGCATGAAACTTGGAATTTCTTTGGGAAATTCTGAATTTTATGTCATGTATGATGTTTGTGTAATGGTTAGAAGTCAAAATGAGGTCACAAAATGCTTTGGCAAGTGTTTTTGAAAACTTCCCTCTTGGGTGCATAAGTGAAATTTTGTGATTTTTTCCAACTTTGCAAGGCCATAACTTGAGTTCTATGATGAATTAGATCAAGTTCTTGTACTTTTTGAAAAGGGAATGATCCAATATACAACTTTCATGACCAAGAATTTTTCATTTGAAGCATTTCTGAATCAAAAAGAGGAGGTTGAAAAACTTTCCCAAAATGGCAAGTTTGCATTACAAGTCACTTTCCCAAAATGGCAAGTTTGCATTACAAGTCACTTTCCCAAAATGGCAACTTTGCAAATGGCTTGAAATTCTTCAATTTTGTGAACTTCTAACTTCTTCTAAGATCAAATAAAGATCATATACACTCAAAATGATGGAGAAGGCCCATTGGTTGGATGATTGGGGGCCTTAGATGCCCTGATTTTGCACTAATTTGCTCAAGAAGTCATCTATTGATCAGATGTCTTCCCCATTGAATTTCTTCATGAAAATTGGTATGCATGATCCTTATAACATATAGAGACCAAAACCCTAATTCTAGGTCATCTGTGCAGTTAATCATGGCTTTGCTTCCATGCCTTTCTCAGTTCTTGTGAATTTTTTACTTCCCTGCTCTTGGGAGGATATAATATGATGCTTGAACATACATGGACCCTCTTGAGATGGTTGAAGACCTTTGGAGTGGCTCAAATAGCTCAGGGCTTGCTCAAATCACAAACCCTAGATGCATATGACTTTGAAACCATGCAGTGGAGCAAAAAATGCAATATGAGATAATATGATTGAACTCATGCAAATGAAAAGATCACAAGCCATGGTGAAATGAGTGAGGGCAAATTTGGGGTGTTTACACATTGCCATTAGGATAATTTCTTTTCTCATTTTTTAGTAGCTACCTCTTTCCAGGTAGTTTCTTCCTGATGTAAATGCTTGCCTATTCAGAGGCCATTCAATGAATGAATATTCAGTCAAAAAAGCCGTGTTGTGTTGTGTTTACTTTGTTTGCAAAAATTTCCTGAATTTTTGGCAAAAAGAGCATTGCATATGAAACATGTTGATTTTTCTATAAAAAAAATTGACATGATAGGGAAACAATTAAAGTTGTCTTTGAGTGTCGGGTGACAATGGATGAACAGATCATACCATGCAAATCCCTGGGGCACCTGTGTGTATACTGTTGTTGCAGGTTTTGCAGGGCGAAGGCGCACTTCCTCAAGCAGAGAATGCTCCCAAGTGAGCTATAGCAGTGAAATCCTTAGAAGAATTTCAAATCTAATCAAAGATGGTGCCCTCCCCAAGTGGTGGTTGTTCTTCACAAGAAAGACGGGGTTTCCCCAGTAGAGTTTAGACGAAATCTTCCCTAGCTGAGCTAGAGCTAGTGGAATCCTCAGCGGAGTTTCAAACCCAACCGAAGGGAGTTGTGGCGGTTAGAAGACGATTTGACTGGATATTCCCCAGCCGGGCCGGGAGGTCGTCTCTTCCTCGGAGTTCATGATTGATATGCAACCATCATTGAAATATTCCCAGCGAGTCCGCCAATTTATTTTTGGCCAATGTGACAAAGGCAGTGCAGACATCTGTTCATGTTGCATCCCTCAACCAAGTGTTTCCAGGAGATCTTGATTATTTTCCCAGTGGTATCCCAAGGTTAATAGAACAGTTTTTCTCCCCAAGCGGAGTCAGCAATAAAGTTTTCCCAGCAAGTAACTGAATGCCTAATTTCCCCACAGATTTGGAATTTTCATAATTCTTTCCCCAGTCGGAGTCGTGACCAAGTTTATTCCTCAGCCGAGTCTGAAGACGGTTAATCCCCGCAGAGTTCATGTTTGGTTTTCACTCCCATCATCGAAATATTCCCCAGAGAAGCTGCCAGTCTATTTTGGCCATGTGATAATACAAGCCGTCATTCATATCCCCAGTCAGAGTTAGGCATCATTGAAGCCTCTTGACCAGGTTCCCCTGCAGAGTCGGGATCACTGTTGCCAACCAGGGTATCTGTTTTGTGCTCGTCTGCATCTCCTGGCACTCGTCTGTGTTGTGTATCCGTTTTGTGCTCGTCTGCATTTCTTGGCACTCGTCACTGTTGGATATCCGTTTGTTACTCGTCCGCATCTCCTGGAACTCGTCGGTGTTGGGTATCCGTTTTGTGCTCGTCTGCATCTCCTGGCACTCGTCGGTGTTAGGTATCCGTTTTGTGCTCGTTCGCATCTCCTAGCACTCGTCTGTGTTGGGTATCCGTTTTGTGCTCGTCTGCATTTCCTAGCACTTGTCTGTGTTGGGTATTCGTTTTGTGCTCGTCTACATTTCCTGGCACTCGTCGGTGTTGGATATTTGTTTTGTGCTCGTCTGCATCTTCTGGTACTCATCGGTGTTGGGTATCCGTTTTGTGCTCGTATGCATTTCCTGGCACTCGTCGGTGTTGGATATCCGTTTTGTACTCGTCTGCATCTCCTAGCACTCGTCGGTGTTGGGTATCCGTTTTGTGCTCGTCTGCATCTCCTAGCACTCGTCGGTGTTGGGTATCCGTTTTTGTGCTCGTCCGCATTTCCTGGCACTCGTCTGTGTTGGGTATCCGTTTTGTGCTCGTCTGCATCTTCTGTCACTCGTCGGTGTTGGGTATCCGTTTTGTGCTCGTCTGCATCTTCTGGCACTCGTCGGTGTTGGGTATCCGTTTTGTGCTCATCCACATCTCCTGGCACTCGTCTGTGTTGGGTATCCGTTTTGTGCTCGTCTGCATTTCCTAGCACTCGTCGGTGTTGGGTATCCGTTTTGTGCTCGTCCGCATCTCCTGGCACTCGTCTGTGTTGGGTATCCATTTTGTGCTCGTCTGCATTTCATGGAACTCGTCTGTGTTGGGTATCCTTTTTGTGCTCGTCTGCATTTCCTGGCACTCGTCGGTGTTGGATATTCGTTTTGTGTTCGTCTGCATTTTCTGGCACTCGTCGGTGTTGGGTATCCGATTTGTGCTCGTCTGCATTTCCTGGCACTCGTCCTGCGTAGCTGGCTTTCGGGAGGTCCATGGGATCAGTTTTGAGGCAAGGCAGCAAGAGAGAAGAAAGTTATGGGGTGTTTTGCAAATTATGAATGTTTTGGCCCCTTTGAGAAATCTTAATGATCAAGGCATGAAACTTGGAATTTCTTTGGGCAATTCTGAATTTTATGTCATGTATGATGTTTGTGTAATGGTTAGAAGTCAAAATGAGGTCACAAAATGCTTTGGCAAGTGTTTTTGCAAACTTCCCTCTTGGGTGCATAAGTGAAATTTTGTGATTTTTTCCAACTTTGCAAGGCCATAACTTGAGTTCTATGATGAATTAGATCAAGTTCTTGTACTTTTTGAAAATGGAATGATCCAATCTACAACTTTCATGACCAAGAATTTTTCATTTGAAGCATTTCTGAATCAAAAAGAGGAGGTTGAAAAACTTTCCCAAAATGGCAAGTTTGCATTACAAGTCACTTTCCCAAAATGGCAACTTTGCAAATGGCTTGAAATTCTTCAATTTTGTGAACTTATAACTTCTTATAAGATCAAATAAATATCATATACACTCAAAATGATGGAGAAGACCCTTTGGTTGGATGATTGGGGGCCTTAGATGCCCTGATTTTGCACTGACTTGCTCAAGAAGTCATCTATTGATCAGATGCCTTCCCCATTGAATTTCTTCATGAAAATTGGTATGCATGATCCTTATAACATATAGAGACCAATAGAAACAAGAATGACCAAAAAATTTGGAGTTATGGCCTCTGAAACCAAAACCCTAATTCTAGGTCATCTGTGTTGTTAATCTTAGCTCTGCTTCCATGCCTTTCTCAGTTCTTGTGATTTTCTGACTTCCCTGCTCTTGGGAGGATATAATATGATGATTGAACATACATGGACCCTCTTGAGATGGTTGAAGACCTTTGGAGTGGCTCAAATAGCTCAAGGATTGCTCAAATCACAAACCCTAGATGTAGATGACTTTGAAACCATGCAGTGGAGAAAAAAATGCAATATGAGATAATATGATTGAACTCATGCAAATGAAAAGATAACAAGCCATGGTGAAATGAGTGAGGTAAAATTTGGGGTGTTTACAGCTGCCCCTATTCAAACATGAGTTAGCTGTGCAGGATGTAAGCGACGGCTTAACAGGCAAACAAGATAACTTGTGGTTGAATACCAAAGACAGTCCAAAATTTGCACTCACTGGTTATGAAGAAGAAATGGGATATAGATTGTAAAAGAATATAAAGTATGATTATAAAGTGCGGGCGACGGAGGACGACCGTCGGGAAGAGGACGACTGTCGGGGATGAAGCAATGACGGGGACGACCGACATGTTGGGGAAATAAAAAGATCATGATGGGGGACGACCATCAAATACAATAAAAATCTATGGGGATTATAGATAAAGTCAATGATGGGGAAGACCATCGGATTAATGAAATAAAAGGTGAAGGACGATCACCTAGCAGGGGACGGCTGCTCTGTTGGGGGTAAGATGAGGGACGGTCATCTATTGGTGAAGGACGATCACCTGTCAAGGTACGGTTGCCGAAAGTATCACGACGTAGGACGAATGCCGGATAGAGAAGGTCAACGATGGGGACGGCCATCGGATAAGCATGATGAAGGAATATCATCAAGAGGTGAAGGACGATCACCTAGTAGGGTACGGCTGCTCTTGGGGTTTATTGTTAATGCTATTATTTTATGATTGGCATTATGTTTGGTAAAACTAATATGGCTGGAAAATATTGAATAAGAAGTTCCATATGTTAAATTAACATGGTATAGATTCTGGAAGAACATGTCAAACATGATGTCCTGACATGGTGGCACAGATAAATGTGGTTATAATAATTGGAAGATGTCAAAGATGTTGAAACATCTGCAAATGTCATGGCAAAATTACTATCATATGTTACAGACAGATGTCAAAGAAGATGTTGAAACATCTGCAAATGTCATGACAGAATTACTGTCATATGTTACAGACAGATGTTGAAACATCTGCAAATGTCATGACAGAATTACTGCCATATGTTACAGACAGATGTCAAAGAAAATGTTGAAACATCTGCAACTGTCATGACAACATTACTGTCATGTGTTACATATAGACCAGATGTTGTGACACTGTCAAACAGAGTAACAGTTAATGAACTTAAGTCAAGATATCAGGATGTCACACCAGATGTTGTGACATTGTCAAACAGAGTAACAGTTAAGGAACTTAAGTCAAGACATCAGGATGTCACACCAGATGTTGGGACATCGTAAACCTGCTACCAGACCTAAATGATGCGTAACAGAACTGAGTAAATTCAGGGGAATCTATCTAGAATTAATTGGAAAGAGATAAGCAATACAAGGTGCATCTTTAGGGAGATTAGTTATCTGATTTCAGTATAACAGAATAACTAATTCACCTTGAATTAAGGAGGTAACAAACTAACTAACCCTAATTCAAGGTGATGACAGTGGGATTTATCAGATCTGAATTATGCAGAATATTCTGGAGATATTATGCAATCATATGTGGCGCTGATTTAAAGGGTGCTGATTTAGAAGATCTTAAAGACTCAATTTAAATTGAATACAAATATTGAAAAATATAGAGTTTCTATATTTAGAGATATTTTAGGAGTTTTTAGATTTGAAGATCTTTTGGTATATTTGTAGCAGATTTTTTCTGCATATTTGTAGCAGCTATTGCTGTGATTGTTTAGGCCCAAATCTAGTTGGGAATAGGTTATAAAAGAAACCATGTAACCTAGTTTAGAATCAACCCAATCAACCGAAAATGTAAACCTTATTAGGGTTGTGCTCTGGTGGCAGCCGTGCGTAACAAGTAACTCTATTATGGCTGTTTCACCTGTGATTCTCGAAGCTTGTAAGCAAGAGAAGTATTGTACTTAACTGAAGCTGCTAAGCAAGGTTAAGTTGTTGTCATGGAAGCATGGATTCTATTTATGAATTGTTGTAGGTATGAAGTCGTCAATATCAGCAACTAAGAGTTGAGAACTGTGAGACATCACTGAGGTGATTGGAAGTGAGGATGAGTTTCTCATATTTAGGAGTTCCTAAGTAGAAGTTGCATTGGTAGTGATTAAGTGAGAAGACTGTAAACTGTAGGTGTTTGCTGAGAAGTCTTTGAATTAATACTACATAGTGGATTTCCTTCCTGGCTTGGTAGCCCCCAGAGTAGATTGATTTGATCGAACTGGGTTAACAATTCTGATGTGTTCTTTATATCTCTTCTATTTTATGTTTTATACAGTACCTGAACTGAATGTCCTATCAGATGTCACAACATCCTGAAGTATGTTTGACTTTGATATATCAGAATTATTTAAGTACTGATATGTATGCCTTACCATGTTTATAAGTAACAGATAAGATGTCTCAACATCATATTCGACATCTGAGTCTGTCATACCAGAATTTCATTTATCATGACATAGGACGAATGTCAGATAACAAGATCAACGACGGGGACGGACATTGGATAAAATGATGAAGGACGATCATCAAAATGGTGAAGAACAATCACCTAGCAGGGTACGGCTGCTAAAATATCACGACATAGGACGAATGTCGGATAGGAAGGGGCTCCAATAAATAGAGACTCCGCTGGGGATGATGAAGGACGATCATCAAAAGGTGAAGGACGATCACCTGGCAGGGTACGGCTGCCGGAAGTATCATGACATAGGACGAATGTCAGATAGAAAGGAGATAATTTATTGGGATCTGCTGGGGACTCTTCTGGGGAATGATAGACACAGACGAGCGTCTAACTTCAAGAAAGAAAAGGTATAAGGGTTTGACACAGTGTATAGATTAAAGATGCGGACGAGCACCCTTACGATACGGACGAGTATCGGTAGAAACAAACACGGATGCATGTTCAGAGATGATGGTACGGACGAGTACCATCTGGTTAACAAAGAACACGGACGAGTGTCGACTCTGAGGGGAAATAAGTGTGTATACAAAATACGAACGAGTTTCTGTATGAGTAAGAAAGTGTGAGTGAGACACAGATGAGTGCTCAACTCGTTGGGGAGAGTAAGATACAGACGAGTATCATAAGAGGAAGTGTATAAGTTATGAATTTATAAATATAAAAGGTGTTTGACGGCCTGTGGGGATAGGATGACACGGACGAGTGTCTGGAAAGTATAATAAGCAAGGTTTTAGGCAACTGTGCTGGGGATATGACATAGACGAGTGTCAAGAAGTATCCGTTATGTGGAAGCATCTGTTTTATAGGAAAGGTCCTGGCGACTTTCTGGGGATAGATGACACGGACGAGTGCAAAAGGGAGCATGTATCTGTATTTTTGGGAATGTAAAGAAAATGCTTTGATATTCTGCCGGGGAATTTGAGTGGTATCCTATATGTTGTTGATGGTATGTCAGTATTCACAGGTGACTGATTCAAACATGGCTTGTGATTATGCAATATGTTTGATTTTTGCCGTAATGCTCCATATTAGACGGAATGCTACGCTCTGGGGGAGGATATGATGTGAATGCTATGATTATGCAAAAGATACCGATCCAGGATTCGGATCCCGTTTCCGTAGAGGTTTCTGGCTGATCTTGTTTTGAAAGAACATCCCAGTTGGAGATGAGAACATTGGTAGAACTGATATATGATTCTGCTCGGGGAAGTAGGCCATTGATAGACCTATCTTAATGATAAGGAGCCCAGCTGGGGTTTGCGGAAGCTTTTCGTTACTTTGTTGTAAAATCTTCAACATTGCTCTTCTGGATAGAGGTTGAGACTCTGCGGGGAGATGGCTCCCTGTTTAACACTCGGCCAGGAAGGAATGATCATTGAAAGATCTTCCTAGAGATGTCCATGAGGATCCTTCTGAGGATGAGGAACTCAGCTGGGGAGAAAGCATCTCTGGTGCTATTTGGAAGATGTGCTGAGTAAGCAGCTTGCTGGGAAAAAGCTCTCGTGCCACATGTCATACTTTGAATACCTGCAACCCTACTATGGCAAAGAAATGTACAAGTATCCCGAGGTATCCTTTACTGGATTCCATCATAGGAGTTTAGACACTCCCGGGAGCAAATATATTTCCTGTAAGCATATTGTTTAGAAAAGACACATTTGTATTTATGCGATCAAGACATCGGACATTTTTGCAAATAAAGATAAAATATACGCGACAACATGTGACTGAAAATCTGATTTTATTAATTTGTGCCCTGAATTGGCAAGTACAGTCAAAGAAACAGATCCCCTAAAATGAGGAGATTGTTACAAAATTGAGAAATAAAAAGATGCTGGCAATGTTGATGATGCTTCATTGAGCTTCCCTTTTGCTATGACTCGTATGACATTGACGTTCTTCTCATCTTTCTTTTCTGAAGAAGGTTGATTCTGACTGATGCTTTAACCTTTCGAAGCTTGCCATGTTGTAAGTGATACAGACGAATTCAGAATGCAGTTGTTCGCTTATTCCCTGATTTTGCGTGGATCGCCCTTCCGGGTTTTCAATCCATCGGGATACCCTTTTTTGCCTGAGCTGTCCAATGAGGCTTTTCAACTCATCGGGTGTACATTTTTTTTTATTTACCCTTATTTTTGCCCGAGTCTTTTATTCTGTTTTTTACTCGCCGGGATGCCCAATTTTGCCTGGACTTACATTCTGTTTTTATGTCCAGCGGGTCATTTTACGCGAAGTATTTTATAACTGCATCTGAATTTACAGGGGATAAGAAATTTTCACCATCCATAGTAGTGAGCATCAATGCTCCACCGGAGAAAACTTTCTTTACTATGAATGGACCATTGTAGTTTGGAGTCCACTTGCCCCTGTGGTATGTATGAGGAGGGAGGAGTCTTTTCAGCACAAGATCTCCTACTTGGTATTCCCGAAGCCTGACTTTTTGATCGAAGGCTTTCTTCATTCTTTTCTGATACAGCTACCCATGGCAGATTGCAGCTAATCTCTTTTCTTCGATCAGACTCAGTTGTTCGTACCGGGATCAGACTCATTCTGCTTCATTCAGTTTGACATCCATTAGTACCCGCAAGGAGGGTAATTCAACTTCAACAGGTAAAATTGCCTCCATACCATACACAAGCTGATACGGTGTTGCCCTAGTGGATGTTCTGATTGATGTACAGTACCCATGCAGGGAAAATGGTAACATTTCATGCCAGTCTTTGTAGGTGACCACCATCTTCTGCACAATCTTCTTGATATTCTTGTTAGCTTCCTCTACAGCGCCATTCATCTTTGGCCTGTAAGGAGAAGAATTGTGGTGTTGGATCTTGAAGTCCCGGCATAGTTCTGCCATCATTTTATTGTTTAAGTTGGAACCATTATCAGTAATGATTCGCTCGGGCACTCCATACCGACAGATGATGTCTCTCTTCAGGAATCGGGCTACCACTTTCCTGGTGACATTTGCATACGAAGCTGCTTCAACCCACTTGGTGAAATAGTCAATGGCTACCAGGATGAATCTGTGGCCATTTGAAGCAGTTGGTTCAATCTTTCCAATCATGTCAATGCCCCACATGGCAAAGGGCCGAGGTGAAGACATCACATTCAAAGGGTTGGGAGGCACATGCACTTTATTCGCATAAATCTGGAATTTATGACACTTCCTTGCATAGGCACAACAGTCTGCATCCATTGTGATCCAATAATAGCCTGACCTAAGCAACTTTTTAGCCATAGCATGCCTTCCAGCATGGGTACCAAAAGACCCTTCGTGCACCTCGTGCATCAGCAAATCTGCCTCTGTCTTATCAACGCATCTGAGAAGTACCATATCAAAGTTTCTCTTGTACAAGGAACCATCAGCATTCAGGAAGAAACTACCAGCTAGCCTTCTTAATGTCTTCTTATCATTGGAAGATGCCCCAGGTGGGTATGTTTGATCCTCCAAGAAGCATTTGATGTTGTAGAACCACGGCTTTTCATCTTTAGCAAGGTCTGCTGAGAACACATATGTTGGTCTATCAAGTCTGGATACTGATATCCGAGGCACAAAGTTGGCAGCTTGAACTTTGATCATGGATGAAATGGTAGCCAGAGCATCTGCAAACTGATTTTCATCTCGAGGGATATACTCAAGCTTGACTGTAGTGAAGAAAGTCGGTAATCTCCTTGTATAGTCCCGGTATGGAATCAGATGATCCTGGTGAGTGTACTATTTGTCGTTGGTTTGATTGATTACCAGAGCTGAATCTCCAAATACAGTTAGAGTCTTGATCCTAAGGTCAATGGCTTCCTCAAGACCCATAATACAAGCCTCGTATTCAACTTCGTTGTTAGTGCAGTTAAAGGTGAGCTTTGCCGAGAAAGGCATGTGAACTCCCTTAGGTGTAATGAGTACTTCACCAACACCACGACCATTCATATTAACAACCCCATCAAACATCATAGTCCATTCTTCTTCTGGGTCAGGCCCTTCAGTGTGAATAGGCTCTTCATGATCTTTTGCTTTTATGAACATGATGTCTTCATCAGGGAAGTCAAATCTCATAGGCTGGTAATCATCAATGGGTTTCTCAGCAAGATAATCAGACAACACACTGCCCTTGATGGCTTTTTGAGATGTGTATTGAATGTCGTATTCTGTGAGAATCATTTGCCATCTTGCAACCCGTCTGGTAAGCGCTGGCTTCTCAAATATGTACTTAACTGGGTCCATCTTTGAAATCAATAAAGTGGTGTGGGTCAACATATACTGCCTTAGTTGGCGAGCAGCCCACGCTAAAGCACAACAAGTTTTCTCGAGCAGTGAATAATGTTGTTCACAGTCGGTAAACGTTTTGCTTAGGTAGTAAATTACATACTCTTTTCGACCAGACTCGTCATGCTGGCCCAGCACACACCCCATTGATCCTTCTAATACTGTCAATTACATTATTAGAGGTCTTCCTTCAACTGGAGGCATAAGAATTGGAGGCTTTTGTAAGTATTCCTTGATTTTGCCAAAAGCCCTCTAGCAGTCTTCGTTCCACCTGACCGTTTGTTCTTTTCTTAACAACTTGAACAAGGGTTCACAGGTTGCTATAAGGTGAGATATGAACCTTGAAATGTAATTCAATCTACCTAAGAACCCCCGAACTTCTTTTTCGATCTTCGGTGCAGGCATTTCTTGAATGGCTTTGACTTTGTCAGGGTCAACTTCTATCCCTTTCTCACTTACGATAAATCCCAACAGCTTACCGGACCGCACCCTGAATGTACATTTGTTGGGGTTTAGCTTCAGTTGGTATTTCCTCAGACGCTTGAAGAGCTTCAACAGATTCACCAGGTGATCTTCTTCTGTGAGGGACTTGGCAATCATGTCATCCACATAACATTCAATTTCCTTGTGGATCATGTCATGGAATAATGTTACCATAGCCCGTTGATAAGTGGCACCATCATTCTTCAGTCCGAATGACATCACGTTATAACAGAATGTGCCCTAGGGTGTGATGAAAGTTGTCTTCTCCATGTCTTTAGGTGACATATTGATCTGATTGTATCCTGAAAATCCATCCATGAAGGAGAATACCGAGAACTGAGTCGTATTGTCGACCAATACATCAATGTGAGGTAAAGGGAAGTCATCTTTCGGGCTGGCTCTGTTCAGGTCCCGGTAATCCACACATATCCTCAACTTGCCATCCTTCTTAGGCACAGGTACAATGTTAGCAACCCACAGCGGATAGCTAGTTACAACAAGGAAACCGGCATCCCACTGTTTTTGTACCTCTTCTTTTATCTTCATTGCCATATCTGGGCGAGTACGGCGCAACTTCTGTTTTACTGGTGGACAATCTTCTTTCAGAGGCAGCTTGTGCATAACAATGTCGGTGTCCAGCCCTGGCATATCCTGATAAGACCAAGCAAAAACATCCACATATTCCCGAAGCATGTCGATCAGTTTCTCTTTCACTGAATCTTGCAGGCAGGCCCCGATCTTAACTTCTTTCAAGTCTTCCTCCGTACCAAGATTAACCGTTTCAACCTCCTCCTGATGAGGAGTGATAACCTTCTCCTCTTGTCTCAACAACCTGGCTAGCTCTTTAGGAAGCTCATAATCTTCTTCAACCCCTTCATCAGCTTGATTGATTGGATTGTCAAAGTCATACGAAGTCATAGCTGTGTTGTTGTCGGTGCAGTCTGGAGGGCATTCTCTGCAAGGGTTTAGATTTGTTCATTTTAGTGATCAATTTTATCTTGCTTAGAAAAAGTGAAAATGAAGTCATTATTTATTTTGAAAAACATTGCCATTTTATTTTTGTACAAAAAATAAAGAAAGAAAAACAGTGAGCGGAAAAGAAAAGACTCATTTGCAAAAGATGTCCTGATATTCATTAATTGATCATTTACACAAAATACAAGATGGCCCGATTACAAAATGAGCCCTGACATCTTGGGCAAGATGCAGGACTTGATGCATGCTTTAAAGACAGGAAATAATAATTACTCTGCGGGAGTAACTCTTATAATTTCCTGGGAAGACCAGTTTGAGACATGGCTCCCCGGGATCCTTGGACGTATCCAGCTTTCCAGGTTGCGCTCGCCTTCTGAATCATCTTCCAAATTAATCACAGCATTCGGGGTGAGCATCCCCCCGCTGACAAACTTGGGCCCCTTTGCAGCCTTTGGTTGATCTTGTCGATTTGGTTTGTAACCCAACTCGAATCGGTCCTCTTTCTTCTCCACGGGCAGCAACTTGCCCCAGCCTTGGGCGGTACCTTCCTCAACAACCTGTAACACGGTGGGAGAACTGACTTTAGTTATGTTGTGGATAGCCAGAGTCGCCACCGACTTTTATTTTATCCAAAGGAAAGGCATAAAAGAACAGGAAAGACCTTTTAAAAGATTTTTGGGTCCGGGGGGCAGGTTATGTAAAGGGAAGGTGTTAGCACCCATTACATCCATGGTTATCCATGGGCTCTTAGTTACTTAGCTCACTTAAAATGTTTTTGAAATGTGAAGTGTGTGAATAGAAATTTTCATAAGAGTTTAATAATGATCCATGTACGGATGCGTAAAAAACTTGTGTTTGAAAATTTGTTTGAAAGTATGAAGTATTTGAAATTGTTTTGAAGAGTTTTTAAATAGTGAGCAAGTAACTATGAGGAACCTACCCTAAAGTTTAAGTCTTTCTGTTCTTGAATCCTTTAAGTGGTAAGACTATCCCTATTATTAAGGAATAGGTAGTCATTACCTTGGATGTGAGGGACAAGTAAGGGTCATCTGTTAATATAGGCAACTGTAGGGTGTATTAAGCAATTTTGGAGGGACTGTCATCATTATTCGAAAGGGACAAGATCATTACGAAGGCAACATTCGAAAAGGGACTTGATTTTTTTATTGTTAAGGGACTAGATGACTTTACTTTGAGGGACTTTGCTTTGTACACCCTACTTGACCTTTTTGATTAGGCAACAATGAGAGGTAACCCTGGAAAGTGAGATGGCGATCAAAGATCGACTTACGTGTGTGAGTGTTCAATTTAATATTTATCTTTTAAAATCAAGTGATCTAAATTAATTTTAAATAACATACATGTTTACACTCTCTATTTACTAACCATGGCATAAAATTAAATAATTTAAACATTATAAAAATATTACATCCAGGAACAGTTACATAATAATAATAAAAGCAATTTAAATAAATAGCAAAATAAGTAAATAAATAAATAAGCAAAATAAATAAACAATTATAATTGGGTTAGTAATAATAATAACAATTTAAAAATAAATGGGGTTAGTAATAATCATATAAACATAATTAATAATAATAATAAGCAAAAATATTAAAATAATTAAAAGATCAAATTTTTATATGAACAATTATTTAAGATTAATAAGAAAAATATGAACAATTGTATTAATTATAAAGTTTTAAGTTATTTGTAAATTATATAGAAAAATAAGTTAATGATAAACATATTATAAATATAATTACAAAATTAATTTAACAATTTTCTAATTATTCCTAAGCATATATGCAAAATTAAAATATAAACAATTTAGGTCATATTTAAAAAAAAATAGGATTAATTATGATTATATTTACAAAATTTTAACTATATTAAATAAAATATATACATCATTAAAAAATGTGATCATACAATTATATTTACAAATTTAAAGATTATCATAAAATTTTATTTACTAATTAAAATATAAGCAAGAATTACAATTAGGGTTTTAGAAAATTATTAAGATTAATTAATTAGGGTTTGATTTATATACAAAATTATTAAATAATATATAATTATAAAAAAGAATATAATATAAATTTTAAGAGAAAAATAATTTATTTATATTGTTTTAGAAAAGTGTTTAAATTTATTTTAGAAAAGTATTTAAATTAGTTTTAGAAAATAATATAAAGAAATAATGAGAAAATAAAACAAGAAAAAATAAAAACCAAAAAAACAGGACCTGGGATTTGAACCCAGGTCCTTTACCTGAACATTCAGAAGCATAACCACTGGGCCAATGCAACGCAGCTGATAGCCTTTCCCTTCAAGTTTGTTTTGTTGTTTTCCTGCAAAAATCATGAAAAAAATAACAAAACAAAATGGCCTGGGGATGGTTCGAACCCAGGACCATTCGTTTACCAGCAAGAAACACAAGTCAACTGAGCCAGACGCGCTAGTCAATATATAATATGAACAAATTCGTTTTAAGCCCTGTATCACATTCAAATATGATTTTCGCGCGCAGCTTCTTCTTCTTCTACCTTTTACCTGCGAAAATTCATACAATTTCATCTACGACTTTTCCTGCGATTTCCTCCATACTCAGAACCTGCGAAACTCAAACATCAACCAAACAGTACAATTTCTTTCAATTAATCAGTGTATTATGATCCCCAGAACTCATACAATCATCCTATGTTTTTAAAATTTATTTATTTTTGGTTTAGCATGAAACCCTAAAAACTCAACCGAAACCTTAACAATGGCTTCTCACGATTCAGGTCATTAATCTTTAATCCAACTATCCAGAAAGCTTGCTAAGATCATAACAAACACAAATCAACAGTCAAATGTGATTAATCATGAGTAAATATTAAAAATCGAAAAATTGTAAATGAACATGAACATGGATTCGGTTTGCATGAATGAGGAGGTTTCAGAGGTTGTTTATGATCCAAACACGTTCAATGAACATCATAGAACATGTTGCAATACTCAAAACTCATTAAAATTCCCTCTACCTTGAAATCCGAATGTGAATTTTTGATGAGTTTTGTGAAGTTTGAAACTGATTTTTGAGGCTGTGAATTCGTGGCTTCGTGTTAGGATTCAATCATGTACTTATAGAGCATTGCATTAGGTCAGAAAAATTGGATATTTGTGTGGAAAATTTGATCTAAAAAGATTCAAAGAGATTATGCCTTAAAAATCAAATATCTTTGTATGAACACCTTCTATTTTAGGCCAATCAACATGATCTTCTTTCCACTTTAATTCCAATCATCTTAATGAATTTCTAGAAGCTCAATCATATTTAAATCTTTGACTTTTATATTTTATTTTAATTTAAAATGATTTTTAATGAATTAAATAAAAATAAATAAAAATAAAATGATAAAAAATCTGATTTTTGTTGACTTGGGTCGTGCATGAGGTTATAGTATGGATTGGGTCATCATATGGCAGGCCCATTTGGAAGAAATTGGTTTTAGACCTCCATTTTCTTCATAAACCAACCAAAAATTTCCCAACTTTGCAAGGGCACATATCCTTCAATTTTAATGCTATGAGGGTTGTCTTGGACATTTTGGAAAGCTTGAAGAGTCCTCTAACCAAACCCACTGGTTTCATGTTCATATCACTTACCATTCTCAAGTTATGCCCTTTTGAAGTTGTTGACTTTTTGTTGACTTTCAAAAGGACCTATAATGTCTTAGCTCATACCTTCCAAATGAAGCATTTTTGGGATTGGCTTGTGAGACACAAAGTTGTAGATAATTCAATTTCCTTCAAAATGAGCTTTGGATGGAGACTTGGTGATGAAGCATGTGAAAGTTATGGCTGGTCAAAGTTCAGTTGACTTTTACTAAGGAAACCCTAATTTAGAAACTCCTGATTCTTAATGATCTGAAATCTCCTTGATGAATCATGATCAACCCTTGATCAAATGATGAATTTTACTTCATATACTTGATGTTGGCAAAAAATTATGAAGTTTGACTTTGGTTTGACCACAGTTGACCTTAGTTTGACTTTTTAATTGCTTTGACTGATTTTGACTTATCTGATCATCTGACTGAGCAAACCTTTGAGAAAAGTATTGAAACTTGTCATGGGGGTTCTTACACACATATAAGATCTTATGAAGCTCACTTGAAGTCTTGGAAGTCCATTTAGCCTGATTAAAGTCAAAACCCTAGTTTTGGATGCACTGTTTAGGAGGTGCATTGTATGAGGGAATTGTCAACTCTTCTGACCAATTGTGAACTTTGTGAACCTTGTGAACCATCATAAAATGTCTTGTGAACCTTGTGAACCTCATGAAGTGGCTTGTAGACTTCATGAACCTCATGAAAGGTCTTGTAAGCATTGTGAATCTTGTGAACCTTGTGAACCTTCTTAGCACACAAAGTCTTGTATTGTGAGGGCAAATTTTGGGGTGCAACACAACCTTCCGGGCCTGTTGATATGATGTGATGGAGGTCCCAGACACAACATATGTTTCATTAATATTAAGGGCCTCAAACCCTTGGCTCATGGTTTCATGGATCTCTCCATCTATTTCAATATACTTGAAAGTAGCCAGCTGGCTAACGAAGATATCCTCTTCCCCACAAATGGTAATGACTTGGCCCTCCCACTCGAATTTTAACTTCTGGTGAAGGGTTGACGTCACGGCGCCAGCGGCGTGTATCCATGGTCTACCCAATAGACAGCTGTAGGCAGGCTGTATATCCATCACAAAGAAGGTCGTTTTGAAAACCTGTGGGCTAATCATTATTGGCAACTCTATCTCTCCCAGAACTGATCTTTTAGAACCGTCAAAAGCTCTCACTACCAAATTGCTTGGGCATAATGCCAATCCATCATTCTCCAGCTTCACAAGGGCTTTCTTGGGTAGGACATTGAGTGATGACCCTGTGTCCACCAATACGTGAGAAAGAACTGCACCCTTACACTCCAAGGTAATGTGCAAAGCCTTGTTGTGATTGCGACCTTCTGTTGTCAGATCAGTGTTGGTAAATCCTAGTCCATGACTAGCGTTGACATTTCCAACCACAACCTCTAACTGATTGATATTAATTTCCTCCGGCATATAAGCTGCGTGCAAGACCTTTAATAGTGCGTTCCGATGGGCTTCGGAGCATATTAGCAATGATAGTATGGAGATCTTGGAAGGTGTTTGGTGAAGCTGGTCTACCACCTTGTAATCACTCTTCTTGATGATCCTCATGAACTCATCAATCTCTTGATCAAAAGGAGTCTTCAAAACTTCTCTAGCAACTGGTTCTTCTTGCACCATGCTCTTCCCTTTTGCCTTAGCAGCAGCTTCTGCTTCAGCAACGGGTCTTGGAATTTGCGAGGCAAAGAGACGTCCGCTTCTAGTGAAGCCTCCGCCTCCCCCCACATTGTCTATCTGAGGTGAAGAAGTTGATGATTCTAAAGTGATTTTCTGCCCCTCGCAGTATATATCTGAGCCATAATGCCAAGGGATGGCATTATTGCTTTCGTAAGGAACTGGCCCAGGCACCGTGATAGTGACTGGGCTGATAGCAGCTGCAGAGGGGACCACAATGGTGTGTGGATCATAATATATGGTAACTGGTGCTCTGACAGGAGTAGCATTTTGTTATGAGTTGTTGGCAGGAACATTTGCAGGATCGTAGTATATTGTAACCGTTGAGACGCTTTCATTAATTGTTGCTGATGTTGTAGAAGGTGTTGAAGTTGTAGAAGGAATTGTGACTGAACTTGTATCCGTTGAAGTGATTGATCGAGTAGTTATTGGAGTTGTAGTAGAATCTGTTGGAATAATGGTTGCTGACATTGTAGGAGTATCTGTGATTGTTGACGAAGGAATTACTGGAGTTGTAGTCGATGTTGTCGTAATCTGAAGGATACCATCCTTAATAAGACCATCTATGTCATTTCTCAGTCTTTCACATCCATTAACGGCAACGTTGCAATATCCACAGCCGAGCTCACACCCGGGGAACACTTGGCATTCTAACAGCTGAGCTTTGATTTCAACCAGAGGTGTTCGGATCTGTGCAACACTACTAATTAATGTGGATGGTTTGCCCTCCTCAATAGCATTAATCCTGGGCCCGTTGTGACTAGGCATTGGATTTCTTGTGACGTTCGGGGGAGGTGCAAAATTGAGAGCTTTTGAGTCCACCAAATCTTGGACTTTCATCTGTAAGGCCCTGCATTTTTCAGTATTATGCCCCCGTGCGTTTGAGTGGAACGCACACCTGGCATTTGCATCATAGTTCTTTGGCATATTGGTGGGATCCGGAGGTGCCAATGTCCTTAACTCAACTAGGTTGAGCTTTAGGAGTTGTGGCAAGAGTGCAGCATACGGCATTGGGATTGGGTCAATCACCTTGTTTTCCTGTGATGGCCTTTGTTGGAAGGGACGCTGTTGTTGGTTGTTATTACCGTTGTTGTAGGTTCTCTGTTGCGGAAAATGAGATTGTTGTTGATAGTGAGATTGTTGTTGATATTGTGGCTGTTGTTGTTGAGGATATGATGGTTGCTGTGGAATTGGAGCTGGAATGGTAACAGCTGCTACTGACCGGTGAGCATATTGATGCCTGCCCCTGCTTGTATGAATGAAATTAGTTTCACCTGCCCTTCGGGGTCCCGCAAAAGGTTTCCTGGGATTACTGGAGGAACTTGCACCACTGTCGGAGATCTTGCCCATCTTCAATAGACTTTCAATCCTTTCACCAGCTATGACCACGTCAGCAAAACTGGTAGAGGAAAAGGCAGCCAGTCTATCAATATAGGTCCCTTGCAATGTATTCATGAACATGTCAGCCATTTCCCTCTCTGACATGGGTGGTTGGACAGCAGCAGCAAGCTGTCTCCACCTTTGGGCATATTCCCTGAAGCTCTCTCTAGAAGATTGAGACATTCCCATCAGAAGGGTCCTGTTGGGAGCCATGTCCAGGTTGTATTGATACTGACGGATGAAAGCCTCGGCCAAATCCTTCCAACATCTTATGGTGGCCCTAGACAAATGCGAATACCACTCTCTCGAAGCTCCAGTCAGACTGTCCTCAAAGTAGAACATCCATAGCTTTTCATCCATGGTATACGCTTTAAGCCTTCCCAAGAAAGACTGCAGATGAGTGCGAGGACAGGAAGTGCCATTGTACTTCTCAAAGCATGGGGTTTGAATTTGTGGGGAATTCTCACCCCATCCACTAGTCCCATAGCCATCACATCGAAGCCCAAAGAATTCTAAGACTCCAAAGATCTTAACTTTTCAGCAATCTCGTCCAATCTCCTGTCATATACTTCATCTCCAGCCCCTATGACAGTGAACTGTTCTTCCTGGGGATCCTCTTGTAGGATTCTGCCCCCAGCGGTGTTACCTTGAACATTTCTCGGGATGTTAACTTCTGGATTCAAGTGAGGTCCAAACTCCGGTGGGTTAATACAAGGCTGGCCTCCTTCATTGTTGCTAGTTCCTCCTGTCCCAAGATGAGGCTCTTCAGGAGTTTGCCTCTCCACCAGCTCTTTTAACCTCTCCTGGCTCTGGGCTAGGCCAGTCATCACTGCCATGAATTGAGACATCTGGTTTCTCATCTCCACTCTCTCATTGGCCATCTGATTTCTGACCTCAGACAGGTCCTACTGTACTTGTCCCATTTGAATGTCGGGAAGGTTGTTACGAGTTGGGTACTGGTGCGCGCGGTTAACAGGGAACACTCGGCGACGAGCAATATTTCCTGAGATCACAACAAAGTTAGAAACAATAATAACGAAACCTACAAAACAAAAACAAAGTTATTATGCAATGCAGTATGCTTATTTGTTTTCCAAGGTATCCGGTTTGGTTCTTGGTTTTGACCTTTCCAGACCTCGAGGAAGATGCTTGATATTGTTGAGAGAAAGCCCGAATAAAAACAAACCAAAATATATTACAAATGATGGGGCAATACACAGTGTGTTTTACAATACATGCCCTTGGACGGTCAAAATACATCAAAGAGAAAAAGTACATCAAATGGAAACAAGCAACAAGCAAAGGATCAGACATCCAGTCCAAACTCATCCTTTCTGACCTCTTTCAGGAGTGCCTCAGTCACTGGACCAGTTGGGTGCTCTGTAATGGTCCTAATGAGGAGATTCCTGGTAGCAATGGCAGTGGTCAGCTTCTTATGCCTGTCCTGGTCCTTTGATCTCTTCAATCCTGCTCTGAGCTTTAACTCTGAAATCTCCTTCTAAGCTGCCAACAAAGCTTCCTTCTGCTTCTTCTCACTGGCCTCTAGCTGTTCAATCTTGGCTTGAGTCTTCTGGTCTTCTTGTGTACGGGCTTCAGTGATCCTGACCCACCTTGCCTGACTCTCTTGTAGATAGAGCTCAGTCTTAGCTTTCTGAATCTTGGCCTCCTTACAGGCATTCTTCAATATCTATTCCCTAACTCTTGCTTTCCTGATGTAATCCTCTGTCTTCTCAATTTTGGCAAGATGCTCCACCCTGAGCTTTTCCAATCTCTCAATGCCAGACGACCATCATTCCTTTCCCAAAGGGTCTTCTTCAAGGCTTGAGATAACTGCTCATTCCTTTCCTTCAACTTTTCAAACTCCTCCAGGCTCACTGTTGCTGCAAGCTGTACTGTGGATGGCCCAGGTATGTCTTCCAGATGAAGGGCATTCTGGTAATCTGAGCTCTGGTACGGGACCAGTCATAGTACTGAGCTGAAGCTACATTGTTACATCTTCCAAGAATAGCTACCCCTTTTGTCTGGATGTTTTCCCAAGCCCAGGATGCTTGTCTGACAATAACTGAATTAGGCTTCACTTCACAATACAGGGTCTCCGCTAAATCATGTCCTCTGGGAGGGTGAACCAAGGCATAGCCCAGTTGTCTCTTAAACAGTAAAGGATTGTAGTTGATGCAACCCTTCACTCCTATTAGAGGCATATTTGGGTATTTTCCACAGCTGGTGATAATGTTTTTGCCTTTGGTGCTCTGGGTGCACCATCTGATATCATCTGAGGTCAAAGCAATGAGCCTCTTGGCCCAATTCTTCTGTTGGTGTGGGTTTAGGAAGGCATCGGACTTAGGCAGGTGTTTGAGCAGCCAGGTGTAAAACAAAGGAGCACAACATCTTACCAACTTCCCCCTTTGCTTCTCATTCCTCTGATGGATGGAATAATAGAAATCTCCCAGCAATGTAGGTACTGGGTTCTTCATGAGAAACAGATGGATGGCATTCTTGCTGACAAATTTAGGCTCATCTGCAAACAATATAGCCCCATATATGCTGAGGGCTAACAGTGCACAGACTGCCCTCCATTCTCCCAATGAAGCCTTCAAGATAGCTTGAGAAATCAAGAAGTCCAAGTGCAAACCAGGGATCCCAGCCTTTGTGGTCATATTTTACTCAATCAGGGCAGGCTCCAAGTACAGTGCCCTGGCTATCTCTTCATTCTTGGGAGAAGTCATTTCTGGGTTGCAGGGGATTCCACCTCTGACAGGCACTCCAATTAACAAAGAGAATTCTTCCAGTAGAGGCCCTAACTGGAAGTCTGGAAAGGTGAAACATCTCAGAGGAGGGTCATAGAACTGTAAGCATGTGTGGATCATGCTCCTCTGAGAGGGGTCAAGGTCCATAACCATATCTAGGATACCTCCATAGTGTTCTCTGAAGAGTGGGATGTGGTCAGGTGTGATGAGTGACTGGACCTGCCTGATACCAGTCAATACAAGCTCAAAAACGTGGTAGGATATGTTGCTCTTCCTGGGAGTAGTCATGAGTGCTGTTGAAGAAGCTGAAGATAAGTGCTGATGAAGATCACAGACTAAGACTGGAGATAAGTCTCTGACAGACTGATGCTGGTGATGATGGAGATAACTGAAGCAGATAACTGATGGAGACAGCTGAAGCAGAGGTCTATGCAGAAGAAGGGGTCAAAACCAAAACCAAGATACAATGGAATGGATACCCTGAAAAGCAAATAAACAAATGTTAAATGATGCAATGATGAATATGAAAATGATATGCAAGGGTTTGTGATCAAGCTGGATCTAATTATCTGTCTTGATACAAGGTCCAATATATATGTTCAAAGGTTCAGGATGAAGGCTCAGAAATCCAGTAACCAGGGTGGGGGACTCAAATAAAGAGTCACATGTCCAGGGTTAATCACAAGAACTGTCCAAAGTAGAGTATTCTTACACTAAACAGTAACAAGGTATGATGTGGCCAAGGGTTCCTGCAAACCTGTAAACAACCCATCCCTCTCACATGTAGTGTTCTAGAACAAGGATCCTCAGACTTGGATCAGTTATGAGAAGTGTAAACACCTCTAACCCGGAGGTACAGTGTTTACAATAATCATAAAAGTTCCTCCTCTAACTCGCCTCAGCTTCTGAAGGTCATAACAAAAGGTCATCCAGACTTAGCAGGCTTCCTAGATAGCTCTAGCACTACAGGAAATCTGTAGCACAAAGTTCTCAAGAAGAAACCCACATCTGAACCGTGTTTCATATTCCCGCACCAGACCGAGATGGAATGGGAAAGAACATGAACCACTCTAGCCTAGGTGTCACTCAGGTCCCATGTATAGGACCTTAAACTCTCAATGGAACCCCACCCACCAAAACAACAATCCAGATCCAGCAATGACAGTATGAAATATGCAAGACTGTAAATGAAAGCAATAAATAAAGTTGTACATAAAGCAGTAAATAAAGCAAAATAAATTACACACATAGCACATAACACCCCAGTAAACACAAATCAAACAAGCGCTAGGAGGAACCCACAAAAAGAACCAGAAGCCCTGGTTGCAGTATAAGGGTCCCCAGCAGAGTCGCCAAGCTGTCGCTCCCACCTGATGACACCTGGTCAGAAGGAGTACAGACGCAAACGGTCGGCGAAAAGTAGAAGAACACACAAGGGTGAACTGAGAAGAAAAGAGTCGCCAGCTAGGCATTTTTATCCCGAAGGAAAGGTAATGCTGCATAGACCTAGAAAGATATGGATAAGACGGTTGCGAACCAGAGAAACTGAGAAAGGGGGTTGGTTACAACCTGGGAAGGTATTAGCACCCAGATTGTCCGTCGTACTCGACGGGATCCACGCTTAAAAGATTTGTGTTTTAAAGGGGTAGTGTCAGTGTAATCTGTGTATCAAGGCTGGAAAGAA
Source organism: Lathyrus aphaca (assembly GCA_963966055.1). NCBI lineage: Eukaryota > Viridiplantae > Streptophyta > Magnoliopsida > Fabales > Fabaceae > Lathyrus > Lathyrus aphaca. The sequence goes on from OZ014519.1 coordinate 227,111,763, forward strand.
TGCAAGTGTCAGTGCTAGAAGAAAGTGAAGTGAAATATGTGAAGTGTCAGTGCTGGAACAGGAGTGCAAAGCTCAAGATAATGAGGCTTAAAGGATAATGCTGGAAGAGGGGGGAATATATAGAGACTTTTGTTCGATAATCGTTAAGTTATGCCTACGTATCCTCTCGTGCAATGAGGAAGTCAGAACACCGTAGTTCGACTCAAAGAGACTGAAAGAGTTTGACTTGTGAACTGCTTACTTGTCCATGCTCAAGTGTATGACCTGTCTGGATCAGGTGCAAACTGTCTTGCATCAGACGGAAGAAGCGAGTTCTAGTTTATGAATGAATGAGATGAGAAAAGAATCCCGGAGGAGACGATTATTGTTTTTTTTTTTTTTTCAATCTTTTATTGCTTTTTGATTTGTCATAAGTTAATGAGCTTAAGCCTAAACCAAGGGTTAGTAAACTCATCACATCTTCCCTCTGATTAGGGGTAATGAGAATACTTTAAGTATGAAGTGAGCACCTCAAACTTAATCACCATGATGTAGGATTAAGATCATTAGCCTATTTATGATTATTTAGATGTTTTTTTGGATTTTTTGTTTGGTGTTAAGTAATGAGTTTAAGCCATAATCAAGGATTTAATGGACCCATTACACCATCCTAATAGAAGGATAATAGATGAGAACATTTAAGCTAAGGAAGGCTCCTCAACTTAATCCATGATTAGGGGTTAACCTCATGACAAAACAAAACCTTTATTAAATGAATTTTAGTTAATGGTAAGATTAAGAAGTGGATTTTATGGTTGGTAAGACAACTTGAGGGGGACTTGTCCATTAACACTAGGGTCAGTCCTTCTTAACCAATTAAGGAAGAATTAGAACCCTAATACAAGGCCCAAGTTACAAGCTTGGTGTCTTAGTGATTATTAAATGGATTGATTAAGAGATTTAAACACATTAAAGGTTTAACACTTAGGATTAAAGTTATACACTCCATCCTAAGAGAAGGATGCAGGCATAATCTTAATCACAAAGCCTTAAAACCTTAATGGTTTAGTCCCTGATTAAGACATGAGAAGAGAGACACAAAAGATGACACAAAGGTAAAACTAATGGGGAAACTAATCAAACCCTAATTGTTAACATGCTTGGGTATTCCTAGGGTTTATGAGGCTTGCAAGAGATCTTCAAGGAAAAGCCACCATGGAAGAAACAGGGTGAAGGAAGGAGAAGCAAGAAGAAACAAGACAACTTACTTCACTTAAGAAGATAAGTTGCTTGAAGAAAGAAATTGAAGAGGGGACATGAATGAGCAAGCTCACTCTAATACACAAGTAAAAAATGCAGCAAAGATGCATAAAAGGGATGAGAAGAGGTTATGAGAAGTGAAGGCAAATTCACTTCTCAAACACTTACCACCTGAAAAGTTAGCAAAGGAAATGAAATGAAAAGAAAAGGATGCAGGGATGCAAACCAAAATCAGAATCACAATCATGATGCAAATGATGCTATGAGATGGTATGAAAGCATGTCAAGAGATGAGGATGATCATATAAGCAATGAAGATGCAAATGAGACATGAAAGAAACATGAAAGTTCATGAAAACTTATGAAATGAAATGGATGCATAACATGGCAAATGGATGATGCAATGATCAAACATGATTACAATATGCCCTAAGATGTCTTATATGTCATTTGGATGCACAAAATGTCATGGCAAGTTCATGTATGCAAGCATATGAAGAATGAATGCAAATGAAAGCAAAGATTAGGGTTTACATACAATATGCAATGCATAATTCAAAATCAGAAGCAAATGACATGATAAAAAATTGAAAATGGGATCAAGGGTACCCTAAACCTATACAAGTTCACTGCCCAAAGGAGGAGGCCTAAATCTTAACCTAATGGAAGTTATGATTTTCCTAAGTTTGCTAGGTTTTTAGGATGCATCAAAAGGAAAAATACAAAAAAATTGAAAATGAAAGATAAATTCATTCCCATTTTATCCTAGAAACTACATGATATGAGGAATGCAATGCAAAAAGAACCATCATCAAACTCTTCATGGTTAGGCAGAAAGGATTTTTCTAAGTTAGGGTCAAAATATTGACTTTTTAGAACCCTAAATCCAAAGAAAAATGTCAAAATAGGTCAAGAACCAAAAAGAAATTTGTGTGAAGGGTTTGATAATGTTTTTAAATGTTTTAAAAAGTTCTCTGAATTTTTTTTGGAATTTTTAGAAACTTAAAAGCTATTTTAATTAATTAATTCCCATTAATTAATTAAAATAAACATTTAAATATTTTAAAAATACGAATTTTATGCAAAAAATAAAATAAAAATTATTTTCAGGATAAGAAAAATATTTGAAGGGGAAATGCAAAATATAAAAATTTTTGAAAGTGTTTTGCTATTTTTAATAAAATGTACAAAGAAATGCAATTAAAATGAAATTAAATTGAATTAAAATGGAAGTATGCTGATCTAGTGGTCCAGATTCAAATAAAAAGGGGAGGGAATTGACTTTGCGCGCAATCCAAAGGCCAGAATTCAAACTTCACTAATTAAGATTAAAACCCTAATCTGAGTCCTAATCACCTTCAGGTGACCGGAACAGTGTTCCGGTCATCTTCTCCGGCTAGCCTCTCACTCAATCTCCCTCAATACGCAACCCCAGGCCCTTAAACTCTCCAGAAATGATCCTCACATCAACCCCAACAAGAATCACACAACAAAAATCATTTATTCATCACCAAGAGCATGAATCGAAGCAAAACGGAAAACATAACAGAAATTTCTGAAGCTTGTGAAATGCTTAAAACTCAACCATTTTCGAAACAAAACATATCATGGTAATCAGGGGAACATATAGAATCATTCTATAACATAAAATGAAGGTTCTAGAAAAATGAATGCCATGGCTACCTGAAACGAAGCTTCAACCTAGGAGCTTTCTGGCCAGTTCTTTGCCTCAAATCAACTCCAATGACTCCCCTCAAGAGCTTTCGATGCTTGTTTGGAGTTTAAATGGCCTCAAAATGAAGTTGGCAGAAGTTCAGTTCAAGGGATGTGAAAATCGTATTTTGGATATGGTGAGTTTCAAAGCAAAATGAAGGGTGGGGAATGATCAGTGATGAGTGTGTAGTTGAATGGTGGAAAAAGTTTTGATGTTTGTTGGTTGAGTTATGAGATTCGATAGCTTTTGCAAATTTTGTGTATGCTGAGGATTCTCAAGTGTTAGGCTGCCATGTTATGTGCTTTGGCTTGGTTTTGATCCACATGATAAGTTGTGATAGGTCAGAGGGTGGGTGGTGGCCTATGTTGATTGGTATGGGGCAAAATGCATAAAGTCAAAAGTTGGTGTACTTGAGGTATGGGCACATGGCAGGCCAAGGACAATGGTGTGTCCTGCGCAGCTGGCTTTCGGGAGGTCCATGGGATCAGTTTTGAGGTAAGGCAGCAAGAGAGAAGAAAGTTATGGGGTGTTTTGCAAATTATGAATGTTTTGGCCCCTTTGAGAAATCTTAATGATCAAGGCATGAAACTTGGAATTTCTTTGGGCAATTCTGAATTTTATGTCATGTATGATGTTTGTGTAATGGTTAGAAGTCAAAATGAGGTCACAAAATGCTTTGGCAAGTGTTTTTGCAAACTTCCCTCTTGGGTGCATAAGTGAGATTTTGTGATTTTTTCCAACTTTGCAAGGCCATAACTTGAGTTCTATGATGAATTAGATCAAGTTCTTGTACTTTTTGAAAAGGGAATGATCCAATCTACAACTTTCATGACCAAGAATTTTTCATTTGAAGCATTTCTGAATCAAAAAGAGGAGGTTGAAAAACTTTCCCAAAATGGCAAGTTTGCATTACAAGTCACTTTCCCAAAATGGCAAGTTTGCATTACAAGTCACTTTCCCAAAATGGAAACTTTGCAAATGGCTTGAATTCTTCAATTTTGTGAACATCTAAATTCTTCTAAGATCAAATAAAGATCATATACACTCAAAATGATGGAGAAGGCCCTTTGGTTGGATGATTGGGGGCCTTAAATGCTCTGATTTTGCACTGACTTACTCAAGAAGTCATCTATTGATCAGATGCCTTCCCCATTGAATTTCTTCATGAAAATTGGTATGCATGATCCTTATAACATATAGAGACCAATAGAAACAAGAATGACCAAAAAATTTGGAGTTATGGCCTCTGAAACCAAAACCCTAATTCTAGGTCATCTGTGCAGTTAATCCTGGCTCTGCTTCCACGCCTTTCTCAGTTCTTGTGATTTTCTGACTTCCCTGCTCTTGGGAGGATATAATATGATGCTTGAACATACATGGACCCTCTTGAGATGGTTGAAGACCTTTGGAGTGGCTCAAATAGCTCAGGGATTGCTCAAATCACAAACCCTAGATGCATATGACTTTGAAACCATGCAGTGGAGCAAAAAATGCAATATGAGATAATATGATTGAACTCATGCAAATGAAAAGATCACAAGCCATGGTGAAATGAGTGAGGGAAAATTTGGGGTGTTTACACATTGCCATTAGGATAGTTTCTTTTTTCATTTTTTAGTAGCTACCTCTTTCCAGGTAGTTGCTTCTTGATGTAAATGCTTGCCTATTCAGAGGCCATTCAATGAATGAATATTCAGTCAAAAAAGCCGTGTTGTGTTGTGTTTACTTTGTTTGCAAAAATGTCCTGAATTTTTGGCAAAAAGAGCATTGCATATGAAACATGTTGATTTTTCTATAAAAAAATTGACATGACAGGGAAACAATTAAAGCTGTCTTTGAGTGCCGGGTGACAATGGATGAACAGATCATACCATGCAAATCCCTGGGGCACCTGTGTGTATATTGTTGTTGCAGGTTTTGCAGGGCGAAGGCGCACTTCCTCAAGCAGAGAATGCTCCCAAGTGAGCTATAGCTGTGAAATCCTTAGAAGAATTTCAAATCTAATCAAAGATGGTGCCCTCCCCAAGTTGTGGTTGTTCTTCACAAGAAAGACGGGGTTTCCCCAGTAGAGTTTAGACGGAATCTTCCCCAGCTAAGCTAGAGCTAGTGGAATCCTCAGCGGAGTTTCAAACCCAACCGAAGGGAGTTGTGGCGGTTAGAAGACGATTTGACTGGATATTCCCCAGTCGGGCCGGGAGGTCGTCTCTTCCTCGGAGTTCATGATTGATATGCAACCATCATTGAAATATTCCCAGCGAGTCCGCCAATTTATTTTTGGCCAATGTGACAAAGGTAGTGCAGACATCTATTCATGTTGCATCCCTCAACCAAGTGTTGCTAGGAGATCTTGATTATTTTCCCAGTGGTATCCCAAGGTTAATAGAACAGTTTTTCTCCCCAAGCGGAGTCAGCAATAAAGTTTTCCCAGCAAGTAACTGAATGCCTGATTTCCCCACAGAGTTGGAATTTTCATAATTCTCTCCCCATTCGGAGTCGTGACCAAGTCTATTCCTCAGCCGAGTCTGAAGACGGTTAATCCCCGCAGAGTTCATGTTTGGTTTTCACTCCCATCATCGAAATATTCCCCAGAGAAGCTGCCAGTCTATTTTGGCCATGTGATAATACAAGCCGTCATTCATCTCCCCAGTCAGAGTTAGGCATCATTGAAGCCTCTCGACCAGATTCCCCTGCAGAGTCAGGATCACTGTTGCCAACCAGCGTATCCGTTTTGTGCTCTTCTGCATCTCTTACCACTCGTCTGTGTTGGGTATCCGTTTTGTGCTCGTCTGCATTTCTTGGCACTCGTCGGTGTTGGATATCCGTTTTGTACTCGTCCGGATCTCCTGGCACTCGTCGGTGTTGGGTATCCGTTTTGTGCTCGTCTGCATCTCCTGGCACTCTTCGGTGTTGGGTATCCGTTTTGTGCTCGTCCGCATCTCCTGGCACTCGTCTGTGTTGGGTATCCGTTTTGTGCTCGTCTGCATTTCCTGGCACTCGTCTGTGTTGGGTATCCGTTTTGTGCTCGTCTGCATTTCCTGGCACTCGTCGGTGTTGGATATTCGTTTTGTGCTCGTCTGCATCTTCTGGTACTCATCGGTGTTGGGTATCCGTTTTGTGCTCGTCTGCATTTCCTGGCACTCGTCGGTGTTGGATATCCGTTTTGTACTCGTCTGCATCTCCTAGCACTCGTCGGTGTTGGGTATCCGTTTTGTGCTCGTCTGCATCTCCTGGAACTCGTCGGTGTTGGGTATCCATTTTGTGCTCGTCCGCATTTCCTGGCACTCGTCTGTGTTGGGTATCCGTTTTGTGCTCGTCTGTATCTCCTGGCACTCGTCGGTGTTGGGTATCCGTTTTGTGCTCGTCCGCATCTCCTGGCACTCGTCTGTGTTGGGTATCCGTTTTGTGCTCGTCTGCATTTCATGGCACTCGTCTGTGTTGGGTATCCGTTTTGTGCTCGTCTGCATTTCCTGGCACTCGTCGGTGTTGGATATTCGTTTTGTGCTCATCTGCATCTTCTGGCACTCGTCGGTGTTGGGTATCCGTTTTGTGCTCGTCTGCATTTCCTGGCACTCATCGGTGTTGGATATCCGTTTTGTACTCGTCCGTATCTCCTGGCACTCGTCGGTGTTGGGTATCCGTTTTGTGCTCATCTGCATCTCCTGGCACTCGTCGGTGTTGGGTATCTGTTTTGTGCTCGTCCGCATTTCCTGGCACTCGTCTGTGTTGGGTATCCGTTTTGTGCTCGTCTGCATCTCCTGACACTCATCGGTGTTGGGTAATCCATTTTGTGCTCGTCTGCATCTTCTGGCACTCGTCGGTGTTGGGTATCCGTTTTGTGTTCGTCTGCATTTCTCAGCACTCGTCTGTGTTTTGATATCTACTGGTTGCTCGTCTGCATTCCCAACACTCGCTCGTTTGTGAAATATTCTCCCCGGCAGATTTGTGTTTCTTACCAGGCATTTGGTGCTCGTCTGTAATGTACAACACGCGTCTGTGTTCACGCTTTGTCGTTGCTCGTCCGCACTTCCCAGCACTCGTTTGTGTTCACGTCATTGCTCGTTTTCCTTCCCCAGCAGTCGCCCATGGTTGGTAGATGCTAATGCTCGTCCGCACTTCTCAGCACTTGTCTATGTGTAACATCCATTTGATGCTCAACACTCGTCTGTGTTTAAACTTATGTGATGCTCGTTGGCGTTCTCAACACTCGTTTGTTTTTTGTTATTTGCTCGAAGTTTATTTGCGTTATTGGATACTCGTCTGTATCATCCTTACCACTCGTCTGTGTTGACTTATATTCGTATGAATGCCGATTTGGTAATGGCTCTGGTACTCATCTGTATCGCTACTCCAAATGCTCGTTTGTATTGGATCTCTGGTATTCGTCTGTATCAGTGGCTGGTATTCGTTTGTATCATCGCTTGAAGTGTTTGTTTGTGTTTCTTAGATCATAGTTTGATGTTCGCCCGTATCATTGACTTTTGGCACTCATCTGTGTTCTCTTGATGGTCATCTGATACTCGTCTGTATTGAAGGGGTTTGAAGTCCTGACGGTGGGATTAAACGTCAAAATGGTTATCGGTCCTGGCGTAACAGGTTTATCCGAAGGAGGTTCGTCTATCTCAAGCACCACTTATCTACGCAAGATTCGTGAAGAGGGTTCGTCCAATCCTAGTGTCCAGCACCTGGCGTAACAAGTTTGCTCGAAGAAGACTCGTCTGTCTTAGACCATATATCCACGGATAATATATGAAGAGGGTACGTCTATCCTGATTATGCATGTCTATCCCACAGACTTAAGTGCATTACCGGTCCTGACGTAACAGGTTTAACCGAAGGAGGTTCGTCTATCTCAGGTCATATATTGCAAAATGTATGAGGGCTCGTATTTCCAGCACCTGGAGTAACAGGTTTGTTCGAGGAAGACTCGTCTCTCTAGGTTTTTCTATCCGAAGTAACAGTTCAACTTGGAAGGAGCTCGTCTGCTTTCTCCCCACTTCAGTCGCCAAAGCGTCATTTGGTTGGGTTTATTTCCCATTTCTTGCATTCTCCGGCAGAGTGCAAATTTCAGGTCTTCTTGGTATTCAATCACAGTTCATCTCGAACGGTCGATAGTCGTGCTACCGTCCTTTTCAGATTAACAGTTGCTTGAATAGGGGCAGTTGTAATACCTCAAATTTTCCCTCTCCTGTTTAGCATCATCATCATATCATAATCATTATCAGCATGCCATATCCTTAGCATATTGCATAGAAAAATGAAGCATAGCACTTGCATGTTCCAGCATAAGGCATATGATCAATTATCAGGGAAATTCAAAGCTCACAAGGCAGGTTACAAGGTTGACATCAGGGTCAAAGTCTAAAGAAAGGATTGAGGATCAAAATCAGATCAAAACGGTTGGCGCCAGGTGATTCATGAGGTTTCCCACCAAAAGGAGGGAAAATTCAAAATTCACTAGCGTTAACCGGTTAACGGATTGGTTAACCGGTTAACAGCTACAAATTTTGAATTTCCATTTTTTATTAATTTGAATTAAAAAGAAGGATCTAGAACACTTATCCAAGCCTAATCCCATTGCAAAATCCTAATCTCTTTGCCAAACCATAATTTTGGATCCTAAGCCTAATTTTTGGGCCCCAAACCTAAACCATATTTAATCCATTTCTCTCCAAACCAAGGGGACTCTCTCTCATTTTTTCACTCCCATTCTGAATTTTCACTCTTCTCACTCACAATTCTCTCACTTTTCTCTCCCAATTTTCCAAATCACTCAAAGTTCCTCTTTGAAGATCACATAACCTTGCCTTGAGGTGTGTGGATCTTGGAACTAGACCTCCATCCATAGCTTCTTTGCATCTTTTTGCTGGTTTAATTGGTGATTCAGATCTGGTTTGGGATCTAGAAGTGCTTTTGGATCCAAAATTCTGCATCAAGACCTTGTTCTTGCATTTATTTTGCATGGTGTGTGAAGCTTAGCACCGGATCTTCAAAGTTTTGCGTGAGATCTATCGTTTTCAGCTCGATCAACAATTACCAAAGCATACCTCAGCTTTGTAGGTTGGTTAATTTCAGATCTAGCTTTGTTTTAGCTTATTTGCATGCTTGCGCTTTAGATCCGCCATGTGTTTGCGTATTTTCTTGTGTTACTTGAATTGATTGATTGATTGGTAACCGGATCTATGTATTAATATTTATGAGCTTGATGATGCCATTTAATGTGAATTGATACACTATTTTCATGCTCAATTGCTTGCTGTTTGATGGTGCGAAGACGTGATGTGTCTAACGGTATCTGAACTGCAAGTGCACAGCCTATCGCAATAGTATTAAAAAGATGTCGAACCCACAGGGACATTGTAATCACTCTAGTGCTAGAAGGTCTGCTAGTTTAGCTAAGGCGGAAATTTGTCACGGTTATGGTTTTAAGGATTAAAAACGGGAATTAAACTTAATTAAGGAAATAATGAGAAGGCGGTCGGTACATAATAATATTAACCTATGCGGGTCAGTCTAGTCTAAGCTTATAAAGATGTTTCACTTAAATAATTCTGTAGAGATTACCAGTTTAAAAACCCTCGACTCACACTCTCGTGGTTTTATCTTGGATCATACTCCTAAAGCCCTATGTCTGCTCTCGCTAGCCCATAAGTGTTTAGAAAATACTTTTTGAAAACTTAATAAGTCTAATTCGTTTTAAAGCGCTCTCGCTGTATTTAAATCGAATGCCTAACTTTAGCTATCCGGTTAAAATCTCACACTCTCGTGGTTTCGACCTAACCTATTTCACTTCTCTTACTCTCGTAACAAAAAGCTTGATTTTAATTATAAAAAGTCACAGCCAGAATATAAGTTTGTAATTATTTTTAGCTTAGATTCGATTCATCCGTTTTGGTTGATTTATTACATACCGACTCAATTAATTTAGCTACTCATATTAATTGAAATAAGAGACAAAAACAAAATGAAATTAATAATATTAGAACATGCATTATATAATGATAATAGAAACTTAACATAAATAAATAAACTTAATATTAATTGCAAAACAAAAACCTGAACAAATGAATTCTTAGGCTCCTTCTTCCACAATTTGGTAAGCTTGGAGCGTCGGAATCGAAATAAAGTACTAAATTCTGAGGCTAAAAAAAAATCTAATTAAGATAACAATTTCCTAATGTTGGAAATTGTTATTAAAGGGTTTGGAAATTAAAAGGAAACAGCAAGAACAAAAGCTGGAAATAAGCTGGGTTGTAAAAACGGCAGAGCTTCCGCATAAAATTTCAATCAAAAACTCTGTCCCCTTCTTCATTTGATTCTTTGATATTTATAGAAGAGAATTTTGGCAGTTGAAGAGTAGGAACATGGGCTTCGGTGCTTCAGTTTTGAGAAAATCTAGGAGACATGGTTTACTGGGCATTGCTGAAGTTGAGAGAAAGTAGGAGTCTCTGAAGACTCTTTCTATTCGTTGCATGTTCTCAATTATATTCAAACAAATTAAATAACTTTTGCTTGTCACGTTCGTGACATGGTGTAACGGTCAGATTTCCTCATATTAGCGCGTCACGGTCGTTAGACCATGGTGACAATCGTGAGACCTTAAATTGGCATGTCACGTTCGTGAGGCAGTTGTGACGACCGTGAGAGCAACAAAATATGCAGTCTTTAGCAGAATTGATTTCTCTCTTTTCTTTTCATGCTAATTTTTGTTCCTTTGATCTTTTTCTCATAAATTTGGCTCTAGACATATTGTACCTACAATGTGGCATAAAAACTCGAAACAATCGGGAGTTAAAAGGACCAATGTATGATAAAACGGACTAAAAACATAGTAATAATACGATACGATTTCTCGTTATCAAACTCCCTCATACTTAAACCTTTGCTTGTCCTCAAGCAAATAGTCAATTGAAAAATGATCGGACAATTTTCATCAGACGCATACACATAACATACCATATAAGAAGTCATTTAGTTAGATAGACCGATACTAGAGTAGAACACTAACGATACACTAATGACACAAGCAACAAGCTAAGTCATCGACTTCCCTTTAAACGAAACATTCAGTAATTCTGTTATGATTCTACCTAGAGTCCTTCGTTCTTATTTCACCCGGTTTTGTTCTAGCGCAATCACATTAAGCCCTTTGTCTTAGCACGCACGTAGTGGAGTAGCCGGTTAGTGACTTTGATCCTTTATTAGCACGGGGTCTGGTACACGAATGTGGCAACCCTTTACATATTATCCAAATTGGAGGTTGTGGGGGATCGAGCCGTAGCACGCCCTACCAAGTTCAGAACCAGATACCTCTGAACCAACCAGCAATGGACTCCTTCTTATATTACTCATCTCTTATATGCGACTGTGTACTTTGGTGCAATTTCTCTTTTTATGGCAGCGAGATATGAAGGATTGTTTATAGATTAGGCATCAAATACTTATGTTCATCGGCTCCCCATGTGGTTTGTGTCTAGATGGTGCTGACTACTAGTATAAACTACTAGGGGTTACTTTAGAACTAAGACTTAAGGTGTAGTCGTAACAATTATCGAAATGGAATGCTTAAGTAGGAAGTCTAAGGTGTCAAGACTGTATTGATCTTGTTGGATCTTTCTCAGCTTCCTAACTACGATTTCATAGGTATGTCGAGTTATGCGAAGATAAAGCAAAAAAAATTCGGTATGGCTAAATAAAGCGGGGAAGAATTGAAACTTAAGAAATAGCATAAATATTACTTGTTCAATTGAAAATGCGGAAAGGGAAAATACAATGAATGGAAAACGGGAAAGGTACCTCTCCCACACTATATCAGACATTGTCCTCAATGTTGTGATATAATAGCGGGGAAATACGTTACATAAACAGAATGCAAAAACAAAAAGGAAATCTAATACTACTGACGACCACGGCCTCGGCTTCTGGTGCGGGAGCGTCTGGTAGGAGTGGCTTCCTCATCAGAACCAGTGACACTAAGAGCGGTGACGTCCATCCGCAAAGCTTCTAATTCGCTGAAGATCTCACCTAACTTTTCATCTGTTGCTTCCTGGTTTCTGACAACAGTGGCAAGGAGTGCATCATACTGCTCCTTCTGCTTCCTCTCAAGTGCGGCATTCATCTGGTTTTTCTGGTGAATGGCACGAAGGATGTCTTCAAGAGTGATCTCAGCAGAAGGCGGCTGCATGGTGGAAGACTTAGGTATGTCCTGAACTGGCTCATCACGGTCCATCTCCTCCTGCATCTCATCTACAGGTGCATCAGGCTGGTCATCAACAATCGGAACATGGCCTGTGGGAGCCGGTAAATCAAATAGCCAATTGGCTCTGTTTGATGGATCAATCTGGTTCCTGCAAGGAAAAACGATATTATAATAAATGGTGCCTTGTATCACAGGGTTGAACCTGCCATCCTCACGCTGAGAGATCATGTGAGCAAACTTGCAGTAGCTCATGGTAAGCAGCTCCGGTACCCTATGAGGCAGATGAGTGAGGTGGTCACCAAGATTCAACTGTATAGCAAAGGAAGTGACAATCCCGCCAATGTAGAGGGGAGTGTCTCCTCTTTGTGCTACCGATTGAATGTGGTCCAGAAGGAACGGAGCAGCGTTGATGCGTTCTTCATTCAGAGCACAATGCAAGAATAGGAGCTCCTTAGAATTTAGCTTATGGTTGCTCTCTCTTGCAAAGATGGTGTTGCAGATGATACGATGAAAGTATCGTATTGCTGGATTATGGATGTGAGTAGCGTTGAGACTTTGGTAGGCTGAAGCACGGCTATTTGTGATGTTGTACCACAAAGTGAAAGCTGCTTCGTTGAAGTTGTCGGGCACACGAAGGTGGGCACCGTCACCGTGACTAAAGCCTAAAAGTTCAGCGACTCTGGTTTGAGTGAGTTCAAACTCTCTGCCAAGCATTCGGAATTTTGCGATGCCTGTGAGTTGATTCGTTGATCCAGAGGGTGTGATGTATTGGAAGGAACTCAGGAACTCCAAAGTGAGGTTTGCAAATGTTGGTTGCGGTTGGCTGCATAAGTCCCATAAGCCAACTTTTTCAAGAAGTAGCTTCACTCCGTCGAACAATCCTAACTCTCTCAGACAGTCGAGGTCGACGTACCGAGTTGTTTGGATGCCACGGGTTTGAAACTTTTCAAACTTCGCTCTTTGTGCTGCTCCTTGTTCTCCTTCTCTAAATTGAATGTTTGCCATTGCATGCAAGGTGATATGAGCATGAGATAAGTGTTTGAGGTTTTGTGATGAAAATGTGAAGAAATTGATTGATTTATAATGGAGTGAAAAGAATTTGTGGAGTTGGGAGTAAATGAGGAAGTGGAACAGAGTGGAGGGATTGATTGGTGATTAATGGGTGGTTACGGGAGAGGAATAGGTAGTGAATGGTTAGAATGTTTAGGAAATAGAAATGGATTTACGAAGAAGAACGGCCTCTGTAACTCAGAGGTCGTGCATTCAGAATGTCACGGTCGTGAGGGGATGGTTACGGTCGTGACGCGCTTAATTGCCCGTTACGATCGTGAGGGGATGGTTACGACCGTGATGTTCACAAAATTTGGAATTTCACCTGAATGTTTACCTCAGTTCAATCCAATTATAATTCTTATCACATTAAATATTTAATTCCAACATAACACATAGAAATGGATCAATATATAATAGCAGTAGATTTCATCACACAAAAATTCATCAAAATATCCAGCAATCAAAAGTATCAGTATATGTTCTTACTGATAGTAACAAATAGCACACAGTACTAAAGCAAACATGCAGTGGGAATTTTTGGTAAATGCACTAAAGTATGAAAACATGTAAATAGACTGAATGAAAAATTGCATTAATTGAAATACTTGTTTTTGAAAGAACAGAAAGAAATTGCAGTAATAAAATTGAACTATGAAATGTTGCAAAAATTCAAAACTAACTAGAAACAAGAAAGCAAAAAGTAAAATTGAGCAAATCACTACAGCTCATCAAAGTCGTTTCTTCAGGTCTTCAAGTGCGGAATTTATATGGTAAAATTGTTCACATGTTATATCAGTTAAGCCTATAATGTCCAATCTCATGCTCTTAACTTCATTCTTAACAACATTAATGTCCGCTTGGTATACTTCAAGAGTCGTCAAAATTTTGTTCAAGCTTTCAGCATATCCTACTTTGTTGATTTCAGGGGTCTCAATATTTTCATCAATGTGGTTGATGTCATGGTAACCAGGAGGGGTCTCAGGGTCACTTTCTACATCAGTCATCATATCATCCCTAATTTGGTAGGATTGCGGTGTTTCAGGTGTTGTTGGATGGTCAGGAGGAGTAAGCTCATAAAGCCAATTATCTCTATTGTGAACGCTGACTTTAGCATGGTTCGGCAAGGTGAACAAGGTTACGGTTTCATTCCTAATCAGGTACTCGAATGGTGGTTGTCCTATGTTTCCTATTATTCGGCGGTTAAAGCAAAAATTCAAATTCATAGGGCGAATGGTACCAAAACGGGTGCACTTGTGTAACTGATATCTAAGTCTGAGGGCGTTAGCAATCATGGTGACTAGGCCTCCTACCATTATTGGTAGATTAGGTTCCTCTTGGATGCGGATAAAGGTCTGCATCATGAAGGATACCGCATTTACGGGTTTGCCATCGGTCAAACAGGACATTATGAATATCTCATCCTTAGATACTTCAGTAAGGTTCTCTTCCTTTCCAAAGAAGGTGTGGGCAAGGATTTTTTGAAAATAGTGGATAGCGGGGTTGTGTATTTCATTATTGTCCATGCTATCCGGTTCAGGGTGGTAGTTTCCTGTTAAAGTTCCCCAGAAGAAATCTAGCTCAATATCCATCAGTTCTACCTGGGTGGTAGTAAAAGCAAAAGGTCCGCTAGGAAATCCTAGTAAGTCAGCTAGTTCTTTGTGGTTATAGACATATTTGATACCGAATAGTCGGAAACTAATAAATCCTTTCCTTAGTCCAAATCCACGCTCAGGTAGGTAAACCAGGGAGCTTAAAAATTCAAGGGTGAGCTCGCGGTAAGTTACAAACTTATGTTTTATGAGAGCGTTCTCCCATCCAAGCTGGTTAAACATGTATAGGATGCTATCATTTATACCTAAGGTTTCCATAGTTAGTTCATCATAATACATAGTCAAATCCATGTGTCTCTGTGATAATTCCTCAAATTTCCTCCTTTGGTTTCTACCTCTAAATATGGTTTCCATGAAGTTCCTTGGTTGGTTAGCCATAGTTAGTGTTAAAGCGGGAGAAACAAATCAGGGGAGAAAGAGGTAAGGTAGAAAAGACTTTAGAAAATCTGTAGCAAGGTAAATTAAAAAATGATTTAGAAAATGAAAGTTAAAAATAAAGAAAATAAGGAAAGAAATACATTAATAAAGTCAATAATAAAAATGAAATAAAACAATAAAATGGGTTGCCTCCCACTAAGCGTTGTTTTTATCGTCATAAGCCTGACGTAGTGCTTAGTGGTAGATTATTCAGGGAAGTTAGTGGACAACTCTAAAAGTTTTAATTATTCGCATAATCTCTGTTTTCAATATTAGGGTAATGTTTTAATCGTTGTCCGTTTACTGTGAACGATTCACTATTCCTACCCTTAATTTCTATTGCTCCGCTCAGAAACACTTTAGTAATTTCAAAGGGTCCTGACCATCTAGATTTTAGTTTTCCAGGAAAGAGCCTAAGTCTTGAATTGAAGAGGAGCACAACATCTCCCACACTAAATTCTTTCCTAGACAGACGCTTATTGTGCCAACGCTTGGTTCTTTCTTTGTATATCTTAGCATTCTCATATGCATCCAACCTTAATTCTTCTAATTCATTAATGTCGAGGATTCGCTTTTCTCCAGCGGCAGTGTAGTTTATATTGAGTGTTTTAATCGCCCAATATGCTTTATGTTCTAGTTCAACCGGGAGATGACAAGCCTTCCCATACACTAGTTTGAAGGGTGTAGTTCCTATGGGTGTCTTGTAGGCTGTCATATAAGCCCATAAAGCTTCATTAAGTTTAGATGACCAATCCTTCCTAGATATAGCGACAATCTTCTCTAGAATTTGTTTTATTTCTCTGTTCGAGACTTCGACCTGTCCACTTGTTTGCGGATGATACGGTGTTGCTACACGATGTCTGACTCCATACTTAGATAGTAATTTGTCGAATATTTTCGAAATGAAATGTGAGCCACCGTCACTAATGACAAGTCTAGGCACACCAAATCTTGGAAAGATTATATTCTTGAAAAGCTTAATTACTACTCGTGTGTCATTTGTAGGAGAAGCTATAGCCTCGATCCATTTTGAAACATAATCGACAGCTACGAGTATGTACTTATTACCGAAAGATGATGGGAATGGTCCCATGAAATTGATTCCCCAGACATCAAAGACTTCTACTTCTAATATTCCTCTTTGAGGCATTTCATCTCGTCTTGAAATATTACCGGTGCGTTGACACCGATCGCAATTTATAACAGCGATGTGGACATCTTTCCATAGATTATGCCAAAATAGGCCGGCTTGTAAGATTTTTGCACAAGTCTTGGAAGTGCTTGCGTGTCCACCATAAGGAAATGAATTACAATGAGCAATGGCATCTTCTATTTCTTCTTCGGGAATGCACCGACGGAAGATTCCGTCAGGTCCTCTCTTAAACAATAATGGTTCGTCCCAATAGTAATACTTGAGATTGTGGAAGAATTTCTTTTTCTGCTGATAGGTTAAGTCCGGTGGAAGTGCTCCTGCAGCTAAGTAGTTGACAATGTCAGCGTACCATGGCAGTCCTACGGTTGTTTGGATTGTTTCCACGGCTTTTGGTTCATTTATGTCTAACTGAGCTGGGTCGCTTCTTATTTGTGCTATCAGTTGTTCATACGGAAAATCATCGTTAATTGGCACTTGTTCGGGTTTAATACCTTCTATTCTAGATAAACGGTCCGCTATGACGTTTTCAGTACCTTTCTTATCCTTGATTTCGAGGTCAAACTCTTGTAAGAGTAAGATCCATCTCAAGAGTCTTGGTTTAGCATCTTTCTTGGTTAGTAAATATCTGATAGCAGCGTGGTCTGTGTAGATGATTATTTTTGCTCCTACTAGGTAGGAACGGAATTTATCAAGCGCAAAGACAACTGCTAACAACTCTTTTTCAGTAGTGGCGTAGTTCAATTGAGCAGAATCTAAAGTCCTACTGGCATAGTAAATTGCGTGAAGTTTCTTGTCCTTCCTTTGTCCTAGAATTGCGCCTACAGCATAGTCACTCGCATCGCACATGATTTCGAAAGGTAATCTCCAGTCAGGTGGTTGCATGATTGGTGCGGTGATGAGGGCTGTTTTTAGAGTTTCGAATGCTTTAAGACAATCTTTATCGAATATGAACTCAGCGTCTTTCATTAATAAACCGGTAAGAGGTTTAGTGATTTTCGAGAAATCTTTGATGAATCGTCGGTAGAAACCGGCGTGTCCTAAAAAGCTTCGTATTTCTCAAATGTCTTAGGGGGTTGAAGATCTTTTATGACTTCTATCTTAGCTTTATCAACTTCAATTCCCTTGTCAGATATAACGTGTCCTAGTACGATTCCTTCTCTGACCATAAAATGGCATTTTTCACAGTTAAGTACGAGGTTTACTTTTACAAATCTTTCTAACACCATTTCTAAATTTGATAGACATCCTTCAAAACTTTGCCCGCATACAGAGAAGTCGTCTATGAACACTTCCATGATGTTATCTATGAAATCTGCGAAGATTGACATCATACATCTTTGAAAGGTTGCAGGAGCGTTACATAATCCAAAGGGCATTCGTCTATAAGCGAACGTTCCATAAGGACATGTGAATGTAGTCTTCTCTTGATCATCTGGGTGAATAGGGATTTGGAAAAATCCTGAGTAACCATCTAGATAACAGAAATACGAGTGTTTGGCTAATCATTCTAACATTTGATCTATAAAAGGTAGTGGGAAATGATCTTTCCGAGTGGCTTTGTTTAGTTTTCGATAATCGATGCACACTCTATGTCCGGTCACTACTCTTTGTGATATCGATTCGCCTTTAGCGTTTTTCACAACAGTGATACCTCCTTTCTTTGGTACTACATGTACTGGACTAACCCATTGACTATCAGAGATTGGATATATTATTCCAGCGTCTAGTAGTTTCTTAACTTCTTCTTTTACTACAGTGCTAAGGATTGGGTTAATTCTTCTTTGAGATTCTCTAGAGGTTTTGCAATCTTCTTCTAGCATAATACGATGTATACAGATTGAGGGACATATTCCTTTGAGATCAGATATGTTATATCCTAATGCAGTTGGGTATTTCTTTAAGACATCTAAAAGTTTCTTCGTTTCGATTGTTCCTAAACCGGAATTGATTATAACTGGTCGCGTACATTCAGTGTCTAGGAATTTGTATCTTAGGTTCTTAGGTAAGGTTTTTAACTCTAATGTAGGTTTCTTCTTACTTGGCATGGGATCCGGTGTAAGTGCTAAACTTTCGCTTAGACTATCATCCTGATACGGTTCACGCCAATTGTCATCTTCGAAAATCGGAGGGATTTGAATTTTCATAATTTCAGAATAAGTAGTTTCTTTCATTTCCATCTCTCTTACACACTCGTCAATGACATCTAATAAATAGCTCGTGTCCTCTATAGCTGGTGATTGTAAGAATTGTGTTAAGATAAATTCAACTTTCTCTTCACCTACTTCAAAGGTTAGCTTTCCTTTCTTTACATCTATAATAGCTCATGCGGTAGCTAAGAATGGTCTTCCTAGTATGATAGGTGTAGTGGAGTCTTCAGTGATGTCCATGATTATAAAATCAGTAGGGATGTAGAATTGACCTATCCGTACTGGGACATTCTCTAGTATGCCTACAGGATATTTAATAGAGCGGTCGGCTAGTTGAACAAACATTTTAGTAGGTCTTAATTCTCCCATATCTAGCCTTTTGCAAATTGTTAAGGGCATAACACTGATACTGGCTCCTAAATCGCATAGAGCTTTGTCAATGACGAATTTTCCAATTACACAGGGTATAGAGAAACTACCTGGATCTTTTAGCTTAGGAGGCATGTTATTTTGAATGATTGCGCTACACTCAGCAGTAAGTGTAACGGTTCCGTTATCCTCTATCTTCTTCTTATTGGATAAGATTTCCTTTAGAAATTTAGCATACGAGGGCATTTGAGTGATAGCTTCTGTAAACGTAATAGTAATATTCAACTGTTTCAGAAGTTCAACAAATTTCTTAAACTGGCCCATCGTCTTGGAATTGGTTAATCTCTGAGGGTACGGAATTGGTGGTTTATAAGGTGGTGGAGGCACATAAGGCTTCTCTTTCTCCATTGCCTCTTGATTATTATCTTCCTTTTCTTCTGGTTCATTCTCCTTTTCAGTTGGCTTATCCTGCTTTTGGCACATGGCTGGATTTTCAAGTCTTGGATCGGCAGGTCCGTCAAGTTCTTTGCCACTTCTTAGTATCACAGCATTGGCCTGTCCTTTTGGGTTAGGTTGGGGTTGTCCAGGAAATACTCCAGCTGGGGCAGCGGTAGGTGCTTGTTGTTGAGCTACTTGTGAAATCTGAGTTTCAAGCATTTTGTTATGTGTAGCTAACGCATCTACCTTGCTCACCAATTGCTTAATCTGCTCGCTAGTGTTTATGTTTTGGTTCAAGAATTCGTTGTTTGTTTGAGATTGGGTAGCTATGAAGTTCTCCATCATTAATTCAAGGTTTGATTTTCTAGGAACATTAGGAGTAGTCTTTTGATATCCCGGTGGTGTAGCTGGCGCTTGACCTGGTGCGTATAAAGCATTGTTGTTCTTATAAGAGAAGTTCAGATGATTCTTCCAACCTGGGTTGTATGTGTTCGAGTATGGGTTTCCTTGAGCATAATTCACTTGATCTGTGGGAATTCCTGCTAATAGTTGACAATCAGGGACATCATGTCCTGGAACTCCACATAACTCACAGTTAGGTGTTACCGCAGCCACGGTGGTTGTTGGTGTTATGGCTAAGTTGTCGATCTTTTGGTTAAGTTGGTCAAACTTTGCATTAACTTGGTCCATACTACTTACTTCGTACATACCTCCTTTTGTTGGTTTCTCAGTTGCGACTCTCTCGCTTCCCCATTGGTAATGATTCTGAGCCATACTCTCGATAAGTGCATAAGCATCATTATATTCTTTGTCCATTAGTGCGCCTCCTACGGCAGCGTCAATCGTCATTCTTGTGTTGTACAAGAGTCCATTGTAGAAAGTATGGATGACCATCCATTCTACTAATCTGTGATGTGGACAAAGTCTCAGCATATCTTTGTATTGTTCCAGATTTTCGAAAAGTGACTCGTTTTCCTTTTGCTTAAATCTGTTGATTTGAGCTCTTAGCATAGCTGTCTTGCTAGGTGGGAAATATCTTGTCAAGAAGACTCTCTTTAGTTACTCCCACGTAGTTACTGAATTCGAGGGTAGAGATTGAAGCCAGGCTCTTGCTCTGTCTCGAAGTGAGAAAGGAAAAAGGCGTAATCTGATTGCTTCTTGGGTAACTCCATTAGCTTTTACTGTATCTGCGTACTGCAAAAATATCGAAAGATGAAGGTTCGGATCCTCGGTAGGATTTCCGGCAAATTGGTTTTGTTGCACGGCTGATATCAGCGAAGGTTTCAACTCGAAATCGTTTCGATTGATAGTCGGCGCGGAAATGCTGGAATGCGGCTCTGCTTGTGAAGGATTAGCATAATACTTAAGTGGATGATTTGGTTCTTCAGCCATCTCTGCGTCCTTCGATGTTCCAACTGGTTTAGGTGGATCAACTTGAAGATCTGGAATGTTGTATTTTCGTTGGTATTCGAATATTCGTCTTCCTAAATGTAAGAAGCGTTCTAATTCAAGGACTGGAGGTTGCAAGTCTTCGCCTTGAGAGCGAGTACTTGGCATACACTCGGTAAATTAGACTAGGGAAAATAAATTGTTACCTTAGTCTAGACAGTGCTACTCTAATAGTGCACTAGTGACTAAATCAAGGTCCCCGGCAACGACACCAAAAACTTGATGGTGCAAAGACGTGATGTGTCTAACGGTATCTGAACTGCAAGTGCACAGCATATCGCAATAGTAATAAAAAGATGTCGAATCCACAGGGACTTTGTAATCACTCTAGTGCTAGAAGGTCTGCTAGTTTAGCTAAGGCGGAAATTTGTCACGGTTATGGTTTTAAGGATTAAAAACGGGAATTAAACTTAATTAAGGAAATAATGAGAAGGCGGTCGGTACGTAATAATATTAACCTATGCGAGTTAGTCTAGTCTAAGCTTATAAAGATGTTTCACTTAAATAATTCTGTAGAGATTACCAGTTTAAAAACCCTCGACTCACACTCTCGTGGTTTTATCTTGGATCATACTCCTAAAGCCCTATGTATGCTCTCGCTAGCCCATAAGTGTTTAGAAAATACTTTTTGAAAACTTAATAAGTCTAATTCGTTTTAAAGCGCTCTCGCTGTATTTAAATCGAATGCCTAACTTTAGCTATCCGGTTAAAATCTCACACTCTCGTGGTTTCGACCTAACCTATTTCACTTCTCTTACTCTCGTAACAAAAATCTTGATTTTAATTATAAAAAGTCACAGCCAGAATATAAGTTTGTAATTATTTTTAGCTTAGATTCGATTCATCCGTTTTGGTTGATTTATTACATACCGACTCAATTAATTTAGCTACTCATATTAATTGAAATAACAGACAAAAACAAAACAAAATTAATAAATATTAGAACATGCATTATATAATGATAATAGAAACTTAACATAAATAAATAAACTTAATATTAATTGCAAAACAAAAACCTGAACAAATGAATTCTTAGGCTCCTTCTTCCACAATTTGGCAAGCTTGGAGCGTCGGAATCGAAATAAAGTACTAAATTCTGAGGCTAAAAAAAAAATTCTAATTAAGATAACAATTTCCTAATGTTGGAAATTGTTATTAAAGGGTTTGGAAATTAAAAGGAAACAGCAAGAACAAAAGCTGGAAATAAGCTGGGTTGTAAAAACGGCAGAGCTTCCGCATAAAATTTCAATCAAAAACTCTGTCCCCTTCTTCATTTGATTCTTTGATATTTATAGAAGAGAATTTTGGCAGTTGAAGAGTAGGAACGTGGGCTTCGGTGCTTCAGTTTTGAGAAAATCCAGGAGACATGGTTTACTGGGCGTTGCTGAAGTTGAGAGAAAGTAGGAGTCTCTGAAGACTCTTTCTATTCGTTGCACGTTCTCAATTATATTCAAACAAATTAAATAACTTTTGCTTGTCACGTTCGTGACATGGTGTAACGCGCAGATTTCCTCATATTAGCGCGTCACGGTCGTTAGACCATGGTGACGATCGTGAGACCTCAAATTGGCGTGTCACGTTCGTGAGGCAGTTGTGACGACCGTGAGAGCAACAAAATATGCAGTCTTTAGCAAAATTGATTTCTCTCTTTTCTTTTCATGCTAATTTTTGTTCCTTTGATCTTTTTCTCATAAATTTGGCTCTAGACATATTGTACCTGCAATGTGGCATAAAAACTCGAAACAATCGGGAGTTAAAAGGACCAATGTATGATAAAACGGACTAAAAACATAGTAATAATACGATACGATTTCTCGTTATCACTGTTCTGGTGCGAGATTAATTGGAAAAGTTGTTTGTGAGCTGATTTTCTGCAAGAATTGCTGCTGTTTTAACAGCGTTAACCGGTTAACGGATTGGTTAACCGGTTAACGCACCTGTTTCTATGTTGTTTTTATGCAGGTTTTGACTGGTTAACCGGTTAACGCTTTGGTTAACCGGTTAACACTGATGCAGTGAGTCATTTTTGGGCTATTTTTAAGCATGTTTGATTCCCTTACTAATTTTAAATGCCATGGATCATTGTATGATCATTGAATATGATTGTTTGGGTAATTTTCTTGTTGGTTGATGCATGCTCCCGTGTTCTCGACACGTAAATGCTTGTGTGAGCTATGTTTAGCATGATTGTTTGATCTTGGTTGGTGTGAACTTTGAACATGCTAATCCCATGATTTTATTGATGAACATGTGCTGGATTTTTGCTAACTTGCAGGGGTTCATGGTAAAAGAAGTGTGGATGTTCATCCACATTTCAATTCTTCATCCTTCTCTCTTTTTAAGTGCTTTATCCTTGTGTTTTGATGTGCCTTATGCCATCATGTGTTGAAATTTTCTTCTTCCCCCTTTAGGAGCAACTTGTCTCCTTTAGAGGAGTAAGTTGCTTGCTAGCACTTGCTTCATCTTCTTCTTGCTCCTCTTTGGTTCTTCTTTCTTCTTCTTAGGATAGTTGAAACCTCACTAACCTTAGGACCTCTTTTGCATGACAACATTAGGTTTAGTCTTTCCCCATTTTAGACTTTTTACCTTTTTTTCTCCTTTGGTTTCTTTCTCTTCTTATCTCAAAACAAAAAAACCTAAAAAAAACATTAATAAAGAAAGAAGTGACTTCTTGTGTTATGGCCTTATTCCATGGGGCATATGTATTCATTACATCTTGGAATAGTGCATTTGTCTAGCATGATGCACAAGTCGGATCATGAAGTCATCTTCAACAAGAAAAACCCTAAAAAACACTTCTTCATTTTTAATCACTAAAACACTTATAAATTCAAAAAGTCAATGAAATTAGGCCCTCGCCTTTGGAAACAAGTCTTGGATAAGTTCTCCTTGCTTAGTGTGCTTGTTCTATTATTCCATCTTGGAATGTAATAGCAAGTACACATTCCATAGAAAAGAGATTGAGTTCATTCTCTTGTGCCACACCAATAAAAAGTTCTAAAAAACACAAACAAACAATCATCGTCTTTCCTTCGAGAATTCATTTCTCATTTCCTTCGCTCCGTCCGCGAACTTGCTTCTTCTTGTCATTTTGCAAGACGATTACGCACTCTTCGTCCGAGCCTGCAACACCTGAGCGTTGACATAGGTAGTTCAAGCCTTAATTCACAAGCAATCTTTTCTACCCCTAGTTAAGGGAACTACGACGTCTCTAATCCTCATGTCCAATGAGGTACGTAGGCAGCGGGTAGGGCCCGTCCGAGCACACTCTTTTATTTTTCCTACATTTTTCTCTTTGTTTCCTTTTTCTTTTCTTTTCCAGTTTCAATTTCAGTTTTGCAGCAGCTTTCATTCTTTCACCCTTTGAAACATTTTCTTTGCAAGCGTGGATCCCGTCGGGTACGGCGGACGATCTGGGGTGTTAATACCTTCCCAGGTTGTAACCGACTCCCGAGCTCAGTCTCTTTGATTCGCAGGACCTGTGTCCTTCCCTTTCTTTTATTCTGGTTTGTGCAGCATTACCATTCCCGTTTCTTCGGGATAAAAATGCCTGGCTGGCAACTCTAACCTCTTTCCGCGCCACTTTCGCATTTGTACCAGGATGGAAATCCGGGGAGCAACAATGAGGAAGCAACCTGTTAGGGAGAAAAGACATTATTTGTACTGCTGGGGTTGAATTTCAACTTCACAATTACTGGGGATAACAGGAGACACACGGGAAGGCACCTGTTCATGTTCAAGTATGTTGTTGAAATATTCCTCCTGGAAATCTGCTTTAGCTCTGCTAGAAACACATGTACCTGCACCTACGAAAACACAACTGATAGTGCCTGCAACATGGAGAGTTAGCTTGGACCTGTATGCCCCAGGCTTATAGTATGAATCATCATCCTGGCCACTTAACTGTTTTAGAGTTGTATTAAATGTTTTGGTCCTCCTGCATGAGTTAGAAAGCATTCGAATGTTTGCAACACAATATAAATCACAATTTGCCGGACGTTTTTGCAATCAAACAATGTTAGATGAAAAACAAAAACAAAAGCAACTAGTCACAAGTTGACTGAAATTGAATTTTATTGATTTGGAACATGGCCATGAATAGGCATTACATCAGGAAGCAATTCCCTAGAAAGAGGGAATAGCCAAAAAGGAAAACAGACTATCCTATTGGCAATGTGAAAAATGGATCTCATTAAGTTTCGACTCGACTATGACTCATATATCTTCAAGACTGTCCGCTTACTCTACCCCTTGAGAAAGGTGATTGAATTGGTCTTCAACCCTTAGAATAACCTTAGTTGCAGATGGATTATGGACTTTGTAGATCGCAGTCGTTCATGTTAGTCCCTCTTTTGTGTGGATCGCCCTTTCGGGTTTTCAATCCACCGTGATACCCTTTTTTGCCTGAGTTGTCCGATGTGGATTTTCAACTTAGCGTGTGTACATTTTTTTCAATATTTCCCTAATTTTTTCCCGAGCCTTTTATTCTGTTTTTGGTTCGCCGGGATGCCCATTATTGCCTGGATCTTTATTCTGTTTTTATCCAACGAGTCCTTTTTTACACGAAATATTTTCTTACTGCGTCTGCGTTGACAGGGGAATGGAAGTCTTCTTCATCCATGGTTGTTAACATCAAGGCTTCGCCTGAAAAAACCTTTTTAACCATGAACGTTCCTTCATAATTAGGTGTCCATTTTCCCATGTGATCTCTAAGAGGAGGAAGAATCCTTTTCAGCACTAGGTCATCTGGTATGTACCTTTGAGGTCGTACTTTCTTGTCGAAAGCCTATTTCATGCGCCGTTGATACAACTGTCCATGGTATACAGCTATTAGGCGTTTTTCTTCGATGATGCTTAGTTGATTGTACCTGGATCGGAGCCACTTAACTTCATCTAGCTTAATATGCATCATTAACCTCAACAAGGGGATCTCCACTTCGATTGGTAGGACTGCCTCCATACCATATACCAATGAGAACGGGGTTGCCCCTGTTGAGGTACGCATAGACGTTCGGTACCCATGTAGCGCAAATGGTAGCATCTCATGCCAGTCTTTGTATGTCACAACCATCTTCTGCACGATTTTCTTGATGTTCTTGTTGGCTGCCTCGACGGCACCATTCATCTTTGGGCGATACAGAGAAGAGTTGTGATGCTCTTTTTTGAAATCCCGACACAAGTCAGCCATCATCATGTTGTTGAGGTTAGAACCATTATCAGTAATGATTCTTTCAGGAATTCCATACTGGCAAATGATGTCTCTTTTGATAAACCGGGCTACCACTTGTTTAGTAACATTGGCATAAGACGCCGCTTCGACCCACTTCGCGAAATAGTCTATAGCAATCAGGATGAAGCGGTGACCGTTGGAAGCTGTTGGTTCAATCTTGCCAATCATATCAATGACCCACATGGCGAACGGCCAAGGTGAAGACATAACACTCAAGGGATTTGGAGGTACATGGATCTTATCAGCATAAATCTGGCACTTGTGACATTTGCGGGAATATTTACAGCAATCGGATTCCATGGTGATCCAATAATATCCCGATCTCAATAGTTTATTTGCCATAGCATGTCCTCCAGCATGGGTACCGAACGAGCCTTCATGAACCTCTTGCATCAATAGGTCTGCCTCGTGTCTATCCATGCATCTGAGCAAAACTATGTCGAAGTTTCGCTTATATAGCACATCATCTTGATTCAAGAAGAATCCACCTGCTAGCTTTCTGAGAGTCTTCTTGTCTTTACTGGATGCCCCGATCGGGTATTCTTGAGACTTCAAGAATTTCTTGATATCATGATACCGAGGTTTGTTATCTTCACCATTAGCAATTGCAAATACATAGGCAGGTGTTTCAAGATAGGAGACCATGATTCGAGGCACGTAGTTCTCTTGACAAACTTTAATCATAGATGACAAAGTTGCTAGGGCATCAGCGAATTGGTTTTCATCTCGAGGAATATAACTCATCTTGACTTTGGTGAAGAAAGTTAGCAGCCTTCTAGTATAATCCCTGTAAGGAACCAAGTGAGGTTGATGAACTAACCATTTTCCTTTGACTTGGTTCACTACCAGAGCGGAATCTCCGAAGATCTCGAGGTTCTTGACTCGCAAGTTGATTGCCTCTTCAACCCTCATGATGCAAGCTTCATACTCTGCATCATTGTTAGTGCATTCGAAAGTCAACCGAGCAGCTAAAATAGTATGGACCCCTTCTGGTGAAATGATAACATCACCTATTCCGCTTCCGTTCATGTTCATAGCTCCGTCAAACATCAACTTCCATTTGGATTCAGGGTCTGGCCCCTCCTCCGGAAGTGGTTCTTCACAGTCTTTCAACTTGAGGAACATGATGTCCTTATCCGGGAACTCGAATATCATGGGTTGATAATCGTTAATTGGTTGATGAGCTAGGTATTCAGACAACACACTCCCTTTGATTACTTTTTGCAAAGTGTACTGGATATCATATTCTGTTAAGATCATCTACCATCGGGCTACCCTTCATGTTAGAGCCGGTTTCTCGAAGATATATTTTACATGATCCATCTTGGAAATCAGGAAAGTGGTGTGAGTTAGCATGTACTGTCTTAGTCGGTGAGCAGCCCATGCCAAAGCGCAACAAGTTTTCTCGAGTAGTGAGTAGCGTATCTCACAATCGGTAAACTTATTGCTAAGGTAATAAATGGCATGCTCTTTTCGACCAGACTCGTCCTGGTGACCCACCACACACCCCATCGATCCTTTGAGTATGGTAAGATACATGATTAAGGGTCTCCTTGGCACTGGAGGCATGAGAATCGAAGGTTCTAGCAGGTATTCCTTGATTCAGTCAAAGGCTTGCTGGCAGTCGTTATTCCACTTGATAGCCTGATTTTTCCTCAGAAGCTTAAAGATGGGCTCACACGTGGTAGTTAGGTGTGAGATAAACCGTGCAATGTAGTTTAGTCTCCCCAAGAAACCACGTACTTGCTTTTTAGTCTTTGGCTCAGGCATCTCCTGAATGGCTTTTACTTTGGTCGGGTCAACCTCAATTCCCTGCTCACTAACAATAAAACCCAGTAACTTGCTGGAACGGACCCCAAAAGTGCACTTGTTCGGATTCAACCTTAATCTGAACTTTCGGAGTCTGTCAAACAACTTTTCTAGATTGACCAAGTGCTCTTCCTCTGTTTGGGACTTTGCTATCATATCATCAACATAGACCTTAATCTCATGATGAATCATGTCGTGAAATAGTGTCACCATTGCCCTTTGGTAAGTGGCTCCAGCATTCTTCAGACTAAACAGCATGACCTTATAACAAAAGGTTCCCCAAGGCGTGATGAAGGTAGTCTTTTCCATATCACCAGGAGACATCTTAATCTGGTTATAACCTGAAAATTCGTCCATGAAAGAGAACACAGAAAACTGAGCAGTATTGTCAACAAGCACGTCTATATAAGGAAGAGGGAAATCATCTTTAGGGTTGGCCATGTTCAAATCCTTGTAGTCTACACACATCCTGACTTTGCCGTCTTTTTTAGGGACCGACACAATATTAGCAACACATGGAGGGTAACTGGTCACAGCCAAGAAACTAACATCAAATTGCTTCTGTATTTCCTCTTTGATTTTGATTGCCATATCAGGGCTTGTGCGTCTCAACTTTTGCTTCACTGGCGGGAAGTCTTCTCTCAAAGGCAGCTTATGTTCCACAATATGGTATATAAACTAGGCATGTCTTGGTAAGACCAAGCGAAGATATCAACATATTCTCGAAGCATGGCAATTAGACGAGTCTTGATAGATTCCTCTAACGCGTCCCCGATCTGGAATTCTTTCTTGTCCTCTTCGGTACCCAGGTTTATCACTTCAATGACCTCTTCATGCGGTTGAATCATCTTTTCCTTCTGTTTAAGAAATCTGGCTAACTCTTCAGGTAGTTCGCAATCTTATTCACCTTCTTCATCAGCTTGGTAAATCGGATTGTCAAAGTCATACTTAGCCATAGCAGGGTCGTCATTGATAAGGTCCGGTGAAGAGCACCTGCATGAATGATGATTCATGCAAGGCTTTAGAAGGAGTTTGAAAAAACATTGCCATCTTTTAAAACTTATCTTTCTTTTTTAAAAACAAAAGCAAAAATGAAAGACATTGAACAACATGGATGAATGCAAAACGTCAGCTTTATTAATGATTATGGTATTATGTTAGGAACAAAAGAACCCTTACAATACGCTACTATGCCCCGAGCAAGACATAGTGCTTTAGTACAGGAAAGACAAAAGCAAAAATCATTACTCTTCAAAGGAAGTGACTGAAATGAGCCTTTCGGATGACCAATTATTAAGTTGAGTCTCTGGAACACAAGGTCTGATCCACTCATCTAAGTCACAATCACTATCAACTATGTCATCTTGCACTACATTGATACTCCCATAATCCACCATTCATGCACTCGTGAAGGTAATCGGGCCTTGACGACCTCTGGCGCTCTGTTCGGATGATGACTGCCCAGGCCGGTAGCCAACACCAAACATATCCTTCTTTTCTGATACTTCCACTAGATTGCCCCAGCCTTCTCGTATTCCTGACTCCACCACCTTCAGAGCCTGTTTGTGAGATGCTATGGAGACCCCTTTCTTTGATTCTTCGGAAGAAGTTGCTGATGAAGATGCTAATTTAGTCTTCAGGGGCTCGAAATCCTGACACGGAGTCTCAACAATTTCATTGTCCATCTCTACATATTTAAATAAAGCCAGATGATTTATGAAGATATCCTCCTCTCCGCATACCGTTACGATTTTCCCTTCCCAGACGAATTTCAATTTTTGATGAAGCTTGGACGATATTACCCCTGCCGAATGTATCCAGGGCCTCCCTAGTAAACAACTCTATGCAGGATGCATGTCCATTACATAGAATGTGGCATTGAAGATTTGTGGACCTACTTTGATTGACAGGTCCACTTCCCCAAACATTGATCTTCTCGATCCATCAAACGCTTGAACCACCAGGTCACTGGGCTTCAGAATCACTCCGTCATAATCCAGTTTCATTAATGCCTTCTTGGGAAGAACATTCAGGGATGATTCGGTATCCACCAATACATGAGATAACATTTCACCTTTACACTCCAAAGAAATATGTAGTGCCCGATTGTGAGCACGACCCTCAGATGTTAGATCCATGTCAGTAAAACCCAATCCATGAATGGCGTTGACACTGGACACCACAGTTTCCAATTGGTTCACCGAGATATCCTGAGGTACATAGGCTTTGTTCAGGATGTTCAAGAGAGCTTTTCTGTGAGAGTCAGAACACATTAACAGAGACAAGAGGGAGATCTTTGATGGAGTCTGTTGCAAATGGTCCACAATTTTATAATCACTCTTTTTGATGATTCTCAAAAATTCTTCAGCTTCTTTGTCAAATGTAATGTCTGGGTCAGCCACAGGTGTAGGCTCATTAGCAGTTACTGGTTACTTCCCTCTAGCCTTAGCTTGAGCCTCTATAGTATCTATGGGTGGCACTACGTTGTTTCTCAGTGTCTCCGGCGCAAACAACCTTCCACTCCTAGTAAAACCTCCTACTCCCACATTCTGTACTTGAGCTGGAGATATACTGGGTATGGCTAAATCTTGCTTCTGGCCGTTGCAATACACTTCACCTTCGTAATGCCATGGGATGGCCCTATCACTTTGGTACATCACTGACCCTGCAGTAGTGATAGTTATTGGTGCCAGTCTGGCTTAAGGAGGAACTTGGGATGGATCATAGAAAATGGTCACCATAGAGACTTCTCTTTCTTTTGCAACCTTGTCAAACTGTAGGACCCCTTCATCAATCATGCTCTTTACCCCCTTTTTCAACTGCTCACAACCATCGGGAACTTCAGCACACTCTGGACAATCATTTTCACAACCTGGAAAGATACCCTTATGGGCCAAGCAAGCTTAGACAGTAATCAACGGAGTTTGCAGGTCATTGACATCACACACCAAATTCAGATTCTCTCCGTCATCAATTGCCCCAATTGTACCTCCGTGAGGAAGCATGGGGTTTTGTATCACATTCGGAGTGGGAGCAAAGTTAATCGCTTTGGAATCTAACAGGTCCTGGACTACATACTTCAGGGCTTTGTAGTTTTCTGTGGTATGTCCGGGGGCTCCAGAATGGAATTCGTATCGGGCATTTGTATCATAACCTTCGGGGAGTCGCCTCGGCTTCGAAGGTTGTAAAGTTCTGAGCTGGACCATTTGGAGCTGGAAAAGATTCTTCAAGAGTTGTGAGTAAGATATAGGTGGAGTTTCAAAATACCTTTCTCTGGTCTTCTGAGAATAATAGGGACGGGGATTCCTCTATTGCTGATAACCTTGTTGGCGTTGTTGTTGCGGTTGTTGAACTTGTTGTTGATTAGGCTGAGCTGAGATAGTGACAAGAGCCACTTTATGATAAACACCTCTATTGCCTCGCTTCTCTGTGCATACACTGCCCCCGTCTCCTCTTCCCTTCTCTTCATGAAAGGTTTCTTGACACCAGAAGCTGAAGCACCACCGTTCTAGATCTTTCCCTGCTTAATCCAGCTCTCTATCCTCTCGTCAATCAAGATAATATCTGAAAAACCGCTTGAAGAACACCCAGCCAACCTTTCCATGAAATACCCAGGAAGGGTGTCCAAGAAAAGGTCTACCATTTCTCTTTCTAGCAATGGTAGTTGCAACCTGGCAGCCACTTCACGCCACCTCTGTGTGTAATCTTTGAAGCTCTACGAACCTTTCTGAGTCAGACTCTAGAGCTGAGTGTGACTAGGCGCCATGTCAATGCTATATTGATATTGTTTAAGAAAAGCTTCTCCCAACTCTTTCCAGCTTCTTATAGAGCTCCTCTCCAACTTCATATACCATTCCAAGGATCCTCCGGAGATACTATCCTAGAAATATTACATCCAGAGTTTCTCGTCCCTAGTATGGGCATCAATCTTTCGGTAGAACGCCTGTAGATGATTTTTGGGGCAGGAGTTACCGTTATACTTGTCAAAAGTAGGTGGCCTGAACTTGTGAGGAATGACCACTCCGGGGACCAGACCCATGTCAGATACATCTATCCCAAGAGTGTCTCTACACTCAAGGGCTTTGACCTTCTCAGCTAGCAGCAAAAAGTCTTGAAAATTTCCTTCCAAACCAAATCCCATAACATTGTTAAAGGAAGGAAATTGATCCTCTTGTCGGTCTTACACATGGATGAAGGTTGTTGTGCCAGGCTCCCACATGTTCCATTGTTGGTGTTGGGAGGATTCACTTGAACTTCTGGAGTGACTACAGGAGGATTAGTTTGAGGAGGGTTGAGTCTCTGGATTGCATTCCTCAAATCTTGTTGTCTTTGGGCCATCTCTTGCATCATAACCATAAACTCCCCCATCCTGGTGCGGAGTTCATTGAGCTTAGTTTGCATAGCGTCCATGATAGTCCTTTGGTTGTTGCAGGTCGCATACCGATGAGGAATATTTTGTCTGAGGTGACGAGTCTTGGCAGCTATCGCAATCTTTATCTGAAGAATAGATAAGTTAAGTAACCTGGAGAAACCTGCAAGAGAAAGAAAATGAAAATGATATGTATGCAATGCAATGTTGTGTTCCTTTTACCCTCAAGGTTTTTTTTCATTCCCGTTCTGGTATTAGGAGAAAAATATTTGGAAGAAGACCCATATGATATTCAAATAACGTGACGGCCGTGGAGAATTGGTGCTTATTACCCCTTGTTGGTGCAAAAGATAACAAATGAGAGATTCGAGACGAGTGAATCACATAAACTGAAATTTGAAACAACAACGTCCCTGAAGGGTGCCAATCAAAAGAACAACTAAGTACATCAATAAAAAGGAATCCCACAACAAGCCTGTGGGTAATCCAAGTACAATAGCATGAAACTAAACCCTAGGGAGTTCTAAGTCCTGCAACCTCCAGCTAAGGCGCTTGACATTCTGGAACAACTGAGCTATATCCGGATGATCGGGCTCCTGGATGAGTCTTTGGATGAGGAGATCCCTTAGGTCAAAGGAAGCATGCAACTCTTCAATCTGCTTGAGGAATGCCTTCTCATTTTCTTTGCTCGGACCCGGCTCGGCCTTTGACTTCTTCATATCAGCTCTAAGCTTCAGCTCTTCAACTTCTTTCTGGACATCTTCAGATATTTGTTGACTCTTTGCCATCTGATGAAGGTATTCTCTCAGTTTCTCTTGGGCTTCCTGAACCAACTCTCCTTGCTCGATCAGGGTATCCTGAGGGTTTTTGATCTTCAACTCGAATTCAGCCTCTACCTCCTTTTGCTTTTTCTGATGATCGCTCCACTTCTCTTGCCAAAGTGTGATAGCTTCATTAGCTTCATCCAATTCTTTCTTATCTTTCCGGCGCTGACTCACCTTGTGGATCTCAGCCAATCCTCTTTTCTTAAAGTATAGTTCTCTTTCATCAAAGTCCTTCTGCTTAAGCCGAGCTATCTCTTCAGGTCGGAGAGCTCTCTCTTCTAACTGCTAGTTTTGAATCATCAATTTCTAACAAGAGTTGTGAGCCTCCTGATTTTCAACTCTAAGTTGCTTGACCAAAGCCTCCAAGTTTTGGTAATCCTCTAAAGGCACAGTTGTTGGAGGTGGAGTTGGTATAGAAAAAGGGATTAGAGCCGTTTGAGCCTCCTCCTTTATCCAAGCTTCGAATTTAGGGAACATCCGGTTATTTCTCTTACATAGACATGTCGTGTCTTTTCTTTTGATCAATTTCCAAGAGCCTGCAACTTTTCTGACCAACGGAAGATTATCCTTTACCGAGAAGTAGAAAGTTTGGAATAACTCTGATTCATCGGGAATCTCTTTGAGTGCGTACCCCAGCTGTCTTCTTAAGAGAATGGGGTTGTAGTTGATACCCCCTGATACTCCTAATAAAGGCACGTTGAGGTAATTCCTGCAACTGGCTATGAAACTCTTCCCTTTCAACTTCAAAGTAAACCATCTAATATCTCTGGAAGACAAT
Source organism: Lathyrus aphaca (assembly GCA_963966055.1). Lineage (NCBI taxonomy): Eukaryota > Viridiplantae > Streptophyta > Magnoliopsida > Fabales > Fabaceae > Lathyrus > Lathyrus aphaca. The sequence goes on from OZ014519.1 coordinate 227,145,558, forward strand.
GTACTTAGCTTTTGGGCCCAAGTAGTATTAGGATCGGTGAAACTCTCAATGGTAGGCAAATGTCTCATAACCCACCTGTAGAACAAGGGAGCACAACATCTAACATCACCTTTTCGCTTCTTCTCATTCTTATAGTGCACTGAATAATACAAGTCACCCAGGAGAGTGGGTACCAAATTCTTTAACACAAATAAATGAATAGCATTTATGTCCACAAATTTGTCCATATCAGCGAACAGGATGATCCCATAAATGGATAATGCTAAGATGGTGCAAACTGAATCCCACTGATTTGTCACTGCAAGTTCTCCAGCCCTTCTAACCAGACACTCCAGAGTGAAACCAAGTACCTTCGCTTTGGTGGTAGCCAGATTTGCAGATACTTATGATGAGCTTAAATAAAGAGCTTTGGCGATGTCATAATGGGTTGGCCTAATCATCTCTGAGTTGAAAGGAATTTGTCCCTGATTGATACTCCCAGAATCTCAGCATATTCTTCCAGTAAAGGACCCAACTGAAAGTCGTGAAAAGTGAAACACCTGAGCCGCGGGTTGTAATACTGCAATAAAGTATGAATGGCACTTATTTGAGAGCTATCCAGGTTGAATACCAAGTCCAGAATGTTGCCATATTTTTCCTTGAAGTATCCCAGATGACCCGGGGTAATAAGAGACACCATTTGATTGATCAGGTCCACTTTGGTATCAAAGAATTTGTAGTGCACAATCCTTTTTCTGATGTCTTCCATTCTGAAGTAATAATATGACCAGGAACCGGGAGTAATGGAAACCCTGAGAATAAAAGAAACACATATGATTAATGATGTTATGATGCTTATGCAAGGCGAGGCATGTGATCAGTGAAGTTTTTGTGATGTGCTAAACATATAATCAGGTGTCGGTGTAAGGTCACAATGTCAACATATCACAATAACAATCACTCTGATCCGGGATCCATATCTCAGAACCAAAGTACAAGAGAACCAGCTCACAAAACTGAACCATACTGGCAAAGCGGGTATGTTGAAGGTCTTAGGGATCCTTCAAACCTGTAAACCCCTCCCAATCTCATGGGTGTGCTACTCGGGTCAAACATCACGGACTCTCAAAGCCGAATAGCAATAATACATTCACCATTTCCGAGAAATGGTTCATGACCAAATCAGGGAATTGGTTTGGCATTATGTACTACTTAAGGAGGTCTCAGCTGAGTCCGGAAAAACAAGCATCCATCATAAGTCCCCAGCTTCAAGCACTGAATCGAGAAACAATAGTACATTCATCCCGAAGGGTACAATACTATCGTCATACGAACATTTTGCTTTAACTGGATTCTTATGAGAGAACCAGGCCATCCTATGCGAGTTCCCAATGGACCCTCAGATGCGAGTGGGTTTGCCAACAAATGTGGTTTGCCACTGTCATCACTGGAGAGGGGTGTTTCTATTAAGGTTCTCGAAGATCGGTCACCAGATGCACATAACTATCAAGTTCGTACCATGAAGTGGGGAAGAACCCCCACACATAATAGTTCCAAGACGGTCGCAGTCTAGGTGTGGAACACATCGCCACTCATTATGTAACCATGCGAGTATAACATGTCCATGCTAATCCTATGTGCACTCAAGTCGGGTATTTGGCTTATCTCACAGTAACTCCCATCCCGCAGAAAAAATGAAAACCAGCACGGCCAGACAATCCAGTATATATGATGTATGGAAAATAAATACTGAAAGCAATAAATAAATGCTATAAAGTAAAGCTGTAAAGTAAAACTGTAAATGAAAACATTAAAGCTAAACTAAAGCACACAACAACAAACAGATAAACACCCAAAGAAACAAAACCAAAGAGGCGCTAGGAGTGACTCTACAAGGGAAACCATAGATTCTGGGTTGTCCTCCCCAGCAGAGTCGCCAGCTGTTGCTCCCGGGATTTTCATCCTAGTACAAAGGCGAAAGTGGCGCGGAAAAGGTAGAGTCGCCATCCAGACATTTTTATCTCGAATGAATGGGAAAGGTAATGCTGCACAAACTTGAGGAAGAAGGAAAGGACAATTTCCTGCGAACCAAAGATCTGGGTTCGGGATTCGGTTACGACCTGGGAAGGTATTAGCACCCCAGACTGTCCGCCGTACCCGACAAGATCCACGCTTGTTTATTTGTTTCAAAGGGTGAGAAAATAAAGCTGCTGAGCAAATGAACCACTAACTGGAAACTGGAACTGCAATGAGAAATGGAACAAAAAGAGAACAAAAAGAAAGAATGGGGAAAATGTAGGAAAAATAAAGAATGTGCTCGAACGGGCCCTACCCCGCTGCCTACGTACCTCATCGTGAAAATGAGGATCAGAGTCGACGTAGTTCCCTAACTAAGGCAGGAACTATTTGTTTGTGTTTTTATGGCTGGAACTGCGTATGTCTATGCTCAGGTGTTGCAGGCTCGTCTGGTACGAGTGCGTTTACTGTCTTGCATGCAAGACAAGTCATCGCGAGTTCGCGTTCAGAATGAATGAGATGAGAAGAGAAGTTCCCGCATGATAGTCGCTTATTGTTTGTTTTTTGTCTTTTATGAGAAGTGTTTTGAATTTTTTTGTGAATGTTCTCATACTATGACCTATCCATCGTGGAAAATACTTACACATCTCCCTGAAACAGGATGCATATAAGCACTCCGCAACAAAGTCTCATGGCGTATAAGAACGTTCAATTTTTTATTAAGTATTTTATTATTTTCTTCATGAGGAGAGAAAGAAAGACTCAAATGGAAAAAGGGAAAAAACTAAGGGGGGCTAAGACACAACCCTAATTTAGTTATTATATTCAAAAAGTGATCCTAAGGGTTTGTGAGGTTTTTCTATTCCTAAGGAAGTAAAGAAAATAAGAAAACTACAAGAACTCAACTTACTTCCTAAGGAAGTTAAGTTGGTTCTAAGAAAATGGGGAAGCCTATACAAGTGGAAATACATATATTAAGGCGAAAAATATAAAAATGAAATGAAGAAGTAATATTTCAAAATTCATATTAAAGCATAAAACAAAAATAAGGTCAAACCTCATGTAAACACAACTTGCACGATTTCTATACCTAAGTCCTAAAAATAAAGGAACTTACTTAATATCAACATTCTAAAATCAATAGATAAACTATATTAAGTCATCCTAATATTCTAAGATCAATCCTAATTAGTCTAAGTCTTAATAAACCATAAAATCCTAAGCTAAACTAGGTGGATTTACAATGTAAAAATGGACTAAAACCAATGCACTAAAAAATAGTAAAAGTCCTGGAAAAATATGAAATTAAATTCCTAAGGTCTCTAACCTGAACCTAATATTGTGTTAAAAAAATCTCCTAAAAATTCATAGCCTAACTATGTCAAATGGTCACTTAAATCTACCTAAGAACTATTCACAATTTTACACCAACTAAGCTACCAAAACAGTGGATAAAATGGCCTAAAAATATAACAAATATTATTCCAGGTCCTATTATTAGTCCTATAATCATAGAAAAAAGAATGGGCCAAATATCATACAGGAGGTGGGAGAAATAAAATGCACAAATTAAAGTGTTCATGAAAGAAATCAATATAACACTAATTAAATGGAAAATCGAAATTAAATTGAAAAAATACAAAAATTCAGAAAGTAAAAATTTAGAAAAGTTCTAAAATAAATTAGGATCCTATTGTAATTTTTATGGAATTTAATCACGAGTTTTCTATTTTTTAATGATTAAAATCAAAAGCTATACAAAACAGAAATTAAAATACTAAGAAAATGGGATGGGGTGAGAATAGAAGATTTTATTAGTTAAAACGCTAACGAGCTTGGACAAAAGGGGTGCGAAAAGCGAAAACATAATGCCCAATAGGCGCAGGAATTTAAGGTGCATAGCATGGAACTTCAGTCAAGATGTTGACTACACGGAGGCTGTTAGATCGCATGTCTTCCTATGGTATTCCTATAAAACGGATCACAACGTGAGGGAACAAACTAATTATAGTGAACAACAAGCATATGATTAACCACAGGGAGAGCCTATCGGACGATGACAAGTGTCACCGCCGGAGTGGCTGGGAATCCCAAAACTCATCCAATCTTATCTTCAAGGAACTCTAACGGTGGATTTTATTGGAATTAATATGATTAATTACGAATTAATGTGATTGATTGCAATTAACATGATCTTAATGCCCATAATGCCTTTCAAATTCTAGAAATCTCATCAACTTAATTAGTATTCTTTATAATTAACAACTATCACAAAGATAAAAGCTGAAGAACGAAACCCACGCAAAAACATAATCTTTTCTTCTTCCTCTCTCCTTCCGCCGCCCTCCTTACCTTTATCACCTTCATCCCTCCCAAGTGCCCTACTCTGAATTGACGCCGTGAAAGCAACCTTCAGAGTCATCAACCTTCCCCGCCTCGCAGACTAAACGCCAATCCCTAACCTAATCAAGCTTTCTAACGCAAATTCGAACGACATCTCCACCTTTCAAATGGGAGAATCATCCCTACCCTAATTCAAGCTCGTAATCTCACGAAAACATTGAAATCAAGGAACAAACAGCAACACAGCGTCAACTTCATACGCAGAGGATGCAAAATCGTACCTGGCGAGTCAATCGTGTTGCAGATGGCGCTTCTATTGTGATGCCGCTACGATGTCGACCACGATTTCATGAAGTCCTTCGAGCAATAAGCAAACGCCTCCAGGTATGCTTCACTTTCGCTTATTCCTCTCTTTATCTTACTTGATTCCATAATCTCTTCTTCTGCTCTTCTTTGATGTGATGATTCTTGATGAATATTGGTAATGGTGATGGAAGAATAATGAATGATCTGTACTTGATCTGTTTCAGGTTTTTTTGCGGGAATTGTTGTTGAAGATCGAAATGAAGATTGAAGTTGTTGAGTCCGTGTATTGATGATTTCTCGCAGAACTGAGGTGTTAGTTCTTGAGGATTGGTGAAGTGTGAAATCGTGTGAAGGTTGTTGAAGATTCTGAAAAATTTGTTGGAGATTAAGAGAGATGAAGATTGAAATTGGAGAATGAAAAAGAAGTTTATGGAAGTGATTGGAGAGTGAAGAAGGATGATGGAGAAGAAGAAGAATTTGTGAGAAGAGAGATGAATGAAGTGAAGTTGTAAGAGGAAAACGGATTGAAGAAGAAGAGTCCTGATTTATAGAAGATGGATACAACATTTGTGGAGAATTTCCCAGGTGAACCTTCTAGATATAATCGGTTACTCCTGTTATCAGTTTTGGATTTTCTGTTTCGATTCTGTTATGAGTTGGTTAGGATCTTTTGCAACTGATTTAGGGCTATAATCCTCTGTTTTACCTCTTGAGTATTCATTTAATTCTGATTTTTTTTGTCATAGAGAAATGCAGATGGAAGGTGGTAATTCGAGATTCAACTGAGGGATTTCACTATATGAATAGAAGATATTGATGGTGGCTGGAAATTGATGAAGCTGAAGCCGATGACCGATTCTACTAACTCATTACGGTGCGTTCCTTGTAGACATAATCGTGGCGAAAACTGCTCCTCTTTTTCTAGCGTGCATATTGAGTTGTTGATTGTGGTCTTGTTCAAGTAAGCATTCGAACCTTCATTCTTGCCAATGCCTCCGAATATTCACACATCTATGAGATTTTGATTCTGTGAGTGGTTCTGAATTCTCGTTGTAATGTTTACTGAACTTGAGTTTCTTTTCTTGGCATGATGTGCAGGTCGGAGACAATGTTATTGAAGGTTGATGAAGGAAGTGGATTGAACGGTGGTGCTAAGTTTGATTTTGTTCTTGCAGGTGCGAGCTTGAAGGCGAAGTGAAGATTGTTGATTATTTTTGTGTGGGATTGATGATGGAGAATTTGATGAGAGTTTCAGAAGGTTGAAATAGTGAGGATTAAAGAAGATGATTGAAGAAAAAGTTAATTAGAGAGTTGGAGATTCATAAGGGGGATGATTGAAAAATGCTTGGAGATTCGATGATTTGAAGGAGCTGAAGCTTGAGGTTAAGAGAGATCGAAAAATTGATGCAGGAGAGGGTTTTGTCAGTTGTGGAGATTGGAGATTGGAGATGTGAAGAGCGTTTTTTCATTCTGTTATTTTCTGTTAAATTATCCTCTTCCAATTTTTCTGCTGAGTTTTTGTATATATATATATATATATATATATATATATATATATATATATATATATATATATATATATATATATATATATATATATATATATATATATATATATATATATATATATATATATATATATATATATATATATATATATTTTTGAATTTTCAATTAAGACCTTTCTTTTCTTCAATTTTTGCGCTATGTTTCTTTCAAGTACCTGCTTCTCCCTTTTTTCTTACTTCATTTCCTGTGTGGGCAGAAATTTGGGCCTCACATTTTCTTAATGACATTTTTTTCTTATAGTAAAAGTTAACAATGAAATCAATATGGATAAAAATGGTAAAATGGATTAGAATTAATCATAAAAATGATTTGAAAATGGTATTGGCTCAAGTGAATAAAATGGTAATTTGGATACGGATGATGATGGGATTGAAAATTGGACTACAAATGGCTTGATTTTGACTTAAAATAGTAAAGTATGAAATGGGCTTAATGTTGAAAAGAAATGGTTGATGTTTAGAGAGAAATGATATGAAAAATGAAATGTTATAAATATGAATATGGACAAAAAAAATGACTTTGGTTAGCGGAACGGGATAAGATCATGGTGAATTAAAAATGGTGAATTAAAAATGGTGAATTAAATCGAATCGGAAAATGGATATGTAAAATGGTGATGGCTTGTATTTGAAATGGATATCAAGAATTAGAATTTGAACTTGAATGATATCTTCCAAATAAACCGATAACTGTGCATTCTCTTTTAACCTGAATCGAATCCTCCAACATAATCCACTCTTAAGAACTTTGATGCCATACTAAACTCCGCACAATCTCGAATTATTATTCCCTAAACAAATGGATCCAAACCAATATTTAATACACTGGACCTCAATTGGTGAAGTTCCCCCTTCAAATCAAATAATGAACGATAACTCCAAATTCTCCTTGAGATATTCAATGATGAAGAACACAACTTGAGACGTTAAGAAGAGCCAACACTCTTACTCAAAGCAAATCTGATTTAACACCTCAATAATGGGTTAGATGCACCAGTGAATATTCTCCATAAGTTCAATCCCTGATAGATACGGATACGGTATGAAACCCTAATTTCATAGGGCCTTGATCACATGCCTTAGGAGTTTAATGAAATGCGTGGTTGCGAATGTCATGATCTAATGGAAAATATGAATGAATGCGAAGCGTAAATCCAGTTAGATGGTAATAAATATGAGGGCAAATTTTGAGGTATTACAGTCCAATAAAGTACTGATGGATATATCCATTCGAAAGGTAATTGTTGTGGTTGGTTTTATTAAGTAATTGCATGTTTATCATAAATTAATAAACGTGTAATAATTGAATGTGTAGATTTATGAGAGTGTCAAAGAGGTCAGTGACAAATAAGGCTAGATTTGAAGGTTCCATATGCACTGATTATATACATCGTGAGACAGATGACTTTTGTTCTCATTATTTCGACTCTTTTTGTTTGTTGTTAACAACAAAAGTTAGTAACAACTCTCATTCGGACAATGATGACATTCTATCTTGATGCATATCATAATAGATATATACTTATGAATCGTGTGATTGATTTCAACATATTCTTAGAGAACCACTCTCTAGATATAGCAGATTCATCTGGGTGCATACATACAGAGTTTCCCATATCGCTGAAGAAATATGTAAATGAGGAGACAAATGGGTTTACTAACTAAGATATAATTTCCTTGTCTCGCAGTTATACATCAATGGCCATATCATGGGACATGTATTTTATCAATGGGTACAAGTTTCATACTAAAGAATGGAGCAAAGGTAGAAAAACTAGCAATTATGGTGTGCACGTGAAAGGTCTTGCAGAAGGAGGAAAGGATGATTTTTATGGAATAATCAAGCATATCTTTGAGCTAGATTACTTTGGTCTGAAGGAGAAGATTCTAGTTTTTTATTGTGAATGGATTTACCCAACAAAGAAAACAAGTAGAAAGGTTCATCCATAATACAAAACTGTGGATATTAAGATGGATAAATGTTATCGTCCTTATGATCCCTTCAATCTTGTGCAACATGCAAGACAAGTGTATTATCGATTACATATGAATATTGAGGCTGTTTTGATTATATATGAATATCGAATCTATTTCGATTAGGTGTGAATGTTGTTCATATTATATTAATAATTCAACATTGCGGTAATTTTCGGTTTTGGAATTTCCTTTTTGCGGGATGTTTTCATTGATTAGTGTTGTGTTTTTGATTAAATTGCTATTATATTATGACTTTGAGGTTCTTTCCTACTAAATAACATGAATAATCTTATGTTTTTTGTGGTATTACATTCTCTTTTACAATGCTATTTCTTTTCTTTTACTTTTACTTTGAACTTTGTTTTGGCCTGCAATAGGAAAACCAATGTGAATAATCCTTTTATTTTTTATGACAATAGATGACTAAAAGAGGTGGAAAAGCTAAGGTATTAGCACCAGGAAAATTTCAAGAACAACGAAATCACATAATTAACAAGAAGCCTACTATTTGGGAACCTGCTAAGGAAGTATCATTTGTGCAGGCTGCATCGTTGGTGCCCACACCAGCTAAGGAATCATCATCTGTGCAGGCTCCATCATCGGCCCCAACACTAGCTCAGGAATCATTGTCTGTGCATCCTACATCGGCGACACCAACAGTAACTCAGGCATCATTGTTCGTACAAGCTGCATCGTCAGTGCCAACATTAGCTAAGAAAACATCATCCGTGAAAGCTGCATCATTGATGCCAACATCAGCTTAGAAAACATCGTTCGTGCAAGCTGCATCGTCGGTGCCAACACCAGCTCCAACTATAGTACCAACACCTGTTCATGCTGCTACCTCTGGCTTTAGGTTTATGCTTACTGCGACTTTAACACATCAAACAATGGCTGATCCTCAAAGTATAAACCTTCAAACAATGGCTAGCCCTTCAAATTTGGTAGAGGATGATCATTAGGAGGAAGATGTGGATGATGACGAGGGTGAGGCAGTGCGTCAACAACCTCTTGTGCCAGCAATAAATGAGAATGGGAAGGTTATTATAAAACCATCTGGTACTGGGTAAGTCATATATATTCTCAGAATTTAATAATTTAGTTGGTTTATTCTTATCTTAACATTAATTTAGTAGTTTTATTCGTGTCTTTTGTCCGATTATCATGCTTTGAAGTGAAATATTTCTTTTTAACTTATGACACCCTGTTTGTAGTGTAGTTGAATTTTTCAATATTTTACAGGTTGGTTCCTGTTAAAGAAGTTGCAGGTGCAATTAATTATGTGATATGCAAACAATATTATGAACCTATACATCATTGGTCTGCACTCGATACGAAAGTTGATTAGTTTAAGTTGTTTGGAGTAAGTATTTATTGAATTATGTCACTTAAGCCGATCAAACTATATTTAAACAAGTAACTAATCGGTTATTAAAAATAAATTATCTGATTTTTATTATTTTTAGGAGAAGGTTTCGTGGGATCCTTTCCATCATGCATCTGTCTATATCGCATTTGGAAAAAGAAGAAGGAAAAAAACGATTAAACGACATGTTGAGGAAGGCGAGGGAAAAAGGGACTCGGCCTTCATGGATTGGTGATGAAGCTTGGGTTGAGCTTCAAACTTATTGGAAAAAGCCCGAGTTCTTGGATATGTCTTCTCAAAACAAGATCAATCGAACTTCTGCAGGAGGCAGAGCAATCCACACTAGTGGCGATAAAGCTCATATTGATGTTGCACTTGAACTTGTAAGTAATAAAATCCTAACAAATAATAATTATTATGAAAATTATTTATATCGCAGAAATTTTACTCGTATTCTGTATTGATTAATTGATTATTTGTAGTCACATGAACTTCAAAGGGATGTGCATCCCGATGAGTTAGGAAAAATGGTAAATAGGTTGACAACCGTGCGACATCTACTTACGTAAGTTCTTGTAAATATTCCAATATGAATATTTTTATTCTTCAATAAGGCATGTGTATCTTAGTCCATGTGTAGTTTTGGATCCTTGTATGTGAGTCGTATATTTGGAGTGGTTGGTGAGGTTGTGCCCAAAAAGTTCTTCTTCCTGAAGCTTCAAAATCTGTTGTAGACTTTCTGTTTAACCTTATTTTCTTGCATAAAGGCATTGTAGTTATGTTCCTAAGTGATAATGGCATGCTTGGCAGCTTAGGAAATCTTTATCAGAGTGTTGATATCGGTGAATAAAAGGATTGTTTTAGAAAAATACATGGTGACTTTGAGTGTGTAGACCAGAGAGATTGGTGAGAAAAATTTTCTTCAAACTTAACTTAGGTTTCTATTTGTCTAGTTTATTCCAATGTTCTTTGCATTCTTATGTCTATTTGAGGTGGAAACAAACAAAATTACTTATTAGTTGGAACTTGGAATTGTTTGTCAATGAAGTTGTGTTCATTGTTTTTTATTTGTTCTGCAATTAGTGAAGACGATCTTAATGTAATTCTTATATTTGCTTCTTAATTTTAGTAAACCTGTTTGTTTTCTTCCTTATACAAGTCATATGTGCATAATTTAACTTTAGCATAGGTCCTTAGTTCTATGCATGGCAAATGCATGTTGTAGCTTGTTATTTTGTATGATTAGAGACTGATGGATCATACTCTGAATACACGAGTATGTGGAATTTCTGTAGCAGAAGTTTCTTTCTTTCCCTTTTTTATGCAGAGTTATATCACAAATGAGCTAGTAAGAAGGGTAGATTCTAGGAAATACCACCCTGTTATGTGGTTCGTGAGTGCACTATACACCATCAAAAATTATTTTACATTTAGTATTTTAAAAGGATGGTTGAAAATTGAGAATATAGATCACTCATCGACTACCTGTTTGGAGTCTATAAACTACTAGGTAAAATTGGTTATTTAAAAATACTATTGAAGTACTCAGAATCAAGTATATTTACTGAGATAGTCCAAGTTAACATTGAAAGACACTTGATTTTTAGAATAGCTGAGGTTTTTTGACTGTGTGATTAACTCTTTTGGTATTAGCACATTGATGCAAAGAGGTCAAAATTGGTGTTAGGGACTTTGCTTCAATTTCGCCTGTAAAATAATCCTAGCATCATCTTCCTGTTACCCTGAAAATTATAAACAATCGCTGAACCTCTTAAAACAATACAATGTTCTCAATCACTCACAGAATCGACCAGATTTATCCTAGGACATGTACTATAAATATATGGGATAATTATACGAAACCCCCTTGCCATTAGGGCGAGATTCGGTTTTGCCCCCCTGAAGTTTTTTTTTTATCAACTCCCCCTTATAAAATCAAAAACCATATTTCACCACCCCCTTTTACTTATCTACTGTTCATCATCTTCCCCAACCACTCTCCTTCATCCTCTCCTTCATCACCAAATTAGGGTTCATGAACCATTTCTTCATTTCAGTTTCTTCACAGCTTTTCTGCTTCTTTGTTTTTAACCAAAATTCATAACTCTCTTTCATTGCTGTCTTCACTTCAGATTCCATCACGTGCTTCAGCATCTCTATTCGTTGGGCGGAGAGAACATGGAGCGTTGCTATCTTGCGCACTGTGCGCCAGTAGGTACCGTAGGGACTGAAACCTATTATGGAAAAGTTATAACCCAGAATTTCAAAGGCTATAGATTTTGGTCGGGAAGCAAAGGCTCTGTCGTTTACGGTGAAACACTGCTTTGCCATTTCATAACTGCTTACGATTAGGGTTTTGTGAACACCCAAACGAACGGTGAAGATGGATCCAAAATTTTCAGCCATTATCCCTAATGAGACGTGAGGTGGTTGAGATCCGCCTAAGAGATGAAGATGGCCGATTAAAGGCCATGCGCCGGTCGCTTCCGGTGGCGCTTTTTTAGCTACACGGCTTCTGATCCGTAGCCAAAATATAATAAAGATAAAGAGTAACGTGGTGCAGATCGTAAATGGTGAAATTAGATTATTTTTCATCATGTTTTTGGCTTAGAAATTATGCTTGTTGTAGATTTCATTTCATATATCAGGCGGCAGAGAAGACTTGGGCACTTGCCTTAATTAATCACAATATTTGGTGATGAAGGAACTGTGAAGAAAAGCTGTGAAGAAACTGAAATGAAGAAATGGTTCATGAACCCTAATTTGGTGATGAAGGAGAGGATGAAGGAGAGTGGTTGGGGAAGATGATGAACAGTAGATAAGTAAAAGGGGGTGGTGAAATATGGTTTTTGATTTTATAAGGGGGAGTTGATAAAAAAAAAACTTCAGGGGGGCAAAACCGAATCTCGCCCTAATGACAAGGGGGTTTCGTATAATTATCCCTAAATATATTTTAATTAGCTTTTCAGGAATAGTGTCATAAACTCTTCGACAGAGTTTATGAAGTATTTTGGTAAAAAAGAGAAAACAAAACAAACAAGACTCAAAACAGTTTAAGTCGAAAGTAAAGTGCAATAAAGTGTAAATGGCAAGGAAAAGTAGAGAAAGCAAGTAAAAAGACAATAAAAGGATGAATAATAAACTTGCTTGAAAGTAAAGAGAATGCAAGATAAAAAGACTTCAAAGTAAAAAATTGAATGTAAATTCCATTGATATGAAAAAAGGTGGTTATCTCATCACGTACATTCTCGCCTTCACTCATTTCTCTACACACGGGTACTTTGAGTGTTTATGGAGTAACTTTACAATATGATTCACACACAATTCTAACACTATAACTACTTTATTTATACAAGTCGAAAGTAACTGTTATTGGCAGTGTACTCCTTAAAATATGTCACTTGGCACTTTGCATGTTCTTTAACTTCCATTGAGCGCCATTTGTCTTTATTCAAATTTTAAAAGAAGCTTAATTTTCCCTCCAACGTAGATCTTAACTGCTGCATGCTTGTCATTCCAAGGATACGCGATCGAAGGTGATTCTTTTATACTTAGAAAATATTCTAAGTCCATGTCCTTATACTTCCTTGCGTCTTCGACTCGGGCCTCCTCAGCTTTACTTTAGTCGAAGCCTTTTTCTTTCTACCAAAATATGATGCTAAAGTCAGTGTTTTCTCAAGTCAACTAGGTATCGAAATTATGACCTAACAAATTGCCCCCAAAAAAAGTCCTTTTGATCTAGCAAACAGAAATGTCATTTTTTTATCATAGCTTTCGACACCCATCTTTTGACGGCACAAAAGTATGATCATAACTGACCAAGCCACGATCAAGAAACTATTCAGTTTCTACTAACCACGCTCATGATGTCACGTCATAATGGTTTTTTATAAATGTCTCTTCAAAATCCACTCTGTTATTAGCCATCATTGGGCTTTTCTCTTGAAACCATACCTTTGCAGGCATATCATAACTGCCACCTCTCAGAGACATGCCTCAAGAAGACACGCATCCCACTAACACACTTTGTCTTAATGGTGATTTTAACACTATTAGTCTTCTGAAAGCTATATACCCCCACTTTCCACACTTGGGACTTTTACGCTTCCAAACCTTCAAGCAGATTCCCAAAACAAAAAGACTCCAAAGAACAAAAGCTCTTCTAACACTGCTCCATTGCCTCCTTTTACCCTGATTTCTGGGCCTAAGCTAGTTAGGAACCAACAATTTGTACCGGAACCTCTTCAAGAAGGGAAAAGAAACACCTGAGTCCCAAGTAATAATTCCTCTCACCATTTCTGATAAACAAACTGCTATTTCTGGGCCTTTGTCCAATGTTCCTACTAATGACGCCAAGTTGGATGAATTCTTTCCATCCTACCATAGGACCAAACCCTTAGGGCAAAAGACAAAAACCACCGAAGGCAGACCCTCAACTGAACCATATGCCCTAGATTTGTCCTTTCTAAATGGAAACACTCGACTTGTGAGATTTGTTCCCTCCTTTCCAGGTTTCGACCGCTGGTTGGCCAAGGTGGAAAAAGTTAAGGCTGATGAATGGAAAAGGATAGTAATTTATTACCTTCTAATGTTGTCCAAGAATAGCCTTCTATATTTCTCAAACATGTTGATGACTTCCTTGCACTTCTGGGACAACACCCATTATACCTTGCATCTACCTTATGGGATGGTGACTCCCACACTTTTCGACTTAGCCTCTATCACAGGGATTGAACCTACTGGTCACACCTATAACCTAGAGGTTAACAACTAAGACACTATAGGCTTTGCCTCATGTAAACCTACTTATGACAATTTCATGAAGTATCACTTCCAAACTTCATTCGAAACCGTTTTAGACGAAGAGCACATTGCCCTTTTAACCATGTGGCTCTGTGAATATGTTTACTACTCTAAATCCCTGCAGGTGGCCAGGAAATATTTGCCTTTGGCCAACCAAATCCATAACAACGCAGGAGTGTGCCTTAGTGAAGTGATCTTGGCCTCAATTTACGAATCAATCAGTGAGAGTGTTGTTGGCCTAAAGAACATGGGTTTGACTGGGACTCTCCAATTGGTTGGACCTCTCTAGTTACTTCAACTATGGCTCAATGCCACTTTCGAGGCAAACTTACCCACTAAAGGAGTTATTGATGAAGACTCCAATGAAATCAAGAATAGGAGAGTCGAATGGACTCGTCTGGAACATCTAACCCATTCTGATGAGGGGAAATCCCTTAAAGAATCCTTCTCTAGTTACATTATGATGTTTTCCAAGAGATACGACTTCAGTCCCATCATGAATCCCTTTGATAGGAGAAAGTATGGACCAGAATTGTTCACTAGGTCGTTTCCCCCAACATCCAAAAATCTCCAAGAGGATTTGAAAGCAATTTGGGAAGCCTTCTTAGTTATTAAGTTGTTGGTCCACAAACTGAGCCATCAAAGAGGAGAAGCATCTTTAATTTCCTACCATCCCAATCTAGTCTCTAGACAATTTGGGTTGGCTCAAGGCTATCTAAATTTCTATATGGTAAGAAAGGACGTATCAGCCTCTTTGATGTTGTCTTTAACGACGAGGCCACCTCTCTTCGACTTGCTCGGATTGTTAGTCCAGCCCAGCTTTCTTTGGTCCACTTCGACCTCAACGTTCTTTACACGCAAGAATTCCATCAATGGTGGTCGAAGTACTACCAAGAGAAATTCTTTGATGCATTTACCTTTTCCCAATTACTTAACCAAACTTTTGTTAATGTACGGGAGAAGGTCAAGAAAGGTAACTCTACTCGTGTCAAAGAGATTCAAGCTTTCCAAAAATACTTTGAAATTGTCTATCGACAATATGATCTTAGTCAAACCGTTAGTGAGGTTGCTGTCACTTTGAAGGAGAATGTTTAACAAAAAATGGAGAAATTAAAAATTCCTTCCAATATTGCTTCTGAGAAACACTATGAACTAGCCTTTAAACTCTTTCCTCCCAAAGTTCCTCGACTACCTACTGATGAGTTTGGTGTGGCTCTTGCCCCTCCATTTCTAGTCTGGTTTGTCTATTAGGGATTCTATTAAAAAATTTCGACAGCAGTCTCAACCCAAAGCTCAAAGGGTGGTTGCGACTAAACAAACGTTGGACAGTTTCAAAGGGCACCTTCATAGGGATTGAAGATGTTCATATTGAATCCAAAATATATGAAGGTTTGAGGCCTTCGATTGAGTGATCTTTACCTAACCACTTCTTTACTAATCCATATTTATGTTTTACATTCAGCAGTGTCCAAGAAGACTGGACCGTCGAAGAGCACCGCTGCGAAGGCTACGCGTGAGACTCCTCAGGAAACTCGAAAGCCTCCTCCCACTCAAATAAGAAAACCAAGGAAGGGTTCCAAACTGACCATCCATGAGGATGATGGTGAGGATCTATCTCCCCTTGAAGAGGGTAAACTCATCAAGAAGAAATGGAAGCTTGTCAAAGCTCCTGATACTGTTGGAAAATCTTCTTCAAAGATGGCCAAGGTTTTAGAGAAGACACCCTCTCCTCAGGGTGCCGAAAACAAAATCTCGGGGCACCGTCGAAGGAGATTGTTGGCCCAAACGAAAGCACAAATTTAAGCCTTGATGCTAATGTTACTCAGGTAAATCTTGCTCTTGAGTTACTTTCCATATGAACTCTTTGGTTGACTGCTCATTGGTCTAATCATTCAATTTGCTATTTCAGGCCAATATTGGTGGATCTACTCCACCACAACCAACCACCACTACTCCAACTGTTCTTCTGGACAGCAGAGGTGAGCCCACTTATCACCCTACGTATGATCCAGGTTCTGGGAAAAGCTCTTTGAGTGAGATTAACAAATCTGATTTTGTTTCAGTTACCTCTCTTCAAGTAGCACATCGAGGCTCACCTGCCAAGACTCCCACTGAACAGTCCCACACAGTTGGGCCTGACCATGAAGGGGAAACTCTCCAACATGATCAGGACCCATTGTTTGAAGAACCCACTCACATGGAACAAGAACAAGCTCCTGTTAAGGATGAACACTCATCTCTTGACCTCCTTGTCAATCAGCCTTTGGCGGATTTCATGGACGGTGAAGGAGAGGCCCAACTTCATTCTGAACTTGTAGGTGAACAAGGAGAGGATGTTGAGAATGATGAGGAAGATGAATGGGGTGAAAGTGATGTTGAAAAGGATTAGCAAACTCCTATGGAGGGTATGGAGGTCGAACATGCCAAGAAAACCACTCCCCCAAGAACTGATATGACTCTAAATTTTGCAACCACCATGACTGATGCTCAGCTGGAAAACCTCAGAATCTCTAATCCTAGAGAATTTATCAGATTAGTGTTTGCAAGGAGAGAGAGTTCCTCTGAGCAGAATGTGAGTGGTTTGACCCATTCTGAGGCTCCAAGTTCTGATGACTTTGTTAGTACCATCCTTCAAATAATCAATAAGAAATTCTTTAAGGGGGCATTATCAAGATTTTAGAGTTTGACTGAACTGCCATCTTTTCTTCAAGGATACCCTTCAGAAATTTGACCTCTCAACCCTTGCACCTGCTATCTCTAGCTTCCTACTGGAGCTA
Organism: Lathyrus aphaca; assembly: GCA_963966055.1. Lineage (NCBI taxonomy): Eukaryota > Viridiplantae > Streptophyta > Magnoliopsida > Fabales > Fabaceae > Lathyrus > Lathyrus aphaca. Next base: position 227,162,693 of record OZ014519.1, read on the forward strand.
ACCTTAGTTGTGAATCAGTTGACTGAGGACCTTAAGAAGCTGCCCAATATTCAAAAATCCATTGATGCCACTTCTGGACTTGAGGCTTCAGCTTGGTCAAGGGCAATTGAGTCCAGTGCTACTATGGAAAAGATAGAGAAGACTAAAGCTGATGGGCGTACAAAACGGGCTTCTCTCAGAAAGGATATTAATCCCTGGAAGCTACAAATCGAAGAATTTAATACCAAGATCTCCAGAGCTAAGAAGAGGATCGAAGAGCTAAAGGAGTCGCCTGACACAGAGCTGGACCTGGAAATGGGACGAGCCATGGGGTACGCCGATGAAGCCTAACACCTGGAGAAAGATCTTGTCTCAATAAGGTTGGAGAAAGAGTTGTTCGAAATGCGTCTCCAGACTCAAAAGACAACTTTTCTCAGTCTAAAGGAAACGCTTCCATTTTAACTGTTTGTCTATCATCCTTTTGCATTCAAGAACAATTTCTAATGACCCTTTGTAAACACCCCAAATTTGCCCTAACCCATTCACACCATGGCTTATGATCTTTTCATATGCATAGTTCAATCATAGCATCTCATATTGCATTTTTGATTCACTGCATTGCTTCTAAGTCATCTGCATCTAGGGTTTGTGATCTGGGCAATCCAAGAGCTATTTGAGCCACTTAAAAGGTCATCAATCACTTCAAAGGGGTCCATGAATGTTCAAACATCATATTATATCCTCTCAAAGTCAAGAAAGTCAAAGAATCACAAGAACTGAGAAAGGCATGGAAGCAGAGCCAGGTTTAACTGCACAGATGACCTAGAATTAGGGTTTTGGTTTCAAAGGCCATAACTCCAAATTTTTTGGTCATTCTTGTTTCTATTGGTCTCTATATGGTATAGGGATCATGCATATCAATTTTAATGAAGAAATTCTATGGGGAAGGCATCTGATCAAGAGTTGACTTCTTGAGCAAGTCAGTGCAAAATCAGGGCATCTGAGGCCCCCAATGACCCAACCAAAGGGTGTTCTTCATCATTTTGAATGTGTATGATCTTTATTTGATCATAGAAGATGTTGGAAGTTCACAAAATTGAAGAATTTCAAGCCATTTGCAAAGTTGCCTTTTTGGGAAAATGACTTGTAATGGAAACTTGCCATTTTGGGAAACTTTTTCAACCCTTGCTAATTGATTCAAAAATGCTTCAAATGAGAAAACTTTGGTCATGAAAGTTGTAGAATGGATCATTACCTTTTCAAAAAGTACAAGAACTCATTCTAATTCATTTTGGATCAAAAGTTATGGCTTGTCAAAGTTGGGAAAAATCACATAATTTCAAGTTTTGTACCAAAGAGGCAAAGTTGCAAAACCCCTTGCCAAGGCAAATTGTGCTTTCAAATGGACTTCTAACCTTTGTACAAACATAAACCAATGCCTAAAATTCAGAATGCACCAAGAGTTTGCCCATTTTCATGACTCATGGATCAAGAAACTTCAAAAGGGCCAAAATTGAACAAAGTTGCAAAACATCATACAAACCCTAATCCACTTGTTAATTGGCTTCAAGACTGATCCCATGACTCTCCTCATTCCTTGCTGCACAGGACACCCCTTTGTCCTTGGCCTACCAATGACCCATACCTCTCTTACACCTAGACTTGACTTTTTTGCAAAAACCCCATACCAATCAGCCTGTGCCACACCAACTTCTCTGACCTCTCTAGTTGTGATAAGTGGACCAAATGCAACACAACACACCACACACACAAGCCTGAAACACTCTCCAAGCCATAGCTCCAAGCTTTGCCCTCTTATGCATTTTCATTCAAAACACATCACACAAGCATCAAACATAAAAACAAACTCCATAGAACATCTCAGCATGTCTCACTGATCATCCCTGACCCTTCACCTTGCCCTGAAACTCCCTGAAATCAAAACACGATTTCCTCCCCTCTCTGAACAGAACTCTATCAATCTCTCAAACCAGCCAAAAGAAACTCCAACCAAGCATTGCAAGCTCCTCAGGAGGTTCATTAGAGGCGTTTTGGATCAAAGAAGCAGCCAGAGAGTTCCAAAGATCAAAGCTCCGGTTCAGGTGAGCTCAAGAACATTTTTTCCAGAAACATGTTTTTAAGTTCCTAAATGATTCTATATGCTTCACTGATCATGTTGATATGTTTTGTTTCAAAAATGGTTGAGAAATGAGTATGTATTCGTGTTCTGAACCTTTTTTAACCTATAACTGTTTTGATTCGATTCTCTTTGTTGATGTGTTTTAAATGTTGTTTGTTTGTTGATTCTTGATGTATGATGTGTGGGGATCATTTCTGGGCAGAGAGATTAGACTTTAGTGACCTAGGGAAGAAGATAGCAATTTTCAGGGAGGATTGTGGCCGGAGAAGATGACCGGAGGTCATTCCCGGCCACCTGAGAGTCATTAATGTGTTAATCACGTTTAGGGTTTAGTTTAAATATAGGCCTTAGATTTGGTTGACTTCCATTGACCCGCGCGCAAACAAATGGTCCAGATTCATCACTTAACCCTAATCTTAATTTATTAATTTAATTAATCAGGTTTAATTAAATCCACTCAGTTTGAATTTCAGCCACAAGATCTGGCGCGCAGTCAACCTCCCATTCCCCAGAATCAATCCTGGCCATCCTTTTGAATTACTTTCATTTATTTATATTTTTATTTCATTTTTATTCATTTGTTTTGCATATTTATTTTAAAATAGCTAAAATCATTAAAAAATTATGAAAATTTTTGTCAAGGGTTTCATGAATTTTCAGAACACAAAAATATTTTTATTTTTATTTTTTGCATTAAAAATTATTTTTAAATCATTTAAATGATTATTTTTAATTATTTAATGGAAATTAATTAATTAAAAATACATTTAGGTATTTAAAAAATCACAAAAAAATTCACATAGCATTTAGAAACATTTAGAAACATTGTCCAACTCTAAAACCAAATTTCTTTTTTGTTCTTGATCCCTTTTGATCATTTTCATTGGATTTAATTTCATTTTTAGGCAATATTTTGTTTCAAACTTCAAAAATTTCTTTCTGCCTAACCATTGAGAGTTGGATAATGATTCTTTTTGCATTGCATCTTGTATAGCATGTAGTATATAGGATAAAATTGGTTGGATTTGATCTTGCATTTTCAATTTGTTTTGGTATTTTTCTTGACAAGGTACCTTGAAACCCTAGCAGTCTTAGGAAATTCATAACTTTCACTAGGTTAAGAATTGGATCCTCTCCTTTGGGCAGTGAGTTTGTATAGGTTTAGGGTATCTTTGATTGTATTTTCAAATTTTTATCATGTCATTTGCTTCTGGTTTTGGATTTTTGTTTTGCATAATGCATGTAACCCTAATTTGTGCCTTCCCTTGCATCCATCTTTCATTTGCTTGCATCCATTGACTTGCCATGACATTTTGTGCATTCTTTTGATTCATAATACATCTTAGGACATATTAGAACCATGTTTGATCATTGCATCTTTCATTTGCCATGTTGTATGTTCATTACATTTCATAACTTTTCATGTACTTTCATGGTTCAAAGCATGCCTCTTTTGCATCATTATGCTTGTTCGATCATTCACATGCCTTGCTTATGATTTGTATCATCTCTTAGCATCATTCACTTCATGATCTTGCTCCTGGTTTTGGTTTGCATCATCACATTTCATCTCATTTGCATTGCATTTCATTTCTTATGCTAACATTTCAGGTGGTAAGTTGTTTGAGAAGTGAATTTGCCTTCACTTCTTATGATCCCTTTTCATCTCTTTCATACTTCCTTTGCTGCATTTTGTATGTGTATTGGATTGAGCTTACTTATTCTTGTTCATCTCATCTTCTTTCTTCAAGCAACTTGCCTTCTTAAGTGAAGCAAGTTGTTTTGCTTCTCTTTGCTTCCTGCTCCTTTCATCTGCTTCCCTCCTGGTGGTTCTTTGAAGATCTTTCTCTCTTAAGCCTCACAAACCCTAGGATCTCCAAGCATGATAACAATTAGGGTTTTGATTAGTCTCCCCATTTAGTTTTACCTTTGAGTCATCTTTGAGTCTTCTCTTCTCATCTCATAATCAAGGACTAAACCCTAAAGGCTTTAAGGCTTTGTGATTAAGCTTATGCCTGCATCCTTCTATTAGGATGGAGTGTATAACTTTAATCCTAAGTGTTAAACCCTTAATGTTGTTTAAATCCTTTAATCAATTCACTTAATAATCATCAAGACATCAAGCTTGTAACTTGGGCCTTGCATTAGGGTTCTAATTCTTCCTTAATTGGTTAAGAAGGACTAACCCTAGTGTTAATGGACAAGTCCTCCTCAAGTTGTCTTACAAACCATAAAAATCATTTCTTCATCTTACCATTAACTAAAATCCACTTAATAAAGGCTTTGTTTTGTCATGAGGTTAATCCCTAATCATGGATTAAGTTGAGGAGCTTTCCTCAGCTTAAATGTTCTCATCTATTATCCTTCTATTAGGATAGTGTAATGGGTCCATTAAATCCTTGATTATGGCTTAAACTCATTACTCAACACTAAACAAAAACAACAAAAACATCTAAATAAATGCAAGTAGGTTAATGATCTTAATCCTACATCATGGTAATTAAGTGTGAGATGCTGACTTCACATTTAAAGTATTCTCATTACCCCTAATCAGAGGGAGGATGTGATGAGTTTACTAATCCATTGGTTTAGGCTTAGGCTCATTAACTTATGACAAACACCAAAAAGCAATAAAAGATTGAAAGCACAAAACAAAAAATAATCGTCTCCTCCGGGATTCTTTTCTCATCACACTCATTCATAAGCGAGAACTTGCTTCTTCCATCTAATGCAAGACAGTTAGCACTCGAGCCAGACGAGTCATACACTTGAGCATAGACAAGTAAACAGTTCACAATCAATTTATCTTTCAGTCTCTTTGGGTCGAACTACGGTGTTCTGACTTCCTCATTGCACGAGAGGATACGTAGGCATAACTTAACAGTTATCGAACAAAAGTCTCTGTATATTCCCCCTCTTTTAGCCTTATCCTTTAAGCCTCATAATCTTGAGCTCCATACTCCTGTTCTTACATCGACACTTCACTTATCCACTTCACACTGCTTTTACACTGACACTTGCATTCTTTCCAGCTTTGATACACAAATTGCACAGACACTACCCCTTTGAAACACAAATCTTTTAAGCGTGGATCCCGTCGAGTACGGCGAACAATATGGGTGCTAATACCTTCCCAGGTTGTAACCAACCCCCTTTCTCAGTCTCTCTAGTTCGCAACCATCTTATCCATCTTTTCTTAGGTCTATGCAGCATTACCTTTCCTCCGGGATAAAAATTCCTAGCTGGCGACTCTTGTCTTCTGAGTTCACCCCTGTGTGTACTCTCTCCTTTCGCCGACCGTTCGCGTCTGTACCCCTCTTGACCCTGGTGTCATTTGGTGGGAGCGACAACTTGGCGACTCTGCTGGGGATCCTTATTTTGTAACCAGGGCTTCTGGTTCTTTTTGTGGGTTCCTCCTAGCGCTTGTTTGATTTGTGTTTACTGGGGTGTTATGTGCTAATTGTGTTTATATAGTCGCCTTATTTATTGCTTTATGTACAGTTATTTATTGCTTTCTTTACAGCTTTATATATCATACTGTCATACTGTCATCTGGCTGGATTTGGTTTTTGTTTTGGTGGGTGGGGTTCTACTAAGAGTTTAAGGTCCTATACCTGGGACCTGAGTGACACCTAGGCTAGAGTGGTTCATGTTCTTTCCCATTCCATTTCGGTCTGGTGCGGGAATATGAAACACGGTTCAGATGTGGGTTTCTCCTAGAGAACTATGTGCTACAGATTTCCTGTAGTGCTAGGGCTATCTGGGAAGCCTGCTAAGTCTGGATGACCTTTACTATGACCTTCAGAAACTGAGGTGAATTAGAGGAGGATCTTTTATGGTTATTGTAAACACTGTACCTCCGGGTTAGAAGTGTTTACACTTCTCATAACTGATCCAAGTCTGAGGATCCTTGTTTTAGAACATCACCTGTGAGGGGGTTGGGCTGTTTAAAGGTTTGCAGGTACCCTTGGCCACATCATACCCTGTTACTTGTTTGATTAAGAGTACCCCACTTTGGACAGTTCTTGTGATTTAACCCTGGACATGTGGCTCTTTATTTGAGTCCCCCACCCTGGTTACTGGATTTCTGAACCTCCATCTGGACTTCTTGAACATACATGGACCTTATATATCAAGACAGATAATCAGATCCGGCTTGATCACAAACCCTTGCATATCATTTGCATACTCATCATTACATCATTTAACATTTGTTTATTTGTTTTTCAGGGTATCTGTATTGTATCTGGCTTGGTTTTGACCCCTTCATCTGCATAGACCCCTGTTCATCAGTTATCTGCTTCAGTTATCTTCATCAGCTACCTACTTCAGCTACTTTTATAACCAGCCTCAGCCTACCAGTGGCTCATCTCCAGTATCAGTCTTCATCATCAGCATCTGTTTTCAGCTCTTCATCAGCAGTCATGGCACCCAAGAAGACCAACATTTCATACCATTTCTTTGAGCCTGTGGTGGCTGGCATCAGGAAGGTCCAGGCACTTATCACTCCAGACCACATCCCATTATTCAGAGAGCATTATGGAGGCATCCTTGATATGGTTATGGACTTAGACCATTCTCAGAGGAGTTTGATCCACACCTGCCTACAGTTTTATGACCCTCCTTTGAGATGCTTCACTTTTCAGAACTTTCAGTTAGGACCTCTGCTAGAGGAGTTTTCATCACTGATTGGAGTGCCTATTAGGGGTGGGATTCCCTTCAACCCAGAGATGACTTCTCTTAGCAATGGAGAAGTGGCAAAAGCACTGCACCTAGAGCCTACATTGGTTGAGCAGAACATGACAACAAAGGCTGGAATCCCTGGTTTGCACTTAGACTTTCTGACTTCTCAGGCCATCCTGAAGGCCTCCTTGGGGGAATGGAGGGCAGTCTGTGCATTGTTAGCCCTCAGTATATATGGGGTTATACTATTTGCAGATGAGCCTAAGTTTATCAACAAGAATGCCATTCATCTCTTCCTTTTGAGGAACCCAGTACCCACATTGCTGGGGGATTTCTATTATTCTGTTCACCAGAGGAATGAAAAGCAAAGAAGAAAGTTGGTAAGATGTTGTGCTCCTCTATTTCACACTTGGCTGCTCAAACACTTACCCAAGACCGATGCCTTCCTGAACCCTCACCAACAGAAGAATTGGGCTAAGAGACTTATTGCTTTGACTTCAGATGACATCAGATGGTGCACCCAGAGCACCAAAGGCAGGGACATAATTACTAGCTGTGGGCAGTACCCCAATGTACCTCTAATAGGAGTGAAGGGTTTCATCAACTACAATCCTTTGCTGTTTAAAAGACAATTGGGCTATGCTTTGGTCCACCCTCCTAGAGTGCAAGATCTAGCTGAAACCCTGTATTGTGAGATAAAGCCTAATCTAGCTGTTGTCAGATAAGCATCTTGGGGTTGGGACAACATCCAGACCAAAGGGATGGCCATTCTTGGGAGATGCAATAATGTGGCTTCAGCTCAATATTATGAATGGTCTCATGCTAGGGCTCAGATTTATGGGATGCCCTTCACCATTGAGGATGCACCTGGACCATCCATAGTACCACCTCCAGCCACTGTCAGCCTGGAAGAATTTGAGAAGCTGAAGGAAAGAAATGAGAATCTGTCTCAAGCTCTGAAGAAGACCCTCTGGGAGAGGAGTGATGGTCGTCTAGACATTGAGAGGTTGGAAAAGCTTAAAGTGGAACATCTGTCCAAGATTGAGAAAGCAGAAGACTACATCAAGAAATCAAGAGCTGGAGAGCAAATATTGAAGAATGCCTGTAAAGAGGCCCAGTTTCAGAAGGCTAGGACTGATCTCTATCTAGAGGAAAGTAAAGCTAGGTGGGTCAGGATCACTGAAGCTCGCACTCAAGAAGATAAGAGAACTCAAGCTAGGATTGAGCAGTTGGAGGCCAATGGAAAGAAACAACAGAAAGCTTTGCTGGCAGCCCAGAAGGAGATTTTAGAATTGAAGCTGAAGGCTGGTGTAAAAAGGTCAAAGAACCAGGACAGGCACAAGAAGCTGACCACTGCTATTGCCACCAGAAACCTTCTTATCAGGAACATCACAGAGCATCCGGCTGGTCCTGTAACTGAAGCACTTTTGAAGGAGGTTAAGGAGGATGAGTTTGGTTTAGATGTTTGATTCCTTTGCTTGTTGTTATTTCCATTTGATGTACTTTTCTTTTTATGTTGTATTTCAGACCCTTCAGGGGTGTATGTTGTAAAAACAGACTATGTATTATTCACCATTTGTAATATATTTGTTAGTTTGTTTCACTGAGTTCTCTTTCCCTCAAGCAACATCAAAACATCTTCCTCAGGGTCTGGAAAGGTCAAAACCAAGGTCCAAGCCGGATACCTTGGAAAGCAAATAAGCATACTGCATTGCATGCTAACTTTGTTTTGTTATGTAGGTTTTTGTTTTGTTTGTTTCTAACTCTGTTGTGGTTTAGGAATTATTGCTCATCGCCGGGTGTTCCCTCTCAACCGTCCGCACCGGTATCCTACTCGCAACAATCTTCCTGGTATCCAAATGGATCAAGTACAGCAAGATCTGACAGAGGTCAGAACTCAGATGGCTAATGAAAGGCTGGAGATGAGGAACCAAATGACCCAATTCATGGAGGTAATGAATGGCTTGGCCCAAAGTCAAGAAAGGTTGAGGGCATTGGTAGAAAGACAAACCCCGGAAGAACCCCATCTGGGAACTGGAGGAACAAGTAACAATGAAAGGGGTCAGCCTCATGTTAATCCACCAGTATATGGGCCTCATCTACATCCGGAAGTCAACATCCCGGGTAATGTGCAGGGAAATACTACTGGAGGAAGGATCTTACAAGAAGACCCCCAAGAGGAGCAGTTCACTGTAATGGGAGCTGGGGATGAAGTTTATGATAGGAGGTTTGATGAAATTGCTGAGAAGTTGAGATCTTTGGAGTCTCAAAACTCCCTAGGCTTTGATGTGATGGATATGGGGTTAATGGACGGGGTAAGAATTCCCCACAAGTTTAAACCCCCGTGCTTCGAGAAGTACAATGGAACTTCCTGTCCACGAACTCACTTGCAGTCCTTTCTGGGGAGACTTAAGGCATACACCATGGATGAAAAACTGTGGATGTTTTACTTTGAAGATAGCTTGACTGGAGCTTCAAGGGAGTGGTACTCTCACTTGACCAGAGCTACTATCAGGTGCTGGAAGGACCTAGCTGAAGCTTTCATCAGGCAGTACCAATACAATCTGGACATGGCTCCTAACAGAACCCTTCTGATGGGAATGTCTCAATCCTCCAGAGAAAGCTTCAGGGAATATGCCCAGAGGTGGAGACAGCTTGCTGCTGCTGTCCAGCCTCCCATGTCGGAAAGAGAAATGGCCGACATGTTTATGAATACCCTGCAAGGAACATATACTGATAGGCTAGCTGCCTTCTCTTCCACCAGCTTCGCAAATGTAGTTATAGCCGGGGAAAGAATTGAAAGCCTTTTGAAGATGGGTAAGATTTCTGATAATGGTGCAAGTTCGTCAAGTAATCCCAGGAAGCCTTTTGTGGGACCCAGAAGAACCGGCGAGACAAATTCCATTCATACCAACAGGGGCAGGCCACAGTATGTTCATAGATCAGTGGCAGCTGTCACTATTCCAGCTCTGATTCCTCAGCAACCAACATATCAACCACAACAACAACCACATTATCAGCAGCAGGTTCAGTATCCACCACAAAGAGCCTACAACAACAATAACAACAATCAACAGCAAAGACCTTTTCAGCAAAGACCATCACAGGCAAATAGGGTGATTGACCCTATCCCTATGCCTTATGCTGCCTTATTACCACAACTCCTGAAACTCAACTTGGTTGAATTAAGGACATTGGCACCACCAGATCCCTCTAATCTCCCAAGAAATTATGATGTCAACGCCAGATGTGCTTTCCACTCCAATGCACCTGGCCACAATACGGAAAAATGCAGGGCTTTACAAATGAAAGTACAAGACCTGGTGGATTCTAAAGCCCTCAACTTTGCACCCCCTCCAAGTGTCACCAAGAATCCCATGCCCAATCATGGAGGGCCAAGAATTAATGCCATTGAGGAAGACAAGCCATCTTTCTTAATCACCAGTGTTGGACAGATTCGGACACCTCTGGTCGAGATTAAAGCTCAGCTCCTGGAATGCCAGATGTTCCCCGGGTGTGAGCTCGGTTGTGGTTATTGCAACATTTCGGTCAACGGGTGTGATAACTTGAGAAGCGGCATAGATGGTCTTATCAAAAGTGGTATACTTCAGATCACAACAACGACGCCTACAAACCCAGCAATCCCTTTGACAACAATTCCTGACTCTTCTACAACTGCAACAACAATCATTCCGACCAATTCATCAATATCATCAACAATGGTTTCATCTATCACCTCAATAAATCAGATGTCAACAACCATTTCTTCTACAACATCAACACCCATTTATTCGGCAGAATCTTCTACAACACCAACAGAAATTAATGAAGATATCTCAGCAGTCACCATTTACTATGATCCATCAGATGTTCCTCCAAACAACAACTTTCAGCAACAAACAGTGGCACCTCCTGCCAGGGCACCAGTCACCATTTACTACGATCTGCACACCGTTACAGTATCCTCCTCTGCAGCAATCAGTCTAGTTACCATCACGGTGCCAGGACCTGTTCCATATGAAAGCAGTAATGCCATACCTTGGCATTATGGCTCTGATCTCTACTGCAACGGGGAGAAAATCACTTTGGATTCTTCAACCTTTTCCCCACAGATTGATAATGTTGGGGGAGGCGGAGGCTTCACCAGAAGTGGACGCCTTTTTGCCTCACAATTGCAAAGACCTAATGCCGAAGCAGAAGCTGCTGCCAAAGCAAAGGGGAAGAGTGTGGTGCCTGAAGAACCAATCATCAAAGAAACTCAGAAGACATCTTTTGAGCAAGATGTAGACGAGTTTATGAGAATTATAAAGAGAAGTGATTACAAGGTGGTGGATCAGCTTCACCAAACTCCCTCAAAGATTTCCATATTATCCCTGTTAATGTGTTATGAAGCTCACAAGAATGCATTATTGAAAGTCTTGCACGCAGCATGCGTGCCAGAGGAGATCACTGTTAATCAGCTAGAAACTGTGGTGGCAAATGTCAACACTAGTCATGGACTGGGCTTTACCAATGCTGACTTAACAACTGAGGGACGTAACCACAACAAGGCTTTACACATCACTCTAGAATGCAAGGGTGCTGTTCTATCTCATGTACTGGTGGATACTGGGTCATCGCTCAATGTCCTACCAAAGAAAGCCTTAGTGAAGCTGGAATATGATGGCTTGGCATTGCACCCGAGTAATTTGGTGGTGAAAGCATTTGATGGCTCTAAAAGATCAGTGCTTGGGGAGATTGATCTGCCTGTGATGATTGGCTCGCAGACTTTTAAGATTACCTTTTATGTGATGGACATTCAGCCGGCCTACAGCTGTTTGTTGGGTAGACCTTGGATCCATGCCGCTGGCGCTGTTACGTCTACCCTTCACCAGAAGTTGAAATTCGAGTGGGAAGGCCAGATCATCACCATCTGTGGGGAAGAGGACATTTTTGTTAGCCATCTGGCTACGTAAAAGTACATTGAAATGGATGGAGAAATCCATGAAACCATGAGCCAGGGGTTTGAGGCCTTGAACATTAATGAAGCATCTGCTGTACTGAGAACCTCCATGACGTCTTATCAGCAAGCCAGGAAGGTTGTTGAAGAGGGTACTGCCCAAGGCTGGGGCAAGCTGCTGCCCGTGGAGAAGAAGGAGGACAGATTTGGGTTTGGTTACAAACCAACTCAACAAGATCAATCAGAGGCTGCCAAGAAACCCAACTTTATCAGCGGGGGAATGCTCACCCCGGATGCAGTAAACAACTTGGAAGACGAGGATGAAAGCGACCGCAACCTGGAGAGCTGGATACGTCCAAGGATCCCGGGGAGCCAAGTCCTTAACTGGTCTTCCCAGGAAATTATAAGGGTTACTCCTGCAGAGTAATTATTATTTCCTGTATTTTTAAAGCATGCATCAAGTCTTGCATCTTGCCCAAGATGACAAGACTCATTTTGTAATCGGGCCATCTTGTAATTTTGTGCAAACAGATCAATCAATGAATATCGAACATCTTTTTGCAAATGAGTCTTTTTCTTTTCCGCTCACTGTTTTTCATTTTTCTTTTTGTACAAAAATAAAATGGCAATGTTTTCCAAAATGATAACTTTGTTTTCAATTTTTCTAAACAAGATTAAAATCAATCACTAAAATGAACAATCTAAACCCTTGCAGAGAGTGCCTTTCAGATCGCACCGACAACAACACAGCTATGACTCTGTATGACTTTGACAATCCGATCAATCAAGCTGATGAAGGGGTTGAAGAAGATTATGAGCTTCCTGAAGATCTAGCCAGGTTGTTAAGGCAAGAGGAGAAGGTTATCACTCCTCATCAGGAGGAGGTCGAAACGGTTAATCTTGGTATGGAAGAAGACGTGAGAGAGGTTAATATCGGAGCCTGCTTACAAAATTCAGTAAAAGAACAACTGATTGACATGCTTCGTGAATATGTGGATGTGTTTGCTTGGTCTTATCAGGATATGTCAGGGTTGGACACCGATATTGTCATGCACAAGCTGCCTTTAAAAGAAGACTGCTCGCCAGTAAATCAGATATGGCAATGAAGATCAAGGAAGAGGTACAAAAGCAGTGGGACGCCGGGTTCCTCGCTGTAACTAGCTATCTGCCGTGGGTTGCTAACATTGTACCGGTACCTAAGAAAGACGGCAAGGTGAGGATGTGTGTGGATTACCGGTATCTGAACAGAGCCAGTCCGAAAGATGATTTCCCTTTACCTCACATTGATGTATTGGTTGATAATACGGCTCAGTTCTCGGTATTCTCCTTCATGGACGGATTTTCAGGATACAATCAGATCAAGATGTCACCTGAAGACATGGAGAAGACAACTTTTATCACACCCTGGGGTACGTTCTGTTATAAGGTGATGCCATTCGGACTGAAGAATGCTGGTGCAACCTATCAACAGGCTATGGTAACATTATTCCATGACATGATCCACAAAGAAATTGAATGTTATGTGGATGACATGATTGCCAAGTCCCTCACAGAAGAAGACCACCTGGTGAATCTGTTGAAGTTATTTAAGCGTCTGAGGAAATACCAACTGAAGTTGAACCCCAACAAATGCACATTCGGGGTGCGATCTGGTAAGCTATTGGGATTTATTGTAAGTGAGAAAGGGATTGAGGTTGACCCTGATAAAGTCAAAGCCATTCAAGAAATACCTGCACCGAAGACTGAAAAAGAAGTTTGGGGGTTTCTAGGAAGATTGAACTACATTTCAAGGTTCATATCTCACCTTACCGCAACTTGTGAACCTTTGTTCAAGCTGTTAAGAAAAGAACAAACGGTCAGGTGGAACAAAGACTGCCAGAGGGATTTTGACAAAATCAAGGAATACTTACAAGAGCCTCCAATCCTTATGCCTCCAGTTGAAGGAAGACCTCTAATAATGTACTTGACGGTATTAGAAGAGTCAATGGGGTGTGTGCTGGGCCAGCATGACGAATCTGGTTGAAAAGAGTATGCAATATACTACCTGAGCAAAAAGATTACCGACTGTGAACAACGTTATTCACTGCTCGAGAAAACTTGCTGTGCTTTAGCGTGGGCTGCTCGCCGACTAAGGCAGTATATGTTGACCCACACTACCTTATTGATCTCAAAAATGGACCCAGTTAAGTACATATTTGAGAAGCCAGCACTTACCGGGCGGGTTGCAAGATGGCAAATGATCCTCACAGAATATGACATTCAATACACATCTCAGAAAGCCATCAAGGGCAGTGTATTGTCTGATTATCTTGCTGAGCAACCCATTGATGATTACCAGCCTATGAGATTTGACTTCCCTGACGAAGACATCATGTTCATAAAAGCAAAAGATCATGAAGAGCTTGTTCACACTGAAGGGCCTGACCCAGAAGAAGAATGGACTATGATGTTTGACGGGGCTGTTAATATGAACGGTCGTGGCGTTGGTGCAGTACTCATTACACCTAAAGGAGTTCACATGCCTTTCTCGGCAAAACTCACCTTTAACTGCACTAACAACGAAGCTGAATACGAAGCTTGTATTATGGGTCTTGAGGAAGCCATCGACCTCAGGATCAAGACTTTGACTGTGTTCGGAGATTCAGCTTTGGTAATCAATCAAACCAACGGCAAATGGTACACCCACCAAGATCATCTGATACCTTACAGGGATTATACAAGGAGGTTATTGACTTTCTTTACAATGGTCAAGCTTGAGTATATCCCTCGAGATGAGAATCAGTTTGCAGATGCTCTGGCTACCATTTTATCCATGATCAAAGTTCAAGCTGCCAATTTTGTACCACGGATTTCAGTGTCCAGACTTGACAGACCAGCATATGTGTTCTCAGCAGATATTGTCAAAGATGATAAGCCTTGGTTCCACGACATCAAATGCTTCTTGGAGGATCAAACATACCCACCTGGGGCATCTTCCAATGATAAGAAGACTTTAAGAAGGCTTGCTGGTAGTTTCTTCTTGAATACTGACGGTTCCCTATACAAGAGAAACTTTGATATGGTACTCCTCAGATGCGTTGATAAAACAGAAGCAGGCTTGCTAATGCACGAAGTGCACGAAGGATCCTTTGGTACCCATGCAGGAGGGCATGCAATGGCTAAAAAGTTGCTAAGATCGGGCTATTACTGGATCACAATGGATGCAGACTGTTGTGCCTATGCCAGAAAATGCCATAAATGCCAGATCTATGCGGATAAGGTGCATGTGCCTCCAAATCCTCTGAATGCGATGTCTTCACCCTGGCCCTTTGCCATGTGGGGCATTGATATGATTGGCAAGATTGAATCGACTGCTTCAAATGGCCACAGATTCATCCTGGTAGCCATTGACTATTTTACCAAGTGGGTTGAAGCAGCTTCTTATGCAAATGTTACAAGGCAAGTGGTAGCCCGATTTCTGAAGAGGGACATCATTTTTAGGTATGGGGTGCCCGAGCGAATCATTACTGATAATGGTTCCAATTTAAACAACAAAATGGTGGCAGAACTGTGTCGGGACTTCAAGATCCAACACCACAATTCTTCTCCTTACAGGCCAAAGATGAATGGCGTTGTCGAGGCAGCTAATAAGAATATCAAGAAGATTGTGCAGAAGATGGTAGTTACCTACAAAGACTGGCATGAAATTCTACCATTTGCCTTGCATGGATACCGTACGTCAATCAGAACATCCACTGGGGCAACACCGTATCAGCTTGTTTATGGTATGGAGGCAGTCCTACCGGTCGAAGTTGAATTACCCTCCCTACGGGTATTGATGGATGTTAAACTGAATGAAGCAGAATGGGTCCGATCCCGATACGAACAACTGAATCTGATTGAAGAGAAAAGATTGGCTGCAATTTGTCATGGGCAGCTATATCAGAAAAGAATGAAGAAAGCCTTCGATCAGAAAGTCAGGCTTCGAGAGTACCAAGTAGGGGATCTTGTGCTGAAAAGACTCCTCCCTCCTCATACAGACCACAGGGGCAAGTGGACTCCGAACTATGAAGGGCCATTCGTAGTAAAGAAAGTTTTCTCTGGCGGAGCACTGATGCTCAGCACTATGGATGGTGAAGATTTCCCGTCCCCTGTGAATTCAGATGCAGTTAAAAAATACTTCGCATAAAAATGACCCGCTGGACATAAAAACAGAATGTAAGTCCAGGCAAAAATAGGGCATCCCGGCGAGTCAAAAACAGAATAAAAGACTCGGGCAAAAATAAGGGAAAATAAACAAAAAAATGTACACCCGCTGAGTTGAAAAGCCGCATTGGACAACTCAGGCAAAAAGGGGTATCCCGATGGATTAAAAACCCGAAAGGGTGATCCATGCAAAATAAGGGAATAAGCGAACAACTACACTCTGAATTCATCTGTATCACTTACAACTTGGTAAGCTTCAAAAGGATCAAGCGCCGATCAGAATCAGCCTTCTTCAGGAAGCAAGATAAGAAGAACGTCAAATGTCATACGAGTCATAGCAAAGGGAAGCTCCTTGAAGTGTCATCAACATTGCCAACATCTTTTGTTTCTCAATTTGTAACAATCTCCTCATTTTAGGGGATTTGTTTCTTTGACTGTATCTTGCCAATTCAGGGCACACGAATTAATAAAATCAGATTTTTCAGTCATGTTTCGTCTCGTATTTTCATTTACAAGAATGTCCGATGTCTTTAAGATACTGATTGCATAAATACAGATGTTTCTCTTCTAAAATACGTGCTTGCAGGAAATATACTCACTCCCAGGAGTGCCTAAACTTTTATGATGGAATCTGGTAAAGGATACCTCGGGATTACTTGTGCGTTTCTCTATCTTTTCAGGATTGCAGGCATTCAAGGCACAACATGGGGCATGAAAAATTCCTCCCAGCAAGCAGGCAAATCATTATCTACTCAGTCTTAGCACCGGAGGTGCTTTCTCCACAGCTGAGTTGCCATTTGTTATTTCCTCCTTAGCCAAGTACAAAAGCCAGGGAACCATCTCCCCACAGAGCTTCAGCCTCTATCCAGAGGAGCAACGCCTGGAGATCTCCCAACAGGGTGAAGAAAGCTTCTACAAACCCCAGTTGGGTCCCTCATTACCAAAATAGGTCTATCAGTGACCTATATCCCCAATCAGAGTCCCATGTGTCAGATCTACCAATGATCTCATCCCCAGCTGGGATGTCCACTTCAAGCAGATCAACCAGAGATCTTCACAGCAATGGGATCCGAATCCCGGATCGGTATCTTTTGCATAATCATAGCATTCTCATCATATTCTCCCCGCAGAGCGTAGCATTCCGTCTAATACGGATCATTACGGCAAAAATCAAACATATTGCATAATCATAAGCCATTGTTCTGAATCAAGCACTTGTGAATACTAGCGACCCATCAACGATGTACAGAAAACTCCCCAGATTCCCCGGCGGAGAGCCAAAGCACTTTCCCTAAAGAAACAGATACTTCCTGACACCCGTCCGTGTCATATCCCCAGTAGAAAGCCAAAGCGTCCTCTTTGCACTCACAGATAGATATACAAATTCCCTGACACCCGTCTGTGTCACCTTCCCCAACATAGATACCTGAAACATTTTGTAAACCATACACTTGTTTATATTACACTTTCCTCTTTTGACACTCGTCCGTGTCATTTCCCCCAGCAAGTTAAACACTCATCTGTACACCACTCATACTTATTACTCCTGTTTCACTCATACAAATACTCGTTCGTATCTTGTATACACCATTTATACCTCCTCAGATTCGACACTCGTCCGTGTTCTTTGTTAACCAGTTGATACCCGTCTGTATCATCATCTTCGAACATGCGTCAAGCGTTTGTTTCTACCTGATACTCGTCCGTATCATGGTCTTAAGGATGCTCGTTCGCATCTTTAATCCATACACGTGTCAAACACTTATGTCTTCTTGAATTTAGACACTCGTCTGTGTCTATTATTCCCCAGAAGAGTCCCCGCAGAATCAATACTCGTCTGTGTTCTTTGTTAACCAGTTGGTACTCGTCCGTATCATCATCTCTGAACATGTGTCAGCATTTGTTTCTACCTGATACCCGTCCATATCATAGTCTTAAGGATGCTCGTCCGCATCTTTAATCTATACACCGTACCCAAACACCGATACCTCCCATTCCTTGGATGTAGACACTCGTCCGTGTTTACTTGTCCCAGCAAATCCCAGTGGACTATTTCTTTTCTATCTGACATTCGTCCTATGTCATGATACTTTCGGCAGCCGTACCCTGCCAGGTGATTGTCCTTCACCTTTGGATGACCGTCCCTCATCCTTTCCCCAGCGGAGTCTCCATTATTAGAACCCCTTTCTATCCGACATTCGTCCTATGTTGTGATATTTCTTTTAGCAGCCGTCCCCTGCTAGGTGATCGTCCTTCACCTCCTGATGATCGTCCTTCATCACTTTATCCGATGGTTGTCCCCATCGTTGATCTTGTTATCTGACATTCGTCCTATGTCATGATAAACCCTGAGAGTAGCCGTCCCCTGCTGGGTGATCTTCCTTCACCTCTTGATGATCGTCCTTCATCATGCTTATCCGATGGCCGTCCCCATCGTCGCCCTTTTCATCCAACATTTGTCCTATGTCGTGATATTTTTGGCAACCGTACATTGCCCGGTGATCGTCCTTCACCATTAGATGACCGTCCCTCATCTTATCCCCCAACAGAGCAGCCGTCCCCTGCTAGGTGATCGTCCTTCACCTTTGATCACCGTACCTCATCATTTATTTCATTCACCTATAATCCCCAGAGTCTTATATCTTAGCTTGGTGGCCGTCCCCCATCACAATCTCTCATATCCCCAGCTTGTCGGTCGTCCCCGTCATCGCTTTATCCCCAGCAGTCATCCTCTGCTCGACGGTCGTCCTCCGTCACCCGCACTTTATAATTATACTTTATTTTCTTTTACAATCTATATCCCTTTTCTTCTTCATTTTGTGAGTGCAAATTTTGGACTGTCTTGGGTATTCAACCACAAGTTATCTTGTTTGCCTGCTAAGTCGTTGCTTACATCCTGCTGTCGCTCCCGATAAGTGGGACCGGCCCAAATAAAGGTGCAGACGCGAACGGTCGGCGAGAGGGACAGTGAGAACACACATCCGTGGACTCACTGGAGATGAATAGAGTCGCCAGCTAGGCATTTTTATCCCGGAGGAAAGGTAATGCTGCGTAGACCTAGAAAGAGATGGATAAGACGGTTGCGAACCAGAGAGACTGAGAAAGGGGGTTGGTTACAACCTGGGAAGGTATTAGCACCCAGATTGTCCGCCGTACTCGACGGGATCCACGCTTAAAAGATTTGTGTTTTAAAGGGGTAGTGTCAGTGCAATTTGTGTGTAAAAGGGATGGAAAACAAAATGTACAGGTGTCAGTGTAAAGGAAGTGTGGAGTGTATAAATGATGTGTCAGTGTAAGAACAAGAGTATGATGCTCAAGATCATGAGGCTTAAAGAATAAAGCTGGAAAGAGAGGGAATATACAGAGACTTTTGTTCGATAACTGTTAAGTTATGCCTATGTATCCTCTCGTGCAATGAGGAAGTCAGAACACCGTAGTTCGACCCAAAGAGACTGAAAGATGAATTGACTGGTGAACTGCTTACTTGTCTATGCTCAAGTGTATGACCTGTCTGGCTCAGGTGCTAACTGTCTTGCATTAGACGGAAGAAGCGAGTTCTCGTTTGTGAATGAGTGAGGTGAGAAAAGAATCCCGGAGGAGACGATTATTGTTTGTTTTTGAGTTTTCAGTCTTTTATTGCTTTTGAAAGTTTGTCATAGATTAATGAGCTTAAGCCTAAACCAATGGGTTAGTAGACTCATCACATCTTCCCTTTGATTAGGGGTAATGAGAATACCTTAAGTGTGAAGTCAGATTCTCACACTTAAACACCTTTGGTGTAGGATTAAGATCATTAACCTACTTGTGATTATTTAGATGTTTTTGTTGTTTTTGTTTAGTGTTAAGTAATGAGACTAAGCCATAATCAGGGATTAAACAGACTCATTACACCATCCTAATAGAAGGATAATAGATGAGAATGTTTAAGCTGAGGAAAGCTCCTCAACCTAATCCATGATTAGGGATTAAACTCATGACAAAACAAAGCCTTTATTAGATGGATTTTATTTAATGATATGATGATGAAGTGAACTTTAGGGTTTGTAAGACAAATTGAGGGGGACTTGTCCATTAACACTAGGGTTAGTCCTTCTTAACCAATTAAGGAAGAATTAGAACCCTAATGCAAGGCCCAAGTTACAAGCTTGATGTCTTGATGATTATTAAGTGGATTGATTAAAGGAGTTAAACACATTAAGGGTTTAACACTTAGGATTAAAGTTATACACTCCATCCTAATAGAAGGATGCAGGCATAAACTTAATCACAAAGCCTTAAAGCCTTTAGGGTTTAGTCCCTGATTATGAGATGAGAAGAGAGGACTCAAAGAGACACAAAGGTAAAACTAAGAGGGGAGACTAATCAAAACCCTAATCATTGTCATGCTTGGTTGTTCCTAAGGTTTGTGAGGTTAACAAGAGAAGTCTTCAATGGAACCACCAGGAAGCAGATGAAAAGGGGCCAAGAGAAGCAAAGTAACTTGCTTCAATTAAGAAGTAAAGTCACTTGAGGAAATAAAGTGGGAGGAAGAAGAATGAGCAAGCTCAAACTCAAACACATACAAAAATGCATCAAGGATGCATAAAAGAGATGAAGAGAAGTTATGAGAAGTGAAGGCAAATTCACTTCTCAAAGTCACTTACCACCTGAAAAGTTAGTGAGAAAGATGCAATGCAATGCAAAATGGAGTGAAATGACATGATGCAAATCAAAACCAGAAGCATATATGAGATGATAATGATGCTATGAGATGATGCAAACATGAATCAAGGCATGAGAATGATCATATGGACAAATGGATGCAAATGGAGCAAGTTAAAATACATGAACATACATGAAAAGTTATGAGATGCATATGGCATATAACATGGCAAATGCAAGATGCAATGATCAAACATGCTTGCAATATGTCTTATGATGTTAAATGAATCACATGGAGGCATGAAATGTCATGACAAGTCAAGGTATGAATGCAAATGCAAGATGGATGCATATGGAAGCCCAAATTAGGGTTTATGAACAATACAACAAACAAAACCCAAAATCAGAAGCAAACATTAAGATAAAAAATTGAAAATGCACACAAAGGATCCCTAATCCTATACCAACTCACTTCCCAAAGGAGAGGTCTCAACTCTTAACCTAATTCAAGATATGATTTTTCTAAGTTTTCTAGGGTTTTAGGGTTCCTTAACAAGAAAATTACCAAACAAAATGAAAATGAAAGATCAAATCATGGCCATTTAATCTCACAAACTACATGCTAAACACAATGCAATGCAAAAAGAATCAAGGTCCAACTCTTCATGGTTAGGCAGAAATGATTTTTGGAAGTTTGGATCAAAATAATGCATCAAAATGATTTTAATTCAATGAAAAATTCTCAAAATGCATCAAGATCAAAAAATAAATCTGGTTTGAAGGTTGGACAATGTTTCTAAATGTCTTAAAACATTTCATGAATTTTTTGGTGATTTTTAAATACCTAAAAGTATTTTTAATTAATTAATTCTCATTAATTAATTAAAAAAGAAACTTTTAAATATTTAAAAATACTTTTTTAATGCTAAAAATGAAAATAAAAATATTTTTGTGTTTTAAAAATTAATGAAACTTTTGACAAAAAATTTCATAATTTTTAAAGCCTTTTTGCTATTTTTAATAAATTGTATAAAACAAATGAATTAATCTGAAAATAAAATGAATTTTAAACTGAAAAAGGAAAAGTAATCAAATCCTAGGGTCCAAATTCAAACAAGCCTGCGCGCGAATTGACCTGGCGCCAAATCCTACGGCCAAAATTCAAACTGGGCTAATTAATGATTAAACCCTAATCCCACCGTTAATGACCCTCAGGTGACCGGAACAGTGTTCCGGTCATCTTCTCCGTTCACTCCAAAACACCAACTCTCTCCACACGCATCTAGAATGAAATCTAATTAAACAGAAATGATCCCCACTCACTCACGAATCAAAACCCCCATTCAAACAACATTTATCATTTCTAAACTGGCTGAATCGAATCAATCTAGTTCTAGGGCAAAAAGTTTCAGAGACTGATTAAACTCTCATCTCTCCACCATTTTCAAAACTAAAGACATATTCATGACCAGGGAAGCATGTAGAACAACTTAGGAACTTTAAAAATCATTTCTGGAAAAAAAGTTCTTGAGCTACCTGAGTTTTGAAGCTTTCAGTTTACAACTTTCTGGCCTCTCTCCTTTGTGCAATCCACTCCTTATGGTCCCTTGATGATGCCTGGATGCTTAGAAGAAGTTTGTGAAGGCTGGTTTGGAAGTTTGAAGCAGTTCTGTTCAAGCTCAGGTGAGAATCGTGTTTTGGATTCTATGGCTTTCAGGCTGTTTTGATGGTTGGTTTGGGTTCAGTGAGGCATGGTGAGAAGGTTTGTGAAGTTTGTTTCTGAGTTTGTGGCCTGAGGAGAGTGTTTCGAATGCTTTTGCTCTATGGAATGAAAATGAGAGAGTGATGTTCTTGCTGGTTTCAGGCCCTTGTGTTATGTTGCTTGGCTTGCCATTTGTTTGTATAAACTAATGGGATTGGTCAGAGGATGTGACCTGTGCTTTTGTGATAGGTGTGCTAGCTTTTGCCAAAATGTCAACTTTGTGTAAGAGAAAGCATGGGCAACTTCTAGCCAAGTACAAGGGCTGTGGGCTGCGCAGAATGGTGAGGGGAAAGGGCTAGTGTGGTCCAGCATCCAAGGCAGCAAGTGGATGAGGTGTGATGATGGTTTTTGCAACTTGCTCACTTTTGCTTTCCATGAAAATATCTTGCCTCACAAGCCATGAAACATGAGAAACTCTTGGTCCATTCTGATTTTTAGGTCACATGTGATGTTTGTGTAATGGTTTGACATGAATTAGAAGTCACAAATGCCTTTGATACATGATTTTGCAAATTTCTCATTTGGTGCATATTTTGAAAATTAGTGATTTTTGCCAACTTTGACACACCATAACTTTTGATCCAAAATGAATTAGGTCATGTTCTTGTACTTTTTGAAAAGGGAAAGATCTAATCTACAACTTTCATGACCAAAGTTTTTCCATTTGAAGCATTTTTGGATCAAAAAGCAAGGGTTAAAAAAAGTTGCATAAAATGACATTTCATTAAAAGTCAACCATGCCCTAAAAAGTCAACTTTGCAAAAACTTGTAATTCTTGAATTTTCTGAACTTCAACCTTCTTCCATGATCAAATAAAGATCATATACACTCAAAATGATGAAGATCAACCCTTGGTTTGGTCATTGGGGGCCTCAGATGCCCTGATTTTGCACTGACTTGTCCAGAAAGTCAACTCTTGATCAGATGACTTCCCCATGGAATTTCTTCATGAAAATTGATATGCATACTCCCTATACCATATAGAGACCAATAGAAACAAGAATGACCAAAAAATTTGAAGTTATGGCCTCTGAAACCAAAACCCTAATTTTAGGTCATCTGTGCAGTCAAACCCGGCTCTGCTTCCATACCAAACCCAGTTCTTGTGATTCTTTGGCATTCTTGACTTTGAGAGGATATAATATGATACTTGAACACACACGAACCCCCTTGAAATGATTGATGACCTTTGGAGTGGCTCAAGAGGCTCTTGGATTGCTCAGATCACAAACCCTAGATGCAGATGACTTTGAATCTATGCAGTGAATCAAAATTGTGGTATGAGATATTATGATTGTGTTTATGCATATGAAATGATCACAAGCCATGGTATGAATGGGTGAGGGCAAATTTGGGGTGTTTACAGCTGCCCCTATTCAAACATGAGTTAGCTGTGCAGGATGTAAGCAACGGCTTAACAGGCAAGCGAGATAACTTGTGGTTGAATACCAAAGACAGTCCAAAATTTGCACTCACAGAATGAAGAAGAAAAGGGATATAGACTGTAAAGGAAAATAAAGTATATTGTAAAGTGTGGGTGACGGAGGACGACCGTCGAGCAGAGGACGACTGCTGGGTAAAGAGCAATGACGGGGACGGCCGACATGCTGGGAAAAGTGCGGAAAATAAGGCAATGACGGGGACGGCCGACACGCTGGGGATAAAAGAATTATGATGGGGACGGCCATCAAGATAAAGCTGTAAAATTCTCTGGGGATTAATGAAACATGACGGGGACGGCCATCAAGTTCATAAAGTAAAGTAACCAACGATGGGGACGGCCATCGGGCTAAACTGATGAAGGACGATCATCAGGAAAAAGAAAAAGGGACCACGACGGGGACGGCCATCGGGTTAAAGAATAAATGAAATAAACAGATGATGAGGTACGGTCATCAAAGGTGAAGGACGATCACCTAGCAGGGGACGGCTGCTCTGTTGGGGGTAAGATGGGGGACGGCCATCTAAGGTGGAGGACGACCACCTGGCAGGGTACGGCTGCCGAAAATAACGCGACATAGGACGAATGCCGGATAAAAGGTCAACGATGGGGACGGCCATCGGATGAGCATGATGGAGGACGACCATCAAGAGGTGGAGGACGACCACCTAGCAGGGGACGGCTGCTCTCAAGGTTTGTCATGACATAGGACGAATGTCAGATAACCAAAATCAACAATGGGGACGGCCATTGGATAAAATGATGAAGGACGATCATCAAGAGGTGGAGGACGACCACCTAGCAGGGGACGGCTGCTAAATATCAACGATGGGGACGGCCATCGGATGAGCATGATGGAGGACGACCATCAAGAGGTGGAGGACGACCACCTAGCAGGGTACGGCTGCTCTCAGGGTTTATCATGACACAGGACGAGTGTCAGATAAAAGAGAAAGAATGCTTTGTTGGCGATCTACTGGGGAGTAGTAAACAAGGACGAGTATTTACATCCAAGAAACAAAGGGGTAAGTGTTTGGCATTGTGTATAGATTAAAGATGCGGACGAGCATCCCTAAGACTACGATACGGACGAGTATCGGGTAGAAACAAATACTGACACGTGTTCAAAGATGATGATACGGACGAGTATCAACCGGTTAACAGAGAACACGGACGAGTGCTGAATCTGAAGGGACTCTTCTGAGGAATGATGACACGGACGAGTGTCTATATTCAAGAAGACATGAGTGTTTGACACAGTGTATGGATTAAAGATGCGGACGAGCATCCTTAAGACTATGATACGGACGAGTATCATGTAGAAACAAACTCTCGACACATGTTCTGAGATGATGGTACGGACGAGTACCAACTAGTTAACAAAGAACAAGGACTAGTGTTGAATCTGTGGGGATATATAAGTGGTATATACAAGATACGGACGAGTATCTGTATAAGAGTGAGTGGTGTACAGATGAGTGTTTAACTACTGGGGAGAGTGACACGGACGAGTGTCAAAAGGAGAAGAGTGTAATATGAACAAGTATCTGATGTACAAAGTGGAGGCGACTGCGCTGGGGATATGACACGGACGGGTGTCAAAGGATTGTCATATGTAAGTATATATGAGTGCAAAGAGGACGTCTTTGGCTTTCTGCTGGGTTATGACACAGATGGGTGTCAACAAGTATCTGTAATACGAGTGGTTTTGTTTGTAAGGAGTGCTCGGGCGACTTTATTGGGGAGTGATGACACGGACGGGTGTCAAAGGGAGTATATATACTGGTGTTTGTGAATGTGAGGCAACTGCTTTTGCTGGGGAATCTCCGCTGGGGATTTTGGGGAAAGTATTTTGTATATTGATGGATTGTCATTATTCACAAGTGTTGATTCAAATCATGGCTCATGATTATGCAACATGTTTGATTTTTGCCGTAATGCTCCGTTTTAAACGGAATGCTACGCTTTGTGGGTGAATATGATGCGAATGCTATGATTACGCAAAGATACCAAACCGGGATCCGGATCCCGTTGCCACGAAGATCTTCGATCGATCTGCTTGAAATGAACATCCCAGCTGGGGATGAGATCATTGGTATATGAGATAATATTTGCTTGGGGATTCAGGTCACTGATAAACCTATCTCAGCAATGCGGGACCCAGCTGGGGTTTGTAGAAGCTTTCTTCACTCTGTTGTGATTCCTTCATGCGTTGTTCTTCTGGATAGAGGCTGGAGCTCTGTGGGGAGATGGCTCCCTGATTTCGTATTTGGCTGAGGAAGAATGATTGGTACCTCGGCTGGGGAGAAAGAGAGATTACTGAAAGATCTCCCTAGAGATTCTGTCGAGGAGGATTTTTTTGACTCAGCCGGGGATATGGGCGTCTTCTGGCACTGCCCTGTTGGAGAAGTGATAAGTGGCAACTCAGCTGGGGAGAGGACACTTCGGGTGCTAAGGCTGAGTGTTGATTTGTCAGCTTGCCGGGATGGAGCTTACATGCCCCAAGTTGCGTTCTGGATACCTGCAATCCTAAAAAGATAGAGAAACGCACAAATAATCCCGAGGTATCCTTTACTGGATTCCGTTTCAGGAGTTTAGACACTTCTGAGAGTAAGTATATTTCCTGCGAGCACGCGGCTTTTATTACATTTTTGAAGGTAAGCATCTGTATTCATGCAATCAGTTTTTTTTCTTTAAGACATCAGACATTTTTGCAAATAAATAAAAATGTACAAGACGAGACATGACTGAAAATCTGATTTTATTAATTCATATGCCCTGAATTGGCGAGATACAGTCAAAGAAACATATCCCCTGGAATGAGGAGATTGTTATAAATCGAGAAACAAAATGCTGGCAATGTTGATGACGCTTTAAGGAGCTTCCTCTTTACTATGACTCGTATGACTTTTGACGTTCTTCTCATCTTGCTTTTTGAATAATGTTGATTCTAATTGGAGCTTGATCCTTTCGAAGCTTACCAAGTTGTAGGCGATACAGACGAATTCAGAATGCAATTGTTCGCTTATTCCCTTATTTTGCATGGATCGCCCTTTCGGGTTTTCAATCCATCGGGATACCCATTTTTGCCTGAGCTGTCCAATGCGGCTTTTCAACTCAGCGGGTGTACATTTTTGTTGATTTTTCCTTTATTTTTGCCCGAGTCTTTTATTCTGTTTTTGACTCGCCGGGATGCCCTATTTTTGCCTGGACTTACATTCTGTTTTTATGTCCAGCGGGTCATTCTTTATGCGAAGTATTTTTTAACTGCATCTGAATTCACAGGGGACGGAAAGTCTTCACCATCCATGGTGCTGAGCATCAGTGCTCCACCAGAGAGAACTTTCTTTACCACGAATGGTCCTTCATAATTTGGAGTCCATTTGCCCCTGTGGTCTGTATGAGGAGGGAGGATTCTTTTCAGCACAAGATCTCCTACTTGGTACTCTCGGTGCCTGACTTTCTGATCGAAGGCCTTCTTCATTCTTTTCTGATATAGCTGCCCATGACAGATTGCAGCCAATCTCTTCTCTTCAATCAGACTCAGTTGTTCGTATCGGGATCGGACCCATTCTGCTTCGTTGAGCTTAACATCCATCAATACCCGTAGGGAGGGTAATTCAACTTCAACAGGTAGGACTGCTTCCATACCATACACAAGCTGATACGGTGTTGCCCCAGTGGATGTTCTGATTGACGTGCGGTACCCATGCAAGGCAAACGGTAGCATTTCATGCCAGTCTTTGTAGGTGATTACCATCTTCTGCACAATCTTCTTGATATTTTTATTCGCTGCCTCAACAGCGCCATTCATCTTTGGCCTGTAAGGAGAAGAATTGTGATGTTGAATTTTGAAGTCCCGACATAACTCTGCCATCATTTTGTTGTTTAGATTGGAACCATTATCAGTAATGATTCGCTCGGGAACTCCGTATCGACAGATGATATCTCTCTTCAGAAACCTGGCTACTACTTGTCTTGTAACGTTGGCATAGGAAGCTGCTTCAACCCACTTGGTGAAATAGTCAATGGCGACCAAGATGAATCTGTGGCCATTTGAAGCAGTTGGTTCAATCTTGCCGATCATGTCAATGCCCCACATAGCAAAGGGCCAGGGTGAAGACATCACATTCAGAGGATTGGGAGGCACATGCACCTTATCTGCATAAATCTGGCATTTATGGCATTTTCTGGCATAGGCACAACAGTCGGCATCCATTGTGATCCAGTAATAGCCTGATCTTAGCAACTTCTTGGCCATCGCATGTCCTCCAGCATGGGTACCAAAGGATCCTTCGTGCACCTCGTGCATCAACGAGTCTGCTTCCATTCTATCAACGCATCTGAGGAGTACCATATCAAAGTTTCTCTTATACAGGGAACCATCAGTGTTCAGAAAGAAACTACCAGCAAGCCTTCTCAAAGTCTTCTTATCATTGGAAGATGCCCCAGGTGGGTATGTTTGATCCTCCAAGAAGCACTTAATGTCATGGAACCAAGGCTTATTATCTTTAACAACATCTGCTGCGAACACATATGCTGGTCTGTCAAGTCTGGACACTGAAATCTGAGGTACAAAGTTGGCAGCTTGAACTTTGATCATGGATGAAATGGTGGCAAGAGCATCTGCAAACTGATTCTCATCCCGAGGGATATACTCAAGCTTGACTGTTGTAAAGAAAGTTAATAACCTCCTTGTGTAATCCCTGTAAGGTATCAGATGGTCCTGGTGGGTGTACCATTTGCGGTTGGTTTGATTGATTACCAGAGCTGAATCTCCGAATACGGTCAATGTCTTGATCCTGAGGTCAATGGCTTCCTCAAGACCCATAATGCAAGCTTCGTATTCAGCTTCGTTGTTGGTGCAGTTGAAAGTGAGCTTTGCCGAGAAAGGCATGTGAATTCCTTTAGGTGTAATGAGTACTGCACCAACACCACGACCACTCATGTTGACAGCCCCATCAAACATCATAGTCCATTCTTCTTCCGTGGTCACTTGTCAAGCCAACTATCTCGTTCAACACTTCTGACAGATACAAACTCATCTGCATTGGCAATGGTTACCTCCCCAGCAAGGTTATTACATTGATTCATGCAGTCGTTACAATACCTAAGAGTTTAAAGACGCCAAGTCTTTTTGTAAAATCCTCTTGAGGTAAAATCCATACGGAAGCAGCTGATCCCCAGCCCGGGACAATTTGAAATCTTTCCTCCCCAGCAGGACGTGTCTCGGTGTTGTCATCTCCAACAGGCAAATGGAAGTTGTCCTCACTAAAGTCAGCACTTTTTCTTTCAGTTGGTTTCCTTGATCTTGATTCCTCATCAGATCCAAGGCAATTCTTATTCCCCTAGAAGATTTCAGATAAATCATTCTCCTCCCCAGCAGGTCTATAAGAGTGGATATTCCTCAATAATCGAGGTATCCCCAGGCACGGCCCTCAAAGCTAAAAGTCCAATTTATTTTTGGCAAAGGTGATGATTCGCGACGGATGAATTATTCACGCTCCTCTCCGACAGAGATGTTATCTCCACAGGACTTCTTGAGATCGAATACGCGATCAGTGTGTTTCCCCACAGATTTAGCCGAGACTTATTACTTCCGCGTCAGGAATTTCTTTCACATTCACACCAGTTCATTAACAATACTCAAGACATAATATCCCCAGTGTCATGGGGCAACGTGCTGTGCAATTCAACGTATGCAAAGTCCAGCCGCAGACTGGCCAAAGTCCATCTTCGGGTGGCAGATTTCAAAGTCCAGTCGCAGACTGGCCAAAGTCCATCTTCGGGTGGCAAACTTCAAAAGTCCACCCGCAGTGTGGCAAGTCTCTAAAGTCCCCCGCAGTGGGCAAAAGTCTCCCGTAGTGAGCAAAAGTCTCCCGTAGTGAGCAAAAGTCTCCCGTAGTGAGCAAAAGTCCAGCCGCAGACTGGCCAAAGTCCATCTTCGGGTGGCAAACTTCAAAAGTCCACCCGCAGTGTGGCAAGTCTCTAAAGTCCCCCGCAGTGGGCAAAAGTCTCCCGTAGTGAGCAAAAGTCTCCCGTAGTGAGCAAAAGTCCAGCCGCAGACTGGCCAAAGTCCATCTTCGGGTGGCAAACTTCAAAAGTCCACCCGCAGTGTGGCAAGTCTCTAAAGTCCCCCGCAGTGGGCAAAAGTCTCCCGTAGTGAGCAAAAGTCCACCCGCAGTGTGGCAAGGCTCAAAAGTCTCCCGTAGTGAGCAAAAGTCCACCCGCAGTGTGGCAAGTCTCTAAAGTCCCCCGCAGTGGGCAAAAGCCTCCCATAGTGAGCAAAAGTCTCCCGTAGTGAGCAAAAGTCCACCCGCAGTGTGGCAAGTTTCAAAAATCTCCCGCAGTGAGCAAAAGTCCAACCGCAGATTGGCGAAAGTCCATCCTCAGGGTGGCATCATTTCCAAAGTCCACCCGCAGTGTGGCAATGTATTCTGAAGTCCAACCGCAGATTGGCAAAAGTCCATCCCCAGGGTGGCAAAATATCCTGAAATCCGACCTCAAAATGTTAAAAGGTCCACCCGCAGTGTGGCAAGTCAGTAGCCATCTGACATCATTCAAAAGGCATCCCTTGTTTGTTATTTTTCACATCATAATTATATCCCAGCAGAGATCTTTCGGTTGAGTTTATTTTCCTGTTCTTTTGTTGAAGGGAGCAAATTTTCTGGATGTTTTTAGTATTCAATCCCTGCATACTTCAAATGTCTGAAAGCAACGGCTGTCATCCATTCACGTCTACAGTGATTGAATAGGGGCAGCTGTAACACCCCAAAATTTGCCCTCCTACTTATAATCATCTAACTGACTTTTCGAAATAATTCATATCATTGATTTTCTCAAAAGCGCGCAATAATCCGAACAGGATGGTCCTCTTAGTGGTTTGTTGCTTATAATACAAATCCATTGAGTTTTGAATTCAAAAATTGACAGAATATCAAGAGTTCGTTGAGGATGCAAGTTTGACTTGGATTGAAGTTGTGAAACGGATTGAGCATGCTAAGATTAGTCATATAGGTTACCTGGAATCCGCTAACCTTTTCTCATGTTAATAGTTGTTCACTACCCGTTTCATTCCCGTTTACGGTTTGATTATTTCAATTCCACTTATCCAAAAAATTAAACCATTAAGTCAATATCCCTTTTAAACCATTAGACTATTTTTATCATTTTTATTCTTTTCTTTTTTTTTAAGCCCATTTACCCATGCTTTAAATATCCAATTCCATGTTTCTTGTTCTAGATCCGAAATTTCCAAGTAAAAAACAAGAGTTATGAGTCTATTAATTAAATCCAAATTTGCTTTGTTTAAACCATTTTCATGTTCATTTCCAAACTTCAATTCAAAATTATACATTCATATTTTCTAAAGTTTAAATTCCAAATCCCATGTCATAATTTAAACACAAAATAGGAATAAAAAAAAAGAGAGAGAAAATCAGAGAATTCAAAAGTAAATACAATATAAAGGAGGCAATATTGAAAAGGGAACAAGAAGCACGTCTCCAGGCTCTTGAGGCCAAACAGTTAGAAGCAAGTCATAAATTTCGTGAGTCGTCAGCACCAAATGAATTGTCAAACTTAGTTTCTTCGAAGGAACTTGGGACATCCCATAATGCTCCAACAATCCTTCTGTCTAATGCAGTGTCTGAAACTAGTTGCAAACGGGCCACTGCCAGTGAATTGAATAGGAAGGAAGCTGTGGGATTGCCCAGCAAAGTCAGAAGTACTGATTATCCAGAGAATGCAGCTCCTCTGAACTCTTTATCCACAGATCAAATGTCTAATAAAGGTTTAGATGGGGTTGTATCACCAAATCCCCATAGCTCTTCTGGTCCAAGTCATAGCCATCCAGCGGCAGTTTCCCTTTTGAATTCACCATCTTCAATTAAAAACGTTCTCGGTAGTGTCTTGCCGGCCATAACTAATGAACAAACACCAATCACCACCAAAACGGATCCACACCTTCATATAACCTGAAACATCAGAAGATCATCAATTGACAATAACAATTTCAGATTCAACAAGAAAAGAAAAGTGTCGGTATTCAAGTTTAATGATAATCTGAATAGGTTTACGGTGAACTAGACGGCATCTCATCATCCATGTTTCAAATCTAAGCCGAGGCCCGCGACATATACTAAACAGAATTGTTACAGGGTTCACATTCATTCATCACTAACTAACAACATAGCAGAATTGTAACTAACCGTAACTGATTCGCAACAGAAATCATTAACTAACTTTAACAGAATTCTAACAACCCCTAACTTAAACTAACCAACTTTACAGGAAATGAAAAAAACTCACAACTGAATTCAGTTAGGCTTCAAAAAAAACAAAAAATCATCACTAGAAACTTCCAGAATCATAACCGAGTTTCCTAACTAATTTTACCAACAGTTATCAAAGAACACTCACCATTTATCATCTATAAAAGGAGATTCATCAGCTGGCATCAGGAATTTTTTTTTCTCAATTCTTCTACCCCAATTCATCCCTTCACCTCTAACCTTTGAATTCTCTCTTCAAGAAAACCATCTTCAGCCTCCACCAAATCGTGACTCTCCTTCAATTCTCACCAATTTTCATCATATTCCCTAAGATCTTCTTCGAGTTTCAAAGCCCCCCTGCAAAAATCAATAACCAAAACACAGCAGGGTTAATCGGCAGAAAGGCAGCTAAAGTCTCAAACTTTTTCAGTCTGAATATCAATTGCGGCAATCTCGTTGCAAGTTATCACCTTAACCGCAATAAATCTTCTCCCTCATCGCCAATCTTCATCGTCAATGGCACCTCCAACACCTTTGTCCGCATCCTGCAAACATCAGTATAAAAAAAGATGAATCAGTGGATTCACAATCGCAACTGAGCCGCGGAAAACTCAAGAGTAAGAAAAAGGGCAGTTTCAGAAGGAAGGGATTCGGGTCAAAGCCGTTACCTCAAGGGACGTTACGATCGCAATAATCATCACTGAATAAATGAGACTCATAGTTCTTCCATCAATCGAAATCGTGGGCAACATCATGGCGGCGTCAAAACGACGGATGCGTCTTCTCCATTAACACCATCGTCTCGGTTCATAAGGTACCAACTCGAATCCTTCATGCATACAAGTCATGGTGCGTTGATGTTCTTGATGTCGAGAATCCCCAAAATTTTGTTCCGATTAGAGGATAGAAGAAGAACTAGGACGAGTTCGTGCAGAGGATAGGAGAATAGTTTTTGTTTTTGTTTGATTCATGAGGGGAGTTCAATCGGAGGGAAGATGTTGACGGCGGCTAGGTTTGTGTGAAGGAAGAAGGTGGCGGAAGAAAGGTGAACGGTTGATGGCGGCGGGAGCAAAAGGGGGCTAGGGTTCTTGAAGAGTGAGGAAGATGAATTAAGAGGCATAGGGTTAGAGAGAGAGAGAGGATACGCGTGAAGAAAATGAATTTCGGTGGGTCGGAGGGAGTAGTGCCGCCGTTAGGGTTTGGCCAAGGAAGAAGATGAAGGGTGATAGAGAGAGAGACGAGGTTGAAGAAGAGGGAGACTAGGTTTTGTACTGTCTTATTTTTTTTTATTGTTCTTCTTCTATTTTTTCAATTTTTTTTATGTAATTGTTAATTTATTAAGTTAATTAATAACATTATTAGGATTTTAAATATGGGTAATGTTTAAATTAAGTTATTAAGAGATAAGTATGAATTAATCATATTAACCCTCCACTGCCCAAGATTAGAGGAGGTCCACCGTATGCCCCTCAGCCTTTTTACGAATTGGGCCTTTCCTGTTTCTATCCCCACCCCTGTTTTGGGCCCAGCAATCATTTTAACTTAGAAACACTTCTATCCTCACCTCCCTCCTATTTCATTTCTATTTAATTTTTATATTATATATAGTTTCGAAATTAATTCATGAAAAATATAAAAATGCATAAGAAAAATCCCCAAAAATTATATTAGCTTTTTAATACATTTTAGAAACACTCCCAATTTTCACTTTCTGAATTTAATCATTTTTCAACTTAATTTCGAATTTTTTATTTTAATTGATTCATATTAAATTCCTTCATGGACATATAAAATTGTGCAATTTATTTAGGCCACTTCCCATAACATTTTTTGCCCATTCTTTTTGCCATGATTAAAGGACAAATAGAAATACCTATAATATTTTTGGTGTATTTTTTAGGGCATTTTTTCTATTGTTTGGATAGTGTAATTTGTGCAAATCTGTGTTGGAACTTTACATAGAACTAGGTGGTCATTTACCATAGTTAGGCTTAGAATTTTTGGAGAGATTCTTTAGCACAATAATATAATCAGGTTGAAGGCCTTAGTAATTTAATTTCATATTTTTCTCATGACTTTTAATATTTTTTCCATTTTAATTCATTCCTTCACATTATGCATGTACATAATCCATATCATTTACTAACTATTTGCTCTTTCTTTGTGCAAGGTGTTTTGCAAGGTTTGGCTTATGGACTTGGATATTTTATGCCTTAATTGTGTTTTATACTTTGTGTATTTTGTGATGTAATAGCTTAGAATTTGTATGCTTGTATAGTTTCCATAAATAGGATAGAAAAGATAAAACGAATCGATAGAAAACCAAAATTTCAAAAAAAACAAATAAAGTATTCGATCCAACGTCGAGTATACTTTCAAATAAATAAATAAAGTTCATATTACTTTAGGGTTTCTCGATTACCTTCGTTCCACTCCATTCAACCAAAGGCAAACCTTGCATGTTTCATACCATAAGTCGTGCGTCTTAGCACCACGCGACCGACCCACCCGAACCATCGTTCCATCCCGTTTACATTCCATAACGTTTTACCTACCATGACCTAGGAGGACCCTATTGCTCATTACTAACTTCTTTTACTTGCATGTTTAGTCTTATATCTCTTATATCTCTTAGGTAGATTTAATTGCAAACCTCACTAACCATAGGTTATCCATGAATTCAACTGATTTAGGGTAAGTTTAGTTTCCCTTAGAATGTTTACCTTTTATAACTTGAGTCTTTTCTCATCTTAAAAGAAAATCAAAAACACTTAATAAAGGAAAAGGTGTACAATGCGCCATGAGCCTTAAGCTATACGGGAAATGATTAGTGGAGGTCCCCTTCACTCTTCTAGGATGCTTTACAAACGTTCCATTGGGGGCGATCTTGGAAAGTATTCGCTCCTGTGTCATAGTCTTTAGTGTTGTACATTCAACAAACGCAAATTCAAAACATTTCTTCTAAAAAACAACAAACCAAGAAGTCACGTCTTCTCATACCCTTTGCGGACGAACATGACTTGTCTCGACAGTTCAAACAGCGATACGGTAAACACCCTCGAGTCAGAGCCGGTAACACCTGAGCTAGAGCTATGGAAACGTCATCCTAAGAACCACAAACGAGTGTAAGCCTTAGTTAGGCGAACTACGTCGACTCTGATCCTCATTATCCCGATGAGGTACGTAGGCAGCGGGGTAGGGCCCGTTCGAGCACATTCTTTATTTTCCCTACATTTCCCCCTTTCTCTCCATTCTCTTTTCTTATTCCTTTCTCATTTCTCATTCCAGTTCCAGTAGCGGTTTTATTTAGTAGCAGTTATTCTTCTCACCCTTTGAAACAAAGCAAGCAAGCGTGGATCCCGTCGGGTACGACGGACGATCTGGGGTGCTAATACCTTCCCAGGTCGTAACCGACTCCCGAACTCAGATCTTTGGTTCGCAAGGCCTCGTCCTTTTCCTTCTTCCTTAGGTTTGTGCAACATTACCTTTCCCATTCCTTCGGGATAAAAATGTATGGCTGGCGACTCTAACCTTTTCCGCGCCACTTTCGCGTTTGTACTAGGATGAATATCCCGGGAGCGACAAACGTGCCCCAGGGTGTGATGAAGGTTGTCTTCTCCATGTCTTCAGGTGACATTTTAATCTGGTTGTATCCTGAAAATCCATCCATGAAGGAGAATACCGAAAACTGAGTCGTGTTATCCACCAATACATCAATGTGAGGTAAAGGGAAGTCATCTTTCGGGCTGGCTCTGTTCAGATCCCGGTAGTCAACACACATTCTTACTTTGCCGTCTTTCTTAGGCACAGGTACTACGTTAGCAACCCACGGTGGATAGCTAGTTACGGCAAGGAACCCGGCGTCCCATTGCTTTTGTACCTCCTCCTTGATTTTCATTGCCATGTCCGGGCGAGTACGGCGTAGCTTCTGTTTAACCGGCGGGCATTCTTCTCTTAAAGGCAGCTTGTGCACAACAATGTCGGTGTCCAAACCTGGCATATCTTGGTAAGACCAAGCAAACACGTCCACATACTCTTGAAGCAGGTCAATCAGTTGTCCCTTCACTGAGTCTTGTAAGCAGGCCCCGATTTTAACTTCTTTCACGTCTTCATCTGTACCAAGATTGATCGTTTCAACCTCCTCCTGGTGAGGAGTAATAACCTTTTCCTCTTGTCTCAACAACCTGGCTAGCTCTTCAGGAAGCTCATATTCTTCTTCAACCCCTTCATCAGCTTGATTGATTGGATTGTCAAAGTCATACGAAGTCATAGCCGTGCTGTTGTCGGTGCTGTCTGGAAGGCACACTCTGCAAGGGTTCAGTTTGTTCATTTTAGTGATTTGATTTTAATCTTGTTTAGAAAAGTGAAATAAAGTTGTCATTTTGAAAACACTGCCATTTATTTTTTTGTACAAAAAGAAAAATGGAAAAACAGTGAACGGAAAAGAAAAACGACTCATTTGCAAAAAGATGTCTGATATTTCATTGATTAATCTTGTTGCACAAAAAGTACAGATGGCCCGATTACAAAATGAGTCTTGTCATCTTGGGCAAGATGCAAGACTTGATGCATGCTTAAAAATACAGGAAATAATAATTACTCTGCAGGAGTAACTCTTATAATTTCCTGGGAAGACCAGTTTGAGATACTGCTCCCCGGGATCTTTGGACGGATCCAACTCTCCAGGTTGCGGTCGCTTTCATCCTCGTCTTCCAAATTGTTGACAGCATCAGGGGTGAGCATCCCCCCACTAACAAAGTTGGGCTCCTTTGCAGCCTCCGCTTGATCTTGTTGAGTTGGTTTGTAACCCAACCCAAATCTATCTTCTTTCTTCTCCACAGGTAGCAGCTTGCCCCATCCTTGGGCATTTCCTTCTTCAACAACCTTCCGGGCTTGTTGGTATGATGTCATTGAGGTTCCAGGTACAGCAGATGTTTCATTTACGTTCAAGGCCTCAAACCCTTGACTCATTGTTTCGTGGATCTCCCCATCCATCTCAATGTATTTATAGGTAGCCAGATGGCTAACAAAAATATCCTCCTCTCCACAGATAGTAACGACTTGACCCTCCCACTCGAATTTTAACTTCTGGTGAAGGGTTGAGGTCACGGTGCCAGCGGCGTGAATCCATGGCCTACCCAATAGACAGCTGTAGGCAGGCTGTATATCCATCACATAGAAGGTCGTTTTGAAAGTTTGTGGGCCAATCGTTATAGGCAACTCAATTTCTCCCAGAACCGATCTCTTAGAACCATCAAAGGCTCTCACCACCAGGTTGCTGGGACGTAATGCCAATCCGTCATACTCTAGCTTCACAAGGGCTTTTTTAGGTAAGACATTGAGGGATGACCCCGTGTCTACCAGCACATGGGAAAGGACTGCACCTTTACATTCCATGGTAATGTGCAAAGCCTTGTTATGATTGCGGCCTTCCGTAGTCAAATCAGTGTTGGTGAACCCTAGTCCATGACTAGCATTAACATTTCCAACCACAGCTTCTAACTGATTGACTGTGATCTCTTCAGGCACATAAGCTGCGTGCAAGACTTTTAGTAGTGCG
This sequence comes from Lathyrus aphaca, assembly GCA_963966055.1. NCBI lineage: Eukaryota > Viridiplantae > Streptophyta > Magnoliopsida > Fabales > Fabaceae > Lathyrus > Lathyrus aphaca. Next base: position 227,200,296 of record OZ014519.1, read on the forward strand.
TTCCGATGAGCTTCGGAGCACATAAGCAATGATAGGATTGAGATCTTGGAAGGCGTCTGGTGAAGCTGATCCACTATTTTGTAATCACTTTTCTTGATGATTCTCATGAACTCATCAACTTCTTGATCAAAGGGTGTTTTCAAAGCTTCTTTAACAATCTGCTCTTCCTGCACCAAGCTTTTTCCTTTTGCCTTGGCAGCAGCTTCTGCTTCGGCAGTGGGTCTTTGAATTTGTGGAGCAAAGAGACGTCCGCTTCGAGTGAAGCCTCCGCCTCCTCCCACATTGTCTATTTGTGGTGCAGGGGTTGATGATTCAAAAGTGATTTTTTGTCCTTCGCAGTATAGATCAGAGCCGTAATGCCAGGGGATGGCATTACTGCTTTCATAAGGTACTGGCCCAGGCACCGTGATAGTGACTGGACTGATGGCAGCTGCGGAAGGGACTGTGATAGTCTGTGGATCATAATATATTGTGACTGGTGCTCTGATGGGAGTGGCACTTTGTGAGTTGTAGACGGAGTCATTTTCAGGATCATAATAAATCGTGACTGTTGAGACATCTTCATGGTTTGTTGCTGATGTTGTAGGAGACATTGTTGGAAGGATGGGTGCTGTTGTTGTAGGAGATTCAAAATGAAGGGGTGCTGAAGTTGTAGAAGGGATGTTTGCTGATATCTAGTCTGTTGAAGTAACAGATGAAGCATTTGTAGACGAGATTGAAGAGTTGCTTGGAACAATGGTTGTTGTATTTGTAGAAGACTCGGGGATTGTTGCTGATGAGATTGCTGGATTGGTAGGAATTGATGTTGTGATTTGAAGCAGGCCACTCTGGATGAGACCATCTATGCCATCTCTCAAGTTATCACAACCATTCACTGAAATGTTGCAATAAGCACACCCTAACTCACATCCCGGGAACATTTGACATTCGAGGAGTTGAGCTTTAATCTCTACCAACGGTGTCCGAATCTGACCCACACTGGTTATCAAGTAAGACGGCTTGTCTTCTTCAATAGCATTGATTCTGGGACCTCCGTGGTTTGGCATAGGGTTCTTGTTAACATTCGGTGGTGGTGCAAAGTTCAGAGCTTTAGAGTCTACCAGGTCTTGTACCTTCATGTGCAAGGCTCTGCACTTCTCTGTACTGTGGCCAGGTGCATTTGAATGAAAAGCACACCTGGCGTTGGAGTCGTAATTTCTGGGTAGGCTGGTAGGATCTGGAGGTGCCAATGTCCTTAGCTCAACCAGGTTGAGTTTCAGGAGTTGTGGCAGTAATGTGGCATATGGCATAGGGATCGGATCAATTACCCTATTGGCCTGAGAAGGTCTCTGTTGGAACGGTCTTCGCTGATTGTTGTTGCTGGTGTTGTTGTAGTTTCTCGGAGGATACTGAGTTTGTTGCTGATAATTTTGTTGCGGAGGTTGATAAGCTGGTTGTGGATGAGCTGGAGCGGGAATGGTGATTGCTGCCACAGACCTATGAACATACTGGGGTCTGCCCCTGCTGGTGTGGATAGCATTGGTCTCACCAGTTCTTCTTGGGCCTACAAAAGGCTTTCTTGTGTTGCTGGATGAGCTGGCACCGTTGTCAGAAATCTTGCCCATCTTTAATAGGCTCTCAATTCTCTCTCCAGCTATGACAACATCTGCAAAGCTAGTGGAAGAGAAAGCAGCTAGCCTGTCAATGTATATTCCTTGGAGGGTGTTCATAAACATATCTGCCATCTCCCTCTCTGACATAGGTGGCTGAACAGCAGCAGCCAATTGCCTCCATCTCTGGGCATACTCTCGGAAACTTTCTCTTGATGACTGTGACATTCCCATTAGGAGAGTCCTGTTGGGTGCCATATCTAAGTTGTACTGATACTGTCTGATGAAGGCCTCTGCCAAGTCCTTCCAACACCTGATGGTCGCTCTAGTCAGATGAGAGTACCATTCCCTTGACGCTCCAGTTAAGCTGTCCTCAAAATAAAACATCCAGAGCTTCTCGTCCATGGTATAGGCTTTCAACCTTCCCAGAAAGGATTGTAAGTGGGTCCGGGGGCATGAAGTCCCATTGTACTTTTCAAAACAAGGAGGCTTAAACTTATGGGGAATCCTGACCCCGTCTACCAAGCCCATGTCCATAACATCGAAACCTAAAGAGTTTTGAGACTCCAAGGATCTTAACTTCTCAGCTATCTCATCCAGCCTTCTGTCATAAGCTTCTTCCCCAGCACCCATTACTGTGAATTGATCCTCCTGGGGGTCTTCTTGCAGTACCCTGCCTGCAGTGGCAGTCCCTTGAACATTAGCAGGAATATTGACCTCTGGATGAAGGTGGGGGCCGAATACAGGGGGATTGACATGAGGTTGGACCCTCTCATTGTTGCTTGTGCCAGCAGTCCCTATATGTGGATCTTCCTGATTCTGCCTTTCCACCATTGCTCTCAATCTTTCTTGGCTCTGAGCCATGTTGTTCATCACTTCCATAAACTGAGTCATCTGGGTTCTCATTTCCAATCTTTCGTTTGCCATTTGATTTCTGACCTCTGCAAGGTCCTGTTGTACCTGATCCATTTGTATGCCCGGAAGGTTGTTACGGGTTGGATATCGGTGTGGACGGTTGAGGGGAAATACCCGTCGTCGAGCAATAATTCCTGAACATCACAACAGAGTTAGCAATAATAAAACAAAAACCTACAAAACAAACAAAGGGTTAGCATGCAATGCAGTATGCTTATTTGTTTTCAAGGTATCCGGCTTGGCATTCAGTTTTGACCCTTCCAAACCCTTGAAGATGCTGTTGATGTTGCTTTTGAAGTAAACTCGGATGGAACGAACTGATACATATATTACAAAAGGCAAATGGTACATAGTTTGTTTACAAATACAAGCCCTCTGAAGGGTCAAAATACATTACAAGAAAATAAAAGTACATAAAATGAAAGCAACAACAAGCAAATAGTCAAACACCAAGACCAAACTCATCCTCCCGAACTTCCTTGAGAAGTGCTTCGGTCACAGGATCAGCTGGACGCTCCGTGAGATTCCTGATAAGGAGGTTCCGGGTAGTAACAGCTGCAGTTAGCTTCTTGTGTTGACTTCGGTCCTTTGACCTCTTCACTCCATCTTTGATCTTCAGCTCTGATATCTCCCTCTGGGCTGCTGCCAGGGCTTCCTGCTGCTCTTTTGCACTAGCTTCCAGCTGCTCTATCTTGTCTTGGACCCTCTTATCCTCCAGAGCACGAGCTTCGGTGATCCGAACCCACCTAGCTTGACTCTCCTTCAGATACAAGTCAGTCCTGGCTTTCTGGAACTGGGCTTCCTTGCAGGCATTCTTCAGAATTTGTTCTCCAGCCCTAGACTTCTTGATGTAATCCTCATACTTCTCAATTTTAGCCAGATGCTCCACTCTCAACTTCTCTAACCTCTCAATATCCATCCTAACATCACTCCTTTCCCGGAGGGTCTTCTGCAAAGCCTGAGTCAACTTATCATTTCTCTCTTTCAAACCCTCAAACTCTTCCAAACTGACAGTGGCAGGAGGTGGTGCTGAGGATGGTCCAGGCATATCCTCCATGGTAAAGGGCATTCCAGAGAATTGAGCCCTGGCATGGGACCACTCATGGTACTGTGCTGATGCTACATTGTTGCACTTCCCCAGAATGGTTACTCCCTTAGTTTGAACATTTTCCCAGGCCCAGGCTGCCTGCCTGACAATAGCCAGATTAGGCTTGTTCTCACAATAAAGAGTCTCAGCCAAGTCTTGTGCCTTAGGAGTGTGGACCAGTGCATAGCCCAGTTGCCTTTTGAGCAGCAGAGGATTGTAATTAATGCTACCCTTAACTCCTATCAGGGGCACATTGGGAAAATGCCCACAACTGGTGATGATATCCCTGCCCTTTGTGCTTTGAGTGCACCACCTGATATCAACTGAAGTCAGAGCAGTGAGTCTTCTAGCCCAGTTTCTCTGCTGATGAGGGTTCAAAAATGCATCTGTCTTGGGTAAATGCCTGAGAAGCCAAGTATGGAACAAAGGAGCACAACACCTCACTAATCTTCCCCTCTGCTTTTCATTCCTCTGATGCACTGAATAGTAGAGATCCCCCAATAAAGTGGGCACTGGGTTCTTCAGGATGAAAAGGTGGATTGCATTCTTGCTAATGAATCGAGGCTCATCTGCAAATAATATGATCCCATATATGCTTAAGGCCAATAAAGCACAGACTGCTTTCCACTCTCCCAAAGAAGCTTTCAGGGTAGCTTGAGAGATCAAGAAATCCAGATGCAGGCCAGAGATTCCAGCCTTAGTAGTCATATGCTGCCCAATCAGAACTGGTTCCAGATGCAATGCCTTTGCTACCTCTTCATTACCAGGAAAGACCATCTCAGGGTTGAAAGGGACTCCACCCCTGATAGGTATACCAACCAATGATGAGTATTCTTCCAATAAAGGGCCCAGCTGAAAGTCCTGAAAAGTGAAACACCTTAGGGGAGGATCATAAAATTGCAGGCAAGTATGAATCAGGCTCCTCTGTGAAGGGTCTAAATCCATAACCACATCAAGTATATCTCTATAGTGTTCCCTGAACAGTGGTATATGATCTGGAGTGATCAGGGTCTGAATCCTCCTGATGTCAGCTAGCTCAGGCTGGAAGAAGTGGTAGGAGATGTTACTCTTTTTAGGTGCCATGATGTTGAGGATGAGTGAAGATAGGTGCTGATGATGACACTAAAAAAATGGGCCACTGACTGGCTGATGCAGGTGATTGAAGCAGATAGCTGATAGCTGAAGCAGATGCTGATGAAGATAGGTCTATACTGATGATGGGGTCAAAACCAAGCCAAAAATGAAGATGGATACCCTGAAAAACAAATAAACAAATGTCAAAATGATGCAATGAGGATGTATGAAAATGATATGCAAGGGTTTGTGACTGAGCTGGATCTGATCAAGTGCCCTGATATAAGTCCAGGTATATTCAAGAATTCCAGATGGAGGTGTATAGGTCCAGTAACCAAGGTGGGGGACTCAAATAAAGAGTCACATGTCCAGGGTTTAGAATCACAAGAACTGTTCCAACATGGAGTATTCTTAATCAAATCAAAGTAACAGGGTATGTTGAGGCCAAGGGTACCTGCAAACCTGTAAACAGCCCAACCCCCTCACAGGTGGTGTTCTAAAACAAGGATCCTCAGACTTGGATCAGTTATGAGAAGTGTAAACACTTCTGACCCGGAGGTACAGTGTTTACAATAACCATAAAAGTTCCTCCTCTAATTCACCTCAGTTTCTGAAGGTCAATACTAAAGGTCATCCAGACTTAGCAGGCTTCCCAGATAGCCCTAGCATTGCAGGAAATCTGCAACACAGAGTTCTCAAGAAGAAACCCATATCTGAACCGTGTTTCATATTCCCGCACCAGACCGAGATGGAATGGGAAAGAATATGAACCACTCTAGCCTAGGTGTCACGCAGGTCCCAGGTATAGGACCTTAACTCTCAATAGAAACCCACTCACCAAAGCAAACAAACAGATCCAGCCAGCAGCACAGTATGACAGTATGATAATGCAAAGCTATAAAGGAAGCAGTAAAGCAACTGTACATAAAGCAAAAATAAATACAAATATACAAACACAAATAAGCACATAACACCCCAGTAAACACAAATCAATCAAGCGCTAGGAGGAACCCACAAAAAGAACCAGAAGCCCTGGTTGCAGTATAAGGGTTCCCAGCAGAGTCGCCAAGCTGTCGCTCCCGATAAGTGGGACCGGCCCAAATAAAGGTACAGACGCGAACGGTCGGCGAGAGGGACAGTGAGAACACACAGCCGTGGACTCACTGGAGATGAATAGAGTCGCCAGCTAGGCATTTTTATCCCGGAGGAAAGGTAATGCTGCGTAGACCTAGAAAGAGATGGATAAGACGGTTGCGAACCAGAGAGACTGAGAAAGGGGGTTGGTTACAACCTGGGAAGGTATTAGCACCCAGATTGTCCGCCGTACTCGACGGGATCCACGCTTAAAAGATTTGTGTTTTAAAGGGGTAGTGTCAGTGCAATCTGTGTATAAAAGAGCTGGAAAAGGATGTACAGGTGTCAGTGTAAAAGAAGTGTGAAGTGTATAAGTGAAGTGTCAGTGTAAGAACAGGAATGAAATGCTCAAGAATCTGAGGCTTAAAAGAATGAAACTGGAAGGAGGGGGAATATACATAGACTTTTGTTCGATAACTGTTAAGTTATGCCTACGTATCCTCTCGTGCAATGAGGAAGTCAGAACACCGTAGTTCGACCCAAAGAGACTGAAAGATGAATTGACTGGTGAACTGCTTACTTGTCTATGCTCAAGTGTATGACCTGTCTGGCTCAGGTGCTAACTGTCTTGCATTAGACGGAAGAAGCGAGTTCTCGTTTGTGAATGAGTGAGGTGAGAAAAGAATCCCGGAGGAGACGATTATTGTTTGTTTTTGAGTTTTCAGTCTTTTATTGCTTTTGAAAGTTTGTCATAGATTAATGAGCTTAAGCCTAAACCAATGGGTTAGTAGACTCATCACATCTTCCCTCTGATTAGGGGTAATGAGAATACCTTAAGTGTGAAGTCAGATTCTCACACTTAAACACCTTTGGTGTAGGATTAAGATCATTAACCTACTTGTGATTATTTAGATGTTTTTGTTGTTTTTGTTTAGTGTTAAGTAATGAGACTAAGCCATAATCAGGGATTAAACAGACTCATTACACCATCCTAATAGAAGGATAATAGATGAGAATGTTTAAGCTGAGGAAAGCTCCTCAACCTAATCCATGATTAGGGATTAAACTCATGACAAAACAAAGCCTTTATTAGATGGATTTTATTTAATGATATGATGATGAAGTGAATTTTAGGGTTTGTAAGACAACTTGAGGGGGACTTGTCCATTAACACTAGGGTTAGTCCTTCTTAACCAATTAAGGAAGAATTAGAACCCTAATGCAAGGCCCAAGTTACAAGCTTGATGTCTTGATGATTATTAAGTGGATTGATTAAAGGAGTTAAACACATTAAGGGTTTAAAACTTAGGATTAAAGTTATACACTCCATCCTAATAGAAGGATGCAGGCATAAACTTAATCACAAAGCCTTAAAGCCTTTAGGGTTTAGTCCCTGATTATGAGATGAGAAGAGAGGACTCAAAGAGACACAAAGGTAAAACTAAGAGGGGAGACTAATCAAAACCCTAATCATTGTCATGCTTGGTTGTTCCTAAGGTTTGTGAGGTTAACAAGAGAAGTCTTCAATGGAACCACCAGGAAGCAGATGAAAAGGGGCCAAGAGAAGCAAAGTAACTTGCTTCAATTAAGAAGTCAAGTCACTTGAGGAAAGAAAGTGGGAGGAAGAAGAATGAGCAAGCTCAAACTCAAACACATACAAAAAATGCAGCAAGGATGCATAAAAGAGATGAAGAGAAGTTATGAGAAGTGAAGGCAAATTCACTTCTCAAAGTCACTTACCACCTGAAAAGTTAGTGAGAAAGATGCAATGCAATGCAAAATGGAGTGAAATGACATGATGCAAATCAAAACCAGAATTATATATGAGATGATAATGATGCTATGAGATGATGCAAACATGAATCAAGGCATGAGAATGATCATATGGACAAATGGATGCAAATGGAGCAAGTTAAAATACATGAACATACATGAAAAGTTATGAGATGCATATGGCATATAACATGGCAAATGCAAGATGCAATGATCAAACATGCTTGCAATATGTCTTATGATGTTAAATGAATCACATGGAGGCATGAAATGTCATGACAAGTCAAGGTATTAATGCAAATGCAAGATGGATGCATATGGAAGCCCAAATTAGGGTTTATGAACAATACAACAAACAAAACCCAAAATCAGAAGCAAACATTAAGATAAAAAATTGAAAATGCACACAAAGGATCCCTAATCCTATACCAACTCACTGCCCAAAGGAGAGGTCTCAACTCTTAACCTAATTCAAGATATGATTTTTCTAAGTTTTCTAGGGTTTTAGGGTTCCTTAACAAGAAAATTACCAAACAAAATGAAAATGAAAGATCAAATCATGACCATTTAATCTCACAAACTACATGCTAAACACAATGCAATGCAAAAAGAATCAAGGTCCAACTCTTCATGGTTAGGCAGAAATGATTTTTGGAAGTTTGGATCAAAATAATGCATCAAAATGATTTTAATTCAATGAAAAATTCTCAAAATGCATCAAGATCAAAAAATAAATCTGGTTTGAAGGTTGGACAATGTTTCTAAATGTATTAAAACATTTCATGAATTTTTTGGTGATTTTTAAATACCTAAAAGTATTTTTAATTAATTAATTCTCATTAATTAATTAAAAAAGAAAATTTTAAATATTTAAAAATACTTTTTTAATGCTAAAAATGAAAATAAAAATATTTTTGTGTTTTAAAAATTAATGAAACTCTTGACAAAAAATTTCATAATTTTTAAAGCCTTTTTGCTATTTTTAATAAATTGTATAAAACAAATGAATTAATATGAAAATAAAATGAATTTTAAACTGAAAAAGGAAAAGTAATCAAATCCTAGGGTCCAGATTCAAACAAGCCTGCGCGCGAATTGAACTGGCGCCAAATCCTACGGCCAAAATTCAAACTGGGCTAATTAATGATTAAACCCTAATCCCACCGTTAATGACCCTCAGGTGACCGGAACAGTGTTCCGGTCATCTTCTCCGTTCACTCCAAAACACCAACTCTCTCCACACGCATCTAGAATGAAATCTAATTAAACAGAAATGATCCCCACTCACTCACGAATCAAAACCCCCATTCAAACAACATTTATCATTCCTAAACTGGCTGAATCGAATCAATCTAGTTCTAGGGCAAAAAGTTTCAGAGACTGATTAAACTCTCATCTCTCCACCATTTTCAAAACTAAAGACATATTCATGACCAGGGAAGCATGTAGAACAACTTAGGAACTTTAAAAATCATTTCTGGAAAAAAAGTTCTTGAGCTACCTGAGTTTTGAAGCTTTCAGTTTACAGCTTTCTGGCCTCTCTCCTTTGTGCAATCCACTCCTTATGGTCCCTTGATGATGCCTGGATGCTTAGAAGAAGTTTGTGAAGGCTGGTTTGGAAGTTTGAAGCAGTTCTGTTCAAGCTCAGGTGAGAATCGTGTTTTGGATTCTATGGCTTTCAGGCTGTTTTGATGGTTGGTTTGGGTTCAGTGAGGCATGGTGAGAAGGTTTGTGAAGTTTGTTTCTGAGTTTGTGGCCTGAGGAGAGTGTTTCGAATGCTTTTGCTCTATGGAATGAAAATGAGAGAGTGATGTTCTTGCTGGTTTCAGGCCCTTGTGTTATGTTGCTTGGCTTGCCATTTGTTTGTATAAACTAATGGGATTGGTCAGAGGATGTGACCTGTGCTTTTGTGATAGGTGTGCTAGCTTTTGCCAAAATGTCAACTTTGTGTAAGAGAAAGCATGGGCAACTTCTAGCCAAGTACAAGGGTTGTGGGCTGCGCAGCATGGTGAGGGGAAAGGGCTAGTGTGGTTCAGCATCCAAGGCAGCAAGTGGATGAGGTGTGATGATGGTTTTTGCAACTTGCTCACTTTTGCTTTCCATGAAAATATCTTGCCTCACAAGCCATGAATCATGAGAAACTCTAGGTCCATTCTGATTTTTAGGTCACATGTGATGTTTGTGTAATGGTTTGACATGAATTAGAAGTCACAAATGCCTTTGATACATGATTTTGCAAATTTCTCATTTGGTGCATATTTTGAAAATTAGTGATTTTTGCCAACTTTGACACACCATAACTTTTGATCCAAAATGAATTAGGTCATGTTCTTGTACTTTTTGAAAAGGGAAAGATCTAATCTACAACTTTCATGACCAAAGTTTTTCCATTTGAAGCATTTTTGGATCAAAAAGCAAGGGTTAAAAAAAGTTGCATAAAATGACATTTCATTAAAAGTCAACCATGCCCTAAAAAGTCAACTTTGCAAAAACTTGTAATTCTTGAATTTTGTGAACTTCAACCTTCTTCCATGATCAAATAAAGATCATATACACTCAAAATGATGAAGATCAACCCTTGGTTTGGTCATTGGGGGCCTCAGATGCCCTGATTTTGCACTGACTTGTCCAGAAAGTCAACTCTTGATCAGATGACTTCCCCATGGAATTTCTTCATGAAAATTGATATGCATATTCCCTATACCATATAGAGACCAATAGAAACAAGAATGACCAAAAAATTTGAAGTTATGGCCTCTGAAACCAAAACCCTAATTTTAGGTCATCTGTGCAGTCAAACCTGGCTCTGCTTCCATACCAAACCCAGTTCTTGTGATTCTTTGGCATTCTTGACTTTGAGAGGATATAATATGATACTTGAACACACACGAACCCCCTTGAAATGATTGATGACCTTTGGAGTGGCTCAAGAGGCTCTTGGATTGCTCAGATCACAAACCCTAGATGCAGATGACTTTGAATCTATGCAGTGAATCAAAATTGTGGTATGAGATATTATGATTGTGTTTATGCATATGAAATGATCACAAGCCATGGTGTGAATGGGTGAGGGCAAATTTGGGGTGTTTACACTTGCACAGCTAACTCATGTTTGAATAGGGGAAGCTGTAAACACCCCAAATTTGCCCTCACCCATTCACACCATGGCTTATGATCTTTTCATATGCATAGTTCAATCATAGCATCTCATATTGCATTTTTGATTCACTGCATTGCTTCTAAGTCATCTGCATCTAGGGTTTGTGATCTGGGCAATCCAAGAGCTATTTGAGCCACTTCAAAGGTCATCAATCACTTCAAAGGGGTCCATGAATGTTCAAACATCATATTATATCCTCTCAAAGTCAAGAAAGTCAAAGAATCACAAGAACTGAGAAAGGCATGGAAGCAGAGCCAGGTTTAACTGCACAGATGACCTAGAATTAGGGTTTTGGTTTCAAAGGCCATAACTCCAAATTTTTTGGTCATTCTTGTTTCTATTGGTATATATATGGTATAGGGATCATGCATATCAATTTTCATGAAGAAATTCCATGGGGAAGGCATCTGATCAAGAGTTGACTTCTTGAGCAAGTCAGTGCAAAATCAGGGCATCTGAGGCCCCCAATGACCCAACCAAAGGGTGTTATTCATCACTTTGAATGTGTATGATCTTTATTTGATCATATAAGATGTTGGAAGTTCACAAAATTGAAGAATTTCAAGCCATTTGCAAAGTTGCCTTTTTGGGAAAATGACTTGTAATGGAAACTTGCCATTTTGGGAAACTTTTTCAACCCTTGCTAATTGATTCAAAAATGCTTCAAATGAGAAAACTTTGGTCATGAAAGTTGTAGAATGGATCATTCCCTTTTCAAAAAGTACAAGAACTCATTCTAATTCATTTTGGATCAAAAGTTATGGCTTGTCAAAGTTGGGAAAAATCACATAATTTCAAGTTTTGTACCAAAGAGGCAAAGTTGCAAAACCCCTTGCCAAGGCAAATTGTGCTTTCAAATGGACTTCTAACCTTTGTACAAACATAAACCAATGCCTAAAATTCAGAATGCACCAAGAGTTTGCCAATTTTCATGACTCATGGATCAAGAAACTTCAAAAGGGCCAAAATTGAACAAAGTTGCAAAACATCATACAAACCCTAATCCACTTGTTAATTGGCTTCAAGACTGATCCCATGGCTCTCCTCATTCCTTGCTGCGCAGGACACCCCTTTGTCCTTGGCCTACCAATGACCCATACCTTTCTTACACCTAGACTTGACTTTTTTGCAAAAACCCCATACCAATCAGCCTGTGCCACACCAACTTCTCTGACCTCTCTAGTTGTGATAAGTGGACCAAATGCAACACAACACACCACACACACAAGCCTGAAACACTCTCCAAGCCATAGCTCCAAGTTTTGCCCTCTTATGCATTTTCATTCGAAACACATCACACAAGCATCAAACATAAAAACAAACTCCATAGAACATCTCAGCATGTCTCACTGATCATCCCTGACCCTTCACCTTGCCCTGAAACTCCCTGAAATCAAAACACGATTTCCTCCCCTCTCTGAACAGAACTCTATCAATCTCTCAAACCAGCCAAAAGAAACTCCAACCAAGCATTGCAAGCTCCTCAGGATGTTCATTAGAGGCGTTTTGGATCAAAGAGGCAGCCAGAGAGTTCCAAAGATCAAAGCTCCAGTTCAGGTGAGCTCAAGAACATTTTTTCCAGAAACATGTTTTTAAGTTCCTAAATGATTCTCTATGCTTCACTGATCATGTTGATATGTTTTGTTTCAAAAATGGTTGAGAAATGAGTATGTATTCGTGTTCTGAAACTTTTTTAACCTAGAACTGTTTTGATTCGATTCTCTTTGTTGATGTGTTTTAAATGTTGTTTGTTTGTTGATTCTTGATGTATGATGTGTGGGGATCATTTCTGGGCAGAGAGATTAGACTTTAGTGACCTAGGGAAGAAGATAGCAATTTTCAGGGAGGATTGTGGCCAGAGAAGATGACCGGAGGTCATTCCCGGCCACCTGAGAGTCATTAATGTGTTAATCACGTTTAGGGTTTAGTTTAAATATAGGCCTTAGATTTGGTTGACTTCCATTGACCCGCGCGCAAACAAATGGTCCAGATTCATCACTTAACCCTAATCTTAATTTATTAATTTAATTAATCAGGTTTAATTAAATCCACTCAGTTTGAATTTCAGCCACAAGATCTGGCGCGCAGTCAACCTCCCATTCCCCAGAATCAATCCTGGCCATCCTTTTGAATTACTTTCATTTATTTATATTTTTATTTCATTTTTATTCATTTGTTTTGCATATTTATTTTAAAATAGCTAAAATCATTAAAAAATTATGAAAATTTTTGTCAAGGGTTTCATGAATTTTCAGAACACAAAAATATTTTTATTTTTATTTTTTGCATTAAAAATTATTTCTAAATCATTAAAATGATTATTTTTAATTAGTTAATGGAAATTAATTAATTAAAAATACATTTAGGTATTTAAAAAATCACAAAAAAATTCACATAGCATTTAGAAACATTTAGAAACATTGTCCAACTCTAAAACCAAATTTCTTTTTTGTTCTTGATCCCTTTTGATCATTTTCATTGGATTTAATTTCATTTTTAGGCAATATTTTGTTTCAAACTTCAAAAATTTCTTTCTGCCTAACCATTGAGAGTTGGATAATGATTCTTTTTGCATTGCATCTTGTATAGCATGTAGTATATAGGATAAAATTGGTTGGATTTGATCTTGCATTTTCAATTTGTTTTGGTATTTTTCTTGACAAGGTACCTTGAAACCCTAGCAATCTTAGGAAATTCATAACTTTCACTAGGTTAAGAATTGGATCCTCTCCTTTGGGCAGTGAGTTTGTATAGGTTTAGGGTATCTTTTATTGTATTTTCAAATTTTTATCATGTCATTTGCTTCTGGTTTTGGATTTTTGTTTTGCATAATGCATGTAACCCTAATTTGTGCCTTCCCTTGCATCCATCTTTCATTTGCTTGCATCCATTGACTTGCCATGACATTTTGTGCATTCTTTTGATTCATAATACATCTTAGGACATATTAGAACCATGTTTGATCATTGCATCTTTCATTTGCCATGTTGTATGTTCATTACATTTCATAACTTTTCATGTACTTTCATGGTTCAAAGCATGCCTCTTTTGCATCATTATGCTTGTTTGATCATTCTCATGCCTTACCTTATGATTTGTATCATCTCTTAGCATCATTCACTTCATGATCTTGCTCCTGGTTTTGGTTTGCATCATCACATTTCATCTCATTTGCATTGCATTGCATTTCTTATGCTAACATTTCAGGTGGTAAGTTGTTTGAGAAGTGAATTTGCCTTTACTTCTTATGATCCCTTTTCATCTCTTTCATACTTCCTTTGCTGAATTTTGTATGTGTATTGGATTGAGCTTACTCATTCTTGTTCATCTCATCTTCTTTCTTCAAGCAACTTGCCTTCTTAAGTGAAGCAAGTTGTTTTGCTTCTCTTTGCTTCCTGCTCCTTTCATCTGCTTCCCTCCTGGTGGTTCTTTGAAGATCTTTCTCTCTTAAGCCTCACAAACCCTAGGATCTCCAAGCATGATAACAATTAGGGTTTTGATTAGTCTCCCCATTTAGTTTTACCTTTGAGTCATCTTTGAGTCTTCTCTTCTCATCTCATAATCAAGGACTAAACCCTAAAGGCTTTAAGGCTTTGTGATTAAGCTTATGCCTGCATCCTTCTATTAGGATGGAGTGTATAACTTTAATCCTAAGTGTTAAACCTTTAATGTTGTTTAAATCCTTTAATCAATTCACTTAATAATCATCAAGAAATCAAGCTATTAACTTGGGCCTTGCATTAGGGTTCTAATTCTTCCTTAATTGGTTAAGAAGGACTAACCCTAGTGTTAATGGACAAGTCCTCCTCAAGTTGTCTTACAAACCATAAAAATCATTTATTCATCTTACCATTAACTAAAATCCACTTAATAAAGGCTTTGTTTTGTCATGAGGTTAATCCCTAATCATGGATTAAGTTGAGGAGCTTTCCTCAGCTTAAATGTTCTCATCTATTATCCTTCTATTAGGATAGTGTAATGGGTCCATTAAATCCTTGATTATGGCTTAAACTCATTACTCAACACTAAACAAAAACAACAAAAACATCTAAATAAATGCAAGTAGGTTAATGATCTTAATCCTACATCATGGTAATTAAGTGTGAGATGCTGACTTCACATTTAAAGTATTCTCATTACCCCTAATCAGAGGGAGGATGTGATGAGTTTACTAATCCATTGGTTTAGGCTTAGGCTCATTAACTTATGACAAACACCAAAAAGCAATAAAAGATTGAAAGCACAAAACAAACAATAATCGTCTCCTCCGGGATTCTTTTCTCATCACACTCATTCATAAGCGAGAACTTGCTTCTTCCGTCTAATGCAAGACAGTTAGCACTCGAGCCAGACGAGTTATACACTTGAGCATAGACAAGTAAGCAGTTCACAATCAATTTATCTTTCAGTCTCTTTGGGTTGAACTACGGTGTTCTGACTTCCTCATTGCACGAGAGGATACGTAGGCATAACTTAACAGTTATCGAACAAAAGTCTCTGTATATTCCCCCTCTTTTTAGCCTTATCCTTTAAGCCTCATAATCTTGAGCTCCATACTCCTGTTCTTACACCGACACTTCACTTATCCACTTCACACTGCTTTTACACTGACACTTGCATTCTTTCCAGCTTTGATACACAAATTGCACAGACACTACCCCTTTAAAACACAAATCTTTTAAGCGTGGATCCCGTCGAGTACGGCGGACAATCTGGGTGCTAATACCTTCCCAGGTTGTAACCAACCCCCTTTCTCAGTCTCTCTGGTTCGCAACCGTCTTATCCATCTTTTCTTAGGTCTATGCAGCATTACCTTTCCTCCGGGATAAAAATGCTTAGCTGGCGACTCTTGTCTTCTGAGTTCATCCCTGTGTGTACTCTCTCCTTTCGCCGACCGTTCGCGTCTGTACCCCTCTTGACCCGGGTGTCATTTGGTGGGAGCGACACCCTTCAGTGGTCTTTATGTAATTATGACAATGATAGTGCTCTTTACACCTTTTATTTATTTTCTCTCATTTATGTTTTCAACCTTCGATCTGCATTTTTTATATTTCTGTCAGGTTTTGACACTCCTCTCTCAGCCAAACTCATGGCTAAGTATTTCGACGACTATCCCAAAGGTGTTGTCTCTAAATCATAGATATTTCGCCTCATTCAGCCAAACTTTAATTTATAGAACATATTTCGCTTCAATATTCATGTGCTCCAATGGCACAAGTCCCCATATTTTGGGGAATATCAATAACAAATCCTTGGAACAAATTTCTAGAGAAACTCCATATGTTCCTAAGGTCCAATTTGACTAGTATTTATGACCCTGAAATTCTCTATAAAAATCCTCTCAACTAGTCTTTTACTCATCACTTTTGACATTCAACATGAGCATTTCCACTAAATTTTCTACCAACAAGAAGGTTGTTAAAGTGGAAGAAAATGAGTCAAGTGTTAATGTCTCAATCATGTCATCCTCTAGGACGAACACGTCCATGAAGTCTACTGCAACTAGCAAAAAACCAGGTAAGAAAGTAGGTACCTCTAAGAGTTATGTCAAAAAAGAAGTCTCTCATGTTAAAAGGGAAGACTCCTATGGTGAGACTGATGAGGACTGAATGAATTATCTTCGTTCAAGACACTAGAAGTGACATGAATAATTTATCCTCTCTATGTACTTTAGGCATCTTTATTTCTTTGAAGCTCATGTATGCCATGTTGGCCATTTCAACCTATTTTAGCTTCTTCTAATAATAAAGTTATGCTTTAATCTGAATCTCTTGCATGATAGGCCTATATTTTTTCAAATACTTACCATTTACTTTTAAGACTCTTTGATCAACATCAATGTCCTGAATCTCATATGCATTATGTGTGAAGGTGTTTATAATCTCAAAAGGACCTTCCCATTTTGGGGACCATTTCCCTAGAGATTTGGTCTTTTGATCCATAGGTAAGATGACTTTCCATGCCAATTCCACAGTCGAGAATGTTTTGACTTTCACCTTTTTATTGTAAGACTTATCTACCCTCTTATTTTTCCTTTTAAGCAACTTCAAATCATGTAGCCTTTCCTCATCTAGATCTACCAACTCATCTAACATTGTGTTCCAATAAGTTTCAGAAGGAATCTCATGATGTCTTTGAACCATTGTAGACTGAAGATAAATTTCTACAGGAAAAACATCATCATGGCCAAATGTAAGTCTAAATGGAGTGATATTGGTTGCCTCTTTAGGGGAGGTTCGACATGCCCACACAATTTGGTCCTATGTCTTATGCCAATTCTTTAGCTTTTTTCCCACATGTTTTTTTATCAATCCAATAACCACCTTATTTTCTGCTTCGACTTGGTCGTTTGCTTGAGCATAACAGGGCATAGAGGTTAAAAGTTTGAAACCCATTTCCATATCAAATTCTTGCATATTTCAGCCAGTGAAAACTGACCCCTGATCTGTTGTAATAGTTTCTGGGATTCTAAACCTAGAAATGATATGCTTTTGAATAAACTCAATTACATCTTCCTGGTCAACATTTGGCAAAGGTATTGCCTTGACCCATTTGGTGAAATAGTCAATACCTACCAAAATGTATTTCTGGTTCTTAGAAGATGCTGGTCGAATTTCTCCAACCAAATCCAAAGCCCAACCTCTAAAAGGCCATGGTTTGACAATAAAATGTAGTTCACTTGCAGGGACATGTTGATTCCAGCATGAATTTGGCACTCTTGACAGCCCTTAGCAAATTCAATACAATCTTTTAACATAATAGGCCAATACATGCCTTGTCGAAACAAAAGCCATTTCATTTTGTAACCTACTTGATGTGCTCCATATGCCCCATTGTGTATAGTTGAAATAGCCAAATATGCTTCTAATTCACTAAGGAACTTGAGGAACACTCCCTCAGGAGTCTTTTTAAATAATTCATTACCTAACAATACATAACTTAAAGCTTGATACCTAACTTTTAGATCTGTCGAGGATGTTGGATTTTGGAGATATTTTATTATAGGTTTCCTCCAATCCTTGTCTGTTAGAGAGTCGACTGCTAGAATGGCGAAGTTATTTTTGTTAGCATATCCAAGCTTTGTTTCTTTTAAATATGATGGGTCTAACCCAACTGATAGTACTTTCCCTTTGACTTCGATTGCATCTTGAAATTTTTCCTTCAAAATTATGTATCTTAATGCAATCTGAGCCAAGTCATTTGCGACTTGGTTTTCCAGTCTTGGTATGTATCGAAAACGGACTGCTTCAAAAATCTTTAGCAGTCGATTCACCACTACTAAGTACATGATTAGATTTTATTTTATGCACTTGTACTCTTTGGTAACTTGTTTTATAATCAACTCAGAATCTCTCATTATTTCAACATGAGTTGCCCCCAATTCCAACAATACCTCAAGTCCAGCTATCAAAGCCTCATATTCAGCCTCGTTGTTTGAACAACAGCCTTCAATTTTATACTTGAGTGTTATTGGAATTTTGTGAGGAGAAATAACAAGTACCCTTACGCATGTCCCATCTTTATGGATAGACCCATCGAAGTATAACTTCCAAGGTTCGAACTTAAGATAGTTCAATGCATTTTCATTAACAGAATGGTCGACAATAAAGTATGCCACTATTTGTCCTTTAACTGCCTTTAAAGTCCTATATGTCAAAGAATACTCATTTAATATCAATGCCCATTTACCAATTCGACTATGAAAAATAGGCTTAGATAACATATATTTAATAACGTCGAAACGAGAAGAAACATAAACATCAACTGGTTTTATATTGCTTCAATTTTGTACATGAATAGTATAAGTATAAACACAATATTTCTATTGTGTTATACCTAGTTTTTGCATCATTTAAGACTCTACTAAGGTAATAAATGGCCCCTTCGACGCCATCATCATCCTCTTGAGCCAACATGCTCCCCAAAGTCTTATTTGATGCAGCTATGTACAACCTCATAATCTTCCTCCTACAATGTGGTGAGAGAATAGGAGGGTGGCTTATGTATTCCTTGTTTTTGTCTAAGGCTTCCTGTTGTGCTTGCCCCCAATCGAACCCTTCTTTGTTTATTCGAAGCAAAGGTAAGAAAGCTTGCATTTTTCCACTTAGGTTGGATATAAATCTAAAGAAATTAATCTTCCCTAACAGTGATTGCAACTCCTTCTTTGTGGATGGCGCGTTCGCTTCCATAATGGCTTTGGTCTTATTTTAGTTGATTTCGATCCCCTTCTTATGGACCACAAAACCTAAAAAGTCCCCAACCTGTACACAAAAATCACACTTAAGAGGATTCATTTTAAGATCATGCTTTCTCATTCTTTCAAAGGAATTTCAAAGATGGTCTATGTGATATTCCCCTGAAATAGACTTAACAACAATACCATCAATATAAATTTGCATAAAAGTGTCTATAAAATCATGGAAGATCGAATTCATTTCCCTTTGATAAGTTGCCCCAACATTTTTAAACCAAAAGGCATCACTACCCATTCATAGGTGCCTAAGGCTCATAGGCATCAAAAAGAAGTCTTTGGGACATCTTCTTTAGCAATGAATATTTGATTGTACCCAGAATAACCATCCAACATGCTAAGGTACTCATATCATGCAGCAGAGTCGACTAGCATTTATGCTACAGGCATCAAATACTCATCTTTAGGGGTTGCAGAATTTAAATCTCTAAAATAAATACAACCCCTTAAATAGCCATTATTTTTTATAACTTGTACAATATTAGCTAACCATTCGACATACCTGGTCGTACGGATGAACTTGCATTGAAGCAGCCTTTCAATTTCCTCCTTTATTTTGGAGAGGATTGTTGGGGCGAACCGTCTTGGAATTTTCTTGATAGGCTTCTTCCCATGTTTGATTGACAACTTATGTCATAATCCCAGGCAAATAAGTCTTTGAACTCCTTCAGTAACTGGACTACTTCGACTTTGAGTTGTGGGTCAAGGTTGGCACTGATGTATGTATGCCTTTTAACCTCACATTCCCCTAAGTTGACTTCTTTTAAAGGATCTTGAGCCAGTATTTTGATGTTATCTGACAAAGGATCCTTCTCAAAACCTAAAGGCTCATTGTCATAGATGGCATTAAGCCTTTGGTCTTGTTATTAGATTAGAACTTTATCAGGTGATTCGGGATCAAAGTCTTTATCAGGACCACCTTTGATAAACTCTATATTGGCTTCGTCAGCCATGTGATTTTGTGCAGCCTCCAAGGCCGCTTGTAACTTAGTTTCAACCACATAGGTTGAAATTCTTTGTAGTATTTCGAGTTTAGTCATTATTACTTCCCTCGCTTCCCCAGCCTGTGGGGCATACTTGTGGCTCCCCAAAGTAGGGTGGAAAATTTCCTTCGTCCTCTACAACCTCTCTACCCCATCGAATGCCCTCCACAGGATGCAGGTACAATGAGTAGAATATATGGTCGTTAGGGCCTTCAAATTCATCAACCTCGTCCTTCAAATTCATTTTGGACAATTCAATGCCAGTGCCTTCAGTATCCTTGTCCATCCTAATGAAACCATCAGTAGTTTCCTTAGTTACCAGCTAGAGATTCAACCCTTGAACATCCTCATGAGTTTCGATAGTTGTTCCCACACCAAACTTCTCGACATCTGGTTATGTTTTTAAGGAGTATTCAACAACCATACATATGAAGTGTTCCATTTGAAAGTCATCAATTTCTTCAGTGAAATTGTAGAACATAGAATCATCGATGAAATCCTCAGTGATTTTTATCAGTACAACATTTTGACCCATAGCTTCATTAGTGTCGATGCTGCTCACACTGCTGTCAGAATGCTTCATTACTTTGATCATGTTAACCTTAACAAGTTCAATGAAGTTAGATTCTGTAACTTGAAGAGGATCTGAGTCGATCTTCATCTTGTTCTTAGGCTTCTCACTGAACTTGAATCTCCCTTCTTGAACTGTGTTCTGCACCAAATCCCTAAAAAGAAAACATTGAGAAGTTTTATGGCCCAAAAATTATGGTATTTACAAAAACCTCTCTTTTTTCTTTGTTTTAAAGGTGGTACTTTAGCACCTGGAGGCACCAATATTTTTCCATCCTTAACTAACAAATCAAATATTTAGTCACATTTAGTGATGTCAAAAGTGTATGTTTTCTTTGGAAACCTATCATTCTTTTCAGTTTCTACAGGGTTTTTTTCCATTTGAAGGAACTAGCAATTTACATGAATAGGGGGACCCTGCTTCAGTTCAGCCAGGTCTATTTCGCTTTCATCAAAATATATGGGTTTATCAATATTTCTTCGACCCCCTCATGAAATCCAACGTAGGCTATTCTCTTGTTTTTATTTGCCCTAGCCTTCTTGTCTCTTAGATGTTCTACTTGTCAAACTCTATCTGCCAATTGGGCCATATCTCTCAAGTACTGAGTGTCCAGTTTCTTCCTAATAGAGTAATCAAGGCCACCAACGGCCATTTCGACAAGATCGCTTTCAGGTACTTGTGTAAAACATCTAGCCTTGAGGAGTTGAAACCTATTCATATAATCATCAATTGGTTCACTAAACTTTCTCTTAACTCTAGCCAACTCTTTCAAACTAATTTTAGTCTGATCCATGTAAAATTGCTCATGGAATAAACGTTCCAACTGAGTCCAATTACAAATCGAACCAGGTGGTAACGTAGTGAACCGTGTAAAGGAATTTTTAGTAAGAGAACTAGGGAAATATTTAATCCTTAGGCTCTCATCATTTGCAATCTCCCCAGCTTCGATCAGGTATCATGCCACATGTTCAACAATGGATTCAGTTGTATCACCCAAGAACTTGGAGAACTTTGGGACTTTCATCCTAGGAGGTAATTCAGACTGAAGTATGTAGTCTATTATGGGTGAAGTAAATTTTGGCCTTGGATAAACCTATATTCATTCCATTTTGCGCCATTATCCTTTCGACAATGGTGACAAGATTATTCTTCGCTGCCATATTATTATGTTGAACCTGCTGAACCACATTATATGCATTCTAGTTTCTATTCACCATTATTACCCTTGGTTATTCTTCTTCAAGAACAAGAATTTGATTCCTCAGAGGTTCGACCCTAGGTGGTTCAACTATCCCTTGAGGTTCTGGGTTTTCCTGTTGGACATTCTCCTTGAATTCGACTCCATGATTTTCTCTCATATATTGTCTAGATGGGTGTCGAGGAGGAGCAGGCACCCCCATGAATTCTGCTAGTCGAGCCATTTGGGATGCTATTTGCTGATTAGTTTGAGTGATACTTTGAATCAGGGGTTAAAAGACTTCCCCATAGTTTGAGATAGTGTGTACCATTTACATATTGCTTTCATCCATTTGTTGCCTCAAATAGTTTGCAGATTCATTTGTCAAGCCATGACCCTGGGCAGAATAACCCAATCTTATGGTTTGACAATTTCGACCCATGTTTACTCCAGATCCTAATTCCTGCAAGGGCGAAGTAAGAACATTTTCTGAAAATACTGTTGGCGCGTTGTGTAGGGTTTGTAACACTGTTTCTAGTATGCCATAGGATGGATTCCTAGGCAAAGGTTGTGAAAACCCCGGGGGAGGGAAAGATCTAAACATTATTGTGTTTGGTGGTGGAGTTTGGGGATTTTCTCCAATGTATTCCAACATTGGCTGAGTATAAGGTCTATATATCATTCCTCCCAGTCCTGCCATCGAAGAGACCGATTCTGAAACCATGATGGTGTTATTGATCCCCCTGTCGAAAGAATTAGGAGGGGCACCACATCACTCCTAGGCATATCTTGTGGACTGATGTTGGTGCTTGGAACAGTCAAACTACTTTGTTGAGGATTCGACCCAATCATATGTGGATTTGAAGTACTTGTGTTCCCATGACCAGATGCCATTTTCCTCGTATTTCTTTTCTATAGTATGTATTCGTCTATGGTGGCTACCTTTCCACTTCTTAAATGCATGCAACAAAAGATCATACCACACTTTGATCAATCGAACACATAAATAAAAGGAAGTTATAAACTTCTAAAAGTTTGTTATATTGAAGGAAGTTAATAAAACAACCAAAAGTTGTTTACTTATAGCAGTGTCCCACTGGGCGTGCCAATTTGGTTACCCTGAAAATCGTAAACAACCGCTGGTCCTCTAAAAACAACACAATGTTCTCAGTCACTCATAGGATCGAGGTCGATCCTAGGACATGTGCTATAAATATGTTTTAATTGGTTTTTCAGGAATAGTGTCATAAACTCTTCGACAGACTTTATGAAGTTGTTTGGTGAAAAAGAGAAAACAAACAATACTCAAAACAGTTTAAGTCGAAAGTAAAGTGCAATAAAGTGTAAATGACAAGGAAATGTACAAAAACCAAGTAAAAAGACAATAAAAGGATGAATAATAAACTTGCCTGAAGGTAAAGAGAATGTAAGATAAAAAGACTTCAAAGTAAAAACTTGAATATAAATTGCATTGATATGAAAAAGGGTGGTGATCTCATCACGTACATTCTCACCTTCACTCGTTTCTCTACACACAGGTACTTTGAGTGTTTATGGAGTAACTTGTACAATATGATTCACACATAATTCTAACACTAGAACTACTTTATTTATACTAGTCAAAAGTAACTGCAATTGACAGTTTACTTCTAAAAATATGCCACTTGGCCCTTTGCATGTTCTTCAACTTCCATTGAGCGCCATTTTTCTTTATTCAAATTTTAAAAGAAACATAACTTTCCCCCAACGTAGATCTCAGTTGTTCCACGCTTTCCATTCCAAGGATACATGGTCGAAGGTGGGTTTTTTATACTTAGAAAATATTTTAATTCAACATCCTTATACTTCCTTACATATTCGACTCAGGTCTCCTCAACTTTACTTTAGTCGAGCCTTTTCCTTTCTACCAAAACATGATGCTAAAGTCAATGTTTTCTCAAGTCATCTAGGTGTCAAAATTAGGAGCTAACACTACCACATTCTTCATTTTGGATGCAACCTGCATTTATAATTATACTGATTCAATTTTCTATTGGAAAATGTCGAGTCGATTTTTAAATACAATTTCATTATAATTAATGACAACTTAGTTGAAAATAGAAGTGAGTTGATTTGTTTATCTATAGGTTTTAACCGTCTATTACCACGAATTAGTATCACATAACAAAAGTGAGCTAATTTGTTTATTTATAGGTTTTAACTCAGAAATCAGTATCATATAATTTACCTCTTGAGTTTTGTTTTAAATATATGTTTTCATGTTTCCTTTGGTTCTGAAATAACTATGTCTAAAGGGGTTATATCAACATCTAGTTGATTTAGATTTGATTTGTCTCTTGCTGAATATTGCTGGTGCAGCTTGGATTCCTATTTGCAGCCTTCCTGGTATATTAAGCCAGCTAGTTATTTTTATTTATGGATTCCTATCTTTTTTATGTAAAAATGCTTTTTAATTTATATGTAAACATGCTTGAAACATCATTTGAAATGTTAGATACTTTTTCTTTTGTACAAAATGTGAGATCACTCATCGACTACCTATTTGGCCGACTCTATGTTAAAATGTTGACTTATGTTTGTTGACTTTAGAGTCGGCTAGTGAAATGTGTAACACGGAGGGAGAACTGAATTTTAATATTTGTCGCAAAATATGTTGCGGTAAGCAAGAGTCGCCAATGAATTTTATTTCATCCAATTTAGGAAAGGCATAAAAGAACATGAAAGACCTTTAAAAAAGATTTTGAGTTCGGGGGGTAAGTTATACAAAGGGAAGGTGTTAGCACCCTTTGTATCCATGGTTATCCATGGGCTCTAAGTTTCTTAGCTCATTTTATTTTTTTGTTTGAAAAGTGTAGTGTGTGGTTAAAATATTTTCATAAAGATTTAACTTTGTAATGATTCTCGTATGAATGTATACAAAGTGTTTACTTGTTTGAAAGTATTTTGAAAAAGAGGATGGGGTATAAAAAGTATTTGTTTTGAAAGTTGTGAGCAAGCATTTTAGAATTACTTACCCTAAGTTGTAAGGTCTTTCTTGTCATTTTCGTTTCCTTAGGGATAGAATTGTCCTTACTATTAGTTAGTAAGTAGTCTTATCCTTAGATTTGGAGGGACAAGTGTAGGGTCATTGTTATGGTCATCGAAGGCAACATGTAGGGATACCTTAACAATCCGAATGGACTATCATCATTCTTATAGGTACAAGATCATTTATTCGAAGGCAACTTGAAGGGTCATTGAGGGACTATGATCTTTTTCGTAGAGACAAGATCATTTATTCGAAGGTAACTTTGAAGGGTCGTCGAGGGACTATGATCTTTTATTCGAAAGGAAACTGTGATGATTCATTTCTTTAGGAAACAAGTTAAGGTATCTCTACATTCGAGGGACTTGACCATTTATTGTAAGGCAACAAAGAACGGTTACCCTAGAGGTGTGACTGTGCAAGTGTATTCAATTCAGTTATTTTAATCTTAGAAATCAGGGTTAGCTAACAGTTGATTTTAGTCTTACCATACAATCCTATTAAGCATACATCTAGCAGTTTATAGTGCGGAAAATAAAACTTAATTTAAACTATTACATGGATTTGGGAGAAATACATAACTATAAAAACCCTTGCAGAAAATATAAAGTGAGGAAAATTAAAACCTAAAACTATTACAAGGCTTTAGCAGTTACATTATTTGAACAAAAATAAAATCGTGCGAGAAAAATAAATTATTACAAATTCCGCGCATCCTTGTATGATTTCATGATGTAGAGATATATGTAAGATGAGAGTGTTATATAATGTCTCATGAGTATGTATTTGATGTTATGAATGAGCATAAGGAATGATTGTTAATAATGAATGTAGATGCAATTTTATGATGTTTTAAGGATGATGTATGTATATTGCGCCTTGCATTCATGGCATTATTTTATGAGGGGACTTTGGTCCATTGGTAGCTTCAATCCCATTGTGTGGATTGAAGTGATATGATGTTTATGATGTGCTCCCTTTGGGGAGGGTTGATGGTCCAGTGTCTATCACATGAGGATGTTTCGGTACCACATGCATTAGTAAGAGGTTGCATTTCCTTCTAAATGACATAGCATGAGCGCATGGATGTTTTGTGTAATTATGAGACATAATTGATGATGTGTATTAAATGAGCATGATGAATATTTTTATGATGTAATGATGATGATGATGATGACATGTATAGATGAGATGTAAATGAATTGTGTTGTTAATTTGTTTTGAATTCTTATTTATATATTATATTATGGAATGTGAATTTACTCACCATGCCTGCCTTCTGATGATGGTCTATTATGTCATCCTACAGATAGTGAGTCGTTGAGTTAGTTAGAAATGGAGTCCTGCTCTATGTCCAGTAACATCGGGATGGGTTTCGCTTGAGTGTTTTATGTTTAATTGGATTAAGATGTTAAGTTTTTTTTAATATTTTGGTAAAATGATGTTTGAGATGATTATCGAGTTTTGTTTTATAAAGAAGATAGTAAGACTTGTTGATTTTCCACTGCATAATTATGAAGAAAAGTATTTATGATGTTTTGGATGATTTTGTGAACCCGTGTTACGGGACAAGACTCTATGTGATGTTTGATGTTTTGACTTTTGATTTTTAAGAAGTAAATGTGATGCCCTTTTTATGAGTTTTACTCTGATAATTGATTTGAGTTTGCTTAATTATGATGGGGTAGAAAAGGGTGTTACATTAGTGGTATCAGAGCAGGTCGGTTTGTCGGTCGTGTCGTGTCAGTCGTGTCGGTTATTGAGTTTGAGTGTTTTGAGGAGTGAGTTGTTTTTATGATGTTGTTGGTGATTTGTAGAATGACTTCAAAACATTCTCTTGCGGATGTGATAGCTGTACTTGCTCATGCTACAACGCAGAACAATGTTCGAGATGAGTTTCATGCTTTGGGGTTTTTTCAAAGGAATAATCCTCCTAAGTTCGAGGGTTCTCACGAACCGGAGAACGCACATAAGTGGCTGAAGGCAATTGAGAAGATTTTCAGAACTATGGCATGCTCCGATGCTCATAAGGTGCAGTTTGGCACCCATATGTTGGATGAGGAAGCTGAGGATTGGTGGGATAATACCCGTCAGAGATTGGAAGGGGTTAGGGCTGCGATAACTTGGGATGTGTTCAAGAGAGAATTTATGAGTAAGTATTTTCTTGAAGACGCTCGTGGCAAGAAAGAGGTAGTGTTCTTGGAACTGAAGTATGGGAACATGACGGTGGCAGAGTATGCTGCCAAGTTCGAGAGGTTGGTGAAGTTCTGTCCTCACTACAATTGTGATGATGCTGAGTTGTCCAAGTGTTTCAAGTTTGAGAATGGGCTGAGACCGGAAATCAAGCAAGAGATTAGTTGTCAGCAAAGTCGCAGGTATTCTGAACTTGTGGATAAGAGTAGAATATATGATGAAGATAGTCGAGCTTGATCTGCTCACTATAAGCAGGTGAGTGAGAAGAGAGACAAGGGTCAGTTTCAAGGGAATCCTTATGCGACTCCAAATGAGAAAGGGAAGCATAAGGGTAATGAGGGGAAGAAGCCAAGTGGGGGAGCGGGCTCTACTCCTCTCAAGTGCTATAAGTGTGGCAAAGAAGGTCACAAATATGATGTGTGCACTGCTACTGTGATAAGATGTTATAAATGTGGAAATAAGGGTCATATAAAGAATGAGTGTACAAGTGTTGAACCAACTTATTTTAATTGCAGCGAAGAATGACATATCAGTACTCAGTGCCAGAAACCGAAGAAGGTTGCTACTACGGCTCAGACTACTGGTAGAGTATTTGCTTTGAGTGGCTCAGATGCTCGGAAGAAAGACAACTTGATTAGAGGTACTTGTTTTATTAATGATGTTGAATTGGTTGCTATAATTGATACTGGAGCTTCTCACTCATTTATTTCGATTGAGTGTGCAACCTGGTTATATTTGCCTTTGACTGTTATGAATGGTAATATGTTGATTGAAATGCCTGCTGACGGTTCAGTTATGACTAACCGTGTGTGTTTGAAGTGTCCCTTGACCATTTATGGTAAGGATTTCTTAATGGATTTAGTGTGTTTGCCTTTGCGCCATATGGGTGTTGTGTTGGGAATGAATTGGCTGGGATTTAAATTTGTGCATATCAACTGCTATGCAAAGACGGTGGAGTTTCCAAAGTTGAGTGATTGCGGGGAAATGATGTTTCTATCTGTGAAGAAAATGGATGAACTTCTAGCAGATGAAGCCCAAATGTTTTCTTTGTTTATGGCATTGCAAGTTGACTGTGAATAGGTGGGTGTTAAATTACCTGTTGTCCGAGAATTTATTGATGTGTTTTCGGATGACATTAGTGATTTACCATCGGAGCGTGAAGTAGAGTTTTATGTGGATTTAGTACCTGGTACTAGTCCAATGTCAATGGCTCCTTATAGGATGTAGGCTTCTGAATTGAGTGAGTTGAAGAAACAACTTGAAGAACTTCTTGAGAAAAAAATTGTTCGTCTAAGTGTTTCTCCGTGGGGTGCTCCTGTGTTGTTGGTTAAGAAGAAGGATGCTAGTTTGAGGTTGTGCGTCGATTTTCGACAATTGAATAAGGTGACTATTAAGAATAAATATCCACTTTCGAGGATTGATGATTTGATGGATCAATTAGTGGGAGAATATGTTTTTAGTAAGATTGATTTGAGGTCGGGTTATCATCAGATTCAAGTTAAAGTAGATGATATTCCAAAGACATCTTTCCGGACGAGGTATGGTCACTATGAATATACGGTGATGCCTTTTGGTGTATCCAATGCACCTGGTGAATTCATGGAATATATGAACCGGAATTTTCATGAGTATTTGGATAAGTTTGTGGTGGTTTTTATTGATGACATTCTGATTTATTCGAAGTCAGAAGAGGAACATGAAGGACATCTGAGGATTGTATTACAAGTGTTGAGAGAAAAGAAGCTTTATGTTAAGTTGTCGAAGTGTGAGTTCTGGTTGAGTGAAGTGAGTTTCCTTGGCCATGTGATTTCTAGTGGAGGAATTTCTATGGATCCTTCAAAGATTAATACTATGTTGAAATGGGAAACTCCGAAGTTTGCTATGGAGATTAGAAGTTTTCTTGGTTTGGCTGGTTATTACCAGAAGTTTACAGAAGGTTTTTCTAAGTTGGCATTGCCACTAACGCAGTTGACTCGGAAGGGTCAAGCTTATGTATGGGATGTTGCTTGCGAAAAGAGTTTTGCCGAGTTAAAGAAGAGGTTGACTACTGCTTTAGTTTTAATTTTGCTGAATCCGAACAAATCTTTTGTGGTGTACTGTGATGCTTATAAGATGGGTATAGGTGGAGTTTTGATGCAGAATGGTAAAGTAGTTGCTTATGCTTCTAGACAGTTACATGTTCATGAGAGGAACTATCCTACCCATTACTTAGAGTTAGCCTTCGTAGTTTTCGTGTTAAAAATTTGGAGACACTATTTGTTTGGATAGAGGTTTGAGGTGTTCAACGATCATAAGAGTTTGAAATACTTGTTTGATCAGAAGGAACTAAACATGAGGCAAAGAAGATGGTCAGAAATATTGAAGGATTTTGATTTTGAATTGAGTTACCACCCTGGTAAATCTAATGTGGTCGCAGATGCCTTGAGTAGAAAGACTTTGCACATGTCGACAATGAGGGTGAAAGAGCTTGAGATGATTGAACAATTCAAAGACATAAGTTTGTTGTGTGAAACTATGTCTGAGAGTGTGAAGCTGGGTATGCTGAATTGACTAATGATATTATGGGATAGATCCATTTAGGACACCAATCAGATTTGAAGTCGGTTGATCATATGACTTTGATTAACCAAGGTAACGGAGGAGAGTTCCATATTGATGAGAATGGTATGACCAGGTTTCGAGATCGTGTGTGTGTTCCTGATATTCAAAAATTGAAAAAGAGTATTCTAGAGGAAGGGCACCGAAGTAGGTTGAGTATTCATCCTGGTGCGACTAACATGTATCATGATTTGCAAAAGTTATTTTGGTGGTAGGGTATGAAGAGGGAGGTTGCGGAGTTTGTGTATGCGTGTTTGGTATGTCAGAAATCAAAGGTTGAACATCAAAAGCCTTTAGGTATGATGCAATCGTTGAGTATTCCGGAATGGAAATGGGATAACATTTATATGGATTTTGTGACAAGTTTGCCGAAGACGGTGAAGGGAAATGATTCCATTTGGGTGATTGTGGATCGATTAACTAAGTCAGCGCATTTCTTGCCGATGAAGATTAATCATTCTATGTCGAAACTAGCAGAGATGTAAATTGATGAGATTGTGAAGTTGCATGGTATATCATCGAGTATTGTGTTGGATAGAGATCCGCGATTTACATCGAGATTTTGGAAGAGTCTGTAAGATGCTTTGGGAACTAAGTTGAGGATGAGTTCTGCTTATCACCCACAGACGGACGGTCATACAGAACGGACTATCCAATCCTTAGAGGATTTATTGAGGGCTTGTGTATTGGATCATGGAGGTGCGTGGGTTGATAATTTACCTTTGATTGAGTTTACTTATAACAATAGTTTTCATGCGAGCATTGGTATGGCTCCGTATGAAGCATTGTATGGGAGGCAGTGTAGGATTCCATTGTGTTGGTATGAGTCAGGCGAGAGTGTTGTGCTCGGACCTGAGATTGTGAAAGAGACGTCGGAAAAGATTAAGATGATTATGGAGAGGATGAAGACTTCTCAAAGCCGTCAAAAGAGTTATCATGATAAGAGGAGGAAAGCACTTGAGTTTTAGGAAGGAGATCACGTGTTCTTGAGGGTTACTCCAGTGACTGGTGTCAGGCGAGCTCTGAAGTCCAGAAAGCTCACTCCGCGTTTCATTGGACCATATCATATTTCGCAGAGGGTCAGAGAGGTGGCATATCGGATTACATTACCACCATTACTTGCAAATTTGCATGATGTGTTTCATGTGTCACAATTGAGGAAGTACATTGCGGATTCATCGCATGTGATTCAAATGGATGATGTTTGAGTAAGAGATAATTTGACTTTAGAGGTTTCGCCAGTGCGAATAGATGGCAGAGAATTGAAGCAATTAAGAGGTAAGGATATTTCCTTAGTGAAGGTATTGTGGGGTGGACCAGTTGGTGATAGTTGGACTTGGGAGCGAGAGGATCAGATGAAAGAGTCGTATCTGATGTTGTTTGCTTCAGGTACATTTTCGAGGACGAAAATTCTTAAGTGTGGGAGAGTTGTAACACCCCAAAGTCGATTTTAATTATATTGATGTGTTTTCTTGTGAACGTTTGATGTTTATGAGGTTATTTGATGTTTTGTGAAGTTTGGGGTAGCTTAATATTTTAATAATATTTAGAATAATTGAGTATATGGGGTTTAGTTAACTATTTGAGATTAAATTAAATTAAATAAAAGGAATTAGAGGATGAGGGCATTATGGTCTTTTGGTTGAGGATAAGTGAGGGTTTTATGGGGAAAGACTAAAAAGAGTCCTAAGGGCAAGAGTAACAAAAAAGGGAAAAGTTGGAAAGAACGATCATTTTGGAACGATCGCACATTTGGAAAAGAGCTCTGGAGAAGAAGAGAAGCTAGGGCTTGAGGTTTGGAATAATTTCAAAGAGTTTACCGAAAACTTACAGAATTAAGGTATGGGGAGTATTTTCCTTTCAATAATATAATGTGGGAATGGAATTGGGGGTTTTGTGGCGTAGTTTAGGGTTTTTGTGATTTTATGAATTTTGTGTTGTTGATGATGATTTCATGATGAATTAGATGAATATAATGATGTATAGGATGTAGATGATGTTGTTAGGATGAATGTTGATGTTAATGGAATTTTCTGGTGTAATGCTGCAGAATTATGGGTTTTGGGGAGATTTTGTCGCTGAAGGGAGAAGGTTGGAATCATAGAAAAATTCTGTAGAAATCGTGAAGCTCTCTTAGCGAGAAGAGTCAGGGGAGTGGACGCTTAGCGAGCATGAGGTCTCTCTTAGAGAGCCTAGGAAAACTTGGAAAAATGTTTTATTTTTGAAAACTATTTTTAAGGTAGTATGCTCTAGGTTGTTATGATGTTGTGAAGCTGTCAAATGATGTGTCGTGGAGTCTATATGAGTAGAGTTAATAATTAAGTATTGGACTATGAATTATTTGATGTTCCTTGAGTTAGGATGTATGATTTCATGATTTAGAGATATGATGTAAGATAAGAGTGTTATATGATGTCTTATGAGTATGTATTTGATGTTATGAATGAGCATGAGGGATGATTGTTAATAATGAATGCAGATGCAATTTTATGATGTTTTGAGGATGATGTATGTATATTGCGTCTTGCATCCATGGCATTGATTTTATGAGGGGACTTAGGTCCATTGGTAGCTTCAATCCCATTATGTGGATTAAAGTGATATGATGTTTATGATGTGCTCCCTTTGGGGAGGGTTGATGGCCCAGTGTCCATCACATGAGGATGTTTCGGTACCACATGCATTAGTAAGAGATTGCATTTCATTCTAAATGACATAGCATGAGTGCATGGATGTTTTGTGTAATGATGAGATGTAATTGATGATGTGTATTAAATGAGCATGATGAATATTTTTATGACGTAATGATGATGATGAGAACATGTATAGATGAGATGTAAATGAATTGTGTTGTTAATTTGTTTTGAATTCTTATTTCTATATTATATTATGGAATGTGAATTTACTCACCCTGTCTGTCTTCTAGTGATGGTCTATTATGCCATCCTGCAGATAATCAAGGTTAGCTTGGTGCATGCTTAGCTCGGAGATAGTGAGTCGTTGAGTTAGTTAGAAGTGGAGTCCTACTCTGTGTTCAGTAACATCGGGAAGAGTCTCGCTTGAGTGTTTTATGTTTAATTGGATTAAGATGTTAAGTTTTGTTTTAATATTTTGGTAAAACGATGTTTGAGATAATTATCGAGTTTTGTTTTATAAAGAAGATACTAAGACTTGTTGGTTTTCCGCTGCATAATTATGAAGAAAAGTAGTTATGGTGTTTTGCATGATTTTGTGAACCCATGTTACGGGACAAGACTCTATGTGATGTTTAATGTTTTGAATTTTGATTTTTAAGAAGTAAATGTGATGCCCTTTTTATGAGTTTTACTCTGATAATTGATTTGAATTTGCTTAATTATGATGAGGTAGAAAAGGGTGTTACATTAGTGGTATCAGAGCATGTCGGTATGTCGGTCGTGTCGTGTCAATCGTGTTGGTTATTGAGTTTGAGTGTTTTGAGGGCTTTTCGATAATAACCTGACAATCCCAGAAAACTTATAATCTTAGTAGCAAACTTAGGAGTCTCCCACTTTAACACTACATCAATCTTCGACGGATCCACAACAATTCCACTATTGGAAATTACAAGTCCAAGGAAACTCACTTCTTGCAACCAGAACTCACACATTAACAGCTTAACATACAACTTCTTCTCTTGTAACACTTGTAGCATAATCCTCAAATGTTCTGCATGTTTCTCTTCTGTCTTGGAATAAATCAGGATATCATCAATAAAAACTACCACAAATTTATCCAAGTACTCATGGAAGATTCAATTCATGTACTCCATGAACACACTAGGTGCATTGGATACACCAAACGACATCACCGTGTACTCATAATAACCATACCTCGTCCTAAAAGCTGTCTTCGGAATATCATTAGACTTAACACGAATCTGATGGTAACCAGATATTAGATCAATCTTATTGAATGCACAAGCTCCTACTAAGTGATCCATCAAGTTGTCGATCCTCGAAAGTGGATACTTATTCTTAATAGTAACCTTGTTCAACTGACGATAATCGACACACAACCTCAAACTACCATCTTTCTTCTTAACCAACAACACAGGAGCACCCCACGAAGAAACACTAGGTCGAACAAAATTCTTTTCCAATAATTCTTCCAGTTGTTTCTTCAACTCACTAAATTCCAAAGTAGACATCCGATACGGAGCCATAGACACAGGACTTGTACCAGGCAGTAAATCCACTGCAAATTCAATTTCACATTCTAGAGGCAAATAACTTATGTCCTCCGAAAAGACATCTGGAAATTCTTGAGCAACTGGTAGTTCAACATTCGAAGTTTTCCCTTTGACTTGCAACAATGCAAACATTGCAAACATCTAAGCTTCGTCTTCTAACTGTTCATCCACTTGCTTAGTCGTTAAGAACATCAATTCGCCATGATCACCAAGTTCAGGAAACTCCACAATCTTCACATAACAATTGATATGCACAAAGTCTAACTCTAGCCAGTTCATTCCAAAAATGACATCAATTTGGTGCAAAGGTAAGCACACCAGATCCATCAAGAAGTCCTTCTCGAAAATGGTCAAAGGACACTTCAAACACACATACGTGGTAGTAACAGAACCGTTAGCTGGCGTTTCTATTACCATACAACCATTCATACTAGACAACGTCAAACCCGACTTAGTAGCATATTCAAGAGAAATAAAGGAATGTGTAGCACCAGTATCAATAATTGCAATCAACTGAATACCATTAATAAAACATGTACCTCGAATCAAGTTGTCCTTATTAGGAACTTCATAACCACTCAAAGTGAACACTCTGCCATTGGTTTGAGCAACGGTAACCGTCTTCTTAGGCTTCTAACATTGGGTGTTGATATGCCACTATTCACCACAGTTAAAGAAAGTTGGACCTTCATTTGGACAATCACCAACCTGATGACCTCTCTTGTCGCACCTGTAGCTTCTCACCACTGGATTGTTGCGCAGATCAGACTTGTGACCAGATTCTCCACATTGACCACTATTGACCAGATTCTTTTATATTCACTACTTATTAAATTATTATTATTTTAATTTCTGATCAATTTTATTTCGTTTTCATCAAAGAAATCAGTCTCTAAATCATTTTTATTAAAGAAACTCGCATTTCTTCAATGAAACCAACTATTTTTCAACAAGGTGAGTGATTTTCTTTCTTAAATTTATATATATATTTTAAATGATTTAATGTTTGTTCACGTCTTAACTAGTAAGGGAATTTGAAATATGTCACTATTTAGTGAGGGAACTTAAATTCGTCAATAATTACTGACGGAATCTTGAGGAAAAGGGGTGTAATTTTTTTCAATATTATTGACAAATATATAATTTTGTGACGTCTAAATTCCACCACAATTTGTGACGGATTACAAATCCCTCACTAATATTTTGCGATATTGAAATTGGTTACGAATTTTGGATCATCACAAAATCCGTCACTAAATTGATTTGTGACGGAATTATAATATATTTGTGACGAATTTATTCCCTCTCTAAATTTAATTTTTTAGTAGTGACTTATTACAAAAACACATATTTTCTTAGTACTAGAAGTAGTAGCTTATCTTTTTCACATTTTTGACCTTAAAATGTGTTGCAGAATGAAGACGCAAGTTACATGACCAAAAACTTACCAAAATACATGCTAAGTTTGCTCTTCATCTTCCATAGAAATAAAATCCATTCTAAATTTGCTCTTCATCTTCCCATAGAAGTAAATTCTATGAACAGTTCAAGCTAAAGGCAGTTACAAAATATTAAAGAATACAAATATCTATTCTCATTTCACATGGAAACCATCTATTTGAAAAAACATGTCAACACGTCACCTTCCACAAATACTAGTACATACTTTTGTGTGGTATTCTAGACGTATGAATTTTCTACTTTATGAAAGAGAGACATGTGTAGCACGAGTTTCATTAAAATTACTTTTAAATATTAAAGATTAATTTTCGAATCTTAATCCGATTCTTTTACACAAATCGACAAAAAAAAAGTAGGTGTTGTTTGCTGAAATTAGATTAATGATGTGGGCAGGTGGATGTGGGGCATAACACTGTATGTTTCCTCAATTCTTATCTTATCATCACATGGCTTGTCAGGACAAATAAAGGAGCCCTGCCACATGTGTAACATCAGTATCCGTTAAACGTTGCATTCAAAACAATCTTGAAAATATTTGGTCACGTGAGGGTATATCATGTTGCACGTGACCTGGGTAACATCAATGCAGTGTTTTAAAACCTATTGTCAAATCGTCGAGGATATTTAATCATTGATTTATTGGTCGAATTATTGAGTTATTATCGAATCGCATGACCAAATCAGATTAAATCGGTTGAATAGATCAATTTTTATAACAAAATTATATAAGTATAAAATTGATCGAACCAGATGATTCAGTCTCTATAAAATATAACTAACACTTAAATTTTTTAAAATATAATATCATAAATTCACAAGTTCATAATTTAAATTCAAATTTTAAATAAAAAGATCACACGTAACAAAATAGTATAAAATTACAAAATCTAAATACAAACAAAATATAATTGCAATATAATATAATTTTTTTATACATGTAAAAACTCAAAAGATGATCCTTAAAAAAGTATTGAGAAAGTATATGTTTTTATTTTATTTTAAAATTAATTAATTGTTTTTTTTACAATTTACATATTAAAGATATGGTACCCCATTAATATGGCTAAAAATGTAGTAAAAGCAACCAATTAAATAATGGAAGCTTAGTCATCTTTACCACTATATATAACAGATCCATCAATCTTCCATCAAACCACATAACCATGAATTCCCTTTTCTCTCTCCTCCTTTCCTTCCTCCTCTTCACTTTCATCACCAACCTTCCATCAAACAACGCCGCTCCATCTCAAGTTGTAGACACTAAGGGTAACCCCCTCGTCCATGGCAAACAATACTTCATTTTCCCAGCTACTGATAACCCTAGCACCGGAGGACTAACCCTAAACAAAATCTCCGATTCCGAATGTCCACTAACTGTCCTACAAAACAACGCCAAACTTGGCATACCAGTCAAGTTCACCATCCCAGAAAGCACTACTGGTAATATCTTAACTGGCACTGATCTCGATATCGAGTTCATCGAGAAACCTAACTGCGCTGAATCATCAAAATGGTTGCTGTTCGTTGACAGCACCACTCAACTTAACTGTGTTGGTATTGGTGGTCCTGAGAACTATCACGGTGTTGAAACTGTCGGTGGAAAGTTTTTGATAGCGAAACACGGTTCTGGAGGTGTTTACAGACTTGGATTTTGTTTGGACAAAGATGGTGATTGTGGTTATCTTGGACTGAAAGACTTTGGTTCTGAAGAAGGTGGAGCACGTTTGATTTTGACTGTGACTAATGCTTATTCTGTTGTGTTTGTTGATGCTGCTTCTCTTAAATCTGTTGCAGATGGTGAAATTAGTAACATGCTTTAGGTTAAGTTATGGTTTAATGAATAAGTGAAGCAGTTTGTATTAATCTCATGATTAATATGTTATTCTACTTTTTTGTTGGAGTTTTCTCCTGGATTCCACTTTTCCATGAAGTAATATTTTCATCTTAACAGTTCGGTTTAAACATAAAATTTTCATAATTTCACTTTGTCCGTACAAATGTTATGATACTGTGTATTAATCATAATTTGTTTTTTATACATAAAAGTGATAAATAACTGTTGACATCTTTCAATACTATTTTGTGGGGATGCCTGGTCGCAGACCACCCAGGCAAAAAAATTATAAAAAGTTATATTATTTCATTCTTCGCATAAGAAGTGTGTAAGTATAATAATATCTTTTTATAAGTGTGATATTTAACTAATATTGAAAAGTGGAAATAATGTGCGTGAGTATATTATTCAAAATGTGGTCCTCACAGCAAATTATTATTCTGTTTGTCCCATAACAAGTGTGGAAATATAATAATAAATCACATGATATTTAATTATTACTGAAGAATTGAGATGATTTATGTAAGTATATTATTCAATGTGTTTTTTTAATAATGATAAATAGAAGAAAAAATATTACAAATGGGGAGAAGACTTTGCAAAATATTCCTAGATTCAGGATGATATCTAGACAACTATTCCATTCTTTAAATAAGTGAGAAAGAACAAAATCCTAATTAAAGATTAAATCCATTCTTTAAAGATGTGAGTAAAAACAAAATTCTAATTAAAGATTAAATTTATACCATTAATATCTCTATTTCTAATTTGTCAGAGCATTTTAATACGAGGCCGGAAAGCTATGACAACAACTATTGAATTGTTTCCAACCAATGGCACTTCAATTGCTCACATAATATCTCAGATGAGAGAATTCTAACACTAAAAAAAGAAATAAAATCTCCTAAAAAATTACTATTGTTGTCCCAGTAATGTCACTCTGAAAAAAGAAGTAAAATCTCCTATAGATCTAGCGAGATTCGGAAGGAGATTATCAGAATTGAGAGTTTACTTAAGGATATGCAGATTCGGTCCTCCAGCTACGATGATACAAGGAAGCGTAAAGCCCTCGAAGTCCAATGTAACAACTTGTTTAAATCTGAGGAGATTGTTTGGAGGCAAAAAAGTATAGTTGTCTGGTTGAATGTCGGGAATAAGAATATCAAAATTTTCATAGAAAGGTAGTTCAAAGAAGGAAAACTAATTGCATCAGAAAACTCAAAGACTCCAATGGAGTGTGGAAAAATGGGGAAGCAAACTGTGAAAAAATCTTAACCTCCTACTTCAAGGACTACTTCAAGGACTTGGTTTGCCACTTCCAATCCTTCATCAATTATGGACATGTGTTCTGCAGTTCAAGGTAAGCTGTCAGAAGCCCATAGAACTTGATGTGATGATGTGTATATTGAGAGAGAGGTTAAGGATGCGCTTCAACAAATGCATCCATTGAAGGCCTCGAGACCTGATGGATTGCCATCTATGTTTTTCCAGAAGTATTGGAATATTGTTGGATATGAGGTAAAATAGATGGTTCTGAATGTGCTTAACAACAATCAAGATCCTTTCGAGTTTAACAAAACCTTTATTTCTCTCATTCCCAAATGCAACAACCCCAACTCCCCCAAGGATTTTAGATCGATTAGCCTATGCAATGTGGTGATGAAATTGGTAACAAAGATTATTGCTAATAGACTCAAAGAAATTCTTCCTAATGTGATTGATGAAAAGCAAAACACCTTTGTGAAGGGAAGGCTCATTGCCGACAATGCTCTAATTTCTCTTGAATGCTTTCATTGGATGAAGAACAATACCAAAATAAAGAAAAGAGATATGGCACTCAAGCCTAACATGTCTAAAGCATATGACATAATCGAATGGGACTTCGTTTCTGGAACAATGGAGACGATGGGATTCCCGTTATGCATGGAGGGGTTGATTCTTCACTGCATTCAAATAGTTTCTTACATGATCCTTATCAATGGGAAGTCAAGCAATGAATTTATGCTTGAAAAAGGGCTTTGGCAAGGATACATGCAACTGTTCATAATAGGATATGAAATTTTTTGTGGAGTCTGGAAAAGAATTTCCTGCCAGTGAGGAATAATCTTCTCAAAAAAGGAATCAACACTACGAACGAATGCCCTTCGGTGGAGACAATAAATCATCTCTTCTTTGAATGCAATTTCTCAAAGATGGTATGGTTTTCATCCCCTCTAGGACTTCACACAAAAGCAGTCCTTGATGTTTTTCTCTAGTTGGATCATTGGTTGGAGGTTGTGGATCTGTATGGCATCCAACTTCTCACATACACTCTTTATAACATCTAGTTTTGAATGAATTAAGTTATTTTCGATGCAGGAAGATTTATTCCCTCTCTGATGGCAGTCGATGTCGTGGAAAGAGTGCAGGAATTCAATGAGGCTAATCCGGGTCTGAAGTGGAGAAAGAAGGTGATTGCATCTGACGTTATTTCGAATAATCCGAAAGGTCTCACTTTGTTGCACGTTGACACAAGGTGCTTCCATGATGGAACAATAGAGATGGGGTGTATCTTGTTGGCTTGCAATGGAGAGATTATTCTTTCAGCAACTAAAAAGGATATTTAAGTTTTGATAGAAATACTTAAAAAAAACTTGGACGAAGTTGCCTGATACGATTTATAACGTCTAAAGACGCATGATTTTAAATCACACCGCAATTGCGGTCCGATGCAGTTGCAGTGACTACCGCATCAGCAATATTACGGCTACAATTACGTTTGCGAACTACGATTTAAAACCATGCTTCTAGTGTTCTATGATACTCTGTGGTGGTTGACGACTTAAATGGTATTGACGTGTATGCCTCTCTGGATTCTATAATCTCTGAGTGCCTTTTGATTCGTTCTAATTTTAAGGATTGTCTATTTATGCACCTTAATAGGAGTTGTAATACTCGTGCGCATTCTCTTGTTGCTCTAGGCTATAAAGTAGGCTCCAAAACCTGATTGAGATTTTATCCCAGTGATATCTTCTATAATGGTTCGGGTCTTTCTGACCTTGCTTTTTTTTAATTTAAAGTATCTTTCCATAAACTAATATTATTATTCATCTGTCGAATTCTTCATTACTTATAATAGAATTAATTAACATAGGTCAAGTTACTAGATTAAGCCCAACAACACTCGTTAAATTTGAACATCTACTAGCAGATTTATGATAAGAAAATTTCTCAATCCACACCATAATACTCTCAGCGACCTACTGCATTTTCAAATATGCTCCTTATTTCCGTTGATACACTTCCAGATACACCAATTTTTTGTTTTACATTGAAACCTTCCGCATATGCATATGCGGAAATAGTTCGTAGATGCATCTGCAAAATTTTAGCTGAACAATTTTTTATTTAAATTAAACCAGTTTTACTAGTCAAAGACGCATATACAATAATGCACAAACATGAATAAAGTAGTATTATATATATAGTACATCAATGTCATCATTCAAAAGAAATACATCACTGTCATAAAAAATACATATAGTTACTGTGTGTGCGGGAGTACATCCTCTCCACCCTCTCCTATGACAGCACCTTCACTACGCCAAAAATGTTTTTTAACAGCGCATCTTAGACAGCGCTTTTAAAAGAAAACGCTGTCTAAGGTTAAAATTAAAATAAAACACGGAAAATGTTCCAAAAAAATAATGAAAGCGCTGTCTAAGGGGGGGTCTTAGACAACGCTTTCTAAAAGCGCTGTCTAAGACCCCCCCTTAGACAGCGCTTTTAGAAAGCGCTTTTAAATATAGATCTTAGTCAACGCTTTTGATAAAGCGCTGTTTAAAGTCTTTAAATTAAAAAAAAAAATTTAAAACCAAAAGCGCTGTCTAAAGGGGGGGGGGTTTAGAAAGCGCTTTTGGAAAGCGCTGTCTAAGGCATATCTTAGAAAGCGCTTTCCACAAAAGCGTTGTCTAAGGTCTAATTAAAATTAAATTTCAGACTTCTATTTTCGTTCTCTGTTCTTTTTGTTTTCCCTCCTGCGAACAAACCCTACCAGCGAACCCCATTACAGCGAACTTGAATACATTGTCATCCTTCGGTTTCAGTCATTGAACGTGTTTGAAGAATCGTACGTGTCTCGACATTTGGGTGTTGACTTCATTTTTCGTTTCTACTGTTCTTCATTGCGGTATGTTCTTCATTTCTTCATTTTTTCATTTCTTCGGTTTCAGTAGTATTATCATGGATTTGAGTTTTACATTTGATGCTTGTAGAGTCAATAATGTGTTACTTAACAGTTCTGATTTATGATTTTTCATGCTATGTTAACAGTTCTGATTTTTGTTTCTTAACAGTTCTGATTTTTGTTTCTTAACAGTTCTGATTTTTCATGCTATGTCATTTAGGGAAATATCAGTATTTTGAGATTAAATGGTGATATCAGTATTTTGAGATTAACAGTTCTGATTTATCATACTATGGTTCTGGTGATATAATGTTGGAAAGCAATCAAAAAGATTGTGTGATGACTAATAATTATAACTTGATGTTTTTTGGTTTAACTTTGTTGAGATGTTCAATATTGTTCAAACTTCATGTTTCCTTAGTGATTTTACTTGAAGATTGAATATGTAGTTTTTTTTCTTTTTAACTGTGAAAGTGTTGTTCATTTCACTTTTAGTTGCCACATCACAAGATAGAATCCATGGAGGACATGACAGGTCCACTAACATTTCATTCTAAAGAAACAACAGTTTGCTTTCTGGCTGCAAATCTAGCCAAAAGATTTCTCCCATAAAATGATTGAACGAACTCTTATATAGTTATAGGTATAATTATAGGTATATTGTAATAGAAAAAGTTTGATTCTTGTAATATAAAAAAAGAAAGTGATAAGGTAATTAAAGTTGGTATATTGGCGTATCGGATACGTTATTGAAGTTTATATTAACATTGGTTATGTATACGTTATTGAAGTTTAAAATGAATTGAACTTTAAAATTGTTAGGATATTCAAAGATACTACCTTAGTTATGTATTTTCGTCTGGATTGATTGTTTACTTTAATAAGTAGGAAAACCATGGATAAAATATGGATCTGTGCCGATCGAATGACCAAAGAGTACGAGAGTGGGGTTGCGGAATTCGTTAAGTATGCTGTTCAACACGCTGAAAACCCCAGACGAATGAATTGTCCTTGCTTGCGTTGTTGTTATATTGGTAAGGTTGACGCACATGGATTGAAATCACATTTGCTGAGGCATGGAATTGATCAAAGTTATCAGTGTTGGATATTTCATGGTGAGAAAATTAACGAGAATGTTGAATCGAGTGGAAAAAGTAATACGACCTATGCTTCATACGACAAAGACACGGAAACATACGATTGTGATCGAGTTGAAGAGATTGTAGAAGCACTGGAAGAAGATCTTCATGATTGTCCTGAAATGTTTGAGAGGATGGTAAGCGATGCAGAGAAACCGTTGTACAAAGGTTGCACTAAATTCTCAAGACTTTCTGCGGTATTAAAGTTGTACAACTTAAAGGCGGGCAATGGATGGTCGGATAAAAGTTTCACAGAGTTGTTGGCCCTTATGAGAGAAATGCTACCGGATGATAATGTTCTTCCTAATCGAACCTATGAGGCAAAAAAAATGTTGTGCTCTATTGGTATGAGCTATGATAAGATACATGCTTGTCCTAACGATTGCATTTTGTTTCGTAACGAATATGCAATGTTAACTGAGTGCCCTAAATGCGGTTTGTCTCAATATAAGAAAAGATTATCTCCCGCAAAAGTCTTATGGTATTTTCCAATAATTCTGAGATTTAGGCGCATGTTTCGTAGTGAAACCGATGCAAGACATCTTACTTGGCATGCAGATGAAAGAATTATTGATGGAAAGTATCGGCATCCGGCTGATTCACCATAATGGTCGAAGATTGATAATGATTATCCTGAGTTTGGATCAGAAGCAAGAAACCTTCGATTGGCATTATCTACTGATGGAATGAACCCACATGGTCTTCAAAGTATCTCACATACCACATGGCCTGTGATTCTTATGATTTATAACCTACCTCCGTGGCTATGTATGAAGCGTAAGTACATGATGTTATCTATGTTAATCTCTGGGCCTAAACAACCAGGGAATGACATAGACGTATACTTGACACCTTTGATCGAAGATTTAAAGATTTTGTGGGAGAACGGTGTGGAGGTTTATGATGGATATAGGAAAGAAAGTTTCAATTTGAGGGCGATGTTGTTTGGCACAATTAATGATTTTCCAGCATACGGGAATCTATCTGGGTATAGCATTAAAGGTCAACGTGCGTGTCCTGTTTGTGAAGACGGAACCGATACGATTCGATTGGAACTTTTCCAGAAGAATGTGTTTCTCGGTCATCGTAGATTCTTACATTCTAAACATCACTACCGTGGGTGGAGAAAAGCATTCAATGGAGACACCGAACATCGTAGAGCTCCACCCGCATTGTCAGGTGAACAAGTTTTTGAAAAGGTGAAAGATGTGCGTACTGAGTTTGGCAAGCCTTTTGCACATAAGATTGTGAAAGGTGGGTGGAAGAAAAGGTCGATATTTTTTGAATTGCCATATTGGAAGTCTTTGTACGTGAGACATTTTCTCGATGTTATGCATATTGAAAAAAACGTATTTGAAAGTGTTATCGTTACATTACTCAATATAAAAGGCAAGTCTAAGGATGGCCTTAAAGCAAGGGAGGACATGTTAAAATGGGAATGAGAACTGAATTAGCACCCGTGAAGAAAGGAAGACGAACATATCTACCACCTACTACTTTTACTTTATCTAGAAAGGAGAAAAAAATTTTGTGTAAGTCTCTGAGTGAAGTTAAGGTTCCAGAAGGATACTCATCAGATATCAGAAGACTTGTTTCTATGAAAGACCTCAAGTTGAAGAATTTGAAGACACATGATTGCCATGTTATAATGGAACATTTTCTACCGATAGGTATACGTTCTATTTTGCCAGAAAAAGTAAGAAGTGCCATAACTAAATTGTGTTTTTTCTTTAGGTCAATCTGTAGTAAGGTGATCGATCCCGAGATCTTACCAACACTACAAAAAGAAATTGTAATTACCTTGTGTGAGCTTGAAATGTATTTTCCTCCGTCTTTTTTTGACATAATGGTTCATTTAGTTGTTCATCTTGTGAAAGAGACACAGTTGTGTGGACCAGCTTATATGAGATGGATGTACCTTGCTGAACAGTATATGAAAATATTAAAAGGGTACGTGAAATCCCGAAGTCGACCAGAGGGTTGTATTGTTGAACGATACATTGTTGAAGAGGCTGTTGAGTTTTGTACTGAATATTTGTCTAACGTTCAATCGATTGGACTCCCCAGAGCTCAGATTTTCGAAAAAATGGAAGGTAAAAAATTAATTGGGAATAAAAT
Organism: Lathyrus aphaca; assembly: GCA_963966055.1. Taxonomy (NCBI): domain Eukaryota; kingdom Viridiplantae; phylum Streptophyta; class Magnoliopsida; order Fabales; family Fabaceae; genus Lathyrus; species Lathyrus aphaca. Next base: position 227,244,693 of record OZ014519.1, read on the forward strand.
TGTGACAATATCAAGGGATGAACGCGATCAAGTTCATTTGTATGTTCTGCACAATAATAATGAGGTTGAGCCATATGTTGAAATGCACAAGGATGTACTCCGAAGGTTAAATCCGAACAGAAATGAAAATTGGATAGTTATAGAGCACAATCAAAGTTTCATACAATGGTTGAAGGATCATATTTATTCGAAGCGCTCTTCAGATCCTTCTTCGGTAACAGAAAGGTTGAGATGTTTGGCATATGGTCCAAGTTTGCATGTGTTTTCTCATAGCGCATACTCAATTAATGGATACACATTTTATACCAAAGAACAAGATGATAAGAGTACTATGCAAAATAGTGGTGTCACCGTGCTAGCTGAAGCAATGCATATATCAAGTATGAAGGACTTAAACCCCAAATATGCAAATTTGTCATATTTTGGAGTTATTGAGCACATTTGGGTGTTTGATTACGAGAAGTTTCAGATTCCCATCTTTGGTTGCAAGTGGGTGAATAGTAGTGGCATACGAATGGATAAGTCTGGATTTTGCAGGTTGATCTTACTAGGGTGGGGTACAAAGATGAACCTTTTATTCTAGCATCTCAAGCTAAACAAGTGTTCTATGTGAATGACCCGAAGAGTACAAAATGGTCTATAGTGCTTTTCTCTAACAAAGTGACTAATGATAGCGGTGTCGATCAATGTGATATTGATGTTGAGAATGAGTCATGCATTAGACGGAATGAGTTGAATAGAAATGATGAAGTTGAGGATCTTATACCGGATGAGTCATATATAAGAAATGATCATAATGAGGGAATTTGGATCAATTCATCCGTACGCATTGCTAAGAAACAAGTGATTAATATTCCAACAAAGAAAAGAAAGAGATGTTAGTGACTGAGGTAAATTATGCATGGTTTCTTTATTTTTTTGTTTTCAATTGCTTTGATTATAAGTTATATCTGATAATGCATGATTTCGTTATATTTTTGTTTTCAATTGCTTTGATTATAAGTTATATCTGATAATGCATGATTTCGTTATATTTTTGTTTTCAATTGCTTTGATTATAAGTTATATCTGATAATGCATGATTTCGTTATATTTTTGTTTTCAATTGCTTTTATTATAAGTTATATCTGATAATGCATGATTTCTTTATTTTTTTTGTTTTCAATTGCTTTGATTATAAGTTATATCTGATAATGCATGATTTCGTTATATTTTTGTTTTCAATTGCTATGATTATAAGTTATATTTGATATTTGATGGTTTCCTTGGTTTATTACAGGTTAGACATGGTTGATGACCAACATGAGAAAGTTAGTAAAAAAGTATCCGTGGAAGAAGAAATTCGAAGAGGCATCACAGTAATGAGAAGGGTGGTCCAAGGAAGATCTCGAGGCATCATACTAGATGTCTATTGGAGCAACCAGGGACAGCTTATAGAACCTAATGGGCATACCTTAACTAGTTTTATCGGTGCACTAGTAAGGAATGAAATTCCCATTACATGTGATGATTGGAGAAACAAAGAGCTGAATGACTCCAAAGAAAAAATTTGGAGTGAGATAAAGGTACAATCATTTGGCCCTTAATTATACGGTATCAATTATGTTTTTTCAATTACCGGTACTAACTATCAATCTGTATGTTTTTCTTAGCGATGTTTTAACATCGAAGAAGAAAGAAGAGGTTTTTGTATGAAATTGGCCGGAAAGCTTCTAAGAGGGTTTCGAACATTTTTATCATCCAAGTTCCTTAGGGATGCGGATGGTAATTATGTGGATGCGGAGCTTCCTAAAAAAATATGAAAGTTTGATATCAGCTGAAGAATGGGAAGCTTTCAAATCCAAAAGACAAGACCCGGTTTTTCAAAGAATAAGTGCCACAAATCGGGAAAGAGCATCAAGTCCCGCATATCCGTACCGAAAAGGACGTGTCGGATATGGACGCTTAGAACAATCCATGGTAAGTATTTATAAATTGCGATAACAAATTTGTTCATCATATATTAGTTTTATCTGATCAAATTGTATGACTTAATGTGTAGCTGCAGAAGGAGAAAAGTTCAGAAACATCTCTTCCTGCACATGTTTTGTGGAAGGAAGCCCGTGTGGGCAAATCTGGAGTTCCTCAAGAAGAAGTTTTACACGTATACCAGAAATGTGTAAGTATAAAATTTTTTCATTAATTGAATAACATTTTTATACACAAATATTTGACAAGTATACGATATTCATCTGATTTTTCAGGAGGCGCTATCTCAGTCTTTATCTCCCGATGATACTAGGAGCATACTTAGTCGGGCATTAGATGTCCCTGAGTATTCTGGTCGGGTGAGGGGTAAGGGATTTGGAGTCACTCCGACCTCCCTGAGTGTTAAAAAAGGAAAGGCTCCTAGTAATCGGGAGCTTCATGCAAGATTGGAAGCCATGCAAGCTGAGCTTGATGCATTGAGGAGAGAAAGAGAGGCTAGCGCCTCAGCATGTTTCAAAGATGGTTCGGACAAAGACAGTATCAATTGTACCTTTCAGCCGAACATTCCAGAGGTAATTACATATAATTGTCTTAAATTGAACTATTTGCTTAAATTATGTATTTGACATATATACACATTAACAATTTCTTGTTATTATTGGTTTTAGGGCATTTCCCATTGTCAGCTATATTTGTCGTCACCATACTATCGGATGGTTGGCAAGGGAAAACTGCATAACGTTAGCAGAGTATTACTCCACACTAGAGAGCTCCCTGCTGGATGTTTGAAGGTATCGGTTGATATTGCAGTTGAGCCGAATGCATCATTACCATATCCTAGCGATGATTCGGATGCAACAACGGTGCACGAAGCAGTAGGTTCGTTTGTTGCATGGCCGACAAACCTCATATGCGTAGGATATGAGGTATGCCTAAAAATTATGTTAACTTTAATGTGTATATTCAAAGTTTTTACGCGCATTTTACGTACATATTTTCCTTGGTTATGTTAAATAGACTCCCACAAAATCCAAATCAAAAGATAATGCGATTCCGCGACATACCGAGTCCGTGGTTTCAAGAAAAGAGGTAATATACAATTATATGACATATATTCATGGAAGTTGTTACATTCTTAATTTGATCTAACTATTTATATGACATGTAGCTTCAAGAAAATGAGGTTAGCAATGCCTCTGCACAACAAAAAAAGGAGGTTAGCAACGCCTCCGCACGGGTAAAAAGTGTTGGTGCTAAGAAGACCGTATCTAGGAAAAACCCTACCACCAAGTATAGGTCGTGCCTCAGGACATTTCTAGAGATGACCGATATACCGACCGGAGGTGTTCGGACTGTACATATGGAGGTAGGGATTTTCGGCTTTGATTACGACCAAATGATTGGTAATGAAGACTTCATGCAAGTTTTTGGTCGTGAAGAAATCGGCGTCAGCGTTGTCAATACATATATTAGGTAAATCCGGTCTACTTTGTTTTATTAATTGAACAACTTATGTTAATGATGTTTACTTTATGTTAATCCGGTTTACTTTATGTTTCAAAAGAGGTGTGTAATTTTAATGATGTTTTTATATTAGGTTTTTGTATGACAAATTGATGCGCCTCAATGGTTTGGACGTGTCATTCGGATTCTTAGCACCCGCGACCGTCAACTTAGGTTTAATCTTAAGTAGACCAGATACCGTGACGAAGTACGTTCTTCGGATCCTCATGGACAATAAAGATGCGGAGAAGTTGTTTTTTATACCGTTTAATACCGGGTTAGAATTTCATTCTAAATTCATCTATTATAATTTTTTTCCAAGTTACCATCTAACATTTGCTTAATCATTACAGTGGACATTGGTTGTTGCTCGCAATCAATCCTATCCGAGAAATTGTGTATTATCTTGACTCGTTAGGAAATGATTGGACAACATACCCGGATATGAAGGTCCTAATTGACACGTAAGTGAGAATGTTCAAAAATTTTCTTAGTTTATGTGAATTGTTCTAATTGCTTCATTTTTATTTTATTAGCATCCTACAAGCTTTTCGGGCCCAACGAGATATCCAAACCTCAAGGAGGGGAGCCAACTCCATTACATGGATTCAAGTGGCGGTATATTTTTAATTATCACATTTTTTATTATATTAGTGATGACACTTGATAAAACTTAGGATTTATAATCCATATTTTTTTTCATATGTAGTGTCCTCAACAACGTAATCAAATAGATTGCGGGTATTTCATGTTGAGGTTTATGCGAGATACTCTTGTTTTGGGCCGATTAGAGATTCCCACCGGTGTATGTATTTCTAACTTATGAGTTATTTTTATATTTACACATATCTCATATAATTAAATAGTTGAAATTAATTCAAACTATGTTATATTATTATGTAGTACTTTGATGAATTCAAGTGTGTATTTTATACAAAGGATCAAGTGGACGAAATCAAAGAGGAATGGTGTCAATTCATGATAGAGCTCAATGTTTTAAGTAATGACTTGTAAATTTGTAGTATATTGTACATGACTTGTAACTTTGTACATAAATTTGTGTAATTATATTGTACATTTGTAGTATATGTAATGACTTGTAAATGTGTACATAAATTTGTATATATTTTGATACATTTAAGACAAAATTGGTTTGAATTGGTATATATATATATTTGTTAGCCAAAAATTGGTAGAAAAAAGGCCAAAATGGTTTGAAATGGCATATATAAAATGTGATATTTGTCTGCCAAAATTTGGTTGAAAACAGGTAGAAATTCTGGTTTATAAACCTGGAAAAAATGTGGTTTAAAACAAAAGCTGCAAAAAATTTTGTATACCTTAGACAGCGCTTTTGGAAAAAACGCTGTCTAAGGGGGGCTTAGAAAGCGCTTTTGGCAAAAGCGCTGTCTAGGGGGGGGGGGGCTTAGACAGCGCTTTTCAAATGCGCTGTCTAAGGTATACCTAAAAAAATTAAAATAGGAGGGGCTTAGAAAGCACTTTTGGCCAAAGCGCTGTCTAAGGGGGGGGGGGGGCTTAGACAGCGCTTTTCAAAAGCGCTGTCTAAGGTATACCTAAAAAAATTAAAATAGGAGGGGCTTATAAAGCGCTTTTGGCCAAAGCGTTGTCTAGGGGGGGCTTAGACAACGCTTTTAAGATTTAAAAAAGCGTTGTCTAAACCTTTAGCATCGGAGGTTTAGACAGCGCTTTAAAGCGCTGTCTAAGGCTAAAAAAAGCGATGTCTAAGGTCTTGTTTGGCATAGTGCTTATGCATGCTCTCATCTGCCTATGCCACCTCGTCTACCTCTACGTCCTCCTCGGCTGCCTATCCCATCAGTCGTGGCACGATGTCTGCGAGACTGTGTGCCACTCAATGCCACCCGAATCATCACCTCCACTATACACATGGCATCAGACCCTTTAGGGAAGAAACCGACCTCAATGCATGCCCGCCCAATCCTAACTACCTGTAGAAATATAGGCACCAGATCTTGAGTGTGGTCCATCTGGGACTGCTCCTCTTCTAATATCTATTGATGTTCTGGTCCATAAGGATCACCATCTGTAGTGAGAAGCATCAAAGGGTGTGAGACGATATAGAACCACCTGATATAGCCATCAACATAGCTTCAATCGTACTCAACTCTAATAGCATGAGACTCATTTGGTACCAGATGATGTTGAAACTCACCAAAAATCTCGTATATCTGACAACGGGTAATGGGTGAAGGAAATGACACATAAGGTTGCCTGAGAATGGTCTAGGCATAGCCGAACTTCCGCATGACGCGCTCAGGTAGATATCGCGCAGTGATGGTCGAGCTACATGCCAACCATCCGCTGTAAAGTGAAACCTCATCGAACAGGAGCGATGCACGATGATCTGTGTAACAGTCGTATCTGACATCCTTAGCAACCATGCGGTCCAAATACACCCTGTAAGGCTCTACCGACTCGTTCCCTCTCAGCAGGTAGAAGGCACGTGCCCAAGGTCACTCCTTCGTGTACTCCTGCACATACTCTCAGCCATGTATCTCCAAAAATTGCTGGATGATTGTAGTGGTAAATCATGAGTATAAGCTATTTATTAACTTAACTCAAAGTAAATAGTAAATAAATCCTAAAATGAATCTAAAAGCAAAAAATCTAAAAGAAACAAGCAGAGAACGAGTAAAGGGGTTGGTTACAAGATAGGAAGATATTAGCACCCAAAATGTATGTGGTACTCCACGGGAGCCATTTGAAAAATTTATTTCTTTTGGTTTGAAAATGGTTTGCTAAATGAGAGTGGGGGATGAGAAAAGAATTAATTTTTAATGTTTTTGTGTTTGACGAGACTTTCGTCTCATGCCTACGTACCCACAAAGTGCAATGTAAGATCAAACCCCGTAGTTCGTGGTACAAATAGTGAAAATTGGTTGGTTTTGATTGATTTTAATAAGTGAAAAAAATTGTCATTTTCAAGTGGATAGCTTCACAAATCTACCATGAGAATGAGGGCATGGACTCATACATCATTATAGGGAGGGCGCCAACTCGGATAAAATTGACGAGTATGTCACTAAACCACCACGAATGACAAGAGATTCAATTACATCAAACTAAAACCATGAAGATTGAGAGATTTGCACCCGACTAGAAAAAATGACTCATAGTCTAAACTTGTAAAGAAAACAAAAGAATTGCACAAAAGCACAAAGCAACTTGAATGAGTTTAGTTTTTTTTTAATTTTTGAATTGAAGTCAAAATGATTAATTTCATTGACATTTATTAAAAGAAAAGAAGAAGTCAAAGCCACTTGACAAAAAGTCAAGGTTTGAATTATTAAAATGGTGAAGATTTTAAAACAAGAATCCTTTGAAAAAGAGAGGAAGTTTTGAAAATTGAAGAAGGGGAAGAGATGAATAGGCTATCCTAAAATTAAAGAGATAAAGAAGAAAAGATCTAACCAAACATGATGATAATTCCAAGCATAAGCACAAGAGTTCCATCCTTATAAGAATAAGTTAGAAAATGGAAAATAAAGGCTAAAGTACCAACTCCATGATGATCAAAGAAAATGGAAGGTGTCCTAGAATCTAAGTCCAAAACTTCAATTCCAGAGCAAAGGATAGTAACCATAGTCCAAGATTAGGAGCACAAGTTTTTATAGGTTTAATCCTTTATTAATATTTTTTGTTGTCCAAATTGACAAAGAAAAAGAAAAGCACAAAATAAAAGTGACATAAACATAAACATGATACTGGATGCTAGAGCATAATAAAAATAAAAGAGATAAGTGAACAAGAAGGAAATTAAAGAGGATATGATGCAAAAAGGAAAGTAAAATAGTAATGTAGTAGTAGTAATAATAATATATACATAATAATGGTTTGGTGAACTTAATCATCCACAACCAAATGACTAACAAGTCACTTAGTACCAAAACCGAGAAGGAAACTGATTCCATTTAGTATCTTACACTATAGTGATTAACCGATGCAATTAGATCCAAATTCAATGAAGACTTGAAAGAAGATTAGGATACCCAAAGCAACTATGCTTCAACCTTTAAAAGTTGTGGATCTAATACAAATGATTAATAACCATTGGGGTGGTGCGACCAATTTAAGTTTGGTCCACGAAAGTGCAAGTATCCAATTGGATTTTTATTCCAAAGTAGGGACACATTTAGGTCTATGTTAAGAAATTGCCGAGTAATTTACGGAATAATTACCCTACAACTGAGGCCGACCAATATAATGTGTGTGTTAATACATGCGAGATGAACGATATGTAAATCATCATCCGAACGTAATATCGCACGAAAATGAAGATGAATAGCGAATTGAGTTACACTTATGATATTATTTCATCTTTAAGTTCAATCACTCATCCTGGTAGATTCAAGTGTGAAAATATATCCCTAATTCAAAGCACCTAAAGTGAATTAAATAATTCACTTAAAGATATATTTGAACTAATGAATATTATCTCCGCTAATATACACCCAAAATCTATTAAAACTAAAGAGAAATCGGTCCCACAAATGTATCCCAAGGTAAAAATAAGAAAGGAGGGGAAGAAGAAACAACAAAAACAACCCCAAAACAAGACAAAAAATCAGTTTCAGGCCTGTGCAAATCGATTGCACCAGTGTGCAAATCGATTGCACAAGGCAAAATCAGCAAAAAAATGAAGAAATAGGGTAGTGCAAATCGATTGCACAAGGCAAAATCAACAAAAAAAATATGAAGAAATAGGGCAGTGCAAATTGATTGCACAAGGCAAAATCAGCAAAAAAAATGAAGAAATAGGGAAGTGCGAATCGATTGCACCAATGTGAAAATCGATTGCACAAGGCAAAATCAGTAAAAAATGTGAAGAAAAAAGGCAGTGCAAATCAATTTGCACAAGATGCAAATCGATTGCATGTTGTTCAGTTTTCAAAAATCAGCATTAAAATGGAAAAATCCATGTTCAATCAATCCTTCAAACACCTTATGATCATGGATTTACTTGAGCACAAATTTTCCTCTAAATCAATAACAAATAACACCAATAAGAATACATTTACAAGATCCAAAGATCAAGCAACAAGAATCAACCAAGATCAACATTATTGATGATGAAGATGAAGGTGTAACAATGGTGGGAGATTAATTACCAAGAACAAACTCCAAATTACTCCACAAACAAGCTTGGTCTACTAAAATTGAGGAAGAAAAATAAAAAGGATGAAGGTTTAGCTCAAAGTTAATCAAGATTCTAATGTGAATTCTTGATAACTTTCAAAAGAAGAAATTGAACTTTAGTGAATTTTTGTGGTTGGGGATATAATTTGCAAGAGGTTTTTTGGCTCTCCAAAGCTTGTAAGAATTTTTAGCAAGGTGAATTTGGCTATCAAAATCCTGTGAAATGAATTAAATAAGGGCTATATTTAAAGAGTTTAGGCTTGGAAATTTTGTGGAATGAAGCTTGCTTTGGGAGATCAAACTTAGGTTTGGATATCAAATTTGGAGGGAAATTATCAAAATAGTGGTGATTAGTGAAGGTACGTGGTGGGAATTAATTTTAATGATGTAGGGAAATTAAATGGAGATGGTCTAGAATATTCTCATTTGATAAAATTGGTGCCAAATTCTTCAAAACTTGAAAAATGTTGATTTGGGCCAAATCTGTCTTTGTTCAGTCAATTTGCACATTGGTGCAATCGATTGCACTGCTGAAATTCTTAATATTTGGGTAAAATACACAAGATGAAATAGATTTGAATAATGGTGTAATCGATTGCACATGAAAAAATTTCAAGGTACAATCGATTGGACAATTAGTGCAATCGATTGCACGATGTAAAATTTTGAAAAATGCCCTGTTGACTGGATTGTGTTGGCTACGAGCTTGATTCTTTTGCTTGTCAAAGAAGGCATGGAAATAAACACATGAACCTTAGAATTATTTGAATAATACTCAATAAAACTTGGGAATCCTTGATCAGATGAATTTGAATTATTTGTAGATCAACTTTGACTTTCTTCAGATGAAATTCATTCGAGCTAAGGAAGTGTTTTGTTGTTCTTGCTTTGTTCCCCCCTTAAAATGTCAGTAAAAAATGGAAAAAAAAATATTTTTGGATTTTGATTAAAGGTTAGTAAACATAAGCAAATAAAAAACACATAAAAGCAATTGTGATCCCCTATGAGGCATAAACCTGCAACAGAGAAGGATGGAAGAACCAATGCGTGATCTTATTTGTATGTAAGATGTAGATGAAAATATGGAAAATCTTAGGGGAAAACATTAGGGTGTTACAGATGCCCCTATTTAAGTTTCTTCAACTCAGAGATATGAAGATTGAAATCTTCGTCCGGCAGGGTGGAAGAGTCTTAAATATAGAAAACCCAATTTTTGGCCCTAAGAAGCCTTAAAAATGGTATGATATGAAATGAATGCATAGAATTCTGCGAGGAATAAAACGACACAAGAAATATAATAAATGTTAGAGAAGAAAGGAGAATAAAGCTCTGATGGGGAAAAGCACCACACAACTGCTGGAGACAACATGGCTCAGCTGAGGGAAATATGTCCAAGAATGGCATTGGACAGAGAGAATTACAACATCTGAGAATGGCATTGAATAAAGTGAGAAAAGTCCTGAAAGGTACGTCAGAAGCATCCAATAATGATATTGACGACTTCACTGGGGACATCCAAGAATAACATCGGATAAAAAAAGTATAATATCTGAGATATTATCATATGTAAAGGAAACAAAATGTTATCCAAAAACAGAATTGGATGAACTGATAAAAATTTCAGGAATGCCACTGAAATATATCCATGACTCACTGCTGTGGATTGCAGAAGAGGAACAAGAATTCCAGGAATAACACTAGCGCGAAAGAATGCAAAGATCCAGGAATAACACTGGATGCAAAGGTGATAAACAAACATATATATATATATATATATATATATATATATATATATATATATATATATATATATATATATATATATATATATATATATATATATATATATATATATATATATATATATATATATATATGAAAAAGTGATGGATAGACACAAAGATATATGTTTGGTAGGTTCCAAGTAAGTTGGACTTTGATCGCAAGGTGAGATATTGATAACAACATGACCTCTGGAAATTCATATGAGGGTTAAAACACTATTGAATGTATTGAATATGAAAATAGGGATAAAGCACCCTTGCAATGCAATGAGGAATGAAACACTCTTGCATGAAAAAGTATACAAAAATGGGGATAAAGCACCCTTGCAATGCAAATGAGGATGAAGCACTCTTGCATGCAAATGTATATGAAAATGGGGATGAAGCACCCTTGCAATGCAAGTGAGGATGAAGCATTCTTGCATGCAAATGTATACGAAAATAGGGATGAAGCACTCTTGCAATGAAAATGAGGATGAAGCACTCTTGCATGCAAATGTATACAAAAATGGGGATGAAACATCATTGCAATGCAAATGAGGATGAAACACTCTTGCATGCAAATGTATACAAAAATGGGGATGAAGCACCCTTGCAATGCAAATGAGGATAAAGCACTCTTGCATGCAAATTTATACGAATATAGGGATGAAGCACCCTGGCTGACAACAAGTTTATACTTTTTCTAGGAGTGGAAATCAATAAGTTTATACTCATTTGGGGAGTGAAAATAAACAAGTTTATACTCTTTCTGGGAGTGGAAAAGATGGAAGACTGATTCCTCAACATAGAGATCACTACCATTCTGCTTGGATTAGAGATTACTCTTGAACATATCTTTGTCACACCAGTAAACTATATCTAGTTGAAGATCCTTTGAGGAAAGGCATGAAAAGCTACTCGGGGATTCTTGAAGAAGGTTGCCCCAGATTGATTGACGGATAAAGGCTTCAATTCTTGACTACTGTCGGGAAAAATTGATCATGGCTTTAATTCTTGAAATGAATGTTGAGAAAATAAACCCAGTATGACACTTGAAAGAGATCTTTTAATTAACCAAATCTGAGAATAACTTGCACTGAGTGACAAATCTTGAACCATATGACCTGGAAGGAACTTGTCCCTGATAGGATCACTGACCAAGTTTCTCAACTATTTTAAAATTCCATTGATGGGGAAAGTTTGTTTGCAAATAAAAGTGTTTATACAAACATGATATTTTTAATGCAAAGTTTGAAATTAAAAATCATTTTTGGAATGAAATTATTGATGTAAAGTAAATGAAAAAACTTGTCAAAACACAACGGTTCAGATAAAAGCAAAAGTAAGAAACAAATGATTGGCAACAAACCTGGGAGTCAATTTACGCAAAATTGTTGTAGTATGCTTTTCAAAATATACCTGGATTCAATTTGGTCTTTTGAAGGTTATAACGTGGTATGGTTCACGTTTTTTTTTTGAAATAAAGGATATAGGCTTAAAGTTAATTTGTACCCAACCCAATATTCGTGATGATCTCCAGTCCTATATTAAATTGATTAAACCTATTCATTCAAGTTCCAAGAGATTTGGGATTGAACATATGAAGATGATTCATAAGCCATGGGATTCTGAGATAGCAGTCACCTCTCACTTTTGTTATTTCTGGTGAGGACTTTGGTCAACTCATCTTGTTTTTGTTGAGGAATTTTATTACCTCTTGATTGATATTTCTTTTTATTATCCCTAACTTTTGCCTGAACTATATCATCTGAGCTTACAGTCAGCGGGATACCCCAGTTTTTTCCTAAGTCTCCTTCACAGGTTTTGACTTAGCGGGGTTTGAATTTTTATTCATATTTTTTTAAAAAGATAGTGACTGTCTGGCTTAATGATTATAGTGAACCATCATTGGCTTTTGAATTGAGACATTTTCGACACTCTTTGATGTGTGCAAAGAAAAACTTGAGATTGCAACCTTTATTGAAAGGTATCTTGAATGATTCTCTTGTACTTGAATGCACATTCAAATTAATTGAGAACTACCCACCCTAGGTTAAAATTACGGGTTTTTTTTGTATAGAAAGAAACTCCAACTTCTAGGCTCAAATGGGTTGACAAAGGATTAACTTCCTTATTTCTCTAGTGTTTGGGAGTTGAAACAATGTTTGTACATCATCAGCCAAGTTTCAATTGAAAGCATACCAACAACAATTATGGGTATTTTGTTTTCATCATCCTCCCTCCAATCATTGCATAAACAAAAGCTTGATAAATAAAAATTAACTAGAAATATATGAAAGCATAAAAATGCACACAGTAAATGAATCAAAATATTGTAATGCTCATTTCATTAAAATCAACATGAAAGTACAAACAAAGTTTAAAAGGAAATAAGCCAATACAATTGAAGAAAATTGCAAACATAAAGAAACAATGGCCTAGAAATCCATCAGCAACAAGGATGAGTTGTTATGTATAAAAATATTGGCCTTGAAGATAATCTGACTTGCTGAAGTTGTCTGGAAGATTCACTTCTCATGAACTGACAAAGGATTGGTGACAACATTGGGATTATTATCCTCAAAGGTAAGGATATTGATCCTAATAAGCTCTTGTACTCTAGCCTTCAATGCAAAGCAGTCTTCCAAATCATGTCCAGTTCCACCTTGATGTAATTCATAGTGAATATCTAATATATAGATAGCCCGAAGAGGATCTCGAGGAGGAGGTGGAAACCTAGTAGTAATCCAGCCATTTTGAACCAAGTAAAGATACAACTCAGTATATGCCACATGAATAGGGTCAAAGTGAGTCCTACTTCTAGTATTACGATTCAAACTCTGGCCAACATTCCTTTGAATTGGTGGAACATTAATCATAGGAGCAACTACAATATGGTATGGTTGATCATAGTATTGTTGTCTGTGATGAAATCTCTCAATAACACTTGTTTCACTTTTCCTTTACACTTGAAAGTTCTCAGGGTTCTCTCTTACACTACTAGAGGATTCAACAGCAAAATCAATGATTTAAGGCATGATAATTCTCTGGGGTTGAGTTTCCCTAGCGGTCAAAGCCTATAGCATCTCCATGATCTTGCTCACATTGCTTTTCAACTCATCAAGGTCTTACCTAACTCTCTTGTTATGTGGCACTTGATTTTCCATTCTCAATCTGACAGCAGCTATAGTTCCATATTTGTGTTGAGAAAACAGCTTGACGAATGATAGAAAACTGAAGAAGGAGACAACTGAAATGAGTTCCTCGGACAACTCAAATGAATGCAAGTGTATGCAAAGATGCAATGACATGCAATGTTCACTTCCATTTTCAAGGAATCAACTCGATTATTGCAAACATGGGCGACATCGAGAACATAGTCATTAAAAATATTGAAAAAAATGAATATTTGCTTTGTCCATATTTGCAATAATCTGAATTGTTTTCCTTGAGAAATGGTTGTGATGATGTTTATAATGAATGCATGGATTAAACAACCACAAACAAGATCACGCAAAGTACACAAGTTTAAAGGTTCAGATCATGAGCATGAAGTCAAGGGATAAGAACCACCCACAAAGGTATGTACTAAGGTTTGTCTTCATTGTACCTGCAGAAAACCAAAGGGTTTTAACAGATGTTCCCGGAGTTAACAACCATCCTTCGGATATCATCGGTACGTTAGACTACTCCCCAACCGATAATTTCCTCAAGAGGACCTTGTCCGAGTGTAGTATTGCGTGACAATCACCTTAGGTCTACATTAAGATCCGGGTACATGATCTATCTCACTCACAAAGGATCACCAAACCAAAATAGAACAAGAAATAACAATCAAGTCAAATCAAAGCAATAAATAAATCAAAGTAGGCCGAACCCACTTAGAGATTACTCCCCAGCAGAGTCGCCACTTTTCTGTTGCGGTAAAATCATGAGTATAAGCTATTGATTAACTTAACTCAAGGTAAACAGAGTCGCCACTGTGCTGTTATTTTATTCCAAAAGGAAAAGGAAAAAAATAGCAAATAAATCCTAAAATTAATCTAAAATTAAAAAGCTAAAAGAAACAAGCAGAGAACGGGTAAGGGGGTTGGTTACAAGATGGGAATGTATTAGTACCTAAAATGTTTGTGGTACTTCACGGGAGCCCTTTGAAAAATTTATTGCTTTTGGTTTGAAAATGGTTTGTTAAATGAGAGTGATGGGATAATAAAAGAATTAGTTTTTAATGTTTTTGTGTTTGACGAGACTTTCGTCTCATGCCTACATACTCACAAAGTGCAATTATAAGATCAAAACCCCATAGTTCGTGGTACAAATAGTGAAAATTGGTTGGTTTTGATTGATTTTAATACGAGAAGACAATTTGTCATTTTCAAGTGGATAGCCTCACAAATCTACCATGAGAAGGAGGGCATGGACTCATACATTAATATGGGGAGGGCGCCAACATGGATAAAATCGACGAGTATGCAATTAAACCCCCATGAATGACAAGAGACTCAATTACATCAAACTACAACCATGGAGATTGAGATATTTGCACCCGAATAGAAAAAATGACTCATAGTCTAAACTTGTAAAGAAAATAAAAGAAGTGCACAAAGGAACAAAACAACTTGAATGAGTTTAGTTTTTTTTTTAATTTTTGAACTGAAGTCAAAATGATTAAGTTCATTGACATTTATTAAAAGAAAAGAAGAAGTAAAAGCCATTTGACAAAAAGTCAAGGTTTGAATTATTAAAAAATGGTGAAAGTTTTAAAACAGGAATCCTTTGAAAAAGAGAGGAAGTTTTGAAAATTGAAGAAGGGGAAGAGATGAAGAGGCTATCCTAAAATAAAAGATATAAAGGAGAAAAGATCTAACCAAACTTGATGATAATTCCAAGCATAAGCACAAGAGTTCCATCCTTATAAGCATAAGCTAGCAAATGGCCAAATAAAGGCTAAAGTACCAACTCCATGATGATCAAAGCAAATGGAAGGTGTCCTAGAATCTAAGTCCAAAACTTTGATACCAATGCAAAGGATAGTAACCATAGTTCAAGATTAGGAGTACAAATGTTTTAGAGGTTTAATCCTTTATTAATATTTTTGGTGTCCAAATGGACAAAGGAAAAGAAATGCACAAAATAAAAGTGACATAACATAAACATAATAATGGATAATAAAGCATAATAAAAATAAAAGAGATAAAGGAGCAAGAAGGAAATTAAAGAGGATAGGGTGCAATAAGGAAAGTAAAATAGTAATATAGTAGTAGTAATAATAATATATACATAATAATGGTATGGTGAACTTAATCATCCACAACAAAAAGAGTAACAAGGCACTTAGTACCAAAACCGAGAAGGCAACTGATTCTGATTTGTATCTTACATTATAGTGATTAATTGATACAATTAGACCCAAATTCCATGGAGACTTGAAAGAAGATTTGGATACCCAAAGCAACTACGCATCAAGCTTCAGAAGTCATGGATCTAATGAAAATGATTAACCAACATTGAGGTGGCGCGACCAATTTAGGTCCGGTCCACAAAAGTGCAAGTATCCAATTGAATTTTTATTCCGAAGTAGGGACACATTTAGGTCTATGTTAAGAAATCACCGAGTAATTTACTGAGTAATTGCCCTACAAATGAGGCCGACCAATATAATATGTGTGCTAATACATGCGAGATGAACGATATGTAAATCGTCATCCCAACGCAATGTCGCACGAAAATAAAGATGAATACCAAATTGAGTTACAATTATGATATTTTTTCATCTTTAAGTTCAATCACTCATCTTGGTGGATTCAAGAGTGAAAATATATCACTAATTCAAAGCACCTAAAGTGAATTAAATAATTCACTTAAAGATATATTTAAAGTAATGAATATTATCTTCTCTAATCTACACCCAATGTCCATTGAAATTAAAGAGAAATCAGTCACACAAATGTCTCCCAAGGTAAAAATAAGAAAGGAGGGGAAGAAGCAAGAAGAAACAACCAAAATAGCCCCAAAACAAGGAAAAAAATCAGTTTCGGGCCTGTGCAAATCGATTGCACAAGGAAAAATCAGCAAAAAAAATGAAGAAATAAGGCAGTGCAAATCGATTACACAAGGCAAAATCAGCAAAACATGTGAAGAAAAAAGGCAGTGCAAATCGATTTGCACAAGATGAAAATCAATTGCATGTTATTCAATTTTCAAAAATAAGCATTAAAATGGAAAATTTTATGTTCAGTCAATCCTTCAAACACCTTATGATTGTGGATTTAGTTGAGCACAAATTTTACTCTAAGTCAACAGCAAATAACATCAATAAGAACACAATTTCAAGATCCAAAGATCAAGCAACAAGAATCAACCAAGATCTACATTATTGATGATGAAGATGAAGGTGTAACAATGGTGGAAGATGAATTACCAAGAACAAACTCCAAATTAATCCACAAGCAAGCTTAATCTACTGAAATTGATGAAGAAAAATGAAAAGGATGAAGGTTTAGCTCAAAGTTAATAAAGATTTCAATGTGAACTCTTGATAGCTTTCAAAAGAAGAAATTTAGTTTTAGTGAATTTTGGTGGTTGGAGATATAAGTTGCAAGAGGTTTTTTTGGCTCTCCAAAGCTTGTAAAAAAATTTATCAAGGTGAATTTGGCTATCAAAAACTTATGAAATGAATTAAATGAGGGCTCTATTTAAAGAGTTTAGGATTGAGAATTTGGTGGAATGAAGTTTGCTTTGGGAGATCAAAATTAGGCTTGGAAATCAAATTTGGAGAGAAATTATCAAAAAAGTGGTGATTAGTGAAGGTACATGGTTGGAATTAATTATAATGATGTAGGAGAATTAAATGGAGATGGTCTAAAATAATTTCAAATGATAAAATTGGTGCCAAATGCTTCAAAACTTGAAAAATGTTGATTTTGGCCAAATTTATCTTCTTGCAGTCGATTTGCACATTGGTGCAATCGATTACGCTGCTGAAAATCTCAATATTTGGGCAAAATACACAGGATGCAATCGATTAGACTAATGGTGCAATCGTTTGCACATGCAAAAATTGCAAGGTGCAATCGATTGGACAATCAGTGCAATCGATTGCACAGTGTAAAATTTTGAAAAATGCCTTGTTTATTGGATTGTGTTGGCTATGAGCTTGTTTCTTTTGCTTGTCAAAGAAGACATGGAAATAAACACATGAACCTTAGAATTACTTAAATAATAATCAATAAAACTTGAGAATCCTTGATCAGATGAATTTGAATTATTTGCATATCAACTTTGACTTTGTTCAGATGAAATTTGTTCGAGCTGAGGAATTGTTTTGATGTTCTTGCTTTGTTTTTCCCCCTGAAAATGTCAGTAAAGAATGGAAAACAAAATATTTTTGTATTTTGATTAAAGGTTAGTAAACATATGAAAATAAAAGACACATAAAAGTAATGGTGATCCCTTGTGAGGCATAAACCTCCAACCGAGAAGGATAGAAGAACCAATGTGTGATCTTGTTTGTATGCAAGATGCAGATGAAAATATGGAAAATCTTAGGGGCAAAAATTAGGGTGCTACAATGATCCATGACTGAAATAATTTTATTTTGGTATCAAGCAAATATCAAGAAAATATAAGAGAAAAATTCTAAGGATTTAAGATTGGAACCATATATAGTGAACAATTGCCCGCAACAGTCCTAGTAGCCCAAAGGCATCCAGTGGAGAGTCTGGAGTAAGTGTGTGTCAATGTCGCTGCACCCCAGTCATACTCATGGATCATCGACGGATCTAATAGGTACCTCAACCAAACCACATATGTATATGAGGAGTTAGTGTCCACAAACAGTTGCATGACCACCAAGTACAATAACATCGAAACACTCATTGTCTGTGTACCTCTACCTCTGCTGCATCACCAGCTACCTATGCTATAACTACCAGGGCCCGTGCATAATAAGTTGCCAAGGTGGAATACCTCACATGAGCTCCACGGGTTGTATAAGTCTCCGCCAGCGCATCCTCTAGAGTCACCCCGAGCTCCTAAATCAACATATTCTGAGCCTCCTCCTTCGACAGCTTCCCGTGACGGGGAGGATACTCCTGATCGATACATGTAGGAGACATGAAACATCGTCAAGGGTTATAGTAATATCCTCGTATGGTAGATGGAAAGAGGAGGTCTTTGGATGCTACTCCCCACAAAAGCCATGAACATACAAGTATGTATCACGGAATACCCAATCTCAGCAAGATCCTTCAGACCAGACACAATGATGGCTGTCAGGAGCCATTCGTCCTCTAGTGGAGTCACTTTCTTGCATCCATAGTTATATAACCTCTGAGCTTGACGTGTCTGAAAATTATCAAAGAAACAAATTTTAATAAAAAACAA
Organism: Lathyrus aphaca; assembly: GCA_963966055.1. Lineage (NCBI taxonomy): Eukaryota > Viridiplantae > Streptophyta > Magnoliopsida > Fabales > Fabaceae > Lathyrus > Lathyrus aphaca. The sequence goes on from OZ014519.1 coordinate 227,263,490, forward strand.
TGGTACATATAATATTTTTCGAATGAAAAAAATTGAGTAATGTTACCTCTCCATGCCAGACATGTGGGGCAACATGCTCTGCGTAATCCAACATCATAGACATGACAGATGGACCCCCGGATAACTCTCAGGAGCAGTGGAAGCAACATCCACTTGTGTCTCCTCAACTCCCTCCTGGATCTGCTCAGGATCCTCAACATCGCATTTCGGTAGTGGAACCGGACTCTCCTGGCGTCTCCTCTGGGGGGAGGAGATTGTGAAGTACCCTCAGAAGCATTTCGTAGCCTCCTGGATGAAGAAGTTTCTACAGCTCCAGATGTAGACGGTACGTCTGACTGGACATGGGCCTTCTCCTTCTGAACGGAGGCATGCTGGGTAACTCCATCGTGTATCTGTTTCTCTGTAGGAATCTGATAGTCTGAGTCTGAAGAAGACATATTGTATGCAAACTAATAAGTTAAATTAAGATACAACAAAAATAAAATAAAGAAAATAAAAAAAATTAACATTCAATTGTTCAGCAAGTGTACGGAAACACCTGGGATATAGAAAGTCTGGGTTGTTTCGCAAGCGCATCTACGAAACATGTTAATATTCAATTGTTCCGCTGATGGATTTGCGAAAGCTTCTGAAACTTGAGAAAACAATGACGAACGCCATTAACGTCCACTTGAAGAAAAGTTCAAAAACAATCCCCTGATCGTCCGTTTAAACCCCAAAAAAGTATCTACAATGTCTCTAAACTATGTTTCTAAATTTATCCAATGATTTCTACACCTAAATAGCTATTCTAAATCCATTACGAAGAATATTCGAAAATAACTCGAAAACTCAAAAACTCAAAAAACTTACCGATTCAAATGAACTTCGAATATTTATGACGTAATTAATCGTCGTAGATGATTCTCTGTGTCGAATGTTATGATGAGACAATTATGTCACACCATCGACAAAAACACTGATAACAAACAAAATATCAAACAAAGACTATCTTCAGAGTTACGATGAGACAAAATTATGTCACACCATCTTTTATAAGTTTTCTTAGGAAGTAGAATGTAACATAACATGTATTATAGGACTATGTGAGAGCTTAATGGCTGGAAATTTTTACGACTGTTCAATTTTTTCAATCAAATACTCAAAATAACCAATTTTCTAACTAAAATTCTAATATGCTTAACTTCAACATACAAAACTTAAAAGAAAAATGAGGCCTCCTAATTTTAATAGGGCGTCAATTGCATCGACGCGATTTATATTTTTGGTTATTTTATGTTTTTCTTGGAGATTTTACATTTTCAGTAGATTTTCCTACAAAATATAATATTGAATATTAATTTTATTTAAGTAAAAAAAAAGTTTTGTAGGAAAATCTAAAATAAATAATCATGAAATTCACATGAAACGTAAATAAAATAAAATAAAAATACAATGACATCAATACAACCAGTGCTCTATTATAATTGGGAGCATACACCAATTATTTTAGCAATGTTTTTTTTAAAGCGGGAAATATTGAGATTTTATATAGAAAGTTGATTATTTCGAGTATTTGATTAAAAATATTAGGTAGATTGATAAATTTTTCTAAATATTATTCTTATAAATTTAATTTAATTTGTGTTATAAGAAATGTTAATTTATAAAAAAAAAACTATTTCAATATTCTATTTATCTCCCACTAACGTTTGATTTAAGAAATGTTAATACCTTGTCATATAGTATCACTGCAATTCTTGTGTTTGCCTCGAACTGCTGCATGACTTTTCTGACCCAAATTCCTGTGGAAAGCATAAGATGATAATGCTAATTTGCTTCAGTAGTGAATACTATTATAATAGGTAACAAAATGTCATCCTTTATAGAGCTCTATATAGTCTTGAAATAATGAATATTCTATGAATTATGAAAAAGTAGCATGTGTAACACAAGTAGGGTTGTAAATGGATCTCTAAAATCGAGAACCGATCCGAGAATTGGTCTGGTAGAGCCGTCTCAATAAATCGTCCAAAATTGTCTTTGGTAGGATAATGAATATATTTTGTATCCATATCCAACAAGTAACTGATTTAGGTTGCCTATAAATTCTAAAATTTTCATTTCTCCTCATTTTTTCCTTTCTTTTTTTCCAAACTCTCTCTCTCTCTCCCTCTCTCTCCTAGGGCTTCATCTCTGATCATCGAAATATGTTGGCTTTGAGGCAAAGTGTGAAAGCTTTAATACAATTGTTTTGCTTGTGTAATGTATCCAAACTCTATACACTTTTTTTCTTCTGTTATGGTATTTTGTACATTGTTTGCATGTTTGAGGTTTCAAATAGTTCTCTACCTTGTATCAATTTTGGTCTAAAACACTCGTGTTGGTTGAGTTTTTGACCCAAAATGTTCAGATTTTGAACATAATTTTGACCTAGGGTTTTGATTTGAGGTGTTATTTTGTAAATTTTGTTGCTGAGTTGAGTTTGTATTTTGGCCTATTAATAAATTATATTGTTGAGGTTGTACTTCATTAGGATTTGGCTCAGGATTTTGATTTGAGGTTATATCTTGTATATTTTATTGTTGAGGTTCTATTTTGGCCTAATAATAAATTTTGTTGCTGAGGTTGTATTAAGATGCTCATTCTATTTTTGTTTCGTATTCTATTATTGTTTGATTGATATTTATTTTTGTGTCATGTCTTTTCAATATTCTTCATTGACTCCAACCATGGATGATCTTATTGATATTAACTTGTTGCTTGATGGGGAAGAAGAGACAATGGATGGAGGAAATATAGAGATTGGTGAGATGCTTGATTTGGAACTTCCAGTTCCACTTCCAAATGATGTGACCACCAAAAATACATATACTACACATAATACAACTACTGCTGATGAGCCAACCCTTCCAGTTGACCCAACTCAGAGTTCACAGAGCCAAATAAATGCCTTTGATAAAACTCCTCGTCTCAAGAAATCTATTATTCATACTGAGATGATACTTATTGAGATGTCTGATGGTGCCAACAAATGGAAATGAAAATGACGTGGTAAGCTTTACACTTATAATGTGAAATGGAAAAGTACTTCTAATGGTAAGAAACATTTAGAAAATTATATTCAAAGAAAGTTGAGGTTAAGAGGTAATATTGACAAAGAAGTTGCACAATCTAGGTTAAATGTAGGTGTTGATAGTACTCTTAGTTTGGCAACTTGGACAAATAACCATGTTAGGGTTAGAGAAGTTGCAGCTCATATGATTCTAGGTCATGAATTTCCTTTTTCTGTTATGGAATGTATTATTTTTAATGAATTTCTTAGAGAAATTTATCAATGGTACAAAAAGATTACTAGATAACATGTTAAGTTTGATTGTGAGACATTTTATGAGGCTGAGAGAGTTAAGATGAAAAGGTATATGTCTCTGATTAACAGGATCAGTCTTACAACTACTAATTTATTTTTGGCTGAGCTTTACAGGGTGAAGGTTTTACTTGATAGACCCTCAAGCATCTAAAATAATCCTTAACTACAAGAACTTCCTGATGAAATAAAGTTGAAGTATGACAAGTATTGGTCTAGTGATGAATGACTAAGGGTCTATCATATGCTTTTAGGAAGCCCGAGGATCCTTGTACAAAGCCCAAGAGGAGACTGAAAACTTGTAAGAAACTTGATGTATAGTTGTATAAAGCCCAATAGGAGGATATGTGGAACCTTTAAGAGGCGTGTTGGTCCTTGTATGAAGCCAATAGGAGGCTGAGAAAAGTTCTAGAAGGGATTCACTGAGAATAAGTGTCGCAACACGAAAACAATCAGCGAAAAACAGAAGAGTCACCACCGATACGTTTGTTATCCTAACAGGGAAAGGAAAACGATCGAAGAAAACCTGAGGGAAAAGGAAAAGACAAGGTCATCGCAACCAAGTCTTGGCTCGGGAGTCGGTTATATGAAGGAAAGGTATTCACACCCCTTTGTGTCCATCGTACTCGATGGGATCCATGCTAGCTGCTATGCTAAATGGGTGTAGTCATCTGAAGCTGCATCTACTGCTAACTAGAAGGATATGAAAGGAAAGGAACGAGAATGAGAAACAAAAAAACAAAGGGGGAAAAGAAAGAAGCTGACTCAAGAGGGCATCGCACCCCAACATAGCATATCTCGTCACAACGATAATCAGAGTTAACGTAGTTCTAACTTGAAAAGGGAAGTTTGCTTGCCAGATATCGCACCTATGCCTATGTATCTCAGCTAGAGTGAGAATCAGAGTGTCGTAGTTTGACTAACTAAGGGTTACCAAAAAACTTTTTTGTTTTTTAGATTAACAATGTCAAGTGCGCATTCCAGCAGTTAGGTGTTGCAACTCAAATGTTTACCTGTTTGCGGTAGAATAGACTCGACATGTCTTGCGTCTGCACCAGAATGATATGAGAACAGAATCACGTAGGAAAGAAGATTGAAGCTTGGTTCAAGTCTTTTGAATAAGTGTTTTTATTGTTTTTGTTTGTTGTATTTATTAGATGTTTTTTATTTTTGTTTAAGAGAGAGAAGATAAAGACTCAAGAGTTTAAAAGAAAAACACTAAGGGGGACTCGATCCTAAATGTTATTATGTAATGATTGATCCAATAGTTGAGGATAAGGAAATGGAATATCTACCTATTGTTAGCATGCAAAGGATTGGGTACCTAATGTCTATTCTACTTTGAGCTTAATCCAAAATTAAGTTCAAACTAGAAGCCCTAAGGGAACTCGTGATAAAGCACAAGAAAACAACAGATAAATCAATCACAAATAAAAGACAGCTCAAGACTTAACCAAGTCTCAAGTACATCACTCAAAAGAAAAGAAGAAAAAGAGATGAAGAAGAAATCTCATGTGAAAGAGAAAAATGAAATAAGGATGATAGGAGAATGTAACATCAAGTAATCAAACAATGCACAAACAGAGCCTACTTCAAGGTAGAACTTCAGATGTACCAGTATGCATCTAACATGGAATCAAGACCTAGAATGAAGCATGAAAGAGAGGTAAATTAAGATTCTAGGAGTACCTAAAGGAGAAGGTTTGTTGCCTCTTTAACACGCGCAAAAGAAATCAAGAATATGTGTTAGAAAGCTTCACCATTAATCAACCAAATTAAATCCTCAAATGTTCAACATCACGAACCGACAAGGTCAGCTCAATCAAGGTTCAACAGTAAGTAAACTTTTTGTATTTTGAAATTTTGTATTTCCTTTATTTTCCATCATTTTGTTTTGATATTACTTCCTATTAACGTTTAAGTTAATTTTAAAAATGATTTAGTTGATTTTCATATTTATTTGTAATTTCTTTTAGTTTAGATTTATTATTGCTTCAATGTATTGCGATTATGCATGGTTATTTGGTAATTAATGATATCTTATTATCCAAATGGGATTATATTACGAGGGATAAATAGTGTTGTAAAAAAGTCGTTCAAGCAAATTAGTATTATATATATAATACTATATATATATATATATATATATATATATATATATATATATATATATATATATATATATATATATATATATATATATATATATATATTTTGTTGTGAAATGATAGTTCTTACTCTATGAAATTTGCAAGATTTATACTAGATACAATGAAAGTAATAGCAAATGTATTAGTTAATACAACTCTAAATTAAAACAAAAATTTGTATCTTACGCAACACTCTTTAGAAGGAAATTTTTGGTGTTTTAAAATTTTGATATTCTCTTTATTTCCATCCTTTTGTTTTAATATTTTTTTCTAATAAATTTTAAGTTAATTTTGAAATATTATTTAGATGATTTTCACTTTTTATTTATTTGATATTTTCTTTTACTTTTATTTTATTATTGCTTTAATACATTCCTAATATGCATGGTTATTTGGTAATTAACGATATCTCATTATTCAAATGATATATATATATATATATATATATATATATATATATATATATATATATATATATATATATATATATATATATATATATATATATATATATATATATATATATATATATATATATATATATATATATATATAGTAAGTACAATGAAAGTAATAACAAATATATGAGTTAATACAACCCAAAATTAAAACAATAATTTGTATCTTTCTTTTGTGAAAAACACACTCTTTAGAAAAAAAAAACTTTGGTCTTCTTAAATTTTGTATTTCCTTTATTTCCATCATTTTGTTTTGATATTACTTCCTATTAAAATTTAAATTAATTTTAAAAATATTTTAGTTTATTTTTATTTTTTATTTATTGGATATTTACTTTTAGTTTTGTTTTATTAATGCTTTAATGCATTGCTAATATGCACAGTTGTTTGGTAATTAGTGATATCTCATTATCCAAATGATTTTATGTTATGATATATATATATATATATATATATATATATATATATATATATATATATATATATATATATATATATATATATATATATATATATATATATATATATATATATATATATATATATATATATATATATATATATATATATATATATATATATATATATATATATATATATATATATATATATATATATATATATATATATATATATATATATATATATAATGTGTAGTGGTATGATAGTTTTAACTCTATGAAATTTGTAAGAGTTATAATAAGTACAATGAAAGTAATAGCAATTATATTAGATAATACAATCCGGAATTAACAAAAATTTGTATTTTTTTTTTTGTGAAAGACACCACAGCCCTTAGAAGTTAATGTTCCTTTATTATTTTGTTTTGACTTCCTATTAACTTTTAAGTTAATTTTAAAAATGATTTAATTGATTTTCATTTTTATTTATTTGATAATTTATTTTAGTTTAGATTTATTATTGCTTTAATGCATTACTATTATGCATGGTTATTTGATGATCACTAATATCTCATTATCCAAATGATATTATATTATGAGGAAAGAATAGTGTTGTAGAAATATGGTTCGAGCAATTTGATATATATATATATATATATATATATATATATATATATATATATATATATATATATATATATTATTGTGGCACGATAGTTCTTACTTTATGTAAGTTTTAAGAGTTATAGCAAGTAGAATGAAAGTGATAATAAATGTATTAGTTAATAGAACCCTGAATTAAAATAATAATTTGTATATTTCTTTTGTAAAATACACAACAGTCTTTAGATGGAAACTTTGGAAGTTTTGAAAATTTGAAAATTTCTTTATTTCCATCATTTTTTGATATTATTTCCTATTAACTTTTAAGTTAATTTTCAAATATTATTTAGTTGATTTTCACTTTTTATTTATTTGATATTTTCTTTTACTTTTGTTTTATTATTGCTTTAATGCACTCTTAATATGCATGGTTATTTGGTGATTAGTGATATCTCATTATCCAAATGATATTATATTAGGAGGGATAAATAGTGTTGTAGAAAAGTCGTTCAAGCAAATTGATATTATATATATAGCGTAGTGGCACGATAGTTATTACTCTATGAAATTTGCAAGAGTTATAGCACCCCAGATCTGGGAAGGTATTAGCACCCTAGATCTGGGAAGGTATTAGCACCCCAGATCGTCCGCTCTACCTGACGGGATCCACGTTTGTTAGTCTATTTCAAAGGGTGAGAAATAAAATGTTGTTGAGCAAAAGAACTGGAACTAGAACTGAAATGAGAAAGTGAACTGGAAAAAGAGATCGAAAAGGTACGAGAGAAATATAGAGAAAATAAAGAATGTGCTCAAATGGGCCATACCCTGCTGCCTACATATCTCATGGGAAATGAGAATCAAAGTCGGCGTAGTTTGCCTAACTAAGGCGGAAACTTTGTTTGTGTTTTTTATTAACTGAACTGCTTATGCCTATGCTCAGGTGTTGCAGGCTCTCCTTGAACGAGAGCGTTACCGTCTTGCAAAAGAGACAAGTCGAAGCGAGTTCGTGTTATGAGTGAATGAGATGAGAAAAGAATTCCCGCAGGAAAGACGAGTGTTGTTTGTTTACTGTCTTTTATGAGAAGTGTTTTGATTTTGTTGTTTGTGAGACATCCTCATGCTAAGACTTGTTCATCATGATATATATCCTACACCTCATCCCAAAATAGAATGCGTGCAAATATCCCATGGCAAAGTCTCCTGACGCACGAGAAAGCTTGACCTTTATTAGGTATTTTGTTTTATTTTGAGATGAGAAAGAGGACTCAAATCGAAAAAGGACAAACTAGGGGAAACTAATACTCACCCTAAGTTGTTTATTTGAGGGATATCCTATGGTTAGTGTGGTTTTTTATTCCTAGAAAGAAAAAGGAAGCAAGTTACAACTCACTTCAATGAATTGAAGATGAGTTCAACTCCAAGGGAATGAACAAAGTGCAATGTCGAAGAAGCAAAAATGTTTATCGCAAATACAAGTTGAAATGTAAAAGAATAAGGAAGAAGGTGTATATAGAATACTCTCCCACACACATGGTTTACCATAACCCCCTAAAAAATAACGGTTAGTAATATAAGGCCAAAGTGATAAAAGGAAAGAGGTAAACAAGTACCAAACATGTCCTATCACTACTATGACCTAAACTAGACTCAATCCTAAGCCTAAGGACACTTAAAAGCTAAGCAAAGCCTAAAGTCAGCAACTACTATAACTCCCTATTGCACAAACAGCTACTAAATGCAACTAGCAATGCAAACAACCTATTACAACTACCAAACAACATGAAAATAAGTGTAAAATGACTGAAACAGAATAATGCAGAATGTCTTTTACAGCTTCTATTTCAAAATGCAGCGATGAAACATGGCAAATTTTCAATCGTTTTTCAAATGCTAAACATGAGCTTTAATGCACACCACGATATGCAAACATCGTGGAAGTTAATGCAACAACCTGAAATGAATCATTAACAATAGAATGCAACATATAAACACATAATCAATGGATGTGAATTATATGACTTGTGCGGTTTAAGCAATATGCAACTTTTCCAATTACATGCATAATTAACCAAAACATGAGCGGATGGCAAATGCAATGCAAAACAGAACCATGAACACTTATTATCATGCAATTGATGATGCTAAATCATGCAAACAACAACCACAACAAGCTATGAACATATATGCATCATTTCTGTCAAAAATCGGAACCTAACGAAAAACATGTCGAAAGTTAGCGAAACTACACACACCTACACTAAATCAGTTCCTAAAATCCCCCTAAAATCATGTCCTAAAGATCCATGATGATTGGGGGGAATGGACATAAAAAATGCAAGAAAATGAAAGAATTTTCCATTTTGGTTCAGTGGTAACCGGTTACTACCTATGTGGTAACCGGTTACCAGTTCAAAAAAACTGGATTTCTGCCAAATTTAACGCAGGTAATCGGTTACTACCTATGTGGTAACCGGTTACTCTGCAACCAGAATAAAAAATCTCTGCATTTTCATACAAAAATCAATAGCAACTTATTCAAATAAGCTCTAATCTGAGGCCTATCAACCTAGCACGCAAATTATACCTAGATGCAACATTCTAACACCTATTAACACTATAATCACACCACAATTCTAGATCCTAATGATCAAACCAATCAAAGTATCAAAAATCAAGAAAAAACGAAGAATGCGCGAGGCAAGATGAAGAGAAATAAGTTAAAACGAAAAGTGATTACGGATACACCAACCTACAAAGTGGAGGCTTGCTTTGGCAATTGTTGCAATGTCGAGAAATTCGTGAAAAGAAAGAAAACCGGAGATCCGAGGCTATGATCCGCGAATGCGCAAAATAAATGTGATTGGTGAGAATTATCTGAAACTCTTCCAAATGATGAAATAAACACCGCAACCGTAGCAATTCCTTCGATAATCCGCTGAATCAGTGAAGATGATGGAGGCTTAGCTTCCGATTCTTCAAGCTTCAATGCAAAACTTGAAGAATCTTGACGATGATGAAGCTTTGGTCTGGGTTTGGAAAATGGAGAGAATTGAGATTGTGAGAATGATAAAAATGGTGGAAAATGTGTGAAATGTGTTAACCTCTTTTTGGCTTGATGAACAAAGTTTATATAGGAGTTAGCTTTGGGGTTAGGTTCAGGTTTGGTATGAGGTCTGGGTTAGGAGCTAACTTAGGAGTTAGTTGGAGCCTCTAGAATATTCCTTGAAATATTCCCTAGAATATTCTTTGGAATATTCCATAGGAAGATGGTAGAAAGATCTATAAGTGGTGGAAATGCAAGGCAAATGGAAAATGGAGAAGTGGTGGAAGCACAAGCAACTGATTTTTGATTTTTTTTTTTTGAAACTCTGTACGAAGTAACCGGTTACTACCCATGTGGTAATTGGTTACCAGTACAAAAATTGGGGTTTTCTCTCCAAATTTCAACAGGTAACCGGTTACTACCTATGTGGTAACCAGTTACTTCAATTAAAACTTAAATTTTCTTCTTTTTGTGGGAACTCTTGGATATCTGGTTTTGGTCATATTTTCTGAGATTATTTTCCTTCAGAGATCCGATAGTCTCCAAATAACCCCTGATCACATGCCCCACGCCTTAACCAATGATGTATGCTCTCTATGTTTTTTATTATGCAATGTATGGATGGATATGCAGGATAACACGGAGACGAAGCATAAGCTACTCAAAATCGGTGATAAATAAGAGGGCAAATTTTGGGGTGTTACACTATAACATGATGTTTGATGAATAATTGATGATATTACATAAGTATACATAGTATTTTGATAAAGGTAAAAGGATGATGCACATGTTGATATTGTTGAACTATGTTGATTCTATGAGGTTTTAGCATCATTGCATTTCATGGCATTCCCATGTTGAGACTTTGGTATGTTTGGTAGCTTCAATCCCATTGTGCGGATTAAAGTAATATGTTGAACATGTTGTGCTACCATTAGTGGAGGGTTGATGGCCTAATGTCCATTTTATGATGATGAAGTCGGTACCGCATGCATTTGATGTATAACACATACTAAGTGACATTGCATTTGTTTTTGTATCTTGATGATGATGATGATTGAGTTGAATGTTGTATTGTTGTTATGATTGAAATGACGTAGAATTCCGTATCATTTTTTGTTTATTATACTATTATAACGAATGTGAATTTAATCACCATGTCTGTTTGAATGTTATCCCTATGTTGGTAACATGCAGATTCTCAAGGATAACTTCGGTGCATGGAGTCGTTTGAAGCGTTTTCCCTTTTTGTTTAGTTTGAAGTCTTATGCGATGTCCTACTTTGTGTCATGTAACATAGGGTTAGGAAAAAATGTGGACCACCGAGTCCTTTTGTTTTTTTTACCTTGTTGAACTATTTGTTGTTTTTGAATAACTAAGTTATTTTTATGGGTGAAGCATGAAGTTTAATTCGGTTGCATAGTAAAACGTTTAATATGTTGAAATATGTTGTTAACCCGTGTTACGAGACATGACATATATATGATGAATTGATTGTTATGAATGAAATGTGACACCCTATGTTGTTTGTACTCTGATTTAATTGGTTGTTCTGTATATATTTTGATGTGGGGGTAGAAGGGTGTTACATTAGTGGTATCAGAGCAGGTCGGTCTGTCTGGCCAAGTGTCGTTGTTATCGGAATGTTTACTTGTTAACAATTATTTCTTTTCTGATATTGTGAGTGTTGTGTAGAATGGCTGGAAACAACACACATGCTCTTGCTGAAGCTGTTGCGGCACTTGCTTAGGCTACGGCTCAGAACAACGAACAATATGACTTTCGTGCTCTGGAGAAATTTCAGAGGAATAATCCACCAATTTTTGAAGGAGATCATGACCCGTAGAGCTCACAAAAGTGGCTCAAGGAGATTGAGAAGATTTTCAGAGTGATGGCGTGTGCGGATGCACAAAAGGTACAATTTGGTACCCACATGTTGTCTGAGGAGGCTGAAGACTAGTGGGATAATACTCGTCAGTGTTTGAAGGATGTCAGTACTGTGGTGACTTGGAAAGTGTTCAGGAGGGAGTTTCTGGGAACGTATTTCCCCGAAGATGCTCATAGTAAGATGGAGGTAGAGTTCCTTGAGTTGAAGTAGGGAACATAAAGGTAGCAAAGTATGTTGTAAAGTTTGAGAGGCTCGTGAAATTTTGTCCTCACTACAACTGTGTTGATGCTGAACTTTCTAAGTGTCTCAAGTTTGAGAATGGGCAGAGACCATAGATTAACTAGGGGATTGGATGTCAGCAGATCCGTAGGTATGCTGAGTTGGTGGATAAAAGTAGGATTTATGATGAATATAGTCGAGCTCGATCTACTCACTATAAGCAATTGAGTGAGAAGAAAGAGAAAGGTCAGTTTCAAGGAAAACCTTATGTGACTCCAGCTGAGAAAGGGAAGCAAAAGGTTTTAGATGGGAAGAAGCCAAGTGGGGGAGCAGGTTCCATTCCTCCCTAGTGCTACAAATGTGGAGAATCTAGTCACAAGTCTGATGTGTGTAACAATCCAGTGGTGAGATGCTACAGGTGCAGCAAAATAGGTCATCAGGTTGGTGATTTCCCAAATGAAGGTCCAACTTGCTTTAACTGTGGTGAACAAGGGCATATTAGAACCCAATGTCAGAAGCATAAGAAGACGACTACTGTTTCTGAGACCAGTAGCAGAGTGTTTGCTTTGAGTGGTTCTGAAGTCACTAAGACGGATAACTTGATTCGAGGTACATGTTTTATTATTGGTGTTAAGTTGATTGTGATTATTGATATTGGTGCTACACACTCTTTTATTTCTCTTGAATGTTCTACTAAGTTGGGTTTGACGTTGTCTAGTATGAACGGTGGCATGGTAATAGAGACGTCAGCTAGCGATTCTGTTACTACCACATATGTGTGTTTGGAGTGTCCTTTGACCATTTTGAGAAGGACTTCTTGATGGATCTGGAGTACTTACCTTTGCACTAAATCGATGTTATTCTTAGGATGAACTGACTAGAGTTCAACTTTGTGCATATCAATTGTTATGCAAAGATTGTAGAGTTTCCTAAACTTGGTGATCATGGTGAATTGATGTTCTTGACGACTAAGAAAGTGGATGAACTTTTAGAAGATGAAGCTCAGATGTTTGCAATGTTCGCATCGTTTCAAGTTGAAGGGAAGACTCTGAGTGTTGAACTACCAGTTGTTTAGGAATTTCCACATGTGTTTCCGGACAATATAAGAGATTTACCTCCGGAACATGAAGTTGAGTTTGTAGTGGATTTATTACCTGGTACAAGTCATGTGTTTATGGCTCCGTATCGGATGTCTGCTTTGGAATTGAGTGAGTTGAAGAAAAAATTAAAAGAATTGTTGGAAAAGGAGTTTGTTTGACCTAGTGTTTCCCCGTGGGGTGCTCCCCTGTTGTTGGTCAAGAAGAAAGATGGTAGTATGAGGTTGTGTATCGATTATTGGCAGTTGAACAAGGTTACTCTTAAGAATAAGTATCCACTTCCGAGGATCGACGAATTGATAGATTAGTTAGTAAGAGCTTGTGTGTTCAGCAAGATTGATATAAGATCTGGTTACCATCAGATTCCTATTAAGGCTGCTGATATTCCGAAGATAGCTTTCAGGACAAGATATGGTCATTATGAGTACACAATGATGCTGTTTGATGTATCCAATGCACCCGATGTGTTCATGGAATATATGAATCGATATTTCCATGAGTACTTGGATAAATTTGTGGTGGTTTTTATTGATGATATCCTGATTTATTCTAAGACTAAAGAAGAGCATGCAAAGCATTTGAGGATTGTGCTACAAGTGTTGCGAGAGAAGAAGTTGTATGCTAAGCTATCAAAATGTGAGTTCTGGTTGAAGGAAATGAGTTTCCTTGGACATGTGATTTATAGTAGTGGAATTGTTGTGGATCTTTCGAAGATTGATGCGGTGTTATAGTGGGATACTTCGATGTCTTCTACTGAGATTTGAAGTTTTCTGGGATTGGAAGGTTATTATCAGAAGTTTATTGAGGGCTTTTCGAAGTTGGCGTTACCTTTGACTCAGTTGACTCGAAAGGGTCAGCTTATGTGTGTGATGTTGTGTGTGAAAAGAGTTTTGTATAATTGAAGAAGAAATTGACAACTGCTCAAGTGTTGATTTTTCCTAATCCGAATAAGTCGTTCGTAGTGTATTGTGATGCATCAAAGATGGGACTTAGAGGAGTTCTGATGCAGAATAGTCAAGTGGTTGCTTATGCTTCTAGGCAACTAAGAGTTCATGAAATAAATTACCCTACACATGATTTAGAGTTGGCAGCCACGGTGTTTGTATTAAAGATTTGGAGGCATTATCTCTTTGGTTTGAGGTTTGAAGTGTTCAGCAATCATAAAAGTTTGAAATACTTGTTTGATCAAAAGGAATTAAATAGAGACAGAGAAGATGGTTAGAGTTGTTGAAGGACTTTGATTTTGAGTTGAGTTACCACCATAGTAAGGCAAATGTGGTTGCAGATGCTTTGAGTAGGAAATCATTGCATATGTCGTTGATCATGGAAATAGAACTTGAAATGATCGAATAGTTCCGAGACATGAGTTTGTTGTGTGAAACTAATTCTGACAATGTGAAGCTGGGGATGTTGAAATTGACTAGTAGTATCCTATAGGAGATCAGAGTGGGGAAACAATCTGTTTTGAAGTTGGTTGACTACTTGACTTTGATTAACCAAGGTAACAGAGGTGAATTCCAAATTGATGAGAATGGTGTGATGAGATTCCGAGATGAAGTATGTATTCCAAATGTTTCGAAAATTAAGAAGAGTATTTTAGAAGAAGGACATCGAAGTAGATTGAGTATCGATCCTGGTGCTACAAAGATGTACCATGATTTGCATAAATTGTTTTGGTGGCTAGGTATGAAGAAAGACGTTGCAGAATTTGTGTATGCATGTTTAACTTGCCAAAATTCAAAGATTGAACATCAGAAGCCATTGGGGATGATGAAACCGTTTAATATTCCAGAATGGAAGTGGGATAGCATTTCCATGGATTTTGTGACGAGTTTGCCGAAGACTGCCAAGGGAAATGATCCGGTTTGGGTAATCGTAGATAGATTGACTAAGTCGGCCCATTTCTTGCCAAGGAAGATTAATCATTTTATGTAGAAGCTAGCCAAAGTGTATATTGAGGAAATTGTGAAGTTGCATGAGATACCGTCGAGTATTGTATCGGATAGAGATATATGGTTTACATCAAGATTTTGGAAGAGTTTGCAAGATGCTTTGGGTACTAAGTTGAGGATGAGCTCTGCTTATCATCCATAGACAGATGGTCAGACAGAGAGGACTATCCAATCTTTAGAGGATTTGCTGAGAGCTTGTGTGTTTGATCAACGAGGATCTTAGAATAGTCACTTGTTGTTGATTGAGTTTACCTACAATAATAGTTTTCTTGCTAGTATTGGAATGGCACCGTATGAAGCGTTGTATGGTAGACGATGTCAGACTCCATTGTGTTAGTATGAATCAGGCGAAAGTGTTGTGCTTGGACCTGAGATCGTACAAGAAATGACTGAGAAGATTAAGATTATACAAGAAAGGATGAAGGATTCCCAGAGTTGACAGAAGATTTATCATGATAGGAGGAGGAAAGAACTTGAGTTCCAAAAGGAAGACCATGTGTTCTTGAGGATTAATCCGATGACTGGTGTCAGAAGAGCTTTGAAGTCTAAAAAGCTCACTTCGTGTTTTTTTGGTCCGTATCTGATTTCATAAAGGATCAGAGAGGTTGCATATCGGATTGCACTACCACCACCACTTGCGAATTTTCATGATGTGTTTCACGTGTCACAACTGAGAAAGTATATCGCTGATCCGTCACATGTGATTTAGATGGACGATGTGTAGGTAAGGGATAGCCTGATTGTTGAGGCATTACCATTGCGGATAGATGGCAGAGAAATGAAGTAGTTGCAAGTGAAGGAAATATCCTTGGTGAAGGTATTATGGGGTGGACCAGCTGTAGAAAGTTGGACTTGGTAGCGTGAAGATCAGATGAAGGAGTCTTATCCGATTCTGTTTGCTTCAGGTAAATTTTTTAGGACGAAAATTCTTAAAGTGGGGGAGAGTTGAAAACGCCCTGATTTTGTAATTTAATTATTTAATCAATTATTATGATATTTTGACAATTTTTGGTATATTTGTCGTGGTGTTTCATGTTGACATATGTTGAGTAATTATTATATTTAATGGTAATATTGAATAATGTAAACTATGTTATTTAAATATTATTATTTAATTAAAATAATGAAGTTAGAGGTATGAAGGGTATAATGGTCTTTTGTGGAAATTTAGTAAGGGTAGGATGGGAAAGACATATTTGGGGTCCTATGGGTAAGATTGACAAAAGGAATTGAGGGTTTTAGGATACAATCAGTTTTCACGATCGTGTTTAAAGGAGAAGAGAGGAAGCTCTTAAGAACGAAAGAGTAGAAGCTAAGACATGAAGGGTTTCCAGATATTTTGAGAAAAGACCGTAGAAAGCTTCACTCTAAGTTATGGGGAGTAATTTGTGTTCATTATTTTAGCATAATAGGTAGAATATGATGGGATTTGGGGAATTGATGGAGAATTCATGATGATGGTTTGAATTGATGAGTTAGGTTGATGAATAAGAGTTTGTTTTGGGACCTATAATTTGTTGTATGTTTTTATTATTGGTCCTCCTGGTTTAGAATTGGGTTTTCGTGCATTTGAGACTGATATGAATGGGGGTTGGGACTGGTATAGCAGCAGAAATGTTGCAGGGAAATTCTGGGAATCGCTAGGCGTTGGGCGGTGCCTTGTGTCGTCGGGCGATGATGATGTTTAGCTGGACGATGCTTGCGAGGCGCAGCACGGAACGCTGTTGTAACATCCCGATTTTTAGGAATTATTTATTTAATTATATTAATTAATTAATTATGCGATTTTGTGCATAATTGATTTATTTGATTTTATTGAATTATTTGATATAATTGAGTTATTTGAATTATTTGATTTAATTGATTTAATTTGATTAATTTGTTTATTTGGTTTATTTGATTTAATTGAATTATTTAATTTAATTGATTTATTTATTTTATTTTGGTTGAATAAATAGAATAAGTGAATTAGTTGATTGGACTTAAATTGGTGTGTGAATAAAATTGTGAAAACGAGTTACTAAGCCCGTTAGAATTTTTCTTGTAGTTGTTTAGGGTTTAGAAAAACAAAGAGATAGAATAGAGAGGTAGAAAGGAAGCAAGAAGAGAAGAGTGGAGAAGAAGAGGATACAAGAACAGATGTAGAAAATTCAAGAAAATCCAAGGTAAGAGTGAGTTTTCATGAAATTATTGAAACTATTGGATAGTATGTAATGGGTAGAAATATGGTTTGGATAAAACCCCAATTTTTCCATGATTCTATAAATTTATGTTTTATTAATAATTTTTTATTTGTGATGAAATATTGTTTTTAGAATTGATATATTAATATACTTTAAAGACCCATTTATTAGTAAGAACACGACCTATTTTGATGAATTTGCATCGTCCAGTAGCATTTATTCAAGAAATGTGACTTTGAATGGTGATGACACTGTGTAGAATTAAATACCATGAAGAGGTATATCATACGTATTGTAGCGAGTTACTTATATTGAGAGATTGATTTCTTAATTCATAATATAAAATGTTACTATTTTGTGACTAATAATGAAATGAAGAAAAAAATGAGTTGTGGTATTCCTTTTTTTCTTCCTATTAACCAGCGCAAGCCCTAGCTAGGTGAAGTAGGAATTCTTGTAACTACTTTATTAGACTATGTGCAATGCGATGGCCTTAATAAAATAAGTGATGATTCTTATTCCCATAAATGCTGACCGCAGGAGAAATGGTGATGAAGTGGTAGCATGTCACTACCCTGTTGCCATACGGATATTACTAAATTGAAAAATTATATTGATACTTTATATTTAAAATGAAAAAGTGATATTGGTACTTTATAAGATTAGCTTGGAGCACCTTGGAACAAATGATATTCCTAGTTTACTACAGTAGCATCGCTCATTTAGGCCAATGAATGTGAGTATTGTGTAAGACTAGTAGAAGAAAACGAATAATTCACTGCCCTGCCACCTTTTTCAACTCAAAATTCCACACTACCACCATTTTCCACATAAATTCCAAATTGCCACACTTTCAAACAAATTGTATTTTTTTTTGCTCTGTGCCGCCCATTGAATGGGCGGGAGTGTTGAAAGTAATTATATACCGCCCTTTGAATGGGCGGCAATGTACAACGCCATTTTTTTTTTTTTTTTTTTTTTATGGTTTTAATAATTATTTAATTGATTAAATAAATAAAAATATTAATAATAATATTAAATAATATTAATATTTGATTAATTAATAATACTAAAAGTTAATAATGATAATTTTAATTTAGTAAATATTAAAATTATTAAATAATAATAAATAATAATATAAACTAATAATTAATATTTAATAATTTAAAAATAATATCTAATGTTAAGTTAAGTTAATAAATAATTCAACATAATTTTTAATCGATAAAATTTAATAAATATTAATAATTGATAAAATAATATTAAAAGTTAATAATGATAATTTGTATTTAGTAAATGTTAAAATTATTAAATAATAATAAATAATAAAAAAATTAATATTTAAAAATAATATTTAATGTTAAGTTTAGTTAATATATTTAAATTACTAATGATGAAGAAAATCGAGATACTTGAATGGAATATGAAAGTGATACATGATAACAACATAAAACACTAACTGTTACTAGTTCCAACATTTGGACACTTAGTTCGGTTGTGACCAGTTTGACGACACCTGGAACATTTTCTCTCCAGCTTGTCAACGATATCCATTTCTGTTCTAATGCGTGTGCTGACTAGGCGTCCTTTCTTGTTCCTTCGCATTCTTGGATTATGGCAAATTTGATCTCCCTCGTACACTGGCCAATAGTCACTGTACGGGAGCACCGGAAAACTTGTGCTGTATACTCCAAATAGGTTTGAAACCCTGTAAACGCCCGACAAAAGTCCGTATGCGTCGTTGCGAGCACTTGAACATGCAGCGATAACATGTGAACAAGGGACACGGTATGCCTGAAACTTTCCGCAATCACACCACCCTTCTATTAGGTTCACCCTGTAACGACCCATAGGTTTCCCTTCACCGTGATCCATTGTTTCCCGCACACTAAAAGTATTGTTATTGTAGTCAAAAATGCTGACTTGATGTGTGCTGGATTTCACGGTTTCTTCCTTCATAACCTTTACGCAGTTGTCTGTAAATATTTGGCCTGAATTTAATACTGCACTCCATTTTGCACCTCTCTCAGCAAATTGTGTAGCCAATCTATAATATGTAGCACTAACCAATGCTGTAATCGGTAAATTACGTGTGCCTTTGAATACTCCATTCAGTGACTCAACAAGGTTGGTTGTCATGTGTCCCCAACGTCGACCCCCGTCAAATGCTCTTGTCCATTTTTCAACAGGAATATTATTTAGCCACCTCAAAGCATCACCATTTGCCATAGCTATTTCATTCTTGTAGTACTGAAACGTTGGTTGGTTTAATGCATATCCTATTTCATTCATTTTCCAACCGGTGAATGTGCCCCAACTTTGGAGGATGTCCACATGCTATTAGGGTTGCGTGTGAATGGCTCAGCCGTTGTTGGTTGCACATCAGTCTCATACCAACTTGTTGAGGAACTATTGGGGATTACGATGGATCCTTCGGAGAGACGGGGTCAATCTTTGAGAATAGTGGTACTACGGGACAAATACAATTCTATCCAGTTAAGAGAAGACTCCCCCGAGGGACTCAAAATAATGAAAGCAAGAGTATATATTATGTTACTTTTTGCTTGTTTTTTGTTTCCTGATACTAACGGTAACACCATACACCTTCAATTTTTACCGTTACTCGAAGATTTCGACCAAATAAATAGCTATAGTTGGGGCGCAGCAACTTTAGCACATCTATACCGAAACTTGTGTCGATGCGCTTTGAAGGACGCTCACAATTTTGCCGGATGTGCAGTCTTACTTCAGGCTTGGGGTTGGTCCAGAATGCCTAGACTGGCACCGATCAACGAAAATCCATTCCATTTTCCCTATGCAACAAAGTATGTTTATTTAAACTCTATTTATTTTTCTACTTAATATATTTATTTATCTAATATTTAAACTCTATTTATTTTTATATTTAATATTTTTAGGTGGTCTGCTTATGGAATGAATTATGACAAAACCCCCCATCATTGTGCGGTTGGATATCGGGCTTTCTTCGATCATTTTGAGCCCAATGATGTAATATCTTTTAGAATTATACGTTTTAATATTGAAATATTTTTACCATCTCTATTTAATATTTTTGTTGCTCTAATCCATTTTTTCAACATCTTCGCAGTTTATATGGAGACCATATCTTGGACTCGAGGATGAGGACCCAACCGAAAGTCATATTTGGACTGCAACAACATATATCTTTTGTTTCACTTATGTTGAAATGCACCAATCGGATCGGGTTAAGCTTCAATTTGGGATACAACAAGAAATTCCTGGTCCACCGAGATGCATGAAAAAATATCATAACAGCAAGGTAAATCAACAATGGGCTTACGAAGATTGGAAAGACCACAACAGAGAAGAACGCCAGGAATGGATAAACCGTCATCGCGCCGTCATACACGGAAATGTAATGGATACTGAATGTAAACCAAATAGAGAATACATGAATTGGTATAGATCTGTTACCAATTTGTACCTATCGGTCAACAGAGATTTATTTGACCCTCGTATCCAACCCGCATTGAATGTCAACCAACAACACACATTTTCCTCCCAACAAACATTTAACCCCAACCAACCACACCGATTTTCCTCCCAACAAACATTTAATATCAACCAACAACCCACACAACAACCTTATACCCCAAGCCAACACCCTTACAATCAACCAAACCCATCATTTAACCCAACCCCCTACAACACCCAACAAAACCTCAATTTTAGCCCCTCCCCATCATACACACAACAACATTCATTCTCACAACATACCCCACAAGAACACAATTACCAAACACCCCAACCACAAATGCCATTTTATCCACCACAAACTTTCACCTTTAATTCATCCCAAGACCAACATCCATACATCCCCTACATGAATTCCTCAATGCCACCTACTAACCAACCAAGTTGGAGTAATGCGGGAACACGTCTGGATTATGGCAGTGCGGCGGCAATACATGATGACTTTAGTGATGATGTGCTAGCGAATTTTATTAATCCTTCAGGTGAAGCAGGACCTTCTACTCAACCAACAAACGTTGAACAACCTGGTCTAAGAAGGACTAACCGAATAGGACGTCCTCCCGGCTGTGGAACTCATCAGCGACATCGTCGTCCGGGTCCGAATAGGGAATAGAAAAAATTAATGTATTATTTTTTTTTCCATTATTATTATTATTATTTATATTAATATTATTGTACTTTAACATTTTTATTAATATTATTATTATTTTATATTAATATTATTATTATTATTTTATATTAATAATATTATTATTATTTTATATTAATATTATTATTATTATTTTATATTAATAATAGTATTATTATTTTATATTACTAATATTATTATTATTTTATATTAATAATATTAATATTATTATTATTATTTTATATTAATATTTTAAATTATTAAATATTCCTTTTTTATATTTAAAATGAAAAACAAATAAAAAAGAAAAAAAAAACACGTTACCACTCTGTCGCCCATTCAAAGGGCGGTTGAAGACTTTTTTACACTCTCCCGCCCATTCAATGGGCGGCAATGAACAAAATAAAATGAAAAGTATGGCATATTGGTATTATTGCTGGAAATGAGGGTATTTTGGATATTCTTCTTGAAAATTGTGGCAGAACAGTAAATCATTCGAAGAAAACGTGATGTACTTATCACTTTGTACCGCTTGAGGATATAATATTCATAGTAGTTAATCTTTCTACTTTTTCATTTCTATTATTTAGTAAGTAATTTAAATACAAAAATCTTTCTACTTTTTCATTTCTATTATTTAGTAAGTAATTTAAATACAAAACTAATAATATGAAAGGAGTGGGGATGACAATTGGATCCATTAAAAAAATTCATCCAATCTATCCACTATATAAAAAAAAAAGTTAATTGATTGGATTAAATTCATCCATTTATATTAATGGATTGATCCAATTCATCCAACATATTTTAATGATTCAATGGATTATTTTTATCTCCATTAGATTTATTTAAAAAATAATAATATATTGGATTTTTTTAAAATATATTTTTTTTTTCAAAAAAATGGATTGTTTTCCGAAAAATTAAAAAAAATTGATTTTTTGGAAAATACGAAAAAAAAAATCTGAAAATAAAAAATAATTTTTTGGATGGATGGATATCCATCCACTAAAAATATGTTAATGAATGAATTAGATGGATTTTTTCCTTAATGGATGGATTGGATTGGATATTTTTAAGAAAATTTTAGTGGATTGTAGATGGACTAATGAATTGTTTTGATCCATCCATTAAGAGTCTAAGCCATCCATTTTGACACACCTGTAAAGGAGTATAAACGAGAGAGAATTTTTATTAATCAAATATAGTCCTGATAATAGTGTGGGTTCTATATACTGTAGCTACTTAGAAACTATATTAGTTAAAGATTATATTAAATAATTGAATATTTGTGGAATAATTAATATAGTTATTGAATATTGAATATTTATTGAACAACAAATTTAATTATTGACAATTGATTGATTTTTCTATGCTCAATCTATATCGTGTGTTTCGTAGATTGAGATTAGATCGTGTTGATACCTTGTGTATTATTTGCTAAGTGTGGTGGAAAAATTTGGAGTAATGAATATTATGATTTTGAAAATGTGTTGTATGTGCAATTGTGTGGTAATTCAAGTGTGATGAATTATTGAAGATGTGCATGAATATTAAGATTAGAGAATGATCTTAATTGCATATGATTGTTGTAATTGCGCATGCATCATTTTGTCAAGAGGCAATGTTTTCTAGTTTCGTGGGAGCTAGTGACTTACCCCAAACCTAGAGTACGGGTTTAAAAGCTTAGAGGACGGGTTTTTGATGTGTTATCGGTCTAGAGGACGAACCCAGTTTAAATGTAAAAACTAAAAAATGATAACAAGTGATTGGTACCACATGCATGAGTTGCATTTGAGTCTTGCATCGAGTCTTATTGTGTCTACTGTTACAATATGAGATTATGTGGATTATGTGAATTGTTGGATTGATGTAATTGTGAATTCTCTGTATATATTTGTGAACAATATGGTGACTTGATTGATAACTTGTTGATGAAGTTATGAAGTATGCAATTAATTATGTATGCTTCCTATTATATATTATCTTATGATTTCAATTATTATATGAATTCTCACCCTTCTGTTGGAATGATGTTTTATACGAAATCGCTCAGGTACCGAGGAGTAGAGTTGCTTCTAACGCGAGGTAGTTGTTGGAGTAGCTTGTCTTAGTTGCTTATTATTTTGGGTCGAGTCGTGCTCTGATTATGTAACACTGGGGAACGTTTTGGTTCATGTTTTAAGATACACTTTATGTATTCTACTTTATTTCGTTGTTGTTATTTAAATTACATGAAGTATTGACTTTTATGCCTAAGTGATGATTATGAAATGAGTTGATCATGAGATTTTCATTATGTCTATTATCTAAACTATATCCTCTGTTGCATGCTAATGTGAAAGTATATGAAAAGCACAAATTTATTTCAAGTGTTATTGAGCATGACAGGTGTTTACATGATGTTTTGAAAAATATGTGACACCCTTATTTGAGATGCATGATAATTTACTCTGATTATTTGTATATTTTCTGCGGTGTTTAGAAGGGTATTACAGCTGTTGCCTTTGGATGTTGTTAAAGTGAGGGTCGGGCGGTGGCTTGTTTCGCTGGGCGGTCGCAGGCTGATTTTTAGTTGTTGGCCTTTTATTTTGTTGTTCTTGATTATTTATGTGTGGTGATTGATGATTGTGGCTATAACATGATGTTTGATGAATTATTGATGATATTACATGATTATAACATAGTATTTTTATAAACATGAATTGGTGATGCACATGTTGATATTCTTGAACTATGTTGATTCTATGAGGTTATTAGAATCATTGCATTTCATGGCATTCCCGTGTTGAGACTTTGGTCTGTTTGGTAGCTTCAATCCTATTGTGCGGATTGAAGTGATATGTTGAACATGTTATGCTCCCATTAGTGGAGGGTTGATGGCCTGGTGTTTTCAACAATGGTACTTGGAATATTTTCGATGAGGTTTGGAACGTCATTGTTTTACTCTGGAGATGGTCGTACATCGGGAAAATTACTCGTCCCAATTGCAATTTTTACGAATTTGTAAAGGATCCAATTTTTTATCTTTTGTAGCGTGCATTTAGAGTATAATTTTCTTTGGGATTTTTACCTTCCTTTTGTAAGCGGGTTGAGAATCCTTAGTTCTCATTATTAATATAAATCTTGCTTATAAAAAAAAATTATAAAAAAAAGTTAAATCCTCCGTAAACTATTAATAATCAGAAAAACATAAAATTTGATAAGAGATAGCAGTTTCAAAATTCACACAAGTTTAATAAAAAACAATAAATTAAATTAGAACTAAATTTTAGTTAGATGTAAAAGAAAATAAGCTATTCGCATCTTTGATTACAAAGCCAATAGACTAGCTAAACGAAAAATAATTATATTAACGTTCTTCATTTGGTTCATATGTTTTTGGCTTAACATTAGCATCTTATGAAACAAATGCTATATACTAATACTAATCAAAAACCAAGATTAAAATCACAACAATACTTTTTATACATAACAATAAATTCAGAGAAAATCCAAGGATGCATTTGTTTTAAAATTAAAAATTTTCAGAAATGTATACGACATTTATTTAATTTAAAAATTTATAAAAATAAAAATAAATGTGATTAAAAATTTTCAGAAATGTTTACAACATTTATTTAATTTAAAAATTATAAAAATAAAAATAAATGTAAGTAATAGTGAGAAGTTATAATTAATTATATTTTATTTATATAAAAATAATGGATTCCCATCATTTAAGCATGAGAATAATTATGAAAAAAATTTATGTATAAAAATATTCCTTGGAATAAAAGTTACCCAGGAATAATTTTAAAAACTTTGAAACAAATGTGACATTGTTGCATTTTCAAAGTTAGTTTTCCGGAAATTCAATTCTGAAAAAAAAAAAAATCACTATTATAGTTTTATCGTTTCAGTAAACAACAATAAACTCACGAATTAGCCAAGTATACGAAACCAAAGATTTTCACGACAAACATATACCATATCTTTAAAGTTGAACTCTCAATCTACGGTAAATTTATGTAATAGTATGATGTGTTGAGATCAACTTTAAAAAGAAAAAAAAAGGTTAGAACAGATGGAAGAGTTCCATATCAAAATGTTAGTTTCCCGGGAATCCAATTCTAATCCTTGAAACAAACACACCCCTATTGTAGTTTTATTGTTTCAGTAAACAACAATAAACTCACGAATTAGCCAAGTATACGAAACCAAAGATTTTCACAACAAACATATACCATATCTTTAAAGTTGAATTCTCAATCTACGGTAAATTTATGTAATAGTATGATGTGTTGAGATCAACTTTAAAACGGAAAAAAAAGGTTAGACCAGATGGAAGAGTTCCATATCTAAACTATCACATTTCGACAAGGTTAGTTTCCCGGGAATCCAATTCTAATCCTTGAAACAAACACACCCCTATTGTAGTTTTATTGTTTCAGTAAACAACAACAAACTCACGAATTAGCCAAGTATACGAAACCAAAGATTTTCACGACAAACATATACCATATCTTTAAAAGTTGAACTCTCAATCTACGGTAAATTTATATAATAGTATGATGTGTTGAGATCAACTTTAAAAAGAAAAAGAAAAAAAAAAGGTTAGAACAGATGGAAGAGTTTCATATCTAAACTATCACATTTCGACAAGGTTAGTTTCCCGGGAATTCAATTTTAATCCTTGAAACAAACACACCCGTATTGTAGTTTTATTGTTTCAGCAAACAACAATAAACTCACGAATTAGCCAAGAATACAAAACCAAAGATTTTCACGACAAACATATACCATCACTTTAAAGTTGAGCTCTCAATCTACGGTAAATTTATGTAATAGTATGATGTGTTGAGATCAACTTTAAAAAGAAAAAAAAAAGGTTAGAACAGATGGAAGAATTTCATATCTAAACTATCACATTTTGACAAGGTTAGTTTCCCGAGAATTCAATTATAATCCTTGAAACAAACACACCTCTATTGTAGTTTTATTGTTTCAGTAAACAACAATAAACTCACGAATTAGCCAAGTACACGAAACCAAAGATTTTCACGACAAACATATACCATATCGTTAAAGTTGAGCTCTCAATCTACGGTAAATTTATGTAATAGTATGATGTGTTGAGATCAACTTTAAAAAGAAAAAAAAAAGGTTAGAACAGATGGAAGAGTTCCATATCTAAACTATCACATTTCGACAAGGTTAGTTTCTCGGGAATTCAATTATAATCCTTGAAACAAACACACCCGTATATTAGTTTTATTGTTTCAGTAAACAACAATTAACTCACGAATTAGCCAAGAATACAAAACCAAAGATTTTCACGACAAACATATACCATATCTTTAAAGTTGAGCTCTCAATCTACGGTAAATTTATGTAATAGTATGTGTTGAGATCAACTTTAAAAAGAAAAAAAAAAGGTTAGAACAGATGGAAGAGTTCCATATCTAAACTATCACATTTCGACAAGGTTAGTTTCCCGGGAATTCAATTATAATCCTTGAAACAAACACACCTCTATTGTAGTTTTATTGTTTCAGTAAACAGCAATAAACTCACGAATTAGCCAAGTACACGAAACCAAAGATTTTCACGACAAACATATACCATATCTTTAAAGTTGAGCTCTCAATCTACGGTAAATTTATGTAATAGTATGATGTGTTGAGATCAACTTTAAAAAGAAAAAAAAAAGGCTAGAACAGATGGAAGATATCTAAACTATCACATTTCGAGAAGGAATTAGTGACAATGTAATCACTAATTACTCTGAATGCAAAACTTAAAATGTTCTCCCACTAGAAACAAAACAAACCTTCTACGTATTACAAACTATACAAAAGAACCCCAGAAACACTTCAAAGAAATGCAAAACGAAAATCCAGCATAAACAGAGACATAAATGCAGTCATGCAAAAATGGGTGAAAACTGAGCCAAAAACAAAAAAGCTAATAACAATATGTGTTTTGTGACTTCCAATTCTGATTAAGTTCCCAACCTTCGATTCTGATTGGAATATTTGGCCTCTGTATCCAGTCCTATTCTTATATATGTATGATTCATACAAAGCCTCAGCCTCAGTGATAAGGTATGATATTCGATGACAAATCAAATATTTGTTACACACCTAATCACTATTCTCACACTAATGAAATGACATATATCAGAATTATAAATAGAAGAACAAAAATAAAATATAAAGCATTGTAAGCCAATAATCTTTATTTGATGCAGATAATCAAAATAGGAAAGAAAAAATGTATACAGAGCATGTAAAATTTTTCTATATGCAATCAACAAACTAAGTTACATAAAAAATCAATAGAAGATAGAAATCAGATCTAGTAGACCTTTCATGAGGTAATATTACATATAAGTATTTTATACTACCTAACTTTTGGTTGCACTACAGCAGCATGGAATGATTAAAATTATCAGCATAATAATAAATAGCTTAAAATTTGCAATGAGAGAGAAAGCATAATATCATGTAAAGAACTTTATAGATAAGAGCTTACTCATGTTGACAAGCTGTTTAAAGGGTGCTGTCAATTTTCAGGACATGATTCACTTTTGTAAGTATGTCCTATGAACACAACATCATGTAAAAGAGTAGTTTACAATCAAGCCAGGTCTAAAAAATCAATCATAATACCTGAACTGCCAAAACTAGAACACACTTTCTAACTAGTTAGCCTCTTTCCAACCGTTTAAACATTCGTCTACTATTTCAACACTTTTGAATCGTAATCCTCCCTACCAAATCCAGCATCAATCACCACTGGACCAACTACCGTTATACAACTTGTCAAAAGGCATTTCAGTCTCAACATCAACATCAATAGAAGAGTGATTTCCTACATGATAAACAAGTAAAATAACATATATTCCTTAGATGAAATTGAGATTGAATCAAGAAGGCTTGACATATGTATTGTCCTCTCTAAACTTTGCGATTTGACTCCGAATCATTAGCTCGACATGGGGTTGAACAAACATGTGAGTACTATCCAATACATGTATTATGAACTTGTCACATGCAGGCATTGAAGCATTCATATTTATAATATATTGAGCCATAGGTATGTCACTGCACAACAACAAAAAGAAAAAATCCTATTATTACAAATTATATGCTATTAAAGATCAAGTGAAAAACCCTAAAATATTATAAATGGCAACAAAATTGCAAGAAATAATCAATTATTTTCGGAAAGCAAGGTTTGAAATTGACTGTTTAGCATAGAGGTAGTGATTTATTCCGAAAAAGAGTGATTAAAATTGAAAGGAAAATAGTGAGTGATGGAACGAACGAACCAGGAAATGAAGACGCCTTTTGTTGCGTTGACCATGATAATGGCTGGAAAGATAGTAATAGAAGAATAGAGATATGCTGCAGGCAATTCTTTTGCAGGGCGGCTCCGGCAGGTATTCCGGTCAGTTGAGAGAGCACAGCAGCGGCGCCGAGTTTTTTTTATGCGATGGATTGGAACGGCCGAGTTATTTTTTAGGATGTTATTTAGGGGCTTTCATTAAGGGTGTACATGGGTGGGTGGGTTGGGTCAACCCACAAATCCGGTCAAATTCATCCAAAAAAATCTATAAAAATTGGTTGGTTCGGATATGGATTTAAAAACTTAAAAATCCATTGAAAAATACGGGTTTGAATATTAATTTAATTGTTATCATTTTTGTCTTTTAAATATTTAATATTTTAGTGAACTATAATTTTAATTAATTTTGAATATTTCATTATTTAGTTATTGTGATATTAATATAATTTTATATTATATAATTTTAGTTTGTTTTTAGTATTTTATGATAATTTTTATTAGTTGATGTTGTCATTTTTTATTTTATGATAATAAAAATAATTAAAAATAGATTATCTAATTTTATTTAAGAAGATAAAAATATTGAATTTTTTTATAAAAAAATATGATGATTCATCATTTAGTTATTTAAAATTAATAAAATAGAAATTAATTTGGGCAACCCGCTACCCAACCCAACTCAACCTAACTCGGAAATTAGTGGATTTGTCTAAACCGATCTATTGATATTACAGATGGTTGTTTTACCTCACCTAAACCGGAGTGTCCTGTATGGATTGAGTATTGGATTTGGCCAAACCCAACCCAAACCGGCCCATGTACACCCCTAGTTTTCATAATCGTATCGGATGACAGGTCAGCGAACTTTTTTGATAAAAAATATGCAAAATACATTTTTCTCTTAATTCTGTCTTAAGGAGTTTAATCCTTTAACTTTAAAAATGATATGTTGGTCCTTTAACTTTTAAAATAGTAGCACGTGAGTCCTCTCCGCCAATTGTCCTCAAACATTTGTTTATGTGTTAAGACATGACAGTTGAGCTGGTAAGACATCTTTATCTTCTCTATTTAGACAGAGTTTTCGTCATCAGACAATCCCAATTTTGATCCCAAATCAGACCTAGGGAAAATTCGATCACAACTTCATCTTTGCAATTAAGAATTAGGGCTTAGGCAAGTATGAAATTAGGTGGTTCATCATCGATGTTGAAATAGAAAAACTCAGAAAGTGGGGATTCAAACGTATAGAGTAGGTCACAATGGAAGTTCATATGTCATTGTGGAGACATGGTTGTTCTTCAAAGGGAAACGGTTGTTAAGAATTTGGGAAACCGTTTTCGGGGTTGTCCAAATTATAAGGTATGCAAGCTTCATATCTTCTGTTTTATTTTTATTTGAGTTGGAATATTGTATGTATATTTGAACTCCAAACAATGAAAATTCTAGGGATCTATACAAGCTGGATGTGGTTACTTTGGTTGGTTTTATGAGGATGTTAGTGATGAGAAAGAGCATTTTTTATGGGTAGACTGGAAGAGGTATCAAAGGGATTTGTTGGAGCAAAAAATGACATTTAAAAAGTCACAATGGTGAATGAAGAATTAGGGGGAAAAACTGATGAATCTTGAAAGTGAAATGAAGAATATGTGAAGTGGAAAAAAATTTGGAATTTGATATTTTTGATGATTATCATTGTATTAGTATTTAGAATGAAAAAATTTGTACATATCATTTTTGACACATAAATTGGTTTCATAATACATCTGACACATAATGTTACATAAAGTGAACAAAATAAGTTTCATAACAGAAGTACCAAAATGCACAAAATAGATAAAGTGATAGCCTAATTAAACATGAGAGCAATTCCAAAAAGTACGAAATACATAAACTGATAGCCTAATTATATCTAGAGGTTCTTCTTTGGTGCAATCCTAAAATTGGAGTAGTCCTCCTTGTTGCTGGGTCAACAACATTCTTGGTTGCAGTCAACCTAGCTGTAGGCCCTGGTGGTACAAAAGGTTTTGATTCCTTCCTAACACCTAGCCTTTGTGTCTTTCCCTTAGCGGGTCCAGGAGTCTTTTGAGTAGCCTTTCCCTTAGAAGTCTGAAATAGTTGACTTGATTATTGAGTAGTCTATGTTTGGAGTTTGAGATGGTTGACCTGACTATTAAGTAACTTAAGTTTGAGATGGTTGACATGATTGTTGAGTAGCATGTGTTGGAGTTTGAGATGGTTGAACTGATTATTGAGAAGCATGTGTTGTTGTGTCCTTACAAGTAAACTTGTTATGTCATACTTTCTTGCACCTACTAAACTTCACCAAGAAACCTATTCTTCTCATTTTGTGATCGAACCCATCAATTTCTCCTTGTTCAAGATTCCCCATATTTTTTGGTCTATCATGCATCTTCCTATACTTGGGTGATTGCACATGTAGATACGGTGTCTTAACCCATAAGTTTTATCCATTTACAGGGTAGATCACATGCTTATAAATTTACTTGTACCTTGAAACCCTATAATACTCTGGAATGTAACTATCAATTTCAAAGTTCGTACTCTTCACAGTCGATAATGCATGAACACATGGGAGTCCAGTGAGTTCCAATCTTCTACATGAACATATATGATCTTTCAGGTTTATAGAAAATTTATCAGCTTGATTTTCCAAGTGCCTTACTTCAAATATATGTTCATCAAACATCCTAAAGTAATAAACAAAGAAAATATATTAGTTATCTAATGTTTACAAATAAGTAATAAACAAAGAGCCCACAATTTTACATACCTTACAAGCCAATTATTGGTGTATGTGTTGGTGACATCAATTTTCTTCTTCTAATATTAGGCAATATATCATTATCATCCAAAGTACCGAATCTCATTTTGTTAGTTGCACATCTCTCCATAATGTATATTATGATGTCTTCCAACATAGTGATCAATGGATTTGCCATTGCCTCAAGAATCACACTATTAAAGGATTCAGACATGTTGTTAAGAATGACATCACACTTGTTTGTGGTTTTAAAGTAAGATCTACTTCAAAACCTTGGTGGGGTCTTCATCATATGTTTAAATGCTTCTTCATTGATGGCCCTCATTCCTTCACCTCTCTTTCTCATGCTTGTGAGTATGTTGACTTGGAAGCCTTCCATATTATTTCCTTCAACATCTTTCCAGGAAACCTCTTCCTAAATTTTTTATAGAGATGCCTAACACAAAATATGTGCTCAACACTTGGCAATAGCTCATCCATAGTAGGTGGAAGACCCTACAAGATAGAAAAATAATAGCATAACAGATTTTGTTTACAAAACAGAAAAATAAAATAGCATAAAACATAACAATAATTGCATACTTGCCTTTTGTTGTTATGAGATGAACGTGTATGACATGAATTGATCTTTACCTCCAAGGTCATCAATCAAAAGCTCTAAAAACCAAGTCAAATTATCCTTGTTTTCACCCTTCACAACTACAAATGATATGGGAAGCATCTTGTCATTAGGATCCCTCTATATGGCAGCCAAAATGTGCCCTCCACAAAGCCCTTTTAGAAATCACCCATCAAGCCCTATTACATGTCTACACAACCTAAAGCTTTCCTTACAGGAATCATAGCATATGTAAAGCCTTCTAAAATATGGCATTTGATCCTTAACACCTTCTTGTACAACATCAACATTGATCTTAACTGCTGACCCTGGATTAGCTTTTAACAATTCATGACAATAGTCATAAACTCTTGTGTAATATCCAAAAAAAGAACCATCAACATAGTCTCTAGTTGCATATCTTGCTCTTATTGCTTTTGGTTTTGTTGACCTCAACACTCCACTTTTTATGTTCCTTCTCCTTGATATCATTTAAGCTCAGGGAAAGCAGGTGTAATTTGGTTGGCGGTTTGTTGGAATATTTGGTCTCTCAAGAATAGTATTATATTCGAGAATCAAAGTTGGAACATCCTTAACGTGGTTTCGAATATCAAAATTACGTCTTAGAAATGGTCGTTCATAGGTGATATTGTTAAAACCAATTGTAATTTTTACGAATTTTGTAAAAATATTTTGTATTGCTTATCGGAGGAACAATTGTTTTTCAATATCTTTTTTGTCGAGAGTTTTTCTCATCCTTTTTGTAATCAAGTTCGAGAACTCGTAGTTCTCGGTTTATGAATCAACTTGCTTACAACAAAAAAATCCCAATGGTTGCATGCATATATATATATATATATATATATATATATATATATACACACACACACACACACACACATTATCGCTCCCCGGATTTCCATCCTGGTACAAACGCGAAAGTGGTGCGGAAAAAAGAATAGAGTCGCCAGCCAGGCATTTTTATCCCAAAGAAAGGGAATGGTAATGTTGCACAAACCAGAAGAGAGAAGAGGAAGGACACAGGTCCTACGAACCAAAGAGACTGAGTTCGGGAGTCGGTTACGACCTGGGAAGGTATTAGCACCCAGATCGTCCGCCGTACCCGACGGGATCCACGCTTGCAAAGATAATTGTTTCAAAGGGTGAGGGTATGAAAACTGCAGCAAAGAAATGAAATTGAAAAGAAACTGGAACTGGAAAAGAACTGAAATAAGAAACAAAGAGGAAAAATGTAGGGAAAATAAAGATTATGCTCGAACGGGCCCTACCCCGCTGCCTACGTACCTCATCAGGATAATGAGGATCAGAGACGCCGTAGTTCCCCTAACTAGGGGTAACAAGGAAATTGCTTGTGAATTAAGGCTTGAACTTCCTATGCCATTGCTCAGGTATTGCAGACTCGGACGACGAGTGCGTAACCGTCTTGCAAAGTGACAAGTAGGGGCAAGTTCGCGGACGTAGCAAAGGAGATGAGAAAAGAATTCCCGAAGGAAAGACGCTTATTGTTTGTTTGTGTTTTTTAGAAGCTTTTATGAGTGTGTCACAAGGAAGTGAACTCAAGCTCTTTTCCATGAAATGTGCACTTGTCACTACATTCCAAGATGGAATAATAGAACAAGCACACTCAAGTAAGGAGAAGATCCCCAAAACTTGAACCCAAAGATTAGGGCTTAGGCTCACTAACTTGTTTACTTATTAAGTGTTTTGATTAATTACAGATGAAGAAGTGTTTTTTATGCTTTTCTTTTATGAAGAAGATACCTTGATCAGACTTGTGCATCACAAGGTAAACTTGTATTATCCCAAGATGGGAAGACTACAAGCATACCTCATGGGATAAGGCTATGGATCAAGACATCACTTCAACCTTATTAAAGTGTTTTTTAAAGAGTTATGAGATGAGAAGAGAAGAAGAACCAAAAGGATTACAAAAGGTAAAAGCTAACGGGAAAAAGTCTAATCCTAATATTCACATGCTCGGATGGTCCTAGGTTAGTGAGGTTTACTATCCTAAAGAAGAAAGAAAGAAGAAGAGAAAGATGAAAGGAGAAACTCCATGGTGGCCTAAGCACACCTCAGGTCGAGAATGAATAAGAGCAGAAGATGAGGAGGAAGAATTAAGATGAATAAGAATGAAGATAAGAAGATAAGAATGCAATATGAAAATGAATAAGAATGAAGAGATGAGAATGCGATATGAAGAAGATGAACAATGCACAAACAGAGCCTACACCAGTAGGACTTCCAGATGCATCAACACGCAATAAATATAATCGGGCCATCAGTGTTACCTAACAGAGAAGGTTCGTTGCCTCTTCAATATGCGCAAAAGAAATCCATAATAAGAAATTTTGAGTCCAGAATGATTCAACAGTCAAGTGCAAGTGTCCATTATCATGATATTGGTCTAAGGTCACATATAAGCTTCCAGCATCCAAGCCGACCAACAAAGAGGACCAGAATTAACAAGAATATTTATCAGGACGAGTCTTCAAGTCCAAGGAACAATCCAACACAAGGCTATCGCCGAAGTCAAACAATAAGCCTACAAAACAACGAGCACAAACTAGAACCAAAATTAAATACAGTTCTATTTAGCTAAACTCAAACTAATACTAAAGTTATATTAATATTAATAATTGTATCCAACCAAATTCAATCAAATTATGCTAACAAAAATAAACAAAGCTAAATCTTAATAAAAATCTAGATTAATAAAATTCTAAGAAAAAAATATTAAAACTAAACTAAAAACTTAATTAAGAATAAATCAAGAGCTAAATATAATGTTAATAAAAACTAAGAAAATAAAATAAGAGATTAAAGGAGAAGGAAACGGGCTTAAGCCCAGGTTAAAAACAACTATCCGCCTGAAGGGGATACAGTCCCTTGGGAAAGGGTGGTGATCAGCAAAAAGAAGCAAGCGGGCTCACCTGCAGCCCATAAACAACAAAAACCAACCATGCTCTTTACAAAAAAATTAAGAAGAGAAAATTAAGATTAAAATAAAATTATAATAGAATGAAAATTAAAGGTCAAAAAAACACAGAAAATATCAACAGAATGAAAACACGCGAAACAGGGCAAATCGCGTCTTCTTCTTCTTCGCTTCACCGAATATCCCACCAAACCTCTATTCGTTCGAAACTGGATTCTTTGGCTTCTGTGGCGGCATCAGCAACAATGGAACTCCACGAATCCTCTTTTGGCTTGTGCACCGCCGATTAGATGACCGCCTTCTTGAAGTCGCGACATCTCCGTTCGCTTCTCAGTTTCAATCGCGGCGGCTTCTCGTCAATCTCTCTGTCGATCTCCACCTCTCGCTTCTTCACAGCTTTTCCATCTCAACTTGTTGATCGCGATCTCTTCTTCATCTTTGTTTTCTTTCTGTTTTTGGTTCTGATATGAGTTCTGTTTCTGTTGGTTTGAAAAGGGTGGTTGGGCTGGTTTGAGATTCGTGTTGTTGCTCTGTGATGTAGGTGTGAGAAGAGGTTAGCAGAGTATGAAGAGGGAAGGGCGAGTTGTGTTGAAGAATGTTGAAAATGGTGGAGATGGTTGCGGTTTGTTGGAGAGAAAATATGCGCTGGGTTTGTTCAGTTGGACTTTTGTGGTGATGGTTTGATACGTTTCTGTGATGGTGTTTTGAGGAGAAACAGAGGCGGTGAGTTTTGTTGATGTTGGAGAGTTTGTGAAGGTGGCGGAGGGTTTGGTTGAAGGCTGACGAATAAGGGTGGTGGAATGAGGTTCGAAGGAGTTGTTCTGTTGTTTGGTTGAAGTCGTGATTTGGTGATGGTGGTGTTCGAAAGGGGGTTGGATTTGTGAAAAGGATATGGAGGGGTTAGAAGATGATGCGCTGATGGTTTGATATGGTGGCGAAGAAGGCAAAGGTTTGCTGGGTTGGTGATGCAATGCGGTTGAAGAGACGGTGAAAGCTTGTGGTGATTTGAAGATGATGGTTTAGAGTTGTATAAAAGGTTTGTTGAAGATATGAGTTGAGAG
The DNA here is from genome assembly GCA_963966055.1 of Lathyrus aphaca. Taxonomy (NCBI): domain Eukaryota; kingdom Viridiplantae; phylum Streptophyta; class Magnoliopsida; order Fabales; family Fabaceae; genus Lathyrus; species Lathyrus aphaca. The sequence continues at coordinate 227,299,706 of OZ014519.1, forward strand.
TGCGTTGTTTTTTTGCTGAAGAGATTCTTGCGGTTTGTTGTTGTTTTTGCAAGAGTAAGACGTCGCTGCCCAGTTTTCTGTGGGAGTGGTGGTAGTTTTGTTTTGTGAGTTTGCTGCTATAGTGTGCTCGCGTGATGTGTGATGCCAAAATGAAAAGAAAAATGCTGAATGCGTGTCGTGTATGAAGGAGGTATCTTGTTTTTTCTGTTGCGAGAGTCAGTGAGGTGTGTATAAGGCTGAGCAAGTTTGCTACTGAAAAAATTCCGTGTGAGTATGATTTTTTGTGTTGCTGCGTGTTGATGTGATGAAAAAGAGTGTGAAGAAAAGTGTGTGAATGTGTGGGATGCGTGACGTGGGGCCCATGTGGGGAGTGATGAAAAATGTAGGTTGTGCGTGTGCGCTGAGAGTGAGGAAAATAAAGCGTGATTGCCTCTTGGTAAAGAAAGAAAGCGTGTGGCCAGTGTGTGTGGGATTATGTCTTTTTTGCTGAAAATATTTAGACAGAAATTGTCCTATAATTAATAAAAGTGGGCTTAGTGATATGGGCTTGTGAAAGAATGAAACAAAATGTTAACAAGAATGTGATTCAATTATAAAAATGATTTGTGGTTTAGAATAAAGGATCTTATGGATCATGAGTTTGGGATTGAATTAATAAAAACAGATTTAGAAAAATATGAGAAATAAAATGGTTTAGAAAAAATGGTAAATTGAATAGAAGTTGTGAAAAATGAATAAATGGTTAGAAAGTGGATTAGGAGAAAAATAATGGAAAATGGATATTTGAATGGGAATAAGTTTAGGAAATGGTTTTGAAATATGCGGAAAAATGGAGATGGATATTAAGTATAAATATCGTGTAATAATGGAATAGAAATGGAATACGAATTTTATATTATAAAATGGATAGATAAAATGGATATAAGGAAATATGAATAACGAATATTGTAAAAAAATGGGTATATAATATTTGATTAGGCTTAAATTGGGAAAGGAAAGAAAAGAGTGGTTTTATATAAAAGAAATGGATTAATCGGATGAAAAATGACTAATGAGAAAACTTGGATAATGGACGGGCATAAATGAAAATGAGAAATGGTTAAGAAAAGTGGGTATGAATTGATCTTTTATGGAACGGCCCGACAACCACCAACATGCACACAACCATGAAACAACTTGCACTATTCCACACACTTCTGATAAAGGCAATAAAGCACACTAACAACTAAACAATTCATAACCGAACCAAACAACCATCTGAGTTAATCGTCTTCTGAACTCGTGGCCAAATAAGTCTTGAATCACCTTAAATCTGTCAGAATCAACCTCTTGGAAAATAAATCCCTAGATGAACCACTAATGAACAAACAAATAGACAAATTGGCCCAAAACTTCTCGTAAACCACAACTTGGTGACCTGACAAAATCATCACACCACAACTTGACTTTGAGCACTCACTGCCTGAGAAATAGCCCTGATGAAGCAGAAATCCATGGTGACGAGCCAAATGAATCGGTGAATAATTTTCAGACTTGAAATCCCTATCAGGGAAATAAACCCTAATTCCTCAGAAGACACGATCCCATGTCTCAGGAGCTTATGCAAATGGTATGCGAAATGCGTATGAATGCAAAACGAAAAGCTGACAAAGACAGAAAAGCCAGAGGGCAAATTTAGGGTGTCTACACACACACACACATATTCGCAACCATTGGGATATTAAACTTGGTGCGAAGTTGTTCTAAACAACATCTAATGTGACGAAACCGCTTGATTTATTTTTATCGGCTACTCGAATTCAACCCCATTGTTGTGGATATTTGGCATACAACCGATAAAAATAAAAGCAAATAATGAAAAGGTGCCTTAGTCTATACGAGCCACAACGAAGTTACGATATTGGCAAAATTGGTCCCTGACAACGGTGTCAACAACTTGATAGGTCTCAAGTGCACAAAATATCAGTTATATTATAAAAAAATATTAAACCAATAGAGACCAATGTCAATTATCGTTACATATTATTACCTTGTCTATTTATGGGGATGGAAAAGTATTTTTGTTTGCAAAAATGGGAAATTAGCTTGTTTTTAGAATTAATAAGAACAAGAGACCAAAATGTGATTTATGCGTAACTATTGTACTTATTCAGTTGTGTCTTATAATTATAACAGGAAAATGTTTTCTTGCGAAAAAGAGTAAAATTAAAGGGGACGCCTGTTTTCGCGTGTAAGGCGCCAAATTTCGACTCTATAATCTATTCGACCACTTTCGCGAGTGTGTATTACAGCTTTGAAATCCTTTTTGGAAATTAATTAAATTTTACTTTAAAAGTTATTTTTAAGTCTAATTTTAATCAAAATGTTTCGTCAGCTTTCACGTGTTCGAACATGTATTTTAAACTCATAGACGCTCGCTTTCACGTATCTGATAATAAATTTAAAATAACTTTTTGAAAATCGATAATTCCCAAATTAATTGAAAATGTGCTTACATTGTATTTTAAGGAGAATTTGATATCACATTGTTTCAGTTTTCACTGTAAACCTTTATCATTAAAACTAGACAATCCAGACTTTAAAATAATTCATGTTATATTTATAAATGTTATAATTTAACAGAGACTTAATCTGATATAGAATTTAGAAAAACGAATGTTGATAATAAAATTACGACAGGATTAAAATGAAATAGCAACTATAATGTTGCAAAGAAATAAATTCTAAGCTTAAAACTTAAATCTAAAAGGTGCAATATTGCTAAATGTGAGACAAGAATTGCTTTTACAATAATTGATTTGTTCAGCTTAAAATAAGTTTGTTTCTTACAATAAACTTGGATGCCTAAAGCTATCTTAAAAAGGGCTATTTATGGTATCAAATTCGTGTTGGTAACTATTACAAACATGTATAGGTAATGGAGATAATGGGAGTGTGGAATATTGGATCGAACTCTGATAAGAGAGGTTTAGCATGTCATCGAAGTCCGTTCACATGTTGTTGTTAAATTGGGCCTTGTGTTATGGATCCAATTGTTTAAGTTAGCTTGTAATTGTCATACCCCAAATTTGTCATACTTGTATATCATTCTATTTTCGTTTATTAACAACAATTCAAAAATCCAAAAATATGTCATTTCTTTTATTTGTCCAAATTCAGAGGTTTGCGAAAGGCTGAGTCTATTTTCATCAAGGTTTGTCAGGTCAGGTGTTTTGTGCGGTACGACTAAAATTCAAGTGTGATTCGTTTAGGGTTTGGTGGGATGGCTATTCATTTTCATTTCAATTTCATATCCATTTTTTCCTATTTTCCATTTTTTATCATTCTTTTTGTCAATTTTATTATTATCATTTTCTATTTCTATATTATTTCATATTTCTATTTTATTTTCCTTTTTTTTAATCTTTATTATTATCTTTATTACTATTACTATTATTATTATTACCATTATTTTATTTCTATTATTACTATTATCATTGTTACTATTACTATTACTATTATTATTATTATTATTATTATTATTATCCAAAATTCCCATTTTTATTTAATTATCTTGTTTTTTTCAATTTTTGTTCATCTTTTATTAAAAATCTCCATACCATTACCCCACCATCAATTTTGCAGCAAAAACATACTATTCTTTTTCATCTGCATATGTGCCAAAAAAATTCCACTACATTGTTATACCAAAGGACCCCATAACATTATACAATTCCACTAACCTTGTCCATATAAACTCGGACCCCATGCAACTTCCTTCACGTGACACACCAATCCCCCACCATTCATTATACCAAAACGCAACACATGCAAAACGGAAAGCACTCACCATATTCCAACAACTCACACAAACCGTTATCAAATTTACAGCTTGCATCCTTATCCAAAAACCAGCATATTCTTCAGATTTCATTCAATACTTTGGCCCCGAGTTTGCCACTCATACCCCTTCAATCTTTTTCTATAATAACACCTATTATTCACTCATTCTAGGAAGCTTGGAAAACATAGAAATAAATCTGCAAAAAAAAAATCTCAAGCCAAGCGTCATAAATGAACCTAAACCACACAAAATTCTTTAAATCTTCCCTCAACCTAACACCCACTGATATCTTTCTTCAACCCTTCATTAATCTTGAAACACTCCTCACAAATAATACCTTGCAATCGAGCAGTAACAAAAACATGTAAATCATCTTCAAATCCCCAGATTCGCATAACCTAAACTCAAACACTCACATAAACATAAACAAAACCTGAACGCTCCAGAACTGAAAAAACCATGAACAAACCATAAACTAAAACCAGAAAATGAGATGAGTAAGAGTTTGCAAAGATGAAATCGTAATAAATTCGGAAACGAAAACATGAACACAAGCAGAACCGACCGCGAAATGAAACAGATCTGAACTGAATCTTGAGTGAGAAACTTGAGTGAACACAAACTGAATCGAAACTGAAGAACACACAATCAAAAAATCTTGAACGAGTACGAGATTTGATAACCGAATCTGTAACCACCGAGAGTGAGAACCGCAAAACTGCCGCTGAAAACTGAGAGAGATTGATGGTGAGAATCAAAACCACCATGGTCTTTGTAAAATCGTGACGCCATTGTCGTGGAGGGGTTGGTTTCGAATTTTCTCTTTGTTTTGAGTTTCATTTTTGAAAGGATTAAATGTGTTCCTCTGCTAGTGACTTTTTACCGTTTCAATGTTTTTAATATAAAACCCTTCTTCCTTTTTTTATTTCCTTTTATTTATATTTTATTTATTGTTTTTATTTGTGTAACCCAAATTGGGCTCAGCCCATGACCAATCTGAGTTTCTCAACACCACACACTGAAAAACCAGTTTGTTGTATACATACCCTCATGCGTAGATTCTTTCCTTGTTACATTTCTTTTCCTGTTTTTTTAATTATTATTTTGGGCTTAGCCCATTTGACTATTTTCCCCACACTCATAAACCAGCGATTACACCCCCTTTTATTATGTCTATTTATGTATTTTTACTTTAATTAGTTTCATTTGTTTTGATTTTTTTAATAATACTTAATTCAATTTTATTTTGATTATTATAGATCCTCATTTATTATTTCAACATTCTTGATTTTTATTTTGAGCCGATGATATAACAAAAGTCCACGATTAGTCGATTTCGATAAATCGATAAATTGTGACCAATATGAGGCCTATTTAGCTTAGTTGTTTATTTATTGTTTTATTTTGATTTATTTTCCTTTTTTGAAAATCATTTAATTTAGTTTATTTATAGTTTTTATTTTATGGTGAATGAACATCTAAAATCGAAGATTCGTCACAAGCTGACTTGAAATCTCAATTAATGATAAGACCACTTTATTTTCCTTTTGGAAATTCAATTTTATTTTATTTAGTTTATTTTCGCATTTCAATACATAAATTGACGCTCGACTCCTCATAGAATGACTCTAACATTGAATCGGTTCTAAGGTAGTTAAAGAGCTACATTTCAACACTTTTGATTAAATTTCAAGCTCCAACGGCTCCGAATAATTTAAAACACCTCACACATGCTTCTTCTTGGGCCCATACAATGAACCCTTTTATTTCGCGCAATCCCGTGTAATTTATTTTGTACCCCGCTCCCCCATTTCTGATGTATGTCATTTATCTTTTCCATTTTGTTTATTATTTCGATCACTATGAGCCCCCTTAGGGACTAACATCGATCTCACCTCATTCGTGAATACTTGGTCCAACGCCAAGTGGTTTCACTCTCGCACACTCACACTTTCATTCGTTAGGGTTTTGTTTACTAGGAGCATCCTTAGGGACTAACATTCGATTTAGCCTTTCGCTAAGCCTTAACCAATTAACCTCCATTTGCATTTAACCTTTATAATCGAGCGCATCGTGACTTGCCATCAATCTAACTCAAACTCAAACACGAATACTCAAACTATTTTCGTAATCAAATAATGAAACAACTGAGAGTTCTTGGAGTATTGCATTCTATAAATTCTTGAATGAATGCTCCTGAGGCTCGCTCTTTGGGTTGTGATTCATTTGCCCTTTCGTACTTAAAACGTCTTAATTCATATATCAAATAACGAAAGAACTGAGTTCTTGGAGTTTAACTTTCCCTGAATTCTTGAATGAATGCTCATAAGGCTCGCTCTTTGGGTTGTAATTCATTCTTCCTTTTGTTCCTAAAACACTAAACAAGATCAAACATCTTTCTCTAAACGAACATTGTTTTAACCCTTTTTATCGCGCAAACAAGCTAGAGCTTCAACCTCCAATTGCGAGCAAACAAGCCAACGCTTAGCCGTTAGAGAGCGGTTTAAACACTCTTTCATTAAAAAACACCAACAAAGCATAGTACCTCGAACTACGAAGTTCTAACTTTCCCATTGCACGAGGGTATATGTAGGCACGAGGATCTCAATCTTTGTCGAGCACCCTAGGAACAAAACCACCTATTTCACCGTACAATATGTCAGACCCTAATTTTTGACCTAAGATTTCTCACATCTCATCTGCATTTGCATACAAACAAGATCACGCACTGGTTGTTTATTCTTTTCAGATGCAGGCCTATGCCTTGAAGAGGATTACCTTGTTTAGTTTCTGTTATCTGTTCATATTTTACTGACTTCTAACCCAAATACAAAAATATGTTGCAGTTGCTTCTTCTTCTTCTTCTGTGTTGCAGGATTTCAAAGACAGGGCTGGGATTTCAATTCAGAGGCGTTTGTTTAGTTACGATTTGATTCAGATGGACGTTTGACTTAATCTTGGTCAAACTATCAAAAGACTGTTTCGACTGCAAGTTGTGTGTGCCGTTGATTTGTTTCTCAGATAATGTGTATTCAAAAAGTTCAAGTTGTGTTGTGTACAAAATTCATCAGTTTATCAGGCAATGTTCTGTGTGAAGTTTGGTTTGAATATTCAATGTCCATCAGTTCATCAGTGATTCGGTGGTGGATTTATTTTCCTCAAATTTATCAGGGCAATTTACAGACAATTTCAGTGATTTGTGGTTGAAGTGGCGATTTATTCATTGGTTCGGAAATAACTGTGTTCATTTTATCAGTGGCTTGTGCAAGAAAAATCAGGAATTGGTTGTAGGTTTAAAAATCATTATTTCATCCATTTGTCCGATTCAGACACGTTTCTTTCTAGTTACCATTTTTTTACTTCGGCCATACTTCTATTTTCCAATTATTTTCTATCCATTTATTTCTAAACCATTGTCCATATTTCAATTTTTCCAATGTCCAGATATCATTCAAACCCATTATCGTTTTCACCCGTTATCCAATTCCATATCCACTTCTATGTTTTTAACAATTCGATCCATAAACCATTTTTTAGTCCGATTATCTCGAATTACCATTTTTTTCTTTTAACCAATTTCCATTCATTCCCATTTTTTTTTTCAAAAACTATTTTTTACTAAATATCCAATTTTTTATTCTAAATACTTTTTTTTTATTATCAAGTTCAATATTCTTAGCCATTTTTCATTTTTCTTGTGAACAAATTAAATTGGAAAAATTAAAAGCTCATTGGCCCATCATCATAAAGTCACAATGATTCACATACTCCCACAGTCAATTTCTCCAAGTCCCATGTGACAAGCCTTCTTGCAAGCTCACAAGCCTCACACTACCAGCCGTATACAATGCAAAATAACCATAACATCCAACTTGCCCAAGCCAAACTACAAGCCGAAAATTCACACTTATCCTCAGGCCCCACAACAAAACAAGCTTTATGCCAAGCCTTGTCCAAGCATCTCCAGCCTCTTTCGTACGCTAACATCACTAGCCAAACAACTACACCAGCTCTCATTCACGTGACAGCTTTTCCCATCATCACTTCAAGTCACACCCAACACACTGTAAGCACATGCCAAATTTCCAAGCCATCACTAACAGCTTCAGCCCCAAACTCCACGTACAATCCGTACCAGCTGCTCACATCACACTTGCAGCCGAACTAAACAACTCCCTTCACAAAAACGAGCCGTACCGCATCTCACATAAGCCTTCCTACAGCTCCAAGCAACAAGCATCACGCCGCATCCCGCAATTTCCCAGCCGCACGAAAACCAAGCAGCTGCACACTTCACAGCATCAAGCCTCGCTGCACAAAACCGAAAGCAAAACAAAATTCATGTGCAAGCCAGCCACAAAAACACATGAAATTCACACAGATTCACATAATCCAAAACGCAACAAATCTGAGCATAAAACGCAAGCTGATAGTGATTGAAACTAAAAGAAAAAGGCAGCCAATACACACCTGAAAATGCAAGTTCAAAACGCAAAGCATCATCACGTAAATCCCGTGACTCCTAAACGCATCTCAATCATTCCAAAACGGCAGCAAAATGAAAATGAATTTCAATTCAAAAGCTCACCTCTCCCTCTATTTAAACAAACTCACTTTTCTCTCAAATCAAGCTTTGAGAGCCCCTTATTTCCCTGCCAAAATCAATATCAGAAAGCTTCAACTTAAATCTTCTTCCAAACTTCTCTCTAATTTCGATCCGATGATAGATCAATCTCCAAATCCATAAACCCTCATCATTCTGAGAAATCATGAATGACAACCAAACAGAAACCTCTTGTATTCGGAAGACGCGTTCAGAGGAGATTTGAAAGAGAAGAAGAAAGTTATGCGGTTTAGGATCAAAGAAGAAGCCACTTTTGTGCGATTTGATTTTTTAAAGGTGAGGATGAAGTCCCTCCCTGTTGTCCGCGTTGAGGAAGAAGAAGCTGGAATCCTATTTTTTTTGTTATTTTATTATAGTTGTTTTTATTTTGTTTTGTGAAATGAAAGAATGTGAAGTGATCTTTGGGCCTATGGCAGCTGGTTTGTACTGCTAACCACACCCTTCCTGCTTGCGCCGCATGCCTCCTTTTTTTTTTGTTTCTTCTTTTGTTTGCTTCTTTAATCATTTTAATTAATTCTGGTTATTTTTTTTAGAAATAGTTTTGTTAAGAATTCTTCTTATTTTTTTAATTACAATTCCCTTTTTAGAAAAGAATTTTAGAATATGCTTTAGAAAAAGGATTTAAAAAAAAGTGTTTTAGAAAAGAAATTTTTAGAAAAGAATTTAAAAATATTTCTATTTCTATTTCTTTTTGTGATCTACTTTTAGATCCATTTTCTTCATCTTTTATTTTTGGTCGATGACAATCTCCGATTTGGAATTGTTGAATTTCGATTAGTTTAATCTTCATTATTTCAAATCTATGGATGAATGATCATTTGGATCATTCTCCATACTTTGAGATCGTGATAGGTTGCTTTTCGATAAATTCAACAATAATCTCGATTAAGATTAGACCGTTCCTTTTCTTTTAGTGCGGCATGTTTTCGGAGAACGATCCATAATATCGTTTCTCTAACATGTTTTTAACACGAATATTTTCCACTTTAATTAGTGGTGGCCGGCCTCATTTGTAGGGTAATTACTCCATAAATTACTCGGCGATTGCTTAACATAGACCTAAAGTTATCCCGATTCGGAATGCAATCCACTTGGATCCGTTTGCCTCGATTTTCTTTTTCTTTTCGTGGTTGTGTTTGATTAAGTTCATCATACCACTCATTATTGTAAATATTAATAATGTGAATATACTAACATTTAATTTTAATCTCTCGCACCTTATCCTCTTTTATTTCAATCTCTTGTTCCCTATCTCTTTATTATGCTTTATTATACTATATCATTCATCATTTTATTTATTGTTTATATTGTGATACTTGTTATTTCTCCTTTGTCCATTTGGATATCAAAACACTAATAAAGGATTAAACACTTAAAAGACTTGTGACTTCTAATTTTGGACTATGGTTACTATCCCTTGCTTCGGAGAATGGACTTAGACTTTAAGAGTTTCCCCCTTGCTCAAGTTGGAATGGATTAGAAACCTCGGCCTCAAATTATTTCATTGGCCCTTGAAGATGGAAATCCGATTGTCTCAAAGATGCTTGTCATATGGTTTGATCGTTTCTTCCTTTAGCTTTTATTTTCAAGTCTTAGGATAGTCCCTTCATCTCTTCCCATCTTCTTCAATTTTCAAATCTCCTTCCTATTTTCAAAATCTTCTTGGTTTTCTAACCTCAAACATTTTCTCAATCAAACCGTGACTTTGGTCATGTGCTTTTACCTTTTCATTTCATTTCTTAAATAAATGCTAAACCACATAAGCATATCGAAACTTCTTTCTCAAAAAAACTTTAAAAACCATCACAACTCATTCAATTGCTTTTGTGCCCTCGTGCACGGTTTTCTTTTAACCTTTTTTATGTTTAGATATGATTCATCCTTTCTAGCGGAATTATTCGCTAAAGGATGACGACTTATCTTTACATTTTAAAATCAATTAAACTCATTTGCCTTTTTCACAATTTGTACCACAAACTACGGGGTTTTGACCTCGCATTGCACTTTGTGGGTACGTAGGCATGAGACGTTCGTCTCTTCAAACACCAAAATCTTAAAAATATTTCTTCTTCTCATCTCTCCAATCTTTTTTCAAGCAAACCATTTCAAACCAAAAATGCAGTAAACATTTCAAAGGGTTCCCGTGGAGTACCACGGACAAGTCGGGTGCTTAAAACCTTCCCGATTTGTAACCAATCCCCGTACCCTTTCTCTGTCTGATTCTTTTAGCTTTTTAGCTTTTAAGATTCTTTAAGGTTTTGTTCGTTCTTTTCCCTTTTTCCATTTGGAAATAAATAAAAGCGCGGTGGCGACTCTGTGTATATTGAGTTAAGTTAATCAATAGCTTACACTCATGATTTTACCGCTACAAAAAAGTGGCGACTCTGCTGGGGACTCAATCTCTAAGTGGATTCGGCCTACTTTGATTTATTTACTGCTTTAGTTTGATTTGCTTGTTACTTGGTTGTTCTGTTTTGGTGATCCTCTGTGAGATAGATCCTAACCCGGATCTGAGTTGGAACTTATGATAGGAAGGTGATATTCGAAGCGATATGCGATGGAGTAGTCCAAAGCAATATCAATTTGATAATCTCCACTCGGTTAGGCTCTCTTGGACTATCAATGTCGTGACGAGTAATCCTACGTGGCATTATTTTCCAACCTTGAGCTGATCATACCGAGGACCGTAGAACCCTTAACCAATCTAAGCCAATTTAGGAACGTAGTGTAGAAACTATCTGAGTGTAAACTTAAGGTGGTTGTCACGCGATGCTACATTCGGACGAGGTCTATTTTAAGAATGTTATCGGTTGGGGAGTAATCCAACGTACCGATGATATTCTAAAGATGGTTGTTAACTCCGGGAACCTCTGTTAGCACCCTTCTTGTTTTTTGCAGGTACAATGAAGACAAACCTTAGTACTTACCTGTGTGGGTTGGTGTTCTGTTACCATGACTCCATGCTCGTGATTCGAACCTTTGAACCTGTGTGCTTTGCGTGATCTTGTTTGTGTTTGTTGCATCTACATATTCATCATGATTATCATCACCACCATTTTCAAGGGAGACAATTCCGATTATTGCAAATATTGGAAAGAATAAACATTCATTTTTGTCAAGATTTTTCATGACCGTATTCTCGATGTTGACAATGTTTGCATTAATCGAGTTGTTTTTCTGAAAATGGGAGTGAACATTGCATATCATTGCATCCTCGCATATTCTTGCGTTCATCTGAGTTGTGTGGGAACTTATCCCGGTTGTTTCTTTCCTCAATTGTCTGTTGATCCGTCAAGCTGACTCCTCACCACAGATACGGTACTAGAGCTGCTAACAGACGAAGAGCTATCAGATTGAGAATGGAACGCCAAGAACAGCATAATATGGAAGTTCGATTGGAAATTGATGAGTTGAAGGCCGGTATGACCAAGCTCACTGAAATGATGCAAGTTCTGATTGCTCGAGGTGAACCACCTCAAAGGACTGTTATCTCTGAAGTTTTTACTGCTGTTGTTGATCCTCCTGTTGTTCAGCAACCAGCTTCTACTTGGCCAGAATATGGGTTACCTCTGGATTATGTGCCAGTTTCCGCTACTGCTCAGATTGGTGGTCCATCTGTTGTGCCAGTCTTTTCAGCTCCGACTTTTGTCGAACCTCAACCTGTTATGCATACTACTGCTCAGACTACTTATCAGAATTCTCCTTTCTTGTACCAAGCTCCTGGTCAACAAGCTGAAAGTCAGGGTGAACCCGGATATATGGATGAAGTTAGAGAGCAATGTTTGACTCTTGAGAAGAGAGTAAGAGGTCTAGAAGGAAAAGATGTCTTCGGTTCTGCTGCGATAGACATGTGTTTGGTTTCCGACTTGGTTCTTCCTGATAAGTTCAAAGTTCCAGTATTTGAGAAGTACAATGGTCATACTTGTCCAAAGATTCATCTGCTGGTGTATTGTCGCAAAATGGCTGCGCATGCTAAGGATGACAAGCTGCTTATTCACTGTTTTCAAGATAGTTTGAGTGGTGCTTCCATGAAGTGGTATGTTGGACTTGAGAAGAGTCACATTCGAAGCTGGAAAGATTTATCTGATGCTTTTGTAAGGCAGTATAAGTACAATCTGGACATGGCGCCTGATCGCCGTCAACTTCAAAACATGTCACAGAAAGAGAAAGAATCGTTCAAAGAGTATGCTCAGCGATGGAGAGAGCTAGCTGCTCAAGTGGAGCCACCTTTGCCTGAAAAGGAATTAACTAGTTTTTTCATGGACACTCTTCAACCGTTCTTTTGGGAGAAAATGGTAGGAAGTGTTTCATCTGGTTTTTCTGATCTAGTCACTATTGGAGAAAGACTAGAGGAAGGTATCAAGAAGGGTAAGATTACCAATTCTGAAGCTCCTAATGCTGCAAGAAATTCTTTTGGGAATCCTCACAAGAGAAGAGATGGTGATGCTTATGCTGTTTCAACTGAGAGGAGGCCTTACCGCCCGCAACAACGATATGTTCAACCATACGTAGCTGCAGTTGCTCCTGTTGTCAAAACTCCACTTGCTCAAACTCAAGCTCAAGGTCAGGTTCGACCAGCTCAAGCTCAAGTTCAGATTCGAGCTCAAGCTCAGACTCCTCATCCTGCTGTTGGACAAAATCAGTATCGCAATAGGCCAAACTTTGATCCTATTCCGATGTCTTACACTGAATTGTTTCCTTCCTTGGTTGAGAAAGGTTTAATTACTACTAGGCCTCCGCCTCCTGTTCCAAATCCTCTTCCAGTTGGTTATAGATCGGATCTTCGCTGTGAGTTTCATCAAGGTGGAACTGGTCATGACTTAGAGCATTGCTTTGCACTGAAGGCTAAAGTGCAAGAACTTATCAGGAACAACATCCTTTACTTTAATGACCTTAATCCCAATGTTATCAACAATCATTTGCCGAAGCTTGGGAAGTGAATCTTCTAGAAGACTTCAACTGTTAATTTTCTTCAAGGCCGGAATATCAGACGGGACAGCTCATCCTTGTTGCTGATGGATCACTAGGCCATTGTTTCTTTATGTTTGCAATTTCCTTCAATCATATTAAGTTGTTTGCTTTTAAACTTTGTTTGTACTTTCATGATGGTTTTAATGAAGTGAGCATTGCTTTGTTTTGATTCAATTTCATTTGCTATTTGCATCTTTATGCTTTACATTTCAAGTTCATTTATCCTTTCTCAAAGTTTTACAATGATTGGAGGGAGGATGATGAAAACGAGATACCCATAACTGTTGTTGATATGCTTTCAATTGAGACTTGGTTGATGATATACAGGCATTGTTTCAAATCCTAAACACTGGAGAAATAAGGAAGTTAATCCTTTGTCAACCCCTTTGAGCCTTGAAGTTGGAGTTTCTTTTTATTCGAAAAAAACCCTCAATTTTAACCCGGGGATGGGTAGTTCTCAGTTAATTCGAATGTGCATTCAAGTACAAGAGAATCATTCAAAATACCTTTCAATAAAGGTTGAAATCTCAAGCTTTCCTTCACACACATCAAGGAGTGTTGAAGACGTTTCTTAATTCAAAAGCTAATGATGGTTCATCGTAATCATTAAGTCATGCAGTCATTATCTTTCAAAAAAAAAATGATATTGAAAAATTGTTGAAAAAATTAAAGCCCGCTAAGTCAAAACCTATGAAGGAGACTTAGGCAAAAACTGGGGCATCCCGCTGGCTGTAAGATCAAATGACACGGTTCAGGCAAAAGTTAGGGATAATAAAAAGAAATATTTGTCAAGAGATCATCAAAATTCCTCAGCAAAAATAAGTTGAGTTGACCAAAGTCCTCATTAGAAACAATAAAAGGAAGAGGTGACTGCTATCTTCAAAATCCTTGGCTTATGAACCATTTTCATCTGTGCAATCCCAAATGCTTGGAACTTGAATGCATAAGCTGAATTAATTGAATGTAGGACTGGAGTTCAACACAAAGTTGGGTTGGGTACAAATAAACTTTGAGCCTATATCCTTTGTTTCATAAACCGTGAACCAGACCATGTTACAACCTTCAAAAGTCCTAATTGAATCCAGGTTTCTTTTGAAAAGCATACTACAACAAGGTTGCGTAAACTGACTCCCAAGTTCTTTACCAATCATTTGTTTTCTTACTGTTGCTTTACCTTTAATATTGTCTCAACCGCTGTGTTTTGGCAAGTTTTCATTTACTTTACATCAATAAATTTTATTCCAAAAATGATTCTTGATTTCAAACTTTGCATTGAATTTTGCATTAAAATTACCAAGTTTGTACAAACATTTTTATTTGCAAATAAGCTTTCCTCATCAAGGAATTTTCAAACAGTTAAGAAACTTGGTCGGTGATCTTATCAGGGGCAAGTTTTTCTCAATTCCTTTTGTTTTAAGATGTGTTGCTCAGTGCAAATTATTCTCAGATTGGGTTGATCAGAAGATTCTCTGCAAGACGTATACTGGATTTCTTTTCTCAACATTTTCTCAAGGGCTGGAGCTATGATCAGTTTATTCTCTCAACATTCATTTCAGGAACTGAAGCCATGATCAGTTTATTTCTTCTCAACAGTTATCTCAAAGACGTGATTATTTTCTCAGCAGTCATTTCAAGAACTGAAGCCATGAACAGTTTATCTTCTCAGCAGTTATTTCAAAGATTTGATTATTTTCTCCAGCAGTAATCGTGAACTGAATCCATTATCAGTTTACTTTCATCAGTCATTGAACTTGGGGAAATTTTTCTTCAAGAATCCCCAAGTAACTTTGCATGACTTTTCTCAAAAGATTTGCAACTTGGAACAGTTTACTGGTGTGACAGAGATTTGTGCAGCAGTAGCATTTCTAATTTCCGAGCAGAATGGCAGTGATATCTGTGTTGAGGAATCAGTCTTTCATCTTTTCACTCCTCTAAGAGTCTAAACTGGTTGTCAGCATTTTCTCTCGTATTATGTCCTCGGGTGTGTTATTCCCCATTTTTGAAAAGTTTGCATATTTGAGTGTGTTATGCCTCATTATGCGTTTTCTCGGGGTGTTATTCCCCAGTTTTGTTTACGGTTTCATATTTGAGTGTTTTAGTCCTCACTATGCATATTCTTGGGTGGTTTGGTCCCCATTTTCGTAAATGTCTGCATACTGAGTGTTTTAGTCCTCATATGCATTTCTCAAAGTCTTGTTGTTTTCTACTTCTTACCTTTTGGTTAAAGTCCAACTTACTTGGCATTTGTCTGTCTCTCCAGATTTTTTTTCCTTCCCCTACTTTTTGTTTCTCTCAGATATTACACCTTTTATCCGATTGCCATTCTCGGATGTCCATAGTGAAGTCATCATTAATTTGATGTACTGTCCGGGACTTTTTTTTTCCATCTCATTCAGTTCTGTTCCTGAATGTTGTGCTTTGCATTTCATCTGATTGCCATTCTCAGATGTTGTGATCACTTCCCTTCCGATTGCCATTCTCGGATTTTCATGTTGGAATCATCATTAAGTTGATGTGTTTTCCCGAAATTCTCCTATTTCATTCAGTGTTGTTCCTGAATGTTGAAATTCACATTTTATCTGATTGCCATTCTCAGATGTTGTGATTATTCTTTTCCGATTGCCATTCTCGGATTTTCATGATTGGATTCATCTTTGAGTTAATGTGCTTTCCCATTCTTTCATTTCATTCAGTTCTACTCCTGAATGTCGAGATTCACATATGTTATCTGATTGCTATTCTCAGATGTGGTGATTACCCTTTTCCGATTGCCATTCTCGGATATTCCTAGTGAAGTCAGTAATGTCATACTTGGATGTTTATGATGTAATGTTTCGGGAATTTTCTCACTTCATTCAGTGCCATTCCTGGATGTTGTGATGTTTTCTATCCAATTGCCATTCTTGGACATTTTCACCTCAGCTGAGCCATGTGTTGGTCTCTAGCATGTTGTTTTTCCCGTCAGAGTCTTATGCTCCTTATCCCCAGCGTTTATTCTTTTTCCTGTGTCGTCTTGTCCCTCACGGATTTCTCTGAATTTCATTTGGTTCCAGATACATTTCATGTCATCTCATAATTTTTCTCATATTATTTCATATTACTGTCACATATTTTCTCTGCATTTCATATACATCTCATATGCTTTTATAACAGTTTCATTTGCTTCATATCATTTCCATATCATCTTCATATCATTTCATATCGTTCATTTCATTTCATTCCAGTTTTTGGCATCTTAGGATCAAAAATTGGGTTTTTTGATATTTAAGTATCTTCCATCTTGTCGAAACGAAGATCTCGATCTTCATTATCTCTGGATTGAAGAAACTTAAATAGGGGCATCTGTCAGACCCTAATTTTTGACCTAAGATTTCTCACATCTCATCTGCATTTGCATACAAACAAGACCACGCACTGGTTGTTTATTCTTTTCAGATGCAGGCCTATGCCTTGCAGAGGATTACCTTGTTTAGTTTCTGTTATCTGTTCATATTTTACTGACTTCTAACCCAAATACAAAAATATGTTGCAGTTGCTTCTTCTTCTTCTTCTGTGTTGCAGGGTTTCAAAGACAGGGCTGGGATTTCAATTCAGAGGCGTTTGTTCAGTTACGATTTGATTCAGATGGACGTTTGACTTAATCTTGGTCAAACTATCAAAAGACTGTTTCGACTGCAAGTTGTGTGTGTCGTTGATTTGTTTCTCAGATAATGTGTATTCAAAAAGTTAAAGTTGTGTTGCGTACAAAATTCATCAGTTTATCAGGCAATGTTCTGTGTGAAGTTTGGTTTGAATATTCAATGTCCATCAGTTCATCAGTGATTCGGTGGTGGATTTATTTTCCTCAAATTTATCAGGGCAATTTACAGACAATTTCAGTGATTTGTGGTTGAAGTGGCGATTTATTCATTGGTTCGGAAATAACTGTGTTCATTTTATCAGTGGCTTGTGCAAGAAAAATCAGGAATTGGTTGTGGGTTTAAAAATCATTATTTCATCCATTTGTCAGATTCAGACACGTTTCTTTCTAGTTACCATTTTTTTACTTCGGCCATACTTCTATTTTCCAATTATTTTCTATCCATTTATTTCTAAACCATTGTCCATATTTCAATTTTGCCAATGTCCAGATATCATTCAAACCCATTATCGTTTTCACCCGTTATCCAATTCCATATCCACTTCTATGTTTTTAACAATTCGATCCATAAACCATTTTTTAGTCCGATTATCTCGAATTACCATTTTTTTCTTTTAACCAATTTCCATTCATTCCCATTTTTTTTTTCAAATATTATTTTTTACTAAATATCCAATTTTTTATTCTAAATACTTTTTTTTATTATCAAGTTCAATATTCTTAGCCATTTTTCATTTTTCTTGTGAACAAATTAAATTGGAAAAATTAAAAGCCCATTGGCCCATCATCATAAAGTCACAATGATTCACATACTCCCACAGTCAATTTCTCCAAGTCCCATGTGACAAGCCTTCTTGCAAGCTCACAAGCCTCACACTACCAGCCGTATACAATGCAAAATATCCACAACATCCAACTTGCCCAAGCCAAACTACAAGCCGAAAATTCACACTTATCCTCAGGCCCCACAACAAAACAAGCTTTATGCCAAGCCTTGTCCAAGCATCTCCAGCCTCTTCCGTACGCTAACATCACTAGCCAAACAACTACACCAGCTCTCATTCACGTGACAGCTTTTCCCATCATCACTTCAAGTCACACCCAACACGCCGTAAGCACATGCCAAATTTCCAAGCCATCACTAACAGCTTCAGCCCCAAACTCCACGTACAATCCGTACCAGCTGCTCACATCACACTTGCAGCCGAACTAAACAACTCCCTTTGCAAAAACGAGCCGTACCGCATCTCACATAAGCCTTCCTACAGCTCCAAGCAACAAGCATCACGCCGTATCCCGCAATTTCCCAGCCGCACGAAAACCAAGCAGCTGCACACTTCACAGCATCAAGCCTCGCTGCACAAAACCGAAAGCAAAACAAAATTCATGCGCAAGCCAGCCACAAAAACACATGAAATTCACACAGATTCACATAATCCAAAACGCAACAAACCTGAGCATAAAACGCAAGCTGATAGTGATTGAAACTAAAAGAAAAAGGCAGCCAATACACACCTGAAAATGCAAGTTCAAAACGCAAAGCATCATCACGTAAATCCCGTGACTCCTAAACGCATCTCAATCATTCCAAAACGGCAGCAAAATGAAAATGAATTTCAATTCAAAAGCTCACCTCTCCCTCTATTTAAACAGACTCACTTTTCTCTCAAATCAAGCTTTGAGAGCCCCTTATTTCCCTGCCAAAATCAATATAAGAAAGCTTCAACTTAAATCTTCTTCCAAACTTCTCTCCAATTTCGATCCGATGATAGATCCATCTCCAAATCCATAAACCCTCATCATTCTGAGAAATCATGAATGACAACCAAACAGAAACCTCTTGTATTCGAAAGACGCGTTCAGAGGAGATTTGAAAGAGAATAAGAAAGTTATGCGGTTTAGGATCAAAGAAGAAGCCACTTTTGTGCGATTTGATTTTTTAAAGGTGAGGATGAAGTCCCTCCCTGTTGTCCGCGTTGAGGAAGAAGAAGCTGGAATCCTATTTTTTTTGTTATTTCATTATAGTTGTTTTTATTTTGTTTTGTGAAATGAAAGAATGTGAAGTGATCTTTGGGCCTATGGCAGCTGGTTTGTACTGCTAACCACACCCTTCCTGCTTGCGCCGCATGCCTCCTTTTTTTTGTTTCTTCTTTTGTTTGCTTCTTTAATCATTTTAATTAATGCTGGTTATTTTTTTTAGAAATAGTTTTGTTAAGAATTCTTCTTATTTTTTTAATTACAATTCCCTTTTTAGAAAAGAATTTTAGAATATGCTTTAGAAAAAGGATTTAAAAAAAGTGTTTTAGAAAAGAAATTTTTAGAAAAGAATTTGAAAATATTTCTATTTCTATTTCTTTTTGTGATCTACTTTTAGATCCATTTTCTTCATCTTTTATTTTTGGTCGATGACAATCTCCGATTCGGGATTGTTGAATTTCGATTAGTTTAATCTTCATTATTTCAAATCTATGGATGAATGATCATTTGGATCATTCTCCATACTTTGAGATCGTGATAGGTTACTTTTCGATAAATTCAACAATAATCTCGATTAAGATTAGACCGTTCCTTTTCTTTTAGTGTGGCATGTTTTCGGAGAACGATCCATAATATCGTTTCTCTAACATGTTTTTAACACGAATATTTTCCACTTTAATTAGTGGTGGCCGGCCTCATTTGTAGGGTAATTACTCCGTAAATTACTCGGCGATTGCTTAACATAGACCTAAAGTTGTCCCGATTCGGAATGCGATCCACTTGGATCCGTTTGCCTCGATTTTATTTTTATTTTCGTGGTTGTGTTTGATTAAGTTCATCATACCACTCATTATTGTAAATATTAATAATGTGAATATACTAACATTTAATTTTAATCTCTCGCACCTTATCCTCTTTTATTTCAATCTCTTGTTCCCTATCTCTTTATTATGCTTTATTATACTATATCATTCATCATTTTATTTATTGTTTATATTGTGATACTTGTTATTTCTCCTTTGTCCATTTGGATATCAAAACACTAATAAAGGATTAAACACTTAAAAGACTTGTGACTTCTAATTTTGGACTATGGTTACTATCCCTTGCTTCGGAGAATGGACTTAGACTTTAAGAGTTTCCCCCTTGCTCAAGTTGGAATGGATTAGAAACCTCGGCCTCAAATTATTTCATTGGCCCTTGAAGATGGAAATCCAATTGTCTCAAAGATGCTTGCCATATGGTTTGATCGTTTCTTCCTTTAGCTTTTATTTTCAAGTCTTAGGATAGTCCCTTCATCTCTTCCCATCTTCTTCAATTTTCAAATCTCCTTCCTATTTTCAAAATCTTCTTGGTTTTCTAACCTCAAACATTTTCTCAATCAAACCGTGACTTTGGTCATGTGCTTTTACCTTTTCATTTCATTTCTTAAATAAATGCTAAACCACATAAGCATATCGAAACTTCTTTCTCAAAAAAACTTTAAAAACCATCACAACTCATTCAATTGCTTTTGTGCCCTCGTGCACGGTTTTCTTTTAACCTTTTTTATGTTTAGATATGATTCATCCTTTCTAGCGGAATTATTCGCTAAAGGATGACGACTTATCTTTACATTTTAAAATCAATTAAACTCATTTGCCTTTTTCACAATTTGTACCACGAACTACGGGGTTTTGATCTCGCATTGCACTTTGTGGGTACGTAGGCATGAGACGTTCGTCTCTTCAAACACCAAAATCTTAAAAAACATTCTTCTTCTCATCTCTCCAATCTTTTTTCAAGCAAACCATTTCAAACCAAAAATGCAGTAAACATTTCAAAGGGTTCCCGTGGAGTACCACAGACAAGTCGGGTGCTTAAAACCTTCCCGATTTGTAACCAATCCCCGTACCCTTTCTCTGTCTGATTCTTTTAGCTTTTTAGCTTTTAAGATTCTTTAAGGTTTTGTTCGTTCTTTTCCCTTTTTCCATTTGGAAATAAATAAAAGCACGGTGGCGACTCTGTGTATATTGAGTTAAGTTAATCAATAGCTTACACTCATGATTTTACCGCTACACAATAGACGTAAGGGGTGCTAATACCTTCCTCTTACAGAATCGACTCTCGAACCTAGAATCTGGTTTCAAAGACCATGTTCTATCCATTTTCAAAAGGTTTCTCGATATTTTCCTTTTCCATTTTGGAATAAAATAAGTTCGATGGCGACTCTGTTCGAACAAACGTTTTTCCGCGGTCTTTTATTGCGAGGTCGTAACCATTTTTTGAGGTGCGACAGCTGGCGACTTTGTTGGGGAGGCGAGAGAGTCAAGCCTAACTTAGTTAACTTTACGATTAATGTTGACTTTGCTTATCTGTTTTCTTTATGCTTTCTATTTATGGTTGACCTCATAGCAGATTATACTCATGATCCTGGATCTTACATTGCATTGCATCTATTTCATTGCATCAACTATGCATCTTGTATTTCATTCCAAAAACCTGAAAAATCATTTCATCTTCCAACAAAAGATCATCAAGATGATTCCTCGACACTCCCAATGTCAGACGAGTAATGGATCAGATTCTACAAAGACTATGTCGCCACAAGTGGCCCGTCAATGAATACTTTTGAAGAGGTTGCCGAAGACCAAGCTGAATAGTCTCCCACCCTGAAGAAGTCAGTCAATCAAGAAAAGATCAATTCCTCAGATGAAGGCCATCATATGTCCTTTATCATTTCAGATTCTTGTTATTTTATATTGTTGTTTAAGTAATATTTACTTTGAACATTGTCATTTGTATTTGGCATTGTTAAAGTTATGTTTATGCATGTTTTGAATTAGTCTATTCACATTCATCATTTATCACAAAATCACAAAAATATTTCCTCACTTCACTTTAACAAAGATTTGAGGGAGGATGATGAAAACTAAATACCCATAATTGTTGTGGTATGCTTTCAGATAAAACCTCGTCAATGATGTACATGCATTTTTTAAATCCCCAAACACTGGAGAGATAAGGAGTCAATCCCTAGTCAACCATTTCGAGTCTAGAAGTAGGAGTTTCTTTCGGATACAACCCCTAAAGCTTAACCCGGGGCAGGGTGGTTGTTCAGTTAACCTGACTACACTTTCAAATCTCAAGATGAGACATCCCGTCGGAGGACCATCAACAAATGACACGGCAGTCACAACATTCAACAATATACAAAAAAAAAATCAAAGAGAACAACTAAGTCAAGCACCCAAAGGGAGACTTAAGCAAAAAAAGGAAGAGAAAGTCAAAGAAAACCACTAAATTGAGCACCCAAAGGGAGACTTAGTCAACAAAAAAGAAGAACAAAACAAGAAGAGAAGCTCAAATCCTCAACAAAAACAAAACAAAGATCATGTGATCACCACATCAATAATCAAAGGGTCATTAACATCCATCAAACAAAATAAGATGACTGCCACTTCCAAGCTAAACTTGAAGCTTTATCTTCACCTTACAATGTCAAATCCCTTTTAGAAGATGAATGTGTTAAATGAACGTAGGATTGGAGATCATCACAAAGAAGGGGTGGATACAAATCAAACTTTGAGCCTTATACCTTTTGTTTCGATAGCCATGAACCAGACCACGTTATAACCCACAAAAGACCTAATATAGGCGAAGTTTATTCTGAAAGCATGCTACCAACAAGGTTGCGTAAACTGACTCCCAGAGATGTGTTAATCCCCAGTCTTGAGAACATATTTTTCTTGCTGCATCTTTCACAGAATTTCTAAATCAGCACCACGTTTGGACTAACGGTCCATTTGTCACACTATTACTATCATTCAAATAAATTTATTTTTTCTAAACTTACATGAACGTTGCATTAACATTACCATTTGTGTATGAACAATTTAATTGCAATTCAGTGCTTAACATCAAAGCAATCCCAACAAGGGGCAATCAAAGAGGATCTTGAACTTCATCAATCAGAGGCAAGACCCTCAAACAACTCAATCAGGGGCAAATCATCTTCAAACAGCTCAATCAGGGGCAGACGTCTACCAAATCCAGACACTGGGGTAGATAATGTCATGATCACTCTCAAAGCTTCCCCACTAGAATGTTTTCAAATATCCTATAGACAGGGGCAAGCAAACAAAGAGAAAGTCTTATTATCTCTACTCCTCAGTTGAACAAGCAAATCTTGCCAGACTTTGGCAACCTTTCAAAGCAAGAGCAATCTTCATGTGTCAATCAAGTCGCTTCGCTTATCAACAAGTAACCAAACTTGGAGCATCCAGATCCATCTTCTGACCATACATCGTCAAAGATCGAGTGTCGGGGAATCAAACCCCTCCACCCACCCAAAGTCCAACCAGTATTGGCAACTACCTACCAAAAGTCCACCAAGCTGGCACCTTTCATCATTCCAATCACTCATATGCATCATTCACATCAACACATCATTATGCATCACCTACCTCATACACATCATTTGCATACATAAATAAATCAACCTTTCATATCCTGAACATTTAAATTTCTATTTACATCTTAGTGCATAAACATTTACATCGTATTTCCATCATTATGGAATAATATTTCAAAAAAAAAAACAAGCATAAGTTAGGATCCAGGATCAATCGAAGATTCCAGGCCGATCCTCAGCAAATCCAGTGGGTGTTCCCCATGGAACTTTTCTCTTCAACCTTTTGTTGATGAAGTTATTTTCCTCAGCAAGTCCAGTGGGAGTTCCCGATTGAATAATTTTCTTCAACCTTTTGTTAACTTCCCCAAGTAATCTTACTCATTATGCCAGTTTTCCTAAACTAGTTTGTCCTTATAATCCTTTTGGTGATTTAGTTTTGTTTACCTTCATCCTTTTGGTACGGGTATCACCTTATCATCCTTTTGGTGATAGCGATTTGTTTAATTTTCAGTCACATTCATCCTTTTGGTGCGGGGATCGCCTTATCATCCTTTTGGTGATAGCGATTTATTTAATTTTCAGTCACCTTCATCCTTTTAGAGCGGGGATCGCCTTATCATCCTTTTGGTGATAGTGATTATTTAATTTTAAGTTTACCTTCATCCTTTTGGTGCGGGGATCACTTTATCATCCTTTTAGTGATAGCGATTTATTTAATTTTCAGTCACCTTCATCCTTTTGGTGCAGGGATCGCCTTATCATCCTTTTGGTGATAGCGATTATTTAATTTCCAGCTTACCTTCATCCTTTTGTGAGGGGATCTCCTTATCATCCTTTTGGTGATAGATGTAACACCCTTCTACCCCACAAACAATTTATATAAAATATTATCAGAGTACAACAAATGGAAAGGTGTCACACATTATTCAAAACATCAATTAGTTCATTGTCATGTCCCGTAACATGGTTACACAATCAATATAAGCAATATTCATTTGCACAACAGAATCATACTTAATAATTCAAATCAACTTTTCACTTCTTGAAATAAAATATTCAACCAAAATAACATCATAGTTTAAAAAGATCTTTCAACATAACATGAAAGGGAAAACGAGTTCAACAACTAATTCCCAACCTGATGTTACATGACACAGAGAAGGACAAAACTCCAAAACAACTCCTAAAATAATAAAAGACACGCTCCAAGACTCTGAATCTTCTAGCACTACGGAGCTACTCTTTATCATCTTCAAGTTACCCACATAAGAGACAACATTTCCAAGAAGGCAGGGTGAGAAATCATAAATCATTATAACAATATAAGGATATGGAAATTAAATAAATTAAGCACAACAAAATCACAGCCTTATCAACAAAATTCTGCACAACAAAATCACAAATACATCTGTTAAATGTGATGTCAACTATAATGAAATGCAAAGTATGGATGTGGTACCAATTTTCTCCATGTGATGGACACTGGCCATCAACCCTCCACACGGGAGCACAACATAATCATCAAATCACTTCAATCCGCACAATGGGATTGAAGCTACCAATAAGCCAAAGCCCCGTCATAATATGCTATGAAATGCAATGATGCTAAATTCTCCTCAATTCATCAAGATAACATATGCATCATTCATTTCATGTTCAACAAATAATCACCATACAATCAGGTTTTACATCATAACCACACATCTACAATACTCCATTTATCAATAACATCATAACATCAATTTATAATCCAACCACGAATAAAATCATAAAAACTAATTTAACTTTTTCTAAATATTCAGCACTGAAAAATTTATCACATCACTCATTTTATTTCACCAAATTAAAGTTCATCTCTTTAGCTTTCCAATGCTTCAAACGGGACCTCAATCGGAGTTACGGATCAAAAGTTATGGATTTTTCAAAATTAAAAATTGCCTCTGTTACATTGTTAACTGGTTAACGCGTATGGTTAACAGGTTAACACCTCATTTTTCTTCCAAAAATGCGTAGTTTTCACTAGTTAACCGGTTAACGCCTGAACATCAGCAGTTTTCTGCTGTTTTTAGAATTCTGCACCAAAATACCCCAATTCTTCATAAGAATTTTCCCCATTGCAACCCAAAACTTCTTCCAACCAAACATTAATCACATACAACAAAAATTTATCAAAATAGACATCAAATACATCATTCTAAATCATTCTATCCATCCTAATTCATCAATTCATACCCTTATAACTCAATTTATGTCATAAAACATAACAATCCCCCAAAATTACACAAAACCTAATCTATTCACAAACCAAGCCCTATAAAACTATAATAAGTTATGAAAACTCCTCATACCTTAGAGAAATCCTTAGTTTGACACTCTTCTCCAAAACTCTTAGCAATCCTTCAAGATCATAAGCTTCCTTTTCTCTTCCTCTGAGCTCTACTTCACAAAAACACGAAAAGTAACAATTTTGATCGTATTCTCCTTCTTTGGTAAAATTATCCCTATTTATTATTTTTACTAACTTATCCTTACTCTTTTCTAATAAAGACCACCTTGCCCTTTCTTAAATATATTTTTATTAATAATAGTAATAATATAATAATACACCAATTATTTATATTATATAAAAATACTCCTTTTCTCCCAAAATTCTCCACATTTACCAAAACCTCTAATATCTTTCTAAATCAATTAAATAAATAAATAATCAAATTTAGATTTTCAGGGTGTTACAATAGAGATTTAGTTAATTTCCAATCTACCTTCATCCTTTTGGTGCAGGGATCGCTTTATCATCCTTTTGGTGATAACGATTTATTTAATTTCCAGCTTACCTTCATCCTTTTGGTCTGGGGATCGCCTTATCATCCTTTTGGTGATAGCGATTTATTAAATTTTCAATCACCTTCATCCTTTTAGTGTGGGGATCTCCTTATCATCCTTTTGGTGATAGATATTTATTTAATTTTCAGTCATCTTCATCTTTTTGGTGTGGGGATCGCCTAATCATCCTTTTGGTGATAGCGATTGTTTAATTTCCAGCTAACCTTCATCCTTTTAGTGCGGGGATCGTCTTATCATCCTTTTGGTGATAACGATTTATTTAATTTTCAGTCTACCTTCATCCTTTTGGTGTGGGGATCACATTATCATCCTTTTGGTGATAGCGATTTATTTAATTTCCAGCTTACCTTTATCCTTTTAATGCGGGAATCGCCTTATCATCCTTTTGGTGATAGCGATTTATTTAATTTTTCAGTCACCTTCATCCTTTTGGTGCGGGGATCGCCTTATCATCCTTTTGGTGATATCGATTTATTTAATTTCCAGTTTATCTGTCATCCTTTTAGTATCGGGAATCACCTTATCATCCTTTTGGTGATAGTGATTATTTAATTTCTAGTCTACCTTCATCCTTTTGGTGCGGCGATTGCCATATCATCCTTTTGGTGATAGCGATTGATTTAATTTTCAGTCACCTTCATCCTTTTGGTGCAGGGATCGTCTTATCATCCTTTTGGTGATAGCGATTTATTTAATTTCCAGTCTACCTTCATCCTTTTGGAGCGGGGATCACCTTATCATCCTTTTGGTGATAGTGATTATTGAATTTTCAGTTTACCTTCATCCTATTGGTGCGGGGATCGCTTTATCATCCTTTTAGTGATAGCAATTTATTTAATTTTCAGTCACCTTCATCCTTTTGGTGCGGGGATCGCCTTATCATCCTTTTGGTGATATCAATTATTTAATTTCCAACTTACCTTCATCATTTTGGTGCGGGGATCGCCTTATCATCCTTTTGATGATAGTGATTTATTTAATTTCCAGTCTACTTTCATCCTTTTGGTACGGGGATCGCTTTATCATCCTTTTGGTGATAGCGATTTATTTAATTTCCATCTTACCTTCATCTTTTTGGAGAAGGGATTGCCTTATCATCCTTTTGGTGATACCAATTTATTTAATTTTCATTCACCTTCATCCTTTTGGTGCGGGGATCGCCTTATCATCCTTTTGGTAATAGAGATTTATTTAATTTTCAGTCACCTTCATCCTTTTGGTGTGGGGATCGCCTAATCATCCTTTTGGTGCGGGTATTGCCTTATCATCTTTTTGGTGATAACGATTATTTAATTTCCTGCTTACCTTCATTCTTTTGGTGCGGGGATCGTCTTATCATCCATTTGATGATAGTGATTTATTTAATTTTCAGTCTACCTTCATCCTTTTGGTGCGGGGATCGCTTTATCATCATTTTGGTGATAGCGATTTATTTAATTTCCAGCTTACCTTCGTCCTTATGGTGAGGGAATCACATTTTCTTCCTTTTGGTGATAATTATTTATTTAATTTTAATTCACCTTCATCATTTTGGTGCGGGGATCGCCTTATCATCCTTTTGGTGATAACGATTTATTTAATTTCCAGTTTACTTGTCATCCTTTTAGTGTCGGGGATCACCTTATCATCCTTTTGGTGATAAGGATTATTTAATTTCCACTCTAGCTTCATCCTTTTGGTGCGGGGATCTCCTCATCATCCTTTTGGTGATAGTGATTTATTTAATTTTCAGTCTACCTTTATCCTTTTGGTGCGGGGGTCCCTTATCATCCTTTTGGTGATAACGGTTATTTAATTTCCAGTATACCTTCATCATTTTGGTGCGGGAATCGCCTTATCATCCTTTTGGTTGTAGCGATTTATTTAATTTTCAGTCTACCTTCATCCTTTTTGTGTGGGGATCGCCTTATCATCCTTTTGGTGATAACAATTATTTAAATTATTGTTACCTTCATCCTTTTGGTGCGGGGATCACCTTATAATCCTGTTGGTAATAACGATTTATTTAATTTCCAGTTTACTTTCATCCCTTTGGTGCGGGGATTGCCTTATCATCCTTTTGTTGATAACAACTTATTTAATTTTCAGTCACCTTCATCCTTTTGGTGCGGGTATTTCCTTATCATCCTTTTGGTGATAGCGACTTATTTAATTTCCAATATACCTTAATCCTTTTGGTGTGAGGATCGTCTTATCACCCTTTTGGTGATAGCAATTCATTTAATTTTCAGTCTAACTAATATCATTTTGGTGTCAACAACCTTTCCAGTTTTGATCATCAGCTCTTGTCACAATTTCTTTCTTTTCGGACAAATTTGGAGTCTTTTAGTATCTAATTGTCTTATACCTTGGAAGTATGAACGCGAGCCGGTTCACCTTTCTAACACGGTGGGAGAACTGACTTTTAATTTTTGTCGTAAGATATGTTGCGGTAAGCAAGAGTCGTCACCGACTTTTATTTTATCCAACTTAGGAAAGATATAAAAGAACAGGAAAGACCTTTAAAAGATTTTGAGTTCGGGGGGTAAGTTATACAAAGGGAAGGTGTTAGCACCCTTTGTATCCATGGTTATTCATTGGCTCTTAACTGCTTAGCTCACTTTATACTTGTTTTGTTTGAAAAGTGTAGTGTGTGATTAAAATATTTAGTAAAGATTTAACTTTATATTGATTCTAGTATGAATGTATACAAAGTGTTTACTTTGATTGAAAGTATTTTGAAAAAGAGTGGGGTGTAAAAAAGTATTTATTTTTGAAAGTTGTGAGCAAGCATTAAGAGTTACTTACCCTAAGTTGTAAGGTCTTTCTTGTTATTTCATTTCCTTAAGGATATAATTGTACTTACTATTAGATAGTAAGTAGTCTTATCCTTGGATTTGGAAGGGACAAGCGTAGGGTTATCGTTATGGTCATAGAAGGCAACATGTAAGGATACCTTAACAATTCAAAGGGATTATCATCATTTTTATAGGGACAAGATCATTTATTCGAAGGAAACTTTGAAGGGTCATCGAGGGACTATGATCTTTTATTCGAAAGGCAGCTGTGATGATTTATTTCTTTAGGCAACATGTTAAGGCATCCTTACGTTCAAGGGATTTGACCATATTTCATAAGGCAACAAAGAGAGGTTACCGGTGTGAGTGTGCAAGTGTATTCAATTCAATTATTTTAGTCTTGAAAATTAGGGTTAGCTAACGGTTGATTTTAGTCTTACCATAATATCCTATTAGGCATACATCTAACAGTTTATAGTGCGGAAAATAAACCCTAATTTAAACTATTACATGGCTTTGGGAGAGATACATAAATAAAACCTGACATAAAACATAAAGTGCGGAAAATAAAACCTAAAACTATTACAAGGCTTTAGCAGTTACATTATTTGAACAAAAATAAAATCGTGCGAGAAAAATAAATTATTACAAATTTTGCGCATCCTATACAATTATTCTAAAACAATAAAATAAAATCGAGAAGAAAAATATAAAGGAAGTATTGATTAAGATTTTGATTAATTGATTTTTATTAAAAAGTGTTTGATAAAAAAAAGAATTAGTTTAATGAAATAAATTAAATTTGAATTAATTATGTAAAAATAAATATTTTTTGATGTTTTATGATTTTTATGAAAATAATGATATTATTAAGTTATTTTTTTATTGGTTAGAAAACTATTAATTTAAATTAGGTGATTATTTGAAAAATAAAAAATAAAAGAAAATAAGGCATATAAACAAAGAAAAAAGGAAAATGTTCAAAAATAGAGGGAAGGACGTTAGGAATAGTCCTTTGAGTTCATTGGCCCATTCAATTTGGTCCGAAATTGCTTCTAGCTAGGGTTCCCCAAACTCACGACTTTCAACCCTATCAATGGCAGATCATGACTCTTGCACCTAAACTTTAATTCGATTGCCCAAATAGCTTGTTCACATCATACAAAACACAAATATGCAAAGAGATTAAATGTATCATGTGTAAAAGTATGAAATCTAAAAATTGAAAAAATAAATAAATTCGGTTATGGCATTGTAAGAGTCTTTGGAGCAAGGTGATGATTAGGACACCTTCAGAGGAACCTCAAGAACGTGTTTGGACCTTCAAATCTCCTTGAGAATGACTGCAACCCTAAAACCGAATCCTACTTACTCTTGAATTTTTTTGAAGTTTTATGTGCTTTCTTTGATAAAAAAAGTTTGTGTCCTTGCTATCTGAAGGTGTTATGTATTTATAGAGGAAAGATTAAGGTCAATTTGTGGGCTTGGGTTCAATTTATTTTGGGATGATAGGATTTGATTGAAATTTCATTTGAAAACTTTCTATTTTTGGTCATATTTGGCCATCATATCTTTCTCCTCTTGTTTTGCACGAATTTTGGATCAAATATTATGTAACTAAACCTCAAAATCTGATCCCAAAATAATCCATAGATCAAATATTTGATTTTTTCAATATTTATTTTAATTAAAATTGAATTTAAATAAATTAAATCCAATAAAATATAAAATAAACAAAGAAAATCAAAATATATGACTTATAGGTCATGGATCATCTTAAGATTAAGTTTGGATTGTGAAAACATAGGCCCATTTGGCAAAAACTCAAGTTTGGTCATTGTTTTCCTTATACACCTCCTCAAATTTGTTCAACTTTAACAATGCATAACTTCCTCAATTTTTATCATATGAATGTGCTCTTTGACTTTTTAGAAATCTTAAAGTGTCCTTTAATCACTCCTTTTGGTACCATGTCCATTTGATCTTCCATGTTCAAGTTATGAGCTTTTAAAAAAGTTGACTTTTTAGAGGACCTATAATGTCTTTGCCCATATCTCTCAAATGAAGCATTTCTGGCCTTGGCTTGTGAGACACAAAGTTTTAGGGAATTGAATTTCCTGCACAATGAGCTTTGGATGGGAAAGTTATGATGAAGTATGTCAAAGTTAGAGCTGGTCAAAGTACAATTGACTTTCTCCTTAAGAAACCTTAATTTAGCAACTTTTGCCTTGTGATGAATTTGAGGTTTTCTTGATGAATCATGATCATCCCTTGATCAAATGATGAATCTTACTTAATAATCTTGATGTTGACCAAAAATCTTGAAGTTTGACTGTATGTTGACCATAGTTGACTTTTTACCCAAGTTAACTAATTATTGATCATTTGAGCATCTGACTGACCAAACTTGTAGGGCAAGTCTTGAAACTTGAAATGAGGATCCTTTGAAGTATATGGGATATCATGAAGTCCACTTGAGGCTTTGGAAGTCCAATTCACTTTGAGAAACACAAAACCCTAATTTGAAATCTATTGCTTAGGAGGAGGCTTTGTCAGATGAAACCTTGAGTCCCTTTGAGCAACTGAGAATCTTATGACCATTAGGAGACCTCTTGAGACATATTGTCTTGAAGATATGAAGGAAAATTTTGGGGTACAACAGTTTCCCCTGTTCAATCTTCTTAAATCTGAGGGATTAGATTGGCACACACGCCATTCGTGACCTGAAGGTGGAAGAGGATTTAACACCTAAAGCCCAAACATTTGCACTCACTGGTGCGCAAAGTAACACTGTCGGTTGATTGTATTACTTGAATGGGCTTAAAGATGCCATTAGGAGTAATTGAAGACAGGCTTATAGATTCCATCCAAAGTGTCTGTTGATATGAGTATCATAATGTGTCTATGTTTGATTATATATGAATGTTGTTCTGGAATGAGTATCAGAACTAAATCTTTGTCTTGATAGTCTCTGAACTGTCTCTGTAAAATATCCTGAACTAAGTATCAGAACTAGATCTTTGTCTTGATCTTCTCTGAATTGTCTCTGGAAAATAACCTGAACTAAGTATCAGAACCAGATCTTTGTCTTGATCATATTTGAACTGTCTTTGGAAAATATCCTGAACTAAGTATCAGAACTAGATCTTTGTCTTGATTGTTTTTGAACTGTCTCTGGAAAATATCCTGAACTAAGTATCAGAACTAGATCTTTGTCTTGATCGTTTCTGAACTGTCTCTGGAAAATATATTAAACTAAGTATCAAAACTAGATCTTTGTCTTGATCGTTTCTGAACTGTCTCTGGAAAATATCCCGAACTAAGTATCAGAACTAGATCTTTGTCTTGATCGTCTCTGAACTGTCTCTGGAAAATATCCTGAACTAAGTATCAGAACTAGATCTTTGTCTTGATCGTCTCTGAACTGTCTCTGAAAAATATCCTGAACTAAGTATCAGAACTAGATCTTTGTCTTGATCGTTTTTGAACTGTCTCTAGGAGATGAAAATGTTTATCTGATTGCGAACTATCCTGAAAAGGCAAAGTTAGTTTTATGAGAGGTCACTTGATGTATGTAATGCATTGCAAGATGATGTTCTTAACATAAATGAGAATGTTGATGCGTTGTGGATGCGTATGTCATGATATACTGTAGATGATGTATGGACACATTATGTAGTTGAAGCACATTAGTAGCTTCCTGTAACAACTGCTAGCTGGGGAAAATAAATCACTGTTCATTGTTGGGGATAATTAAGACATTACTCCAAATCTCAGTCGAGGAGAGTCGATCGTTCGTCATGTTTTTTATTGAAGGATTAAGTTTCTAAATACCCTGAATTGGGATAAAAGAGATGGACATTCCTTCGATGTACTATCTGACCAGGTGTCAACCCTTCTGGGGATAACAAGCTTAATTGAATATGTTGGAGAAGAGAATCTTGTCAAGGCTTTGTAGTGTTGGAAATACAATCTCTGTTGGGGAAGAGATTGCTTGAAATGATTTGCTGGAACAAATCTGTAGAGATTACTCTATGGGGATGAGCCTGTGGAGATCTGTTGGACATGAGTTCTGCTGGGGATTCCAATCTCCAAGAGTCTTTAGTAAATTCTATAATTTTAATTTTATATGTATATATTTTTTGGTAATTATAAATCATATTCAAAAGCATACATTCATTCAAAATAACCAAGGGATTCAAATTTTTTGATATTCTCGACTTCCCCGAGTAATTTTCTAGGAATTATCATGACTGAATCTGAAGACATGATACTGACACCATCTGATACTATTGGCACAGACAATTAATTTCCATAATGGCTTTTGCTGAAACCTAGTATCAAGGCAATGTAATGAGAGGAATGTGTTTTCAAATTGTGGTGGATCGTGTACGCCCCGGGTAATGGTTAAGGAGCTTGCAACTAAATTTGATCTGATTAGATTTGAAAAGAGAGCGTTGCTCCTAGCTAAGGATGATTTGTCCCAAAATGGAAATATTTGAAAGGATCTGCCTCAAGAGAAATAAACGGGATTCCCCATAATAACATGCCTCTGGCATCATGAACTCGATAATGTTACTTATGGCAATTCAGATGAGGAGATCTGTCCCTGGCTATTAAGCATCGTTGAATCTTGACCTGGCTGCCCTAGATGAATTGGACAATAACATGGCATGCCCCTTTGATTGGAAGATAGTGACCAGGCCCATTGTATACATTAACTTTGATCCAACTGAGTCAGGCCCAGGAAGCAACTTTGTCTGTCAAGAGGACTTTGGTTTATTGAATGTTCATCATGTAAGCTTCTCTGTTGTCAAAGACTTAGTTATGCAAACAATGATATTCAAAATGCAATGCTTATGTCTGTCTTGAAGTTTTGAAAAAGAATTATTTTAGCAAAACAATGTTTGTAAAAACTGTGATATTAACTCAAGATTTATAATAAGCCCTAAAGGAGTCAGGATACCTTTTTGTAGCAGTGCGCTTTCGAACTAACCATGCTTCAGTTAGGACTTTTAAAGGGTTGTAACATGGCCTAGTTCATGGTTTAAGAAACAAAGGATAAAGGCTCAAATTTTATTTGTACCCAACACATCCTTCGTGATGTTCTTCAGTCCTATGTTCAGTTAACTTATGCATTGAGGCTCCAAAGGAGTTTGGAATTATAACACTGACATTTGCGATGGTTCGAAAATTAAAAGTTTATTTGGAAAAAAAGCAGTCATCTTTTTTGTGTGGAGAATTTGTAGTGACCTCTTTTTCTTTTGACTTTGTTATCCCTTCCTTTCGCCTGAACTGTTTGTTTCAAGATTACAGTTAGCAGGATGTCTCAATTTTTACTAAGTCTCCTTCATAGGTTTTGACTTAGTGAGCTTTTCTTTTTCTAGATATTGACTGTCGGACTTAGTTATTACAAGGAACCATCATTAGTTGTGTACAAAAGGGTCAAATGGCATAATTGAGTTAACCGAGGAACTACCCTACCCTGGGTTATGATTAAGGGTTTTAATTTGCGTGAGAATGAAAACTCATACTTCATAGGCTCAAAAGGGTTGACTAGGGATTAACTTCCTTATATCTCCACTGTTTAGGAATCGAAACAATGCCCGCACATCGTCAGCATAGTCTGTTCAAAAGCATACTATATGAAATTATGGCATCGTCTTTGTCATCCTACCTCTAAAGGCTTACAACTTTATTAAGAGTTAAATATCACAAAAAATAAGTAAGAAGCATAGTTTAAATATAGTGAAACAAATGGATTAATTCAAAATAAACATATGCAATGCATTATCGTGAAAACAAAAGTTTGACATAATAGTAAGTGTTTAAGCCAAAAAAAGAAATTACAAATGAAAACTAAAATGTTCTCAAAGCTTCCTCCTATAAACTTATCACTCCGGATGTCTGGCAACTTCGATGTTTGATGGACGATAGAAGAACTCAATCTGGTCTTCTGGCGTGACCTCGAGGACTCCTTTGTCAATCAGGTCTTGAATCTTATTCTTCAATTCCCAACAGTTATTAGTGTCATGTCCAAGACTATTGGAATGATATGCACACCTTACATTGGGGTTATAGCAAGGAGAGGAAGTATTGGGATTCTGAGGAGGGTCTTTTAACGCAACCAGATTCATCTCCAACAAGCATTGCAAAGTTTTCGACATTGGCGTGTTGGTTTTGATAAACTGTCTTTTATGTTCCTTGTGTTGAGACAAATTAACCCTATAAGACCTTCTTCCTTTAATTGAAATATGATTATCAGTAGTAACCTGTCTTTTTCCTTCTATTATCCTCATCTTCCTTTCAACCAAGTCAGCTTGTTTCATCGGAGGTTGATTGATGATTAGATTCCCGACTTCATTGTATTGAAGTTTATTGACGAAGAGTCTCATCTCTTCTTGGCCCTGGGCTACGTTTTGGATAAGATCCACCTGACCATTCATATGGATTCTCATCTCTGCCATCTCAGTTTGCAGTTGTCCCAACTGATCATCCTTGCTGTCTTCAGGATTCTTCTTTTTCTTGTCCTTATTAAGGAGGGCTTTCAACTATTCTTGCCCCTTGGACAAATTCAGGATCACTTCTTGACATTGAGCATTCTGGGTTTGGATATCTTTCACGGTCTGCTCGAGATCCATCTCAACTGAAATAAACAGTGAGAAGATAAAAAACCTGTTACGGAAACCTGTTATGCAATGGTATGGCATGTAAATGCATATGCAATGTTTTCAAGGACCTCGTAGGATTTAAATTTTTTAAAGAAAAATAGAAACAAAACTTTTATTAGTAAGTTCAAAATATAATTGGCCTTGGGCTTACAATGAAGGAAAAACAAGAAAAGATACGAAGAAAATAAACTTTTGAGACTCAAGTCTCCCATGGACGTTTCCTCTTTGTATTGAGATATGTATTGAGGTTCGCTCTTCGCGAAGTTGCCTTGTCAGCTCCAACCCTTTCTCCTTGCTGACATAGAACTGAGCCTCAAAGGTATCCCTTTCCTCCTTCAGTTGGATCCAAGATTTATGTAGCTCTTCCAAGTCAATAGGCATGTATGGATGAAGAATGGTGTAAGGAACATCTCCTTCAACAATAGGCTCAAAGATCACTGGTAGAACAACAGGATATAGCATCATAAGATTTTAAGCACGAGACCACACCCATCTGAGGTAAGGCTCCATAGGGATGGAGTATTTTGGTTCCAGAGTGTTGCTATTAATCTTATTCACCATGCCCCAAGCATGTATAAACCTTTGACGGTAACCTTGAAGATCATTGTCATAATCAAATACAATACCTTGAATAATTATATCATGAGGACCGTCACTACGAGCATAACCAAATTGACGTAGTGCTAAAGAAGGATTATAAGTAATGCCTCCCCTTATGCCAAGGAGTGGCACATTAGGGAACTCCCTACAATGATCAATGATAGTGATGTTTTCCATGGATCGGGAACACCAATGGATATCTGAATCAGAGAGTGACATTATCCATCTAGATCATCACAAACCTTGTTAATTCTTCATCACAAATCGAGGAAGGTGTGAAATAAACCACCTTGATAGTAGAGGTATGCAACACATCAGAGTCCCTCGCGCCTTCGTAATACGAGTGTGAAGAGAGTGCAAAATATCTCCAAGCAAAGTAGGCACAAGATTATGAGTCAAAAATATTTTAATTGCGTGCACATCTATGAATTGGTATGGATTAGGGAACAACACCAAACCATAAATCAACAGGGCCAACATCTCCTCAAAAGTGTAGTAATTCATAGCATCTAAAAACAACTGAGATTTCTCTATCAAGACTTTAGCAAGAAGACCTTTAACTCCACTTCATGTTTCAATACAATATCTGACTTCTTCAGATGCAAAGTTGTTGTAATAACTTCAGGTTTAGGATCCTTCTCTAGACCCGTGAAAGGTTTTTGATCAAGAATAGGTACACCAAGTAGTTTAGATAATTCTTCCATTATGGGCACCAACTGATAATCGGGAAATGTGAAACAGTGATGTTTAGGTTCAAATAATTGGAACAAAACACTCATCATGTCTTCATTAAACCCTGAGGTAACCAAACCAAGTAGACAACCATGCCTTTCGGTGAATTAAGAGTTCTCAAGAACTTTTAAAACTAATTCCTTAAGCTTGGAAGGTATCCTTACAAAGTTGATTCGGATAGTGTTTTTGCAAGCAGAAGACATAACCTGCAATAAAGAATAAAGATAAATCCTTTGGTCCTTGAAATAGTTAGTGAAAATTCTATGTTATGATGTCATGATATTATGATGTTATGTTTATGTTTAAAGCAAGCAAATGGCAAACACAAACAAGTCACACAAAAGCCTTAGGTTTAAAGGCTTGTATGAAGTTCATAGGTAAGTACTCTCCCCACTGAAGTTAGTTGGTTCAACCTGTCCTAATAATAGTAATCGGGTTCTAAGGAATCTCAATATCATTGATTCTTATCAAAGGTTGTAGTTCAGTATGGCAACTGTCTTTCCAACCAAAACATCCCAAGATTAGAATCTCAATGAGCGTAGCATCGAGTATCAACCAACTTTAGACTGCACCAAAGCCGACTATCTCACTACTTTCTACTGGCCAAGATGGGTCAATTAAGGTTCTAAAGGGAAGTTAGTGTAAATGACACACATGGTAGCCTGATATTATCCTCAACTGACTTGAAGAACATTAGTACCAACCAAAATGTCACACTAACTGTAGCTACCAGATCAACCATAGCGGTATACGCCGTACAATTTCCTTGGTCTATTGCCACTTACCTAAGGTATCACCAGATGCGGGTTAGGATCTTTCTCATAGTAGCCCCAAGACAAAACCTTTAAAATTAAAGCATACAAGTCAAACATATTATAAAGTGAACTAATACTCTAAGGTAACCCCTCTTTAAATAGTATTCCCCAGCAGAGTCGCCAGTTCTGTAACATGGTGTGAGAACTGACTTTTAATTTTTGTCGCAAGATATGTTGCGGTAAGCAAAAGTCGCCATCGACTTTTATTTTATCCAACTTAAGAAAGGTATAAAAGAACAGGAAAGATGTAAGGATACATTAACAATTCGAAAGGACTATCACCATTTTTATAGGGACAAGATCATTTATTTGAAGGCAACTTTGAAGGGTCATCGAGGGACTATGATCTTTTATTCGAAAGGAAATTGTGATGATTTATTTCTTTAGGAAACATGTTAAGGTATCCCTATGTTCGAGGGACTTGACCATATTTCATAAGGCAACAAAGAGAGGTTACCCTAGAGGTGTGAGTGTGCAAGTATATTCAATTCAATTATTTTAGTCTTGAAAATTAGGGTTAGCTAACGATTGATTTTAATCTTACCATACAATCCTATTAAGCATACATCTAACAGTTTATAGTGCGGAAAATAAACCCTAATTTAAACTATTACATGGCTTTGGGAGAGATACATATATATAAAATCTGACAGAAAACGTAAGTGAGGAAAATTAAACCTAAAACTATTACAAAGCTTTAGCAGTTACATTATTTGAACGAAAATAAAATCGTGCGAGAAAAATAAATTATTACAAATTTTGCGCATCCTATACAATTATTCTAAAATAATAAAATAAAATCGAGAAGAAAAATATAAAAGAAATATTGGTTAAGATTTTGATTAATTGATTTTTATTAAAAAAATGTTTGATAAAAAAAGAATTAGTTTAATAAAATAAAATAAATTTGAATTAATTATGTAAAAGTAAATATTTTTTGATGTTTTACGATTTTTATGAAAATAATGATATTATTAAGTTATTTTTTTATTGGTTAGAAAACTATTAATTTAAATTAGGTGATTATTTGAAAAATAAAAAAGAAAATAAGGCATATAAACAAAGAAAAAAGGAAAAGGTTCAAAAATAGAGGGAGGGACGCTGAGAATAGTCCTTTGAGTTCATTGGTCCATTCAATTTGGTCTAAAATTGCTTCTAGCTAGGGTTCCCCAAACTCACGACTTCCAACCCTATCAATGGAAGATCATGATTCTTGCACCTAAACTTCAATTCGATTTCCCAGATAGCTTGCTCACATCATACAAAACACAAATATGCAAAGAGATTAAATGCATCATGTGTAAAAGTATGAAATCAAAAAATTGAAAAAATAAATAAATTCAGTTATGGCATTGTAAGAGTCTTTGGAGCAAGGTGATGATTGAGACACCTTCAGAGGAACCTCAAGAACGTGTTTGGACCTTCAAACTCCTTGAGAATGGCTGCAACCCTAAAACTGAATCCTACTTACTATTGAATTTTTTTGAAGTTTTGTGTGCTCTCATTGATCAAAAATTCCGTGTCCTTGCTATTTGAAGGTGTTATGTATTTATAGAGGAAGGATTTAGGTCAACTTGTGGGCTTGGGTTTGATTTATTTTGGGATGATAGGATTTGATTGAAATTTGATTTGAAAACTTTCTATTTTGGTCATATTTGGCCATCATATCTTTCTCCTCTTGTTTTGCACGAATTTTTGATCAAATATTATGTAAATAAACCTCAAAATCTGATCCAAAAATAATCCATAGATCAAATATTTGATTTTTCAATATTTATTTTAATTAAAATTGAATTTAAATGAATTAAATCCAATAAAATATAAAATAAACAAAGAAAATAAAAAATATATAACTTATAGGTCGTGGATCATCTTAAGATTCAGTTTGGATTGTGAAAACATAGGCCCATTTGGCATAAACTCAAGTTTGGTCATTGTTTGCCTTATACACCTCCTCAAATTTGCTTAACTTTAACAATGCATAACTTCCTCAATTTTTATCATATGAATGTGCTATTTGACTTTTTAGAAATATTAAAGTGTCCTTTAATCACTCCTTTTAGTCCCATGTCCATTTGATCTTCCATGTTCAAGTTATGAGTTTTTGAAAAAGTTAACTTTTTGTTGACCTTTTAGAGGACCTGTAATGTCTTTGCCCATATCTCTCAAATGAAGCATTTCTGGCCTTGGCTTGTGAGACACAAAGTTGCAGGGAATTGAATTTCCTTCACAATGAGCTTTGGATGGGAAATTTCGGATGAAGTATGTCAAAGTTAGACCTGGTCAAATTATAGTTGACTTTCTCCTTAAGAAACCCTAATTTAACAACTTTTGCCTTGTGATAAATTTGAGGTTGATCAATCATGATCAACCCTCGATCAAATGATGAATATTACTTCATAATATTGATGTTGACCAAAAATATTGAAGTTTGACTGTATGTTGACCATATTTGACTTTTTACCCAAGTTAACTAATTATTGATCATTTGAGCATCTGACTGACCAAACTTGTAGGGCAAGTCTTGAAACTTGACATGAGGATCCTCTGAAGTATATGGGATATCATGAAGTCTACTTGAGTATTTGGAAGTCCAATTCACTTTGAGAAACACAAAACCCTAATTTGAAATATATTGCTTAGTAGGAGGCTTTGTCAGATGAAACCTTGGTCCCTTTGAGCAATTGAGAATCTTATGACCATTAGGAGACCTCTTGAGATATATTGTCATGAAGATATGAGGGAAAATTTTGGGGTACAACAACCTTACTCGGTTTAAGCCACTTAGATAGGGGAAACTATCATACCTCAAATTTGTCCTACTTGTATATCATTCTGTTTTCGTTTATTAACCACAATTAAAAAAATCCAAAAATACGTCATTTATTTTATTTGTCCAAATTCACAGGTTTGCGAAAGGTTGAGTCTATTTTCATCGAGGTTTCCTAGGTCAGGTGTTTTGTGCAGTATGACTAAAATTCAAGTCTGATTCGTTTAGGGTTTGGTGCGGTGGCTATTTATTTACATTTCAATTTCGTATCATTTTCTTCCTATTTTCTATTTCTTATCATTCTTTTTATAATTTTTACTTTATTATTATCATTTGATATTTATATATTATTTCATATTTCAATTTTATTTTCCATTTTTTGTTTTGTTTTTATCTTTATTACTATTACCATAATTATTATTACCATTATTTTATTTCTACTATTACTATTATTATTATTATTATTATTATTATTATTATTATTATCATCATCCAAAATTCCCATTTTTATTTAAGTATCTTGTATTTTTCAATTTTTGTTCATTTTTTTATTAAAAGTCTCCATACCATTACCCCACCATAAATTTTGCAGCAAAAACATACTATTTTTTTCATCTGCATATGTGCCAAAAAAAATTCCACTGCATTGTGTCGCTCCCGACAAATGAAAATGGATCAGATGAAGGTACAGACGCGAACGGTCGGCGAGAGGGACAATGAGAACACACAGCCGTGAACTCACTGGAGATGAAAAGAGTCGCCAGCTAGGCATTTTTATCCCGGAGGAAAGGTAATGCTGCATAGACCTAGAAAGAGGTGGATAAGACGGTTTGCGAACCAGAGAGACTGAGAAAGGGGGTTGGTTACAACCTGGGAAGGTATTAGCACCCAGATTGTCCGTCGTACTCGACGGGATCCACGCTTAAAAGATCTGTGTTTTAAAGGGGTAGTGTCAGTGCAATCTGTGTATAAAATAGCTGGAAAGGATGTACAGGTGTCAGTGTAAAAGAAATGCGAAGTGTGATATATACAGTGTCAGTGTAGGAGCAAAGATGAGACGCTCATGATAATGAGGCTAAAGAATGAAGCTGGAAAGAGGGGGAATGGACAGAGACTTTTGTTCGATAACTGTTAAGTTATGCCTACGTATCCTCTCGTGCAATGAGGAAGTCAGAACACCGTAGTTCGACCCAAAAAGACTGAAAGATGAATTGACTTGTGAACTGCTTATTTGCCTATGCTCAAGTGTATGACCTGTCTGGCTCAGGTGCTAACTGTCTTGCATTAGACGGAAGAAGCAAGTTCTCGTTTGTGAGTGAAGATGATGAGAAAAGAATCCCGGAGGAGACGATTATTGTTTGTTTTTGTGTTTTCAGTCTTTTATTGCTTTTTGAAGTTTGTCATAAGTTAATGAGCTTAAGCCTAAACCAATGGATTTAGTAAACTCATCACATCTTCCCTCTGATTAGGGGTAATGAGAATACCTTAAGTGTGAAGTCAGATTCTCACACTTAATCACCTTTGATATAGGATTAAGATCATTAACCTACTTGTGATTATTTAGATGTTTTTGTGGTTTTTGTTTAGTGTTGAGTAATGAGGTTAAGCCATAATCAGGGATTAAACAGACTCATTACACCATCCTAAAAGAAGGATAATAGATGAGAATGTTTAAGCTGAGGAAAACTCCTCAACTTAATCCATGATTAGGGATTAAACTCATGACAAAACAAGCCTTTGGTTAAGTGAATTTAATTAATGATATGGTGATGAAGTGAGTTTTATGGTTTGTAAGACAACTTGAGGGGGACTTGTCCATTAACACTAGGGTTAGTCCTTCTTGACCACTTAAGGAAGAATTAGAACCCTAATGCAAGGCCCAAGTTACAAGTGTGATGTCTTGATAATTATTAGATGGATTGATTAAGAGATTTAAACACATAAAGGGTTCAAGACTTAGGATTAGAGTTATACACTCCATCCTAAGAGAAGGATGCAGGCATAAGCTTAATCACAAAGTCTTAAAGCCTTTAGGGTTTAGTCCCTGATTATGAGGTGAGAAGAGGGGACTCAAAGAGAGACACAAAGGTAAAACTAAGAGGGGATACTAATCAAAACCCTAATTCATTGTCATGCTTGGATGATCCTAAGGTTTGTGAGGTTTCCAAGAACAATCTTCAGAGGAGCCACCAGGAAGCAGATGAACAAGATCAAGAGAAGCAAAGTGACTTGCTTCATTCAAGAAGTCAAGTCACTTGAAGAAAGAAAGTGGGAGGAAGAAGAATGAGCAAGCTCAATCCCAAACACAAATAGAAATGCAGCAATGGATGCAAGAGAGATGAAAAGAAAATGTATGAGAAGTGAAGGCAAATCCACTTCTCAAGTTTACTTACCACCTGAAATGTTAGAAAGAAATGCAATGCAATGCTAAATGAAATGAAATGACATGATGCTATACCAAACCAGAAGCATGCACATGATGTTAATGATGTTATGAGGTGCTGCAAACATGAGGCAAAGCAATGGGGATGTTCATACAAAATTATGAATGCAAATGATGCAAGCTAAGGAGCATGAACAAACATGGAAAGTTATGAATCATACAAGACAAATGACATGGCAAATATGAGATGCAATGGTCAAAGATGCTTCCTATATGTCTTAAGATGTCAAATGAATCACAAGAATGCACAAAATGCAAAGACAAGTCATGTTATGCAAGGAAATGTAAGAAGGATGCAAGAGAAAGCCCAAATTAGGGTTCATGAATCAAACATCAAACAAAAATCCAAAACAGAAACAAAACCCTAAGATAAAAATGGAAAATGGCACCCAAAGAAACCCTAAACCTATAATAAACCACTGCCCAAAGGGGAGCTCTCAACTCTCAACCAATCTCAAGATATGAATTTTACAAGATATTAGGGTTTTTTAGGGTTCCTAACAAAACAAATGCCAAACAATTAGGAAATAAGGAAACAAATCATGGCC
The DNA here is from genome assembly GCA_963966055.1 of Lathyrus aphaca. Taxonomy (NCBI): domain Eukaryota; kingdom Viridiplantae; phylum Streptophyta; class Magnoliopsida; order Fabales; family Fabaceae; genus Lathyrus; species Lathyrus aphaca. Next base: position 227,343,334 of record OZ014519.1, read on the forward strand.
ATTTTATCCTTGAAAATACATGCCAAACACAACACAATGCAAGAAGAATCAATGTCTCAACCTTCTCCAATAGGCAGAAATGAATTTTCAAACTTATGATCAAAATAATGCATAAAAAATGATTTAATTCAATGAAAAATTCTTAAAATGCATCAAGATCAAAAAAGAAATTTGGTTTGAAGGTTGGACAATGTTTCTAAATGTCTTAGGACATTTCATGAATTTTTTTGTAATTTTTAAATACCTAAAAGTATTTTTAATTAATTAATTCCCATTAATCAATTAAAAATAATCTTTTAAATATTTAAAAATACTTTCTTAATGATAAAAAATAAAATAAAAATATTTTTGGGTCATAAAAATTAATAAAACCTTAAGGAAAAAGTTTCATAATTTTTAAGATTTTTTGCTATTTTAAAATAATTATGCAATTTAAATGAAAAGAAATGAAAATAAAAATTAAATTAAATGGAAGTAATCAGAAGGAGAGGTTGAGATTGATTCTGGGCTCAAAGGGTTTGACTGGGCGCGCATCTGGACGGCCCAGATTCAAACCTCCCTAATTCTAATTAATTAAATATTAATCCATAATTAAACCTTAATGAAATGATCTGAACCACTCATATGCGCGCGGGAAACACAATCCAAGGGCTCAAATTCAAACCTTGCCCTAATTAATTACACTTAACCCTAATCACTTTCAGGCTGCCGGAGAAGACTTCCGGTCGTCTTCTCCGGCCAGCTCTCACCTGAGAAACCTCAAACTTCCTAAAAACGCATCAAAAATGAAAAATAGAAACTGGGAAATGATCCTTACACTCTCACGAATCAAACCCCTCTCTCAAAACAAATTTATATTTCCTAAATCAACTGAATCGAAGAGAATAAGTTCTAGGTCACGCAAGCTTCAGAAACAAATTAAATGCTCAAATCACAACCATTTTCAAAACCAATGGTACCAGAATGATCAGTGAAACAAATAGAACAAGTTTGTAACAAGAAAAATCATTTCTGGAAAAATAAATTTCAGGCTACCTGAGATTTGAAGCTCTCCACTTGAGGACTTTCTGGCTTTTTCTTTAAGTGCAAACCACTCCTTAGGACCCCTTGATGATGTTTGAATGCCTTAGAACAATTTATGTAGGCTGGTTGATGAGTTTCGAAAGCTCCTGCTTCAAGCTCAGTCAATAATGGCTATGGTGATTCTGGCTGATTCAGGCCATTATGAATGATGGTTTGTGGTCTGGATGATGTATGGAAAAGCTTTGCAAGGTTTGTTTGGCTGTTTGTAAGCTAGGATGAGAGTTTCGAATGAAACTGCAAAATGGAGTGAGAAATGGCAGTGAGTTATTCTGGCTGTTTCAGGCTTGTGCTTTGGGTGGTTTGAGGTCTATGAAGTGTGTTGAGTTGGATGATGAAGAAAGTTTGAGTGTTTGCAGGCTGTATAGAGGAATTCGAAGGCTTATGCAATGTGGAAGGTTTTTGTGAATGTGTTGAATGTATGTGTTTCAGCCTTGCTTAGTGATGTCTTTAGTTTGCAAAGGGATAACATAAACAAATCTGATTGGTCAGAGGATGTGACTTGTGCTTTATGGATAGGTATGTCACCTTGTGCTCAAAGTCCACTTTATGTGTAAGGCAAGTATGGTGAGGTGCTAGGCAAGTACAAGGCATGGGCTATGCGCAGCAAAATGAGGGGAAAGAGTCAGCTTGGTCCAGCATTCAAGGCAGCAAGTTGGTAAAGCATGATCATGAGTTTTTGCAAGTTGTGACATTTTGGTTCACATGTGATTCTTTGTCTAACCAAGCATGAAACCATGGGCAATCTTAGTTCAAATCTGATTTTTAGGACTTGTAGAATGTTGGCACATTGGTTAGAGGTGAACTTGAGGCTGCAAAGGTCATTGATCCATGATTTTGCAAAATTCTCACTTAGGGCATGCCTTGAAAATTAATGATTTTAGCCAACTTTGCATTGCCATAACTTTTGATCCAAGAAGAGTTTGATCATGTTCTTGTACTTTTTGAAAAGGGAAAGATGAGATCTACAACTTTCATGACCAAAGTTTTTTCATTTGAAGCCTTTTTGAATCATGAATCAAGGCTTGAAAAATGACCTAAAATGATGCATTCTTGAAAAGTCAACTATGCCCAAAAAGTCAACATTTGCAAAAACCCTAAATTCTTGATTTTTATGAACTTCAACCTTCTTCCATGATCAAATAAAGATCATATACACTCAAAATGATGAAGATCACCCATTGGTTGGGTCATTGGGGGCCTCAGATGCCCTGATTTTGCACTGACTTGTCCAGAAAGTCAACCCTTGATCAGATGACTTCCCCATGGAATTTCTTCATGAAAATTGATATGCATACTCCCTATACCATATATTGACCAATGGAAACAAGAATGACCAAAAAATTTGGGGTTATGGCCTCTGAAACCAAAACCCTAATTTTCAGTCAACTGTGCAGTTCAAACTGGCTCTGCATCACCTCAAACCCTAGTTCTTGTGATTCCTCTGCAATTTTGACTTTGAGGAGATGAAATATGATATGAGAACACACATGGACCACTTTGAATTGATTGGTGGCCTTTGGAGTGCCTCAAGAAGCTTTGGGATTGCTCAGATCACAAACCCTAGGTGCAGATGACTTAGAAACTATCCAGTGAATCAAAAAATGAGATGTGAGATGATATGATTGTGTTTATGCATATGAGATGACCATAAGCCATGGTGTGAATGGGTGAGGGCAAATTTGGGGTGTTTACACATTGTTATACGGAGGACCCCATAACATTATACAATTCCACTAGTCTTGTTCATATAAACCCGAACCCCATGCAACTTCCTTCACGTGATGCACCAATCCTTCACCATTCATTATACCAGAACGCAACACGTGCAAAACGGAGAGCACTCACCATATTCCAGCAACTCACACAAACCGTTATCAATTTCATAGCTTGCATCCTTATCCCAAAAATAGGATATTCTTCAGATTCCATTCAATACTTTGTTCCCAAGATTGCCACTCCTACCCCTTCAATCTTTTTCTATAAGAACACCTCTGATTCACTCATTCTAGGAAGCTTGGAAAACATAAAAATAAATCTGCAAAACAAAAACTCAAGCCAAGCTTCACAAATAAACTTAAACCACACAAAATTCTTCAAATCTTCCCTCAACCCAACACCCACTGATATCCTTCTTCAACCTTTCAATAATCTTAAAACACTCCTCACCAATAATACCTTGCAATCGAGCAGTAACAACAACTTGCAAATCATCTTCAAATCCCCAGATTCACACAACCCAAACTCAAACACTAACATAAACATAAATAAAACCTGAACGCTCCAGAATCGAAAAAACTATGAACAAACCATAAACCAAAACCAGAAAATGAGGTGAGTAAGAGTTCATGAAGATGAAATTGTAACAAATCCGGAAACAGAAACATGACCACAAGTAGAACCGACTGCGAAACGAAACAAATCTGAACTGAATCTTGAGCGAGAAACCTGAGTGAACACAAACTGAATCGAACCCGAAGAACACACAATCAAAAAATCTTGAACGAGTATGAGGTTTGAAACTGAATCCGTAACCACCGAGAGTGAGAACCACATAATCGCCGCTGAAAACCGAGAGAGATTGATGGTGAGAATCGAAACTGTCATGGCCTTTGCAAACTCGTGGCGCCGCCGCCGTGTAGGGGTTTGTTTCGAATTTTCTCTTTGTTCTGGGTTTCGTTTTTGAAAGAATGAAATGTGTTCCTCTGCTAGTGACTTTTTACCGTTTCAATGTTTTTTAATATAAAACTCTTCTTCCTTTTTTTATTTCCTTTTATTTATATTTTATTTATTGTTTTTATTTTTGTGTAACTCAAATTGGGCCCAACTCATGACCAATCTGAGTTTCTCAACACCACACACTGAAAAACCAGTTTGCTGTATACACACCCTTATGCGTAAATTCTTTCCTTGTTACATTTTTTTTCTTCTGTTTTTTATTATTATTCTGGGCTTAGCCCATTTGACTATTTTCCCACAAACTCATAAATCAGCAATTACACCCCCTTTCTTATGTTTATTTATTTATTTTTACTTTATTTAGTTTCATTTGTTTTGATTTTTTTTACTAATTCTTAATTCAATTTTCTTTTGATTATTATAGATCCTCTTTTATTATTTCAACATTCTTGATTTTTATTTTGGGCTGATGATATAACAAAAGGCTACGATTAGTCGATTTCGGTAAATCGATAAATTGTGACCAATATGAGGCCTATTTAGTTTAGTTGTTTATTTATTGTTTTATTTTCCTTTTTTGAAAAACATTTAATTTAGTTTATTTATTTTATTTTATGGTCAATGAACGTCTAAAATCGGAGATTCGTCGCAAGCCGACTTGAAATCTCGATTAATGATGAGACTTCTTTATTTTCCTTTTGGAAATTCAATTTTATTTTATTTATTTTTGTTTATTTTTGCATTTCAATACATAAATCGACGCTCGACTCCTCATAGAATGATTCTAACATTGAATCGGTTCTAAGGTAGTTAAAGAGCCACATTTCAATGCTTTCGATTAAATTTCAAGCTCCAATGGCTCTGAATAGTTTAAGAAACCTCACACACACTTCCTCCTGGGCCCATACAATGAACCCTTTTATTTCGTGCAATCTCGTGTAATTTATTTTGCACCCCGCTCCCCCATTTCCAATGTGTGTCATTTATCTTTTCCGCTTCGTTTGTTATTTCGATCGCTAGGAGCACCCTTAGGGATTAGCATCGATCTCACCTTGTTCACGAACCCTTGGTCCAACGCCAAGCGATTTCACTCTCACACACTCGCACTTTCATTTGTTAGGGTTTTGTTTACCAAGAGCATCCTTAGGGTCTAGCATTCGATTTAGACTTTTGCTAACCCTTAACCAATTAACCTCTATTTGCATTTACCCTTTACAATCGAGCGCATCGTGCCTCGTCATCAATCTAACTCAAACTCAAACACGAATACTCAAACCATTTTCGTAATCAAATAACGAAACAATTGAGTTCTTGGAGTCTAGCATTCCCTGAATTCTTGAATGAATGCTCTCGAGGCTCGCTCATTGGGTTGTGATTCATTCAACCTCTCTTACTTAAAACATCTTAATTCACATATAAAATAACAAAAGAAATGAGTTTTTGGACTCTAGCATTCCTTGAAGTCTTGAATGAATGCTCCTGAGGCTCGTTCTTTGGGTTGTGATTCATTCACCTTTTTGTTCCTAAAACACTAAACAAGATCAAATACCTTTCTCTAAACGAACATTGTTTAAACCCCTTTTATTGCGCAAACAAGATAGAGCTTCAGCCTCTGATCGCGAGCAGAAAAGCCAACACTTAGCCTTTAGAGAGTGGTTTAAACACTCGTTCATTAAAAAACACCAACAAACCGTAGTACCGCGAACTACGAAGCTCTGACTTTCCTATTGCACGAGGGAATACGTAGGCACGAGGATCTCAATCCTTGCCGAGCACCCTAGGAATAAAACCACACATTTCCCTGTAACCTTATATTAGAATCGTTCGCATTTATTTATCATTCGAAGAAAACAAAAAGCATAAGTCAACATTCAATTGCAAATTAAACTAAGAGGTTCCCGTTGAGTACAATGGACGTAAGGGGTGCTAATACTTTCCTCTTACGGAATCGACTCCCGAACCTAGAATCTGGTTTCAAAGACCATGTTCTATCCATTTTCAAAAGGTTTCTCGATATTTTCCTTTTCCATATTGGAATAATATAAGTTCGGTGGCGACTCTGTTCGAACGAACGTTTTTCCGTGGTCTTTTATCGCGAGGTCGTAACCATTTTTTGAGGTGTGACAGTAATGAGTAATTGTTAAAAAGCTTATTGTAGCACCCCAAAATTTGCCCTCACATTTTCATAAATAAGTGGCTTAGGTCTTGCACATTTATATCTCATTTAAGTCATACATTGTATACATACATCATTGATTTTCTCAAAGCACAGGATCTGGAGGTTCTCTGAGCCAGGGTTTTTTGAATTTTTGAGGTTTATTTTGCTCAAGTTTAGAGATGGACTTTGGATCTTTATCATCATAGGTGTTAGTATCAAGACTCATCAAGGGCTCACTCCTTTATTTGCTTCTCAATATCAGGTTACAAGGGTTTTCTTCTTCGAGGTCAGACATTAGGATTTTTTAGACAAGTTTTGTGCTTATTCAAGGTTTTTTTTCCAGAGCTTCCATTCGTGGAGAGTTCATTGGGTCACCAGGTCAAAGATTACAGTTTGTATTACTGAAAAGATAAACCATATTCCAAGGTGTTTTTTGAGAATTCATTATGAATGATGTTATTTGTTTCCTTGTTGCTTAGTATGGAAGCTTGTGTTGAACAGAGGAATTAAATTAAGATTTAGGGTGCATTGAATGGAAAATTTGTTTTCAAGGCTATAAAGACACTGGATTTTTTATCCGAGTTCATTTTTAAGGTCATCTTCTTCATAGAGAGTTCAATTGAGGAAAACTTTTAAGTCATGTGTGGATTGATGTCAAGTTAAGGGTGGTTTGTTTTCAAGTCCTAATGGATTTGTCTAATTTGTTGGTCACCCGGTAAGATAAGTTCTTGTCAAGTTAGTTTGTTAGTATTGCGAACGTAGGACACAACATCTTTTTTCTTCCTTGTTTGGTTTATGGTTATTTATGAAGTTTAATTTGGATTAGAATTGTCAAATGAAAAAGGGAGGCCAATGACTTGTTCGTGTGAAATCCACGTGCGAACACCCCCAGATCTTGACAAACTAAGAGTATTTGGTTGTGTAGCCTATGCTCACATTAGGCAAGACAAGGTCGAACCTAGAGCTCTGAAATGCATGTTCATGGGATACCCTGAAGGAGTCAAAGCTTATAGGCTATGGTGCCTAGAGCCAGCTCACAGGAGGTGTATCACCAGTCGAGATGTAGTTTTCAATGAAGCTAAGATAGCTTTCAAGAAAACATATGATGTTGTCGAAGAGCTAGAACAGAGATAAATTCATGTTGAGGTAGAGCATAGTGATTTTGAATTGCATGACCCAGATAAAGTCAGAGAAGAAGCAAAAACTATTGTCGAAGATGAGGAGACTGATAATGACTACCTGCTGGCAAGAGACAGGCCGAGAAGAGTCATCAAGCCACCTCAGAGACTTGGTTATGCCTTAATCTCTACAAGTGAGGTTCTAGACGAAGAACCTAGAGACTATAAGGAAGTTATGAGGAGTCTAAATAAGGATGAATGGATGAAGGCCGTGGATGATGAGATGAAATCTCTGCATGAGAACAACACATGGGAACTGATCGAGAAACCTATTGGAGCCATGTTAGTCAAATGTAAATGGATTTTCAAAGTTAGGGAAGGAATCGAAGGAGTGGTGTCAAAGAGATACAAGACAAGGTTGGTTGAAATGGGTTTCACTCAAAAAGAAGGTGTCAACTTTAATGATGTGTTCTCTCCTATTGTGAAACACATATCCATTTGAATATTGCTTGTCATGGTGGTATAGTTCGACCTTGTACTGGAACAGATAGATGTGAATACTGTATTCTTGTATGGTGATCTTGATGAAACAATCTTGATGAGTCAACTTGAAGGGTATGTCGAAGAGGGGAAAGAAGAGTATGTGTGCAAACTGAAGAGATCTTTATATGAGCTGAAATAATCTCCTCGATAGTGGAATAAGAGATTCGACAAGTTCATGGCATGCATAAGTTTAATCAGAATTCAGTTCGACCACTGTGTTTACTTCATATTTCGACATGGTAATTCATTTGTTATTTTGTTGCTTTATGTGGATGATATTCTAATAGCAAGCAACAATGTCAAATATGTAATGAGGATGAAGTATGAACTCAATAAGGAGTTCGATATGAAGAATCTGGGATCTGCGTCCAAGATTCTTGAGATTGACATCCAAAGAGATAGAAAGCAATAAAGATTATGTTTATCTCAAGAGGAATACCTGAAGAAGATTCTCGATAAGTTTGGTATGTCGAATTCAAAGCCTGTTGTGACTCTGACAAACCCTCAATTCAAGCTGAGTATAGATCAGTGTTCCAGTACTGATGTCAAAAGAACTTATATGGATAACATTCCATATCCTAATATAGTAGGTTCTTTGATGTATGTTATGGTCTGTACTAGACCCGACATAACATATGTAGTAAGTCTTGTAAGCAGGTACATGGAGAATCTTGTAAAGGCTTACTGGCAAGCATTGAAGTGGATTCTAAGGTACATAAATGGGTCTTTGATCAGAGTCTTAATTTATAGTGGAGCCTCGAGTGAAGATAGTAAAGCAACAATCGAAGGATGTGTCGACTTTGATTATGCAGGTTGTATAGATTCCAGAAAATCTATTTCTGGATATGTTTCCACTATGTTTGGCACAACAATTAGTTGGAAAGCAACACTTCAAAAGGTTGTTGCCTTATCAACCACTGAAGTGGAATATATCGCCCTAATTAAAGTTGTAAAGGAAACATTGTGGCCTGAAGGTTTTGAAAAGGAGATGTAACTTCAAGGTCGAGGTATCACTGTTAAATGTGATAATCAAAGTGCAATACACATATCGAAGAACTCATCCCGAGACTGCTTTGCATATTTGCAGTATTCCTTTAGCTCTTAGTCTCCCGGAGGATAGGCTAATTTGGCATTTCGAAGACGACGATGTTTATTCGGTCAAAATGGCTTATAACTGGTTAAGGACAGAAGAAGGTTGATGCTTCCAGGGCCTTCTTCGAAGGACTCTCAATTCCCTTGGAAAGCTTTTTGGAAGATGAAGGTAAGCCCTAGAGTTAAAAACTGTGTGTGGCGGATTCTAAAGAACATTATGCCTACAAAGTCCAACCTGATCAGGAAAGGTACGCTTATTGACAATTATTGTCCTTTATGTTCCCAAGGATCTAAAAACTCTCTTCATCTATTTCTTCACTGTGATTTTGTGAGACATGTTCTCTTTGCGTCTTCCTTGGGAATTAGATTCCCTGAAGGGGAGATATTATGGATTAGATGGCTAGACTTTTGTCCTCTAAGAAGACTTTTTTGGCTCATCTGGTCGCAACGACTCTTTGGAAAATATGGAAAGTTAGAAACAAATTTGATTTTCAAAGGTACGAAACCAGAGCCGCAGGAAGTAGCGTTGGAGATATGGGATAGTGTGGCTAAATTCAAAGACCAAGGAACCTTGCAGGTTCGGGCATCGTGTAAGAGTCATGGTGGGTGGATTATCCAAACTGACGCAGGCTGCTTTGCGGATGGAGTAGTCTCTTTCGGGTGTGTGATCAAAGACCCTATGACGAATATTTTCTTGGCAGCCTTTAAGAGGATTTATAGCAGAACAGATCCTTCCAGTGTTGAGCTGATGGCCATTAGGTGGGGCCTACAATTGGCCAAAGATCTCAATTTGTCCAGTTTTATTGTCCAATCAGATGCTCTTTTTGTGGTCGACTGTATCGACGGGGTCATGTTTATTGTTGATCTTTCTCCTCTTATTGAGGACTGTAGGGTTTTATTATCGAGTTTTTCTAGTGTTTTTGTTATGTTTATTAGTCGTAATTGTAATCAGAATGCGCACCATCTTTTTGGTGTTGGTAAGACTTTAGGAAACCGAACCTGGTATGGGAATATCCCAAGTTTTGAAGACCATGATTGTAATATTTTTCCTTTGTTTTAATGAAAGTCTTTTAACATAAAAAAAGAAGAAAGAAATCTTGGTTAAAACAAAACGAAGGAAGAGAGAATCCAGACCAACTGAACCTAAATCAAATAAAACAAAGGAGTCTAACAAAACAAAAAACAATACAGTTGGGTAGAGAATTATCTCTTATAAAAGATCACTTCCAAACCAACAATTTTATATTTCAAAACAAGATAAGTCAATTATATTTCCAAACCAACGTTGGAAGAAGAGTTTCCCGGCCTGTTTCAATTATGCAATAACAAAGATGCTTGTATAGCTAATATGGGGACTTGGATTGATGAGCGTTGGAGTTGGAGGCTTCGTGAGCACTTCGACATTTTGCTCTTCCAGATTGACAACATGCTGTAAACACCCCAAATTTGCCCTCACCCATTCACACCATGGCTTGTGATCTTCTCATATGCATAAGTTCAATCATAGCATCTCATATTGCATAGTTACTTCATTGCATTGTTTCAAAGTCATCTGCATATAGGGTTTGTGATCTGAGCAATCCAAGAGCCTTTTGAGCCACTCCAAAGGTCATCAATCACTTCAAAGGGATCCATGTATGTTCAAGCATCATATTATATCCTCTCAAAGTCAAGGAAGCCAAAAATCACAAGAACTGAGGATGGCATGGAAGCAGAGCTAGGCTTGACTGCACAGTTGACCTAGAATTAGGGTTTTGGTTTCAAAGGCCATAACTCCAATTTTTTTGGTCATTCTTGTTTCTATTGGTCTCTATATGGTATAGGGATAATGCATATCAATTTTCATGAAGAAATTCCATGGGGAAGGCATCTAAACAAGAGTTGACTTTTTGAGCAAGTCAGTGCAAAATCAGGGCATCTGAGGCCCCCAGTGACCCAACCAAAGGGGGTTCATCATCATTTTGATTATGTATGATCTTTATTTGATCATAGAAGATGTTGGAAGTTCACAAAATTGAAGAATTTCAAGCCATTTGCAAAGTTGACTTTTTGGGAAAATGACTTGTAATGGAAACTTGCCATTTTGGGAAACTTTTTCAACCCTTGCTTTTTGATTCAAAAATGATTCAAATGGGAAAACTTTGGTCATTAAAGTTGTAGAATGGATCATTCCCTTTTCAAAAAGTACAAGAACTCATTCTAATTCGTTTTGGATCAAAAGTTATGGCTTGTCAAAGTTGGGAAAAATCACATAATTTCAAGTTATGCACCAAAGAGGCATTTTGCAAAATGGTATGATCAAGCATTCTAAAGACTTCAAATGTGCACAAACTCATTACAACATGATCATATGACTTCTAAAAGTCAGAATTGGCCCAAGGATTATGCATTTTGATGCCTTGACCTTCATGAATTTCCAAAGGGGCCAAACTTTGTGAAATTTGCAAAACACTACATAAACTTCACTCAACTTGCTGATTTGTCTCAAAACCAATTCCATGGACATCCTTAAACTCAGCTGAGCCAGGACAAGCCAAAAAGCAAGCTATACCATTACCCATACCTCAAGTACACAAGTTGGTGACATTTTTGCAACTTGCCCATACCAATCAACCTAGGCCAGCACCCACTCTCTGACCTATCACACTTCTTTATGTGGATCAAATACAAGCAAAAGCACATAACAGCTCAGCCTGAAGCTCCAAGAACACAGCATACTCAAAAATCCCCAAATTTGCAAAAGCTTTCGAATCTCTTGATTCAGCCATCAAACCTTCAAACTCTTTCCACCATTCAACTCCATAAACCTCACTGATCATTTCCCACCCTCCATTTGGCCCCAAAACCTCCACAATCAAAAACACGATTTTCACATTTCACAAACTGAGCTTCTGCCATTTCCATTTCAAGGCCATATAAACTCCAGCCAAGCATCTCAAGCTTCTAGGGAGGATCATTGGAGTGAATTTGAAGCAAAGAACTGGCCAGAAAGTCCCTGTTTCGAAAGCTCAAGCTCAGGTAGCCATGGCATTTATTTTTCCAGAACTCTCATTTTATGTTATAGGATGATTCTACATGTTTCACTGATTGCCATGATGTGTTTAGTTTTGAAAACAGTTGAGAAATAAGCATTTCATGAGCTTTTGAAATTTCTGAGTTCTTTTTCGTTTTGCTTTGATTCATGAGTTTGATGATGAATAAATGGATTTTGATGACTGATTCTTGTTGGGGTTGGGGAGAGGATCATTTCTGGAGAGTTTTAGGGCTTAGGGATACGTATTAAGAGAGATAGCATGAATGGTTGGCCGGAGAAGATGACCGGAACATTGTTCCGGTCACCTGAAAGTGATTAGGGTTCAGATTAAGGTTAATGACTTAATTAGCGTAGTTTGAATGTGAGTCGTCCGTTTGCGCGCGCTGGTTAATTCCCTCCCTTTCTTGTTTGAATCCTGGCCCTCAGATCTGATTACTTCCTTTAATTCATATTTTTAATTCATTTTAATTGCATTTTCTTTATCATTTTATTTAAAATAGCAAATCATTTCTAAAAAATATCATTTTTTGCATGCTGACTTAAAATATTTTTCTCATTCTGAATATAATTTTATTTTTATTTTTTGCATTAAAAATTATTTTTAAATCATTTAAAAGTTTATTTTTAATTAGTTAATGAAAATTAATTAATTAAAAATACTTTTAGGTATTTAAAAATCACAAAAAAATTCATGTTGCATTTAGCAACATTTAGAAACATTGTCCCACTCTCAAACCAAATTTCTTTTTTGATCTTGATGCCTTTTGATAATTTTCTTTGGAATTAATTTCATTTCAAGGCAATATTTTGTGTCAAACTTCAAAAATTCATTTTTGTCTAACCTTTGAGAGTTGGATCATGATTCTTTTTGCATTGCATCTTGTATAGCATGTAGTTTATAGGATAAAATTGGCTTGATTTGATCTTGCATTTTCAATTTGTTTTGCATTTTTCTTGACAAGGTACCTTAAAACCCTAGCAATCTTAGGAAATTCATAACCCTCATTAGGTTAAGAGTTAGAACCCCTCCTTTGGGCAGTGAGTTTGTATAGGTTTAGGGTTCCTTTGATTGCATTTTCAAATTTTTATCATGTAATTTGCTTCTTATTTTGAATTTTGCTTTGTGTGTTGATCATAAACCCTAATTTATGCCCTCCTTTGCATCCATCTTCCATTTGCTTGCATACCATGCCTTGCCATGATATTTTGTGCATCCATTTGATTCATAATACATCTTAGGACATATTAGAATCATGTTTGATCATTTCATCTTTCATTTGCCATGTTATATGTCCATTGCATTCCATAACTTTTCATGTATCTTCATGGTTCAAAGCATGCTTCTCTTGCATCCATATGTTTGTATGATCATTCTCATGCCTTACCTCATGTTTGCATCACCTCTTAGCATCATTAACATCATACTCATGCTTCTGGTTTTGGTTTGCATCATGACATTGCATCTCATTTGCATTGCATCTCATTTCTTTCACTAACTTTTCAGGTGGTAAGTTACCTTGAGAAGTGAATTTGCCTTCACTTCTCACATTCTATTTTCATCTCTTTCATACTTCTTTTGCTGCATTTTATATGTGTATTGGATTGAGCTTGCTCATCCTTGTTCATATTACCTTCTTTCTTCAAGCAACTTGACTTCTTAAGTGAAGCAAGTTGTTTTGCTTCTCTTTGTTTCTTGCTCCTTTCATCTGTCCCTTTCCCGGTGGCTTCTCTGAAGATTCTTTCTCTCTTAAGCCTCACTAACCCTAGGAATGACCAAGCATGATAATAATTAGGATTTGATTAGTCCCCCATTAGTTTTACCTTTGTGTCATCTTTGAGTCTTCTCTTCTCATCTCATAATCAGGGACTAAACCCTAAAGGCTTTAAGGCTTTGTGATTAAGCTTATGCCTGCATCCTTCTATTAGGATGGAGTGTATAACTTTAATCCTAAGTGTTAAACCCTTAATGTGTTTAAATCCTTTAATCAATTCACTAAATAATCATCAAGACATCAAGCTTGTAACTTGGGCCTTGCATTAGGGTTCTAATTCTTCCTTAATTGGTTAAGAAGGACTAACCCTAGTGTTAATGGACAAGTCCCCCTCAAGTTGTCTTACAAACCATAAAACTCACTTCTTCATCTTATCATTAACTAAAATCCACTTAATAAAGGCTTTGTTTTGTCATGAGGTTAATCCCTAATCATGGATTAAGTTGAGGAGTCTTCCTCAGCTTAAACATTCTCATCTATTATCCTTCTATTAGGATGGTGTAATGAGTCTGTTTAATCCCTGATTATGGCTTAAACTCATTACTCAACACTAAACAAAAAAACCACAAAAACATCTAAATAATCACAAGTAGGTTAATGATCTTAACCCTACACCATGGTGATTAAGTGTGAGATGCTGACTTCACACTTAAGGTATTCTCATTACCCCTAATCAGAGGGAAGATGTGATGAGTTTACTAACCCATTGGTTTAGGCTTAAGCTCATTAACTTATGACAAACCTTCAAAAGCAATAAAAGACTGAAAACACAAAAACAAACAATAATCGTCTCCTCCGGGATTCTTTTCTCACCTCATTCACTCACAAACGAGAACTCGCTTCTTCCGTCTAATGCAAGACAGTTTGCACCTGAGCCAGACAGGTCATACACTTGAGCATAGATTAGCAAGCAGTTCAAGTCAATTTATCCTTCAGTCTCTTTGAGTCGAACTACGGTGTTCTGACTTCCTTAATGCATGAGAGGATACGTAGGCATAACTTAACAGGTTATCGAACAAAAGTCTCTGTATATTCCCCCTCTTTCTGGCCTTATTCTTTTAGCCTCATTATCATGAGCATTTCACTCTTTCCTTACACTGACACTTCACTTATACACTTCACAATTCTTTTACACTGACACTTGCATTCTTTCCAGCTATAATACACAAATTGCACTGACACTACCTCTTTAAAACACAAATCTTTTAAGCGTGGATCCCGTCGAGTACGGCGGACAATCTGGGTGCTAATACCTGCCCAGGTTGTAACCAACCCCCTTTCTCAGTCTCTCTGGTTCGCAACCGTCTTATCCATATCTTTTCTTAGGTTTATGCAGCATTACCTTTCCTTCGGGATAAAAATGCCTAGCTGGCGACTCTATTCATTTCTTTTCTCTTTTCGCCGACCGTTCGCGTCTGTACCCCTCTTGGCCCATGTGTCATTTTGGCGGGAGCGACAGCTTGGCGACTCTGCTGGGGAGACTTATACTGTAACCAGGGTTTATGGTTCTTTTTGCGGGTTCCTCCTAGCGCTTGTTTGATTTGTGTTTACTGGGGTGTTATGTGCTAGTTGTGTTTGTATATTTATTTTGTTTATTGCTTTATGTACAGTTATTTATTGCTTTCTTTACAGCTTTATATATCATTCTGTCATACTGTTATCTGGCTGGATCTGGTTTTTGTTTTGATTGGTGGGGTTCATTGAGAGTTTAAGGTCCTATACCTGGGACCTGAGTGACACCTAGGCTAGAGTGGTTCATGTTCTTTCCCATTCCATTTCGGTCTGGTGCGGGAATATGAAACACGGTTCAGATGTGGGTTTCTTCTTGAGAACTCTGTGCTACAGATTTCCTGTAGTGCTAGGGCTATCTGGGAAGCCTGCTAAGTCTGGATGACCTTTATTATTGACCTTCAGAAACTGAGGTGAATTAGAGGAGGATCTTTTATGGTTATTGTAAACACTGTACCTCCGGGTTAGAAGTGTTTACACTTCTCATAACTGATCCAAGTCTGAGGATCCTTGTTTTAGAACATCACCTGTGAGGGAGTTGGGCTGTTTACAGGTTTGCAGGTACCCTTGGCCACATCATACCCAGTTACTTATTGTGTTTAAGAATGCTTCACTTTGGACAGTTCTTGTGATTTAACCCTGGACTTGTGACTCTTTATTTGAGTCCCCCACCTTGGTTACTGGACTTTTAAACCTCCATCTGGACTTCTTGAACATACATGGACTTATATCAAGGCAGTAATCAGATCCAGCTTGATCACAAACCCTTGAATATCATTTGCATACATCATCATTGCATCATTTTAACATTTGTTTATTTGTTTTTCAGGGTATCCACATTACATCTGGCTTGGTTTTGACCCCTTCACCTGCATAGACCTTTGTTCATCAGTTATCTACTTCAGCTATCTTCATCAGTGGTTTGCTTCAGTTACCTTCATCATCAACCTATCAGTGGCTCATCTCCAGTATCAGTCTTCATCATCAGCATCTGTTTTCAGCAGTCATGGCACCCAAGAAGAGCAACATTTCATACCATTTCTTTGAGCCTGTGCTGGTTGGCATCAGGCAGGTCCAGGCACTTATCACTCCATACCACATCCCATTATTCAGAGAGCATTATGGAGGCATCCTTGATATGGTTATGGACCTGGACCCTTCCCAGAGGAGTTTGATCCACACTTGCCTACAGTTTTATGACCCTCCTTTGAGATGCTTTACTTTCCAGAACTTGCAGTTGGGACCTCTGCTGGAGGAGTTCTCATCATTGATTGGAGTACCTGTCAGGGGTGGTGTCCCCTTCAACCCTGAGATGACTTCTCCCAGCAATGGAGAAGTGGCAAAAGCACTGCACCTGGAACCTATCTTGATTGAGCAGAACATGACTACAAAGGCTGGAATCCCTGGTTTGCACTTAGATTTCTTGACTTCTCAGGCCACCCTGAAGGCCTCCTTGGGAGAATGGAAGGAAATTTGTGCATTGTTAGCCCTCAGTATATATGGGGTTATACTTTTTGCAGATGAGCCCAAGTTTATCAGCAAGAATTCCATTCATCTTTTCATTCTGAGAAACCCAGTACCCACCTTACTGGGGGACTTTTATTATTCTGTTCACCAAAGGAATGAGAGGCAGAGAGGGAGATTGGTGAGATGCTGTGCTCCTCTATTTCATACTTGGCTGCTTAAACACTTACCCAAAACTGATGCCTTCCTGAACCCTCACCAACAGAAGAATTGGGCCAGGAGGCTTATTGCTTTGACTTCAGATGACATCAGATGGTGCACCCAGAGCACCAAAGGCAGGGACATAATTACAAGTTGTGGGCAGTACCCCAATGTACCTCTAGTGGGAGTAAAGGGTTGCATCAACTACAATCCTGTGCTGTTTAAGAGACAATTGGGCTATGCTTTGGTTCACCCTCCTAGAGTGCAGGACTTGGCTGAAACCCTGTATTGTGAGATAAAGCCCAATCTAGCTGTTGTCAGGCAAGCATCCTGGGCTTGGGACAACATCCAGACCAAAGGGATGGTCATTCTTGGGAGATGCAATAACGTGGCTTCAGCTCAGTATTATGAATGGTCTCATGCTAGAGCTCAGATTTCTGGGATGCCTTTCACCATTGAAGACATGCTGGACCATCCACAGTACCCCCTCCAGCCACTGTCAGCCTGGAAGAATTTGAGAAGCTGAAGGAAAGGAATGAGAATTTGTCTCAAGCTCTGAAGAAGACCCTCTGGGAGAGGAGTGATGGTCGTCTAGACATTGAGAGGTTGGAAAAGCTTAAGGTAGAACATCTGGCCAAGATTGAGAAAGCAGAGGACTACATCAAGAAATCAAGAGCTGGGGAGCAAATATTGAAGAATGCCTGTAAAGAGGCCCAATTTCAGAAGGCTAGGACTGATCTCTATCTAAAAGAGAGTCAAGATAGGTGGGTCAGGATCACTGAGGCTCGTACTCAAGAAGATAAGAGAACTCAAGCCAGGATTGAGCAGTTGGAGGCTAATGAAAAGAAGCAACAAGAGGCTTTGTTGGCAGCCCAAAAGGAAATTTCAGAATTGAAGCTTAGGGATGGTGTGAAGAGGTCAAAGGACCAGGACAGGCACAAGAAATTGACCACTGCTATTGCCACCAGAAACCTTCTTATTAGGAACATTACAGAGCATCCATCCGGTCCTGTAACTGAAGCACTTTTGAAGGAGGTTAAGGAGGATGGATTTGGCCTAGATGTTTGACTTATTTGCTTGTTGTTATTTCCATTTCATGTACTTTTCTTTTTGTGTTGTATTTTGACCCTTCAGGGGCATATGTTGTAAAAAACCAACTATGTATGATTCACCGTTTGTAATGTATTTGTCAGTTTGTTTCACTAAGTTTCTTTTCTCAAGCAACATCAAAGCATCTTCCTCAGGGTCTGGAAAGGTCAAAACCAAGAGCCAAGCCGGATACCTTGGAAAGCAAATAAGCATACTGCATTGCATACTAACTTTTGTTTTGTTTTGTAGGTTTTTGTTTTGTTTGTTACTAACTCTGTTGTGGTTCAGGAATTATTGCTCGCCGTCGGGTGTTCCCTCTCAACCGTCCGCACAGGTATCCTACTCGCAACAACCTTCCTGGTATCCAAATGGATCAAGTACAACAAGATCTGACAGAGGTTAGAACTCAGATGGCTAACGAAAGAACAGAGATGAGAAACCAAATGACCCAATTCATGGAAGCAATGAATGGCTTGGCTCAAAGTCAATAAAGGTTGAGGGCATTGGTAGAAAGACAAACCCCGGAAGAACCCCATCTGGGAACTGGAGGAACAAGTAACAATGAAAGGGGTCAGCCTCATGTCAATCCACCAATGTATGGGCCTCATCTACATCCGGAAGTCAACATCCTGGGTAATGTGCAAGGGAATACTACTGGAGGAAGAATCTTACAAGAAGACCCCCAAGAAGAGCATTTTACTGTAATGGGAGCTGGGGATGAAGCCTACGATAGAAGGTTTGATAAAATTGCTGAGAAGTTGAGATCCCTGGAGTCTCAAAATTCCCTAGGTTTTGATGTCATGGATATGGGGTTAGTGGATGGGGTAAGGATTCCCCACAAGTTTAAACCCCCGTACTTTGAGAAGTACAATGGAACTTCCTGTCCACGAACTCACTTGCAGTCTTTTCTGGGAAGACTTAAGGCATACACCATGGATGAGAAACTGTGGATGTTTTACTTTGAAGGCAGTTTGACTGGGGCTTCAAGGGAGTGGTACTCTCACTTGACCAGAGCTACTATCAGGTGCTGGAAGGACCTAGCTGAAGCTTTCATTAAGCAGTACCAATACAATCTAGACATGGCTCCTAACAGAACCCTCTTGATGGGAATGTCCCAATCTTCCAGAGAAAGCTTCAGGGAATATGCCCAGAGGTGGAGACAGCTTGCTGCTGCTGTCCAGCCACCCATGTCGGAAAGAGAAATGGCCGACATGTTCATGAATACTCTACAAGGAACATATATTGATAGGCTAGCTGCCTTTTCTTCCACCAGCTTTGCTGACGTAGTCATAGCTGGAGAAAGAATTGAAAGCCTTATGAAGATGGGTAAGATTTTTGACAATGGTGCAAGTTCATCAAGTAATTCCAGAAAGCCTTTTGTGGGACCTAGAAGAACCGGTGAGACAAATGCCATTTATGCCAATAGGGGCAGACCTCAGCATGTCCACAGGTCAGTAGCAGCTGTCACAATTCCAGCTCCGGTTCCTCAGCAACCAGCATATCAACCACCACAACAACCACTTTATCAACAGCAAGTTCAGTATCCGTCACAAAGAGCTTACAACAACAACAACAACAACAATCAACAACAAAGACCTTTTCAGCAAAGACCATCACAGGCAAATATGGTGATTGATCCTATCCCTATGCCTTATGCTGCCTTATTGCCACAACTCCTGAAGCTCAACTTGGTTGAGTTAAGGACATTGGCACCTCCTGATCCTTCCAATCTTCCAAGAAATTATGATGTCAACGCCAGATGTGCTTTTCACTCCAATGCACCTGGCCACAATACTGAGAAATGCAGGGCTTTACAAATGAAAGTACAAGATCTGGTGGATTCTAAAGCCCTCAACTTTGCACCCCCTCCAAATGTCAACAAGAATCCCATGCCCAATCATGGAGGGCCAAGAATTAATGCCATTGAGGAAGACAAGCCATCTTTCTTGATAACCAGTGTTGGACAAATTCGAACACCTCTGGTTGAAATTAAAGCTCAGCTTCTAGAGTGCCAGATGTTCCCCGGGTGTGAGCTCGGTTGTGGGTATTGCAACATCGCAGTCAACGGGTGTGATAATTTGAGAAGCGGCATAGATGGTCTTATCAAAAGTGGTATACTCCAGATCACGACAACGGCACCTACAAATCCAGCAATCCCTTTGACAACAATTCCTGATTCCTCTACAACTGCAACAACAATCATTCCAACCAATTCATCAATATCATCAACAATGGCTCCGTCCATCACTTCAGCAAATCAAATGTCATCAACCATTCCTTCTACAACATCAGCACCCATTTATTCTGCAGAATCTTCTACAACACCAGTAGAAATTGATGAAAATATCTCAGCAGTCACCATTTACTATGATCCATCAAATGTTCCTCCAAGCGACAACTTTCAACAACAAGCAGTGGCACCTCCTTCCAGATCACCAGTCACCATTTACTACGATCCGCACACCATTTCAGTACCCTCCTCTGCTGCAGTCAGTCTAGTTACCATCACGGTGCCTGGACCAGTTCCATATGAAAGCAGTAATGCCATACCTTAGCATTATGGCTCTGACCTCTACTGCAACGGGGAGAAAATCACTTTGGATTCTTCAACCTCTTCTCCACAAATTGATAATGTTGGGGGAGGCGGAGGCTTCACCAGAAGCGGACGCCTTTTTGCCTCACAAACTCAAAAACCTAATGCCAAAGCAGAAGCTGCTGCCAAAGCAAAAGGGAAGAGTGTGGTATTTGAAGAACCGACTGTCAAAGAAACTCAGAAGACATCTTTTGAGCAAGATGTAGACGAGTTTATGAGAATTATAAAGAGAAGTGATTACAAGGTGGTGGATCAGCTTCACCAAACTCCCTCAAAAATCTCCATATTATCCCTGTTAATGTGTTCTGAAGACTCACAGGAATGCATTACTGAAAGTCTTGCACGCAGCATACGTGCCAGAGGAGATCACTGTTAATCAGCTAGAAATTGTGGTGGCAAATGTCAACACCAGTCATGGACTGGGCTTTACTAATGCTGACTTAACAACTGAGGGACGTAACCACAACAAGGCTTTGCATATCACCCTAGAATGCAAGGGTGCTGTTCTATCTCATGTGCTGGTAGATACTGGGTCTTCACTCAATGTTCTACCAAAGAAAGCCTTAGTGAAGCTGGAGTATGATGGCTTGGCACTGCGTCTAAGTAATTTAGTGGTGAGAGCATTTGATGGCTCTAAAAGATCAGTGCTTGGGGAGATTGATCTGCCTGTGATGATTGGCCCGCAGACTTTTAAGATTACCTTCTATGTGATGGACATTCAGCCGGCCTACAGCTGTTTGTTGGGTAGACCCTGGATCCATGCCGCTGGCTCTGTTACGTCTACCCTTCACCAGAAGTTGAAATTCGAGTGAGAGGGCCAGATTATCACCATCTGTGGGGAAGAGGACATCTTTGTTAGCCATCTGGCTACGTATAAGTACATTGAGATGGATGGAGAAATCCATGAAACTATGAGCCAGGGGTTTGAGGCCCTGAACATTAATGAAGCATCTGCTGTACTGGGAACCTCCATGACGTCTTATCAGCAAGCCAGGAAGGTTGTTGAAGAGGGTACTGCCCAAGGCTGGGGCAAGCTGCTACCTGTGGAGAAGAAGGAGGACATATTTGGGTTGGGTTACAAACCAACTCAACAAGATCAATCAGAGGCTGCTAAGAAGCCCAGTTTTGTCAGCGGGGGAATGCTCGCCCCGGATGCAGTGAACAACTTGGAAGATGAGTCGGAAGATGAGCGCAACCTGGAGAGCTGGATACGTCAAAGGACCCCGGGGAGCCATATCTCAAACTGGTCTTCCCAGGAAACTATAAGGGTTACTCCTGCAGAGTAATTATTATTTCCTGTATATTTTAAGCATGCATCAAGTCTTGCATCTTGCCCAAGATGTCAAGACTCATTTTGTAATCGGGCCATCTTGTAATTTTGTGCAAACAGATCAATCAATGAATATCGGACATCTTTTGCAAATGAGTCTTTTTTTCCTTTTCGCTCACTGTTTTTCATTTTTCTTTTTGTACAAAAATAAAATGGCAATGTTTTCCAAAATGATAACTTCCTTTCACTTTTTCTAAACAAAGATTAAAATCGATCACTAAAATGAACAATCTAAACCCTTGCAGAGAGTGCCTTTCAGACTGCACCGACAACAGCACAGCTATGGCTTCGTATGACTTTGACAATCCAATCAATCAAGCTGATGAAGGGGTTGAAGAAGACTATGAGCTACCCGAAGAACTAGCCAGGTTGTTAAGGAAAGAGGAGAAGGTTATCACTCCTCATCAGGAGGAGATTGAAACGGTTAATCTTGGTACGGAAGAAGATGTGAAAGAAGTTAAGATTGGGGCCTGCCTACAAGACTCAGTGAAAGAACAACTAATTGATATGCTTAGGGAGTATGTGGATGTCTTTGCTTGGTCTTATCAGGATATGCCAGGGTTGGACACCGATATTGTTATGCACAAGCTGCCTTTAAGAGAAGATTGCCCACCGGTTAAACAGAAACTGCGCCGTACTCGCCCAGATATGGCAATGAAGATCAAGGAAGAGGTACAAAAGCAGTGGGACGCCGGTTTCCTTGCTGTAACTAGCTATCCACCGTGGGTTGTTAATATTGTTCCTGTGCCTAAGAAGGATGGCAAGGTGAGGATGTGTGTGGATTACCGGGATCTGAACAGAGCCAGCCCGAAAGATGATTTCCCTTTACCTCACATTGATGTATTGGTTGATAATACGGCTCAGTTCTCGGTATTCTCCTTCATGGACGGATTTTCAGGATACAATCAGATCAAGATGTCACCCGAAGACATGGAGAAGACAACTTTCATCACACCCTGGGGCACGTTTTGTTATAAGGTGATGCCATTTGGACTGAAGAATGCAGGTGCAACTTATCAACGGGCTATGGTAACATTATTCCATGACATGATCCACAAAGAAATCGAATGTTATGTGGATGACATGATTGCCAAGTCCCTCACAGAGGAAGACCACATGGTAAATCTGCTGAAATTATTCAAGCGTCTGAGGAAATACCAACTGAAGTTGAACCCCAACAAGTGCACATTCGGGGTACGGTCTGGTAAGCTGCTGGGATTTATCGTAAGTGAAAAAGGGATTGAAGTTGACCCTGATAAAGTCAAAGCCATTCAAGAAATGCCTGCACCAAAGTCAGAAAAAGAAGTTCGGGGGTTTCTAGGTAGATTGAACTACATTTCATGGTTCATATCTCATCTTACTGCAACCTGTGAGCCTTTGTTCAAGCTGTTGAGAAAAGAACAAACGGTCAGGTGGAATGAAGACTGCCAAAGGGCTTTTGACAAAATCAAGGAGTACTTGCAAGAACCTCCAATCCTTATGCCTCCGGTTGAAGGAAGACCTCTAATCATGTACTTAACAGTATTAGAAGAGTCAATGGGGTGTGTGTTGGGCCAGCATGACGAGTCTGGTCAAAAAGAGTATGCAATATACTACCTAAGCAAAAATTTTACCGATTGTGAACAACGTTATTCACTGCTCGAGAAAACTTGCTATGCTTTAGCGTGGGCTGCTCGCCGACTAAGACAGTATATGTTGACTCACACTACCTTATTGATCTCAAAGATGGACCCAGTTAAGTACATATTTGAGAAGCCAGCTCTTACCGGACGGGTTGCAAGATGGCAAATGATTCTCACAGAATATGACATTCAGTACACATCTCAAAAAGCCATCAAGGGCAGTGTATTGTCTGATTATCTTGCTGAGCAACCCATTGATGGTTACCAGCCTATGAGATTTAACTTCCCTGATGAAGACATCATGTTCATTAAAGCAAAAGATCATGAAGAGCCTGTTCACACTGAAGGGCCTGACCCAGAAGAAGAATGGACTATGATGTTTGATGGGGCTGTTAATATGAATGGTCGTGGTGTTGGTGCAGTACTCATTACACCTAAAGGAGTTCACATGCCTTTCTCGGCAAAACTCACCTTTAACTGCACTAACAACGAAGCTGAATACGAAGCTTGCATTATGGGTCTTGAGGAAGCCATTGACCTCAGGATCAAAACTTTGACTGTATTTGGAGATTCAGGTTTGGTAATCAACCAAACCAACGGCAAATGGTACACACACCAGGATCATCTGATACCTTACAGGGATTATACAAGGAGGTTATTGACTTTCTTCACAACAGTCAAGCTTGAGTATATCCCTCGGGACGAGAATCAGTTTGCAGATGCTCTGGCTACCATTTCATCCATGATCAAAGTTCAAGCTGCCAACTTTGTGCCTCGGATTTTAGTATCCAGACTTGACAGACCAGCATATGTATTCTCAGCAGAAATTGTTAAAGACGATAAGCCTTGGTTCCATGACATTAAGTGCTTCTTGGAGGATCAAACATACCCACCCGGGGCATCTTCCAATGATAAGAAAATATTAAGAAGGCTAGCTGGTAGTTTCTTCCTGAATACTGACGGTTCCCTGTACAAGAGAAACTTTGATATGGTACTTCTCAGATGCGTCGATAGGACAGAAGTAGACTTGTTGATGCACGAGGTGCACGAAGGATCCTTTGGTACCCATGCAGGGGGGCATGCCATGGCCAAGAAGTTGCTAAGATCAGGTTATTACTGGATCACGATGGATGCCGACTGTTGTGCTTATGCCAGGAAGTGCCATAAATGCCAGATTTATGCGGATAAAGTGCATGTGCCTCCGAATCCTCTGAATGTGATGTCTTCACCCTGGCCCTTTGCCATGTGGGGCATTGATATGATTGGCAAGATTGAACCGACTGCTTCAAATGGCCACAGATTCATCCTGGTTGCCATTGACTATTTCACCAAGTGGGTCGAAGCAGCCTCCTATGCAAACGTTACAAGGCAAGTGGTAGCCCGATTTCTGAAGAGAGATATCATCTGTCGATACGGAGTGCCCGAGCGAATCATTACTGATAATGGTTCTAATTTAAACAACAAAATGATGGCAGAGTTATGCCGGGACTTCAAGATCCAACACCACAATTCTTCTCCTTACAGGCCAAAGATGAATGGCGCTGTTGAGGCAGCTAACAAGAATATCAAGAAGATTGTGCAGAAGATGGTAGTCACCTACAAAGACTGGCATGAAATGCTACCATTTGCCTTGCATGGGTACCGTACGTCAATCAGAACATCCACTGGGGCAACACCGTATCAGCTTGTTTATGGTATGGAAGCCGTCCTACCTGTTGAAGTTGAGTTACCCTCCCTACGGGTATTAATGGATGTTAAGTTGAATGAAGCAGAATGGGTCCGATCCCGATACGAACAACTGAATTTGATTGAAGAGAAAAGATTGGCTGCAATCTGTCATGGGCA
The DNA here is from genome assembly GCA_963966055.1 of Lathyrus aphaca. NCBI lineage: Eukaryota > Viridiplantae > Streptophyta > Magnoliopsida > Fabales > Fabaceae > Lathyrus > Lathyrus aphaca. The sequence goes on from OZ014519.1 coordinate 227,368,463, forward strand.
GCTGTACCAAAAAAGAATGAAGAAAGCCTTCGATCAGAAGGTCAGGCTCCGAGAATACCAAGTAGGAGATCTTGTGCTGAAAAGACTCCTCCCTCCTCATACAGACCACAGGGGCAAGTGGACTCCGAACTATGAAGGGCCATTCGTAGTAAAGAAAGTTTTCTCTGGTGGAGCACTCATGCTCAGTACTATGGATGGTGAAGACTTCCCGTCCCCTATGAATTCAGATGCAGTTAAAAAATACTTCGCATAAAATGACCCGCTGGACATAAAAACAGAATGTAAGTCCAGGCAAAAATAGGGCATCCCGGCGAGTCAAAAACAGAATAAAAGACTCGGGCAAAAATAAGGGAAATAAAAAAAAATGTGTGTACACCCGCTGAGTTGAAAAGCCGCATTGGACAACTCGGGCAAAAATGGGTATCCCGATGGATTGAAAACCCGAAAGGGCGATCCATGCAAAATAAGGGAATAAGCGAACAATTGCATTCTGAATTCGTTTATATCACTTACAACTTGGTAAGCTTCGAAAGGATCAAGCTTCTTTCAGAATCAACCTTCTTCAGAAAGCAAGATGAGAAGAACGTCAAATGTCATACGAGTCATAGCAAAGGGAAGCTCCTTGAAGCGTCATCAACATTGCCAATACCTTTTATTTCTCAATTTGTAACAGTCTCCTCATTTTAGGGGATTTGTTTCTTTGACTGTATTTGCCAATTCAGGGCACGTGAATTAATAAAATCAGATTTTTCAGTCATGTTTCGTCTCGTACATTTCATTTTCATTTGCAAGAATGTCCGATGTCTTTAAGATACTGATTGCATAAATACAGATGCTTCTCTTCTAAAAATACGTGCGTGCAGGAAATATACTTACTCCCGGGAGTGTCTAACCCCTGTGACGGAATCCGGTAAGGGATACCTCGGGATTACTTGTGCGTTTCTCTATCTTTTCAGGATTGCAGGTATTCAAAGCACAACATGAGGCATGAAAGCTCCACCCCAGCAAGCTGGCAAATTATCATCTGCTCAGTCTTGGCACCAGAGTTGCCTTTTCCCCAGCCGAGTTGCCATTTGTTATTTCCTCCTCAGCCAAGTGCAAAGACAGGGAACCATCTCCCCACAGAGCTTCAGCCTCTATCCAGGAGAGCAACGCCTGAGGATCCCACAACAGAGTGAAGAAAGCTTCTACAAACCCCAGCTGGGTCCCCCATTACCAAAGATAGGTCTATCGGCGACCTATTTTCCCCAAATAGAGTCATATATGTCAGATCTGCCAGTGATCTCATCCCCAGCTGGGATGTCTACTTCAAGCGGATCAACCAGAGATCTTCTTAGCAACGGGACCCGGATCCCGGATCGGTATCTTTGCATAATCATAGCATTCGCATCATATTTTCCCCCACAAAGCGTAGCATTCCGTCTAATACGGAGCATTACGGCAAAAATCAAACATATTGCATAATCATAAGCCATGTTCTGAATCAAACACTTGTGAATGCTGGCAATCCAGCAGGGATATACAGAGAAACTCCCTGAATTCCCTGGCAGAAAGCCAAGACATTTTGCCTTACACTCATGAATGCAAATGAACACTCCTTCTGGCACTCGTCCGTGTCATCACTCCCCAGTAAGGCCGCCCGAGCATTCTTTACAAACAGACACTTATATATTACAGATGCTTCTTGACGCCCGTCCGTGTCATATCCCCAGTAGAAAACCAAAGCACCCTCTTTGCACTCACGGATATATATATCTATACAGATTCCCTGACACCCGTCCGTGTCACCTTCCCCAGCATGGAAACCTAAAACATTCTGTAAACCATACACTTGTTTATATTACACTTTCCTCTTTTGACACTCGTCCGTGTCACTCTCCCTAGCAAGTTAAACACTCCTATATGCCACTCGTACTTATTACTCCTGTTTCACTCATACAAATGCTCATTCGTATCTTGTATACACCACTCATACCCCTTCAGATTCAACACTCGTCCGTGTTCTTTGTTAACCCGTTGGTACTCGTCCGTATCATCATCTCAGAACATACGTCAAGCGTTTGTTTCTACCTGATACTCGTCCGTATCATAAGTCTTAAGGATGCTCGTCCGCATCTTTAAATCCATACATGTGTCAAACACTTATGTCTTCTTGAATTTAGACACTCGTTTGTGTCTACTGTTCCCCAGAAGAGTCCCCTCAGATTCAACACTCGTCCGTGTTCCTTGTTAACCAGTTGATACTCGTCCGTATCATCATCTCTAAACACGCGTCAGGCATTTGTTTCTACTGATACTCGTCCGTATCATGGTTTTAGGGATGCTCGTCCGCATCTTTAATCTATACACCGTCCCCAAACACTGATATCTCTCATTTTTTTGGATGTAAACACTCGTCTGCGTCTACTTTTCCCCAGCGAAGTCCCCAACAAAACTTGGTAAACTATTTCCTTTCTATCTGGCATTCGTCCTATGTCCTGATACCCGTTTGGCAGCCGTACCCTGCCAGGTGATCGTCATTCACCTTTGGATGACCGTCCCTCATCCCTTCCCCAGCGGAGTCTCCATTATTGGAACCCTTTTTATTCGACATTCGTCCTATGTCGTGATATTTAGCAGCCGTCCCCTGCTAGGTGATCGTCCTTCACCCTTTGATGATCGTCCTTCATCATTTTATCCGATGGCCGTCCCCATCGTTGATTTTGTTATCTGACACTCGTCCTATGTCATGATAAACCATGAAAGCAGCCGTACCCTGCTAGGTGATCGTCCTTCACCTCTTGATGATCGTCCTTCATCATTTTATCCGATGGCCGTCCCCATCGTCGACTTTTTTATCCGGAATTCGTCCTATGTCGTGATATTATTGGCAACCGTACCTTGCCAGGTGATCGTCCTTCACCTTAGATGACCGTCCCTCATCTTATCCCCAACAGAGCAGCCGTCCCCTGCTAGGTGATCGTCCTTCACCTTCGATGACCGTACCTCATCATAATTTCTCATATCCCCAGCCTGTCGGTCGTCCCCATCATTGCTCTTTCCCCAGCAGTCGTCCCCTGCTCGACGGTCGTCCTCCGTCGCCCGCACTTTATAATATACTTTATTTTCTTTTACAATCTATATCCCTTTTCTTCTTCATTTTGTGAGCGCAAATTTTGGTCTGTCTTTGGTATTCAACCACAAGTTATCTTGTTTGCCTGATAAGCCGTTGCTTACATCCTGCACAGCTAACTCATGTTTGAATAGGGGCAGCTGTAAACACCCCAAATTTTCCCTCACCCATTCACACCATGGCTTGTGATCTTCTCATATGCATAAGTTCAATCATAGCATCTCATATTGCATAGTTACTTCATCGCATTGTTTCAAAGTCATCTGCATATAGGGTTTGTGATCTGAGCAATCCAAGAGCCTTTTGAGCCACTCCAAAGGTCATTAATCACTTCAAAGGGATCCATTTATGTTCAAGCATCATATTTTTGTTTCTATTGGTCTCTATATGGTATAGGGATCATGCATATCAATTTTCATGAAGAAATTCAATGGGGAAGGCATCTGATCAAGAGTTGACTTTTGAGCAAGTCAGTGCAAAATCAGGGCATCTGAGGCCCCCAATGACCCAACCAAAGGGTGTTCTTCATCATTTTGATGGTGTATGATCTTTATTTGATCTTAGAAGATGTTGGAAGTTCACAAAATTGAAGAATTTCAAGCCATTTGCAAAGTTGACTTTTTGGGAAAATGACTTGTAATGGAAACTTGCCATTTTGGGAAACTTTTTCAACCCTTGCTTTTTGATTCAAAAATTATTCAAATGGGAAAACTTTGGTCATGAAAGTTGTAGAATGGATCATTCCCTTTTCAAAAAGTACAAGAACTCATTCTAATTCGTTTTGGATCAAAATTTATGGCTTGTCAAAGTTGGGAAAAATCACATAATTTCAAGTTATGCACCAAAGAGGCATTTTGCAAAATGGTATGATCAAGCATTCTAAAGACTTCAAATGTGCACAAACTCATTACAACATGATCATATGACTTCTAAAAGTCAGAATTGGCCCAAGGATTATGCATTTTGATGCCTTGACCTTCATGAATTTCCAAAGGGGCCAAACTTTGTGAAATTTGCAAAACACTACATAAACTTCACTCAACTTGCTGATTTGTCTCAAAACCAATTCCATGGACATTCTTAAACTCAGTTGAGCCAGGACAAGCCAAAAAGCAAGCTATACCATTGCCCATACCTCAAGTACACAAGTTGGTGACATTTTTGCAACTTGCCCATACCAATCAACCTAGGCCAGCACCCACTCTCTGACCTATCACACTTCTTTATGTGGATCAAATACAAGCAAAAGCACATAACAGCTCAGCCTGAAGCTCCAAGAACACAACATACTCAAAAATCCCCAAATTTGCAAAAGCTTTCGAATCTCTTGATTCAGCCATCAAACCTTCAAACTCTTTCCACCATTCAACTCCATAAACCTCACTGATCATTTCCCACCCTCCATTTGGCCCCAAAACCTCCACAATCAAAAACACGATTTTCACATTTCACAAACTGAGCTTCTGCCATTTCCATTTCAAGGCCATATAAACTCCAGCCAAGCATCTCAAGCTTCTAGGGAGGATCATTGGAGTGAATTTGAAGCAAAGAACTGGCTAGAAAGTCCCTGTTTCGAAAGCTCAAGCTCAGGTAGCCATGGCATTTATTTTTCCAGAACTCTCATTTTATGTTATAGGATGATTCTACATGTTTCACTGATTGCCATGATGTGTTTAGTTTTGAAAATAGTTGAGAAATAAGCATTTCATGAGCTTCTGAAATTTCTGAGTTCTTTTCCGTTTTGCTTTGATTCATGAGTTTGATGATGAATAAATGGATTTTGATGACTGATTCTTGTTGGGGTTGGGGAGAGGATCATTTCTGGAGAGTTTTAGGGCTTAGGGATACGTATTAAGAGAGATAGCATGAATGGTTGGCCGGAGAAGATGACCGGAACACTGTTCTGGTCACCTGAAAGTGATTAGGGTTCAGATTAGGGTTAATGACTTAATTAGCGTAGTTTGAATGTGAGCCGTCCGTTTGCGCGCGCTGGTCAATTCCCTCCCTTTCTTGTTTGAATCCTGGCCCTCAGATCTGATTACTTCCTTTAATTCATATTTTTAATTCATTTTAATTGCATTTTCTTTATCATTTTATTTAAAATAGCAAATCATTTCTAAAAAATATCATTTTTTGCATGCTGACTTAAAATATTTTTCTCATTTTGAATATAATTTTATTTTTATTTTTTGCATTAAAAATTATTTTTAAATCATTTAAAAGTTTATTTTTAATTAGTTAATGAAAATTAATTAATTAAAAATACTTTTAGGTATTTAAAAATCACAAAAAAATTCATGTTGCATTTAGGAACGTTTAGAAACATTGTCCCACTCTCAAACCAAATTTCTTTTTTGATCTTGATGCCTTTTGATAATTTTCTTTGGAATTAATTTCATTTCAAGGCAATATTTTGTGTCAAACTTCAAAAATTCATTTCTGTCTAATCTTTGAGAGTTGGATCATGATTCTTTTTGAATTGCATCTTGTATAGCATGTAGTTTATAGGATAAAATTGGCTTGATTTGATCTTGCATTTTCAATTTGTTTTGCATTTTTCTTGACAAGGTACCTTAAAACCCTAGCAATATTAGGAAATTCATAACCCTCATTAGGTTAAGAGTTAGAACCCCTCCTTTGGGCAGTGAGTTTGTATAGGTTTAGGGTTCCTTTGATTGCATTTTCAAAATTTTATCGTGTCATTTGCTTCTGATTTTGAATTTTGCTTTGTGTGTTGATCATAAACCCTAATTTATGCCCTCCTTTGCATCCATCTTCCATTTGCTTGCATACCATGCCTTGCCATGATATTTTGTGCATCCATTTGATTCATAATACATCTTAGGACATATTAGAATCATGTTTGATCATTGCATCTTTCATTTGCCATGTTATATGTCCATTGCATTCCATAACTTTTCATGTATCTTCATGGTTCAAAGCATGCTTCTCTTGCATCCATATGTTTGTATGATCATTCTCATGCCTTGCCTCATGTTTGAATCACCTCTTAGCATCATTAACTTCATACTCATGCTTCTGGTTTTGGTTTGCATCATGATATTGCATCTCATTTGCATTGCATCTCATTTCTTTCACTAACTTTTCAGGTGGTAAGTTACCTTGAGAAGTGAATTTGCCTTCACTTCTCACATTCTCTTTTCATCTCTTTCATACTTCTTTTGCTGCATTTTATATGTGTATTGGATTGAGCTTGCTCATCCTTGTTCATATTACCTTCTTTCATCAAGCAACTTGACTTCTTAAGTGAAGCAAGTTGTTTTGCTTCTCTTTGTTTCTTGCTCCTTTCATCTGTCCCTTTCCTGGTGGCTTCTCTGAAGATTCTTTCTCTCTTAAGCCTCACTAACCCTAGGAATGACCAAGCATGATAATAATTAGGATTTGATTAGTCCCCCATTAGTTTTACCTTTGTGTCATCTTTGAGTCTTCTCTTCTCATCTCATAATCAGGGACTAAACCCTAAAGGCTTTAAGGCTTTGTGATTAAGCTTATGCCTGCATCCTTCTATTAGGATGGAGTGTATAACTTTAATCCTAAGTGTTAAACCCTTAATGTGTTTAAATCCTTTAATCAATTCACTTAATAATCATCAAGACATCAAGCTTGTAACTTGGGCCTTGCATTAGGGTTCTAATTCTTCCTTAATTGGTTAAGAAGGACTAACCCTAGTGTTAATGGACAAGTCCCCCTCAAGTTGTCTTACAAACCATAAAACTCACTTCTTCATCTTATCATTAACTAAAATCCACTTAATAAAGGCTTTGTTTTGTCATGAGGTTAATCCCTAATCATGAATTAAGTTGAGGAGTCTTCCTCAGCTTAAACATTCTCATCTATTATCCTTCTATTAGGATGGTGTAATGAGTCTGTTTAATCCCTGATTATGGCTTAAACTCATTACTCAACACTAAACAAAAAAACCACAAAAACATCTAAATAACCACAAGTAGGTTAATGATCTTAACCCTACACCATGGTGATTAAGTGTGAGATGCTGACTTCACACTTAAGGTATTCTCATTACCCCTAATCAGAGGGAAGATGTGATGAGTTTACTAACCCATTGGTTTAAGCTTAAGCTCATTAACTTATGACAAACCTTCAAAAGCAATAAAAGACTGAAAACACAAAAACAAACAATAATCGTCTCCTCCGGGATTCTTTTCTCACCTCATTCACTCACAAACGAGAACTCGCTTCTTCCGTCTAATGCAAGACAGTTTGCACCTGAGCCAGATAGGTCATACACTTGAGCATAGATTAGCAAGCAGTTCAAATCAATTTATCCTCCAGTCTCTTTGAGTCGAACTACGGTGTTCTGACTTCCTCATTGCACGAGAGGATACGTAGGCATAACTTAACAGGTTATCGAACAAAAGTCTCTGTATATTCCCCCTCTTTCTGGCCTTATTCTTTTAGCCTCATTATCATGAGCATTTCACTCTTTCCTTACACTGACACTTCACTTATACACTTCACAATTCTTTTACACTGACACTTGCATTCTTTCCAGCTATAATACACAAATTGTACTGACACTACCTCTTTAAAACACAAATCTTTTAAGCGTGGATCCCGTCGAGTACGGCAGACAATCTGGGTGCTAATACCTTCCCAGGTTGTAACCAACCCCCTTTCTCAGTCTCTCTGGTTCGCAACCGTCTTATCCATATCTTTTCTTAGGTTTATGCAGCATTACCTTTCCTTCGGGATAAAAATGCCTAGCTGGCGACTCTATTCATTTCTTTTCTCTTTTCGCCGACCGTTCGCGTCTGTACCCCTCTTGGCCCATGTGTCATTTTGGCGGGAGCGACACATGCTGATGGAGGTTTTAAACGTGATTCAACATGTGCAACTATCAGTCACCAATGAAGATAATTGGAAGTGGAGGTAAGACTTATTTAATGTTTTTTCTGTAAAATCCTATTATGATGCTTTATCGAATGCCAGTGCATTAGTTTTGGAGGACGATAACTTATTGTAGGTTTTGGAAATCCTTTGGAACTCTGAAATTCCTATGAAAGTTATAATATTTTCTTGGAGACTTCTTATTGATAGACTTCCGACGCGAAATAATTTGGTTGTGAGAGATGTTATTCTCAATTCCCAGGACACGAGTTATTTGTTTTGTGATCACATTATTGAAGATTCTACTCATCTATTTTTTAATTGTCCCAATTCTCTTTCGATTTGGAAGCTGGTTTGGGAATGGGTGGGCATAGATCGTCTAATTCAACAAGACGGACATTTTCATGCCTTGGAGTGGTATAACAAACTAAGAGGTCGAGGTACGAAGGAGAACTTAAAATTCTAATTGGTTTATTTGTTGTTGGAATATATGGAGATATAGGAATAATAAGTTGTTTCATGACTTATCTTGTAATGCTAATAACATTTTTTTCTTCATTGTTGTATCCTCTTGGAATTGGTTGGTTTTTGGTAATCGTAAAAGGCAGAATTGTAGTCTATACAATTGGACCAAAGTTCCGTTTGATTTTTTGTAATTAATGGTTTCAATTGTGGTTGGTTTTAAGACTGACCATTTTGTGGTCGAGTTTTATAATTTGGTTCGAGATTCCTTAATCTCTATTTAATGAATCTTGCTTATAAAAAAAAAAATCCGACACGTCGCAAAAACCTCCATAAAAAAGAATAACATTTCTAATCTTCTAAAGATTTCAAACCACCACCATCCAAACCCCTTCTCCAACGGTTTGAATTCCTTGATCCTAACCCAAGTAACTCTTCCATATATTGGCTTCACTCTCTTACTTCCATCAAATTTGAAGGTGCCCTATGTTATTTACTTTGTTAGCGGATGGTGTATTTTAGTGAACACATGACTGATGAATTTAATATAACCTTTAGATACAATATTATAACATATTATTATATTAAATAATGATCAATAATAATAAGAACGGTGTACCTTGTTAGACCAGAGAGATTACCGTCGGAGATAATAGATATGAGAGGATTACTACCCTCATTATCGTTCAGGATTTCCAGAATAATGTTAATTTTCTAATGGGGCGACACTTAAATAGCTAAACGGCTGAGGGCAGGGACCTCTCATTGGGCTTAACTAAATGGTCCAACCCATCACGGTCCATTCAGGCATAAAACTCAACCAAACAATTCATCTATTTAGTGTTTAATAACAATAGACCATAATATAACTAATTAATAATTAATTATGTCAATCCATAATTGATTAATTATTTAATTAATCTAACAATCTTCCACTTGGATTACAATAATTAAGTATTAAAAAATATTGATTTTAATATTAGAATATCAATAATGGTCAAAATACTAATCATTCAAAAGAGAAGTAAGTTTCAACGTTGTAGAAATTGTATCCGATAGGGAAAACAAATCATACATGTTAAAGACTCACAACTTATATAAAGAATGATAAATTTAGAGTAACATATTTAAGTTAAGAGAAATATGTTTTTAAGAATGACCCAAGCATATGAAAATGTTATTGTTAAACTCTCACTAACCCAAAATATCATAAGACTTACTCATGTGTATAAACTTATGGTTGGTGATTATACTAATGAGTTTTAAATTATAGGTCATAGAATATCCACATAGGCCTAAGAATAGTATTACATATAGGGATATCCTATTACGAGAGTAATTACATTTAATCATAAGTACCTTCATAACACAATATCATACTCGATAGGAGTATTGATATTTACTTGTACTTTCATATTATGACCTGACAAATGTGGACTATTGAATATAGAATAGCACAATATTATTGCATGCTAAAGAATTATTGCGTCTTTTCAATATCGACCTAAACATCAAATTATGATGTTGCCTGAGATTAAAAGAATAGTATATATCTCAGTATAAGACTTCTTAAAATTATTTTACATTTTGGAGTCTTCTTAAAATATGTCATATTTATAATGTGATCGAGAATATATGACAATATGAGAATTATAATATGAAAATTTTAGATTATATTATTGTGTACACATGCATTCCCACTGATCCAATATGATAAAGAGTTATCAGAGTTCACCAATATTAAATACTCTGATATACAATGGGATACTAATTTTATTTTTAGTGCAAAATAACAGAGAAGTGGTTCTATAATATATCAACATTAGAGTTTTACAAACCCATCCACATATTTTGCACGTAAATAAAATATATCATCATATAGATAATTTCACATGAAAGAGTATGATGATCATATAAAAGAATTACCATCTTTTGAGTGAGATCAAATCCATATAATTTTAAATAGAATATAGGATTTTATACAATATATTAATAGTTCACTAAAAAACATGAGACTTCAATTTAATTAATATTGAAGATATAACACAAGTATTAAAAGATTTTAATCAATAACGTAACACTACAACATCCTCAATATATTTCTCTATAAATAATATTATTTTAAACAAATAATATTTATTTCTCATTTTTATATATAATTAACATGTTAAATTCTCCCACTTGATAGAGACTAATAATTGAATTATTAATTCAAGAGTTTATAAATATTATAAAAATATTCAATTATTTTCTCTATCACCAAATGATCATGTCAAGTAACGTCATACCGATAGGGTATATCCATCACTTACATAACACAATGAAAATTGAAATCCATTTAAAAATAATAATAATAAAAATAAATGATTGAAATTCATAAAGTATTACATGCCTTTAAAATTAATATCTTATTTCTTAAATAATAGGTTCAACAATATTAATTAAGAAAGATAACAATGTACAAATATTATGTCACCAAAAAATTCTAATACCGATAGGGTACTCGGATTTTAATTTAACTATTATTGAGGATATAATACAAATAGTCATAAATTTTTATTATTAACATAAGACTATAATATCCTCAATATAAGTATCCATAAAATAATATTATATTAAATAAATAATATTTGTTTTTCATTTTTAATATAATTGACATATTAAATTCTCCCACTTGATTGATAATAATAGTTGAATTATTAACTTAAGAATTTAGAAAATATTTTAAACGTATATTCAACTATTTTATCTATCACACAATTATCATGCCAAACAATGTCATACCGATAGGGTATGTCCATCATTTACATAATACAAAGAGAATTGAAACTCATTTTAATAAAACAATATTGAATTTCATAAAGTATACTACATGTCTTTAAATAATTTCTTATTTATCAAATACTTGTTTCAACAAAATATAACAATGTACAGATATTATGGAACCAATAAATTCTAATACCAATAGGGTACTCGAATTATAATTTACATAATCATAAATCATAAGTACATTGAACAAAATAAATTATATTAATAATAACATACCGATAGGGTATACTTATTATCAATATAATATTTATTATAATTAAAATAATTTAATTATTTACTAAACAAAATTTTCACAATTGTACCCATGATAGGTGAGTTACAATCATACAAATTACTATTGATTATATTTTATTCAAAATGAAAATTTATATAATTATATCCACGATAAGTGAGATTACAATATACAAATTAATAGTGATCAATTAATTTTTCAGAATAAAACTCTCAAAATAATAAGATTTATAATATACTCATTAAAATAGAATTTTATTTGTTTATTTGAGTATATATCAAGAAACCAATTTACGACAATAAATAATGAGTTTTAATTAAGAATATTCTGAATATTAATAATGATATATAAATGAAAATTTTATAATTTTAAAGGAATATATAATATTAGAACAAAATTTGTCTTATATGCAATTATATAATAAATCACATGAGATTCAAAAATAATAAATAAATTACGACTAACCTCATAGTGAATATGACATTCATCTTTGCCCGAAGAATGACTAAACTTTGATGACTTATACAATATCAAAATATCACCTCAAATATTTTATAAATTAACAACCAATCATAATATTATTTCATAAATGAATTGATAGAAATTATAAATACAAAATATACATTAAGCATTATTAATATTATAATTAATTATTAAAATTAATATAATATAATTGTATTATCAATACATGTATAAATTAATTCATTAATGTTGCTATTATTATATAATCGGGGGAATTGAAAAAATATTTAAAATTTTCTAAAATTTATGCTATAAATTAGCACAAACCTTTGGAAGTGGGTATGTTAATAATCAGTAGACTCGTTCAATAATCAGTAGACTCATTCAATTATTGAGAGATAAAAAAGAAGAAAAAATTACATGGCTTAACAACTTTTCTTTTTCTATTATCAATACACTCAAAATAAATTATCATGATTTGCAATCCATATCAAGCATAAAAAAAGGCACATCATGTGATTTGCAGTTTGCAATCAATTAATTGAAATTCAAGATACCCATGTTTATATTTTACATGCAAAATAACAACTTCAAATCCAAATAAAATAATATATACAAATCGAATTGTTCTTATCAACTTAAATATATTCAGAACAAAATTTCCATTTATTTTAAAAATTTAAATAAAGGTATCTCTTATAATCTTTTGAATTGCAAATACGAATTTGGGAACAAAATTAAAGCTAGGTTATAGGACTAACGGTTATGTTAATAATAAATTTGATTACTATCAAATTTTATAATTATCAAGTTACCACTGAATTAATGGTAAAAGAAAATAGTCTCTACTGATTACTATAGAAGACTTATACCTCAAATATATTCCATGACATTGAGAATGAACCGTAAGTCATATCTTGTATGACGTATTCAATTTAGTAAAATTAAAACAATTTATAATTAGTATCAATGCCATCTCATAAGAATTAAGGTAAAACCCTTGTAATCAATCTAGATTGATAAAATAACAACAAAATCAATTTTAAAAAAGACCATGAAATTGTTCTTATAGAAAGAGTGAAACCAATAACATTTAATATCACAATCTAAATCATAAAATAGTATCTCACACATATAGAACAAGTATAAATGGTGGTTTTATATGATTTTCACAAAAGTCATAATATGTACCTAAACCAGAGGCTCTGATACCAATTGATGAATTTAATATAACCTTTAGATACAATATTATAACATATTATTATATTAAATAATGATCAATAATAATAAGAACGGTGTACCTTGTTAGACCAGAGAGATTACCGTCGAAGATAATAGATATGAGAGGATTACTACCTTCATTACCATTCAGGATTTCCAGAATAATGTTAATTGTCTAATGGGGTGACACTTAAATAGCTAAACGGTTGAGGGCAGAGACCTCTCATTGGGTTTAACTAAATGGTCTAACCCATCACGATTTATTCAGGCATAAAACTCAACCAAACAATTCATCTATTTAGTGTTTAATAACAATAGACCATAATATAACTAATTAATAATTAATTATGTCAATCTATAATTGATTAATTATTTAATTAATCTAACTAGCTCTTTATAGAAAGCAGTTGACAAACCTCTACTTTAATGTTGTGTTTTGTTTATCTTTGTTATAAGAGTTGAAATATTCTTTATATTCCTGTTAATATATTTTACTTATAAAAAATATCAGTAACAATAAATAGTTATTAATGTATATATTATTTTATTTATAATTAGACCTAGCCCCATATATCAGTAATAATAATTCTGTTTTTATATAACTAGATTTATTCGGAAAGGAATAGATTATTTTATTTTGGAATAAAAAAAGGAGTAGATAACAAAATATACCAAAAAAAAATGTCAACCGTCAAGATTATCTATAATTTCAAATTAGAAATAGATTATTATTTATGTGATTATCCACTAGGAGTGTAAACCCTCTATATAAACAGCTAGAGTATTCAAAAGTGAATAAACCTATACTATATTGTTACTAAGAATTCTCAATATAGAAAACCTAGTTATAATATTCTCAGATTGAAGATGAAATTAAACTCATGTTGGTGTACAATAATGTTAGTAGCACTTGTTCTAATGGTTGCCCACATTGAGAAGAGTCATTACCTCGTTATAAATGAAGAACAACTTGAAGCATTACATGATGAAGAGTCATGCATTTGCCTTCCAATTGAGAAATCCTGCGATGAATTCTATGTAGTTGAAGAAGGTGAAACTTTCTATAGCATTACTGAAAAATGTAATGACCCATATATCTTGATGAAGAATCCACAAATCCAAGATCTAGATGATATATTTCCCGGTGTTATTCTCAGATTACAACCTCTTCTATAATTAAGAACTAATCTTGTAGGTTTAGCTTTTCTATGTATTAATTTTATTTTTGTGAACACTATACTTCAAGAGTTTGTTGGATATGATACTTTTTTTTTATGTTAACTATTTCTAAGTGAATTTTAATTTTAATTTAATTTCATCTTATATTTGACACTGTTAAATATAATAAGTAAAATATAGAGAAGAAGAAAAATCTTTAAATTAGGGTTTCAATATAATGAACAAAATTTGAAGAACAAATGTTACACCAAAGTATAAATACATATGTTTTGGAAAGATCAAACTACTCTTTCAAAAATACAATAAAACAATATATATGATACTACAACAAAAACAATAATAATAATAATAATAATAATAATAATAATAATAATAATAATAATAATAATAATAATAATAATAATAATAATAATAATAATATAATAATAATAATAACTAACAGATACCATATCTTCTTTTTTATATTTAATTTATTAATGTATATTTTTATTTTTTTTATTTTTACAGAAATTAAAGTTTTGAATTAAATTTCCTTTATGGATAGCAATACCATTTATTTAATATGTACAAAAGAAAAATTATTCTACTCATGTTATTGTTATTTTATTAGGAGTTTTTATTTTAATAAATGGGTGGAGGAGTGATTTGAAAATTTTAATAAATGAATTTTTTTTTTAGAAAAATGTATTTTTTGAGAACCTTCTCTTAATTTTTTTTTTTGAGATAATCTTGATTTGAAAATTTTAATAAATGATTTTTTTTTATAGAAAAATGTATTTTTGAGAACCTTCTCTTAATTATCTTGGAGATAATTTTCTTGCTAGATGGTGATGAAAGTATAAGAAAAGTGATGTATATTGATAAAGAGTTTTCAAACAACTATATGATTTAAGAATTTTCTAAAAAATAAGCACAAAACAAAAAAAAGATAAGATAATAAAATTCTGAAATTTTTCTCTTTAATGTCTCAAGAAGCTAACATTAATTTAAATTTTTTTAAAAAAACCTAATGGGTTGTACTAATGGGTCAAGCCCAAAACGAAAATCCATAATAATACTAGATATAATTAATTAAAAATCTCTCACTAATTTGCATCATAATCATTCAGACATGTGGGCTTTAGTCTTGTTGCGTCTGGGCCTGCCATCATTACTATCCGGCCCAACAACACCCTTGTCCTCAAGGTGGGGTGTGAAAAGTGGCTTGGGGGCATGAAAAGAAGAATCCCAAGTGAAGGGCCTAATTGCAACAATGTGATCCAAGGTAGGAAGTTGAGGGCAGTGGAAATTTGAACTTGGAAAATAGGGACTAGCTGGCACCGCTTGTAAGTTGTGAGTGGGAGACAACTCACGTGAAGGTGAGTTATGTGTCAGTTGAGCCTTGTCACTTCCAGCCAACACATGGGGTGTTGTAGCGTGTTGGGAAGGGTGAACTGCATGGGAAATGAACGGTTGAGATGGGGAGTTGGTAGAATCCAAGGAATCACATGGAGAATGGAGGGTTTTTGAGTATCCGTTGGAGATTTTCACATGATTCAAGGGATTGCCTTTCCCAAAAGCTTGAGTTAAAGACTTATCACTTGGAAAATGTAAGTCATTAATCCCCTTAATAGTTCCTTCCAACCTTACTTTATCTCCACCGAGTTCTCTCTCTTCTCTTTCTCAAAACCAACTTTCTGAAAACCTTCAAAATTCTTCTCATTTTCTGCAGTGTTATTTTTTTCATTTAACACCAAAGGTTCTGAGCTTGGTTCAGTTGACCTTTTCCCGTGAGCTTCGTTGAGGGTCAAAAGAGGAAGAGGGATGGCGTTATTTGGTGGTTGTGAATCATCATCTGAGTGTTCAAATATGGCTGGAATCAGAACAAACAGAGTGGAAGGCGTTGAGTCATGAAACACTTATAGTTGTGAAACATAGAAAATAGGATGCCCTTTTGAATATGGAGGAAGATCAAGGTGGTATGCTACTTGTCCGATCCGCCGAAGTACCTTGAAGGGTCCATATATCTCTTTGAAAGCTTGTTAGAGACGCGATGGTGAATGGAAGACTGACAGTAAGGCTGAAGTCGAAGAGGACAAGATCTTCTTCTGTAAAGGTAACGTGACTTTGTTTTCAGTTGCTTTGATGTTCCATTATTTTTCTAATGCGAGCTAAGTTTCTTTTCAAAATGTTAATCAACTTGTTTCTCTATTGTAAGGATGTATCTACCTCGGTCATGGATGAAGAGCCAGAGTTATAAGGAGGAAAATATGGAGAAGGACGTCCATATAGAGCTTCGAAGGGAGACACTTGATGGAGCGGTGAAGGGCGGTGTTGTGCCAAAGCTCAGTAAGATGTAAGTATTTGAACCATTTCTTTGGTTGTTCACTAGTAAAGCATTGTAAATGAAAGCACTTGAGGTTTGATGAAATCTTGGCTAAACACAAGAAGACTGAAGATAAAGAATCTGTGAAGAATAAAAATGTTGAAAAAGATGTCCTAGCAGTAAGATGAGACATCCTGGAATGTATTGCAGGATTTAAATTAGTAACAAATATGTCCGAGATGTAATACCCTATATTTAATTAAATGCTCTGGATAATATTAATTGAATTTAATAAGGTTCTAGTGTGCTCTAAGGGTTTTCAATTAAAATAATTAGAGCAACTGATGAACTTAAATTAATTAATTAAATATTATTCGACTCAGAGACATTTTTTTGATACTCTCAATTTTGGACCAGTTAGTGTTATTAACTGATAGATATTGTTGTATTTGTTATAAAAAGAGAAAAGAAGATAAATTTAGTAAGAATGAGGAAAAAGAAAGAAAAGAAAGGGGGAGAAGAAGAAAAGTGGAGAAAAGAGAGAAGAGAAAAAAATGGAAACCTAGAAGCTCAAGAGATAAATGGATCATCATTCTTCTTCATCAACCATCATCTTCATCAAACTCCTCATCATTGTAGAGGTGGGTTCTTACACTACAACAAACAAGACCTTAGACAGCGCTTTTTTTAGCCTTAGACAGCGCTTTAAAGCGCTGTCTAAACCTCCGCTGCTAAAGGTTTAGACAACGCTTTTTTAAATCTTAAAAGCGCTGTCTAAGCCCCCCCCCCCTTAGACAGCGCTTTATAAGCCCCTCTTATTTTAAATTTTTTAGGTATACCTTAGACAACGCTTTTGAAAAGCGCTGTCTAAGCCCCCCCCCCCCTTAGACAGCGCTTTGGCCAAAAGCGCTTTCTAAGCCCCTCCTATTTTAATTTTTTTAGGTATACCTTAGACAACGCTTTTCAAAAGCGCTGTCTAAGCCCCCCCCCCCCCCCCCCTTAGACAGCGCTTTTGCCAAAAGCGCTTTCTAAGCCCCCCCTTAGACAACGCTTTGTCCAAAAGCGCTGTCTAAGGTATACGAAATTTTTTGCAGCTTTTGTTTTAAACCACATTTTTTCCAGGTTTATAAACCAGAATTTCTACCTGTTTTCAACCAAATTTTGGCAGACAATTATCACATTTTATATATGCCATTTCAAACCATTTTGGCATTTTTTCTACCAATTTTTGGCTAACAAATATATATATATATACCAATTCAAACCAATTTTGCCTTAAATGTATCAAAATATATACAAATTTATGTACACATTTACAAGTCATTACATATACTACAAATGTACAATATAATTACACAAATTTATGTACAAACATTGAGCTCTATCATGAATTGACACCACTCCTCTTTGATTTCGTCCACTTGATCCTTTGTATAAAATGCACACTTGAATTCATCAAAGTACTACATAATAATATAACATAGTTTGAATTAATTTCAACTATTTAATTATATGAGATATGTGTAAATATAAAAATAACTCATAAGTTAGAAATACATACATCGGTGGGAATCTCTAATCGGCCCAAAACAAGAGTATCTCGCATAAACCTCAACATGAAATACCCGCAATCTATTTGATTACGTTGTTGAGGACACTACATATGGAAAAAAAAACATGGATTATAAATCCTAAGTTTTATCAAGTGTCATCACTAATATAATAAAAAATGTGATAATTAAAAATATACCGCCACTTTAATCCATGTAATGGAGTTGGCGCCCCTCCTTGAGGTTTGGATATCTCGTTGGGCCCGAAAAGCTTGTAGGATGCTAATAAAATAAAAATGAAGCAATTAGAACAATTCACATAAACTAAGAAAATTTTTGAACATTCTCACTTACGTGTCAATTAGGACCTTCATATCCGGGTATGTTGTCCAATCATTTCCTAACGAGTCAAGATAATACACAATTTCTCGGATAGGATTGATTGCGAGCAACAACCAATGTCCACTGTAATGATTAAGCAAATGTTAGATGGTAACTTGGAAAAAAATTATAATAGATGAATTTAGAATGAAATTCTAACCCGATATTAAACGGTATAAAAAACAACTTCTCCGCATCTTTATTGTCCATGAGGATCCGAAGAACGTACTCCGTCACGGTATCCGGTCTACTTAAGATTAAACCTAAGTTGACGGTCGCGGGTGCTAAGAATCCGAATGACACGTCCAAACCATTGGGGCGCATCAATTTGTCATACAAAAACCTAATATAAAAACATCATTAACATTACACACAAATATAAAAACATAAAGTAAACCGGATTAACATAAAGTAAACCGGATTAACATAAAGTAAACATCATTAACATAAGTTGCTCAATTAATAAAACAAAGTAGAACGGATTTACCTAATATATGTATTGACAACGCTGACGCCGATTTCTTCACGACCAAAAACTTGCATGAAGTCTTCATTACCAATCATTTGGTCGTAATCAAAGCCGAAAATCCCTACCTCCATATGTACAGTCCGAAAACCTCCGGTCGGTATATCGGTCATCTCTAGAAATGTCCTGAGGCACGACCTATACTTGGTGGTAGGTTTTTTCCTAGCTACGGTCTTCTTAGCACCAGCACTTTTTACCCGTGCGGAGGCGTTGCTAACCTCCTTTTTTTATTGTGCGGAGGCATTGCTAACCTCATTTTCTTGAAGCTACATGTCATATAAATAGTTAGATCAAATTAAGAATGTAACAACTTCCATGAATATATGTCATATAATTGTATATTACCTCTTTTCTTGAAACCACGGACTCGGTATGCCGCGGAATCGCATTATCTTTTGATTTGGATTTTGTGGGAGTCTATTTAACATAACCAAGGAAAATATGTACGTAAAATTTTAAGCATAAATTTTAAACTTTGAATATACACATTAAAGTTAACATAAGTTTTAAGCATACCTCATATCCTACGCATATGAGGTTTGTCGGCCATGCAACAAACGAACCTACTACTTCGTGCACCGTTGTTGCATCCGAATCATCGCTAGGATATGGTAATGATGCATTCGGCTCAACTGCAATATCAATTGATACCTTCAAACATCCAGCAGGGAGCTCTCTAGTGTGGAGTAATACTCCGCTAACGTTATGCACTTTTCCCTTGCCAACCATCCGATAGTATGGTGACGACAAATACAGCTGACAATGGGAAATGCCCTAAAACCAATAATAACAAGAAATCGTTAATGTGTATATATGTCAAATACATAATTTAAGCAAATAGTTCAATTTAAGACAATTATATGTAATTACCTCTGGAATGTTCGGCTGAAAGGTACAATTGATATTGTCTTTGTCCGAAGCATCTCTGACACATGTTGAGGCGCTAGCCTCTCTTTCTCTCCTCAATGCATCAAGCTCAGCTTGCATGGCTTCCAATCTTGCATGAAGCTCCCGATTACTAGGAGCCTTTCCTTTTTTAATACTCAGGGAGGTCGGAGTGACTCCAAATCCCTTACCCCTCACCCGACCAGAATACTCAGGGACATCTAATGCCCGACTAAGTATGCTCCTAGTATCATCGGGAGATAAAGACTGAGATAGCTCCTCCTGAAAAATCAGATGAATACCGTATACTTGTCAAATATTTGTGTATAAAAATGTTATTCAATTAATGAAAAAATGTTATACTTACACATTTCTGGTATACGTGTAAAACTTCTTCTTGAGGAACTCCAGATTTGCCCACACGGGCTTCCTTCCACAAAACATGTGCAGGAAGAGATGTTTCTGAACTTTCCTCCTTCTGCAGCTACACATTAAGTCATACAATTTGATCAGATAAAACTAATATATGATGAACAAATTTGTTATCGCAATTTATAAATACTTACCATGGATTGTTCTAAGCGTCCATATCCGACACGTCCTTTTCGGTACGGATATGCGGGACTTGATGCTCTTTCCCGATTTGTGGCACTTATTCTTTGAAAAACCGGGTCTTGTCTTTTGGATTTGAAAGCTTCCCATTCTTCAGCTGATATCAAACTTTCATATTTTTTAGGAAGCTCCGCATCCACATAATTACCATCCGCATCCCTAAGGAACTTGGATGATAAAAATGTTCGAAACCCTCTTAGAAGCTTTCCGGCCAATTTCATACAAAAACCTCTTCTTTCTTCTTCGATGTTAAAACATCGCTAAGAAAAACATACAGATTGATAGTTAGTATCGGTAATTGAAAAAACATAATTGATACCGTATAATTAAGGGCCAAATGATTGTACCTTTATCTCACTCCAAATTTTTTCTTTGGACTCATTCAGCTCTTTGTTTCTCCAATCATCACATGTAATGGGAATTTCATTCCTTACTAGTGCACCGATAAAACTAGTTAAGGTATGCCCATTAGGTTTTATAAGCTGTCCCTGGTTGCTCCAATAGACATCTAGTATGATGCCTCGAGATCTTCCTTGGACCACCCTTCTCATTACTGTGATGCCTCTTCGAATTTCTTCTTCCGCAGATACTTTTTTACTAACTTCCTCATGTTGGTCATCAGCCATGTCTAACCTGTAATAAACCAAGGAAACCATCAAATATCAAATATAACTTATAATCAAAGCAATTGAAAACAAAAAAAATAAAGAAATCATGC
Organism: Lathyrus aphaca; assembly: GCA_963966055.1. Lineage (NCBI taxonomy): Eukaryota > Viridiplantae > Streptophyta > Magnoliopsida > Fabales > Fabaceae > Lathyrus > Lathyrus aphaca. The sequence goes on from OZ014519.1 coordinate 227,389,806, forward strand.
ATTATCAGATATAACTTATAATCAAAGCAATTGAAAACAAAAATATAACGAAATCATGCATTATCAGATATAACTTATAATCAAAGCAATTGAAAACAAAAAAATAAAGAAATCATGCATTATCAGATATAACTTATAATCAAAGCAATTGAAAACAAAAATATAACGAAATCATGCATTATCAGATATAACTTATAATCAAAGCAATTGAAAACAAAAAAATAAAGAAACCATGCATAATTTACCTCAGTCACTAACATCTCTTTCTTTTCTTTGTTGGAATATTAATCACTTGTTTCTTAGCAATGCGTACGGATGAATTGATCCAAATTCCCTCATTATGATCGTTTCTTATATATGACTCATCCGGTATAAGATCCTCAACTTCATCATTTCTATTCAACTCATTCCGTCTAATGCATGACTCATTCTCAACATCAATATCACATTGATCGACACCGCTATCATCAGTCACTTTGTTAGAGAAAAGCACTATAGACCATTTTGTACTCTTCGGGTCATTCATATAGAACACTTGTTTAGCTTGAGATGCTAGAATAAAAGGTTCATCTTTGTACCCCACCCTAGTAAGATCAACTTGCAAAAATCCAGACTTATCCATTCGTATGCCACTACTATTCACCCACTTGCAACCAAAGATGGGAATCTGAAACTTCTCGTAATCAAACACCCAAATGTGCTCAATAACTCCAAAATATGACAAATTTGCATATTTGGGGTTTAAGTCCTTCATACTTGATATATGCATTGCTTCAGCTAGCACGGTGACACCACTATTTTGCATAGTACTCTTATCATCTTGTTCTTTGGTATAAAATGTGTATCCATTAATTGAGTATGCGCTATGAGAAAACACATGCAAACTTGGACCATATGCCAAACATCTCAACCTTTCTATTACCGAAGAAGGATCTGAAGAGCGCTTCAAATAAATATGATCCTTCAACCATTGTATGAAACTTTGATTGTGCTCTATAACTATCCAATTTTCATTTCTGTTCGGATTTAACCTTTGGAGTACATCCTTGTGCATTTCAACATATGGCTCAACCTCATTATTATTGTGCAGAACATACAAATGAACTTGATCCCGTTCATCCCTTGATATTGTCACAATTTTATTCCCAATTAATTTTTTACCTTCCATTTTTTCGAAAATCTGAGCTCTGGGGAGTCCAATCGATTGAACATTAGACAAATATTCAGTACAAAACTCAACAGCTTCTTCAACAATGTATCGTTCAACAATACAACCCTCTGGTCGACTTCGGGATTTCACGTACCCTTTTAATATTTTCATATACCGTTCAGCAGGGTACATCCATCTCATATAAGCTGGTCCACACAACTGTGTCTCTTTCACAAGATGAACAACTAAATGAACTATTATGTCAAAAAAAGACGGAGAAAAATACATTTATTTTTGAATGAGTTTGTGAGTTTTAGGTCAAAATGCTAGAATTCTTAGAATCATTAGTTTGAACGGTTGAACACCGATAACAATGAATGAGTATACTGATATTAAGTGTGTGATGATGTTTTGGTGGAGTTTTAAAAGGTATCTATTTTCTGAAAACGTGTTTTTCCAGCTTCTGGTTCTGATTAACCGGTTAACCCTGGGTGTTAACCGGTTAATGCAGTTGTTTTTGCACTTTTATGTTTCTGTTCTGGTTTGGTTAACCGGTTAACCCCAGGCGTTAATCGGTTAACGTTATAGCCTTGGGAAAATGTTTTATTTTCCAAACATTGAAAATCCACAACTTTTTACTCGGTTATCCGATTTAAGTGCTCTTTATACAATTTGAAAGCTAAAATTATGTACTTTCACATGATGCCAAAAAATATTATTTTTACCAGACTTTTACCCGACTTTTATAATTAACCATGGTTATGTTAGTTAGGGAATTGTGGAAGGTATGCTTAATAATGATGATTGATTGAGAGTAGAGGCATGAGATTATCGTGATAATTGTCTAATGGTGGTAATTGAACTAAAATGTTAGAATTATGTAATTGAAAATTATATAAATTAAAAGTATCAAGAATAGTGAAAGAGTGAGGAAACCTTATCTTTAACCTTTTGAATGACCTAGTATTGTGACTAGGAATTGAGAGATGGTATAACTTGTGAGGTAAGTAGGATTACCCTAGGTTGATACAAAACTGTACTAGAGGCGTGATATGCTTAGATGTCGATACTCGAATAGTATCCCCGTGCTAAGTAGTTGTGAACAGATAGAGGTTTTGGTTCCCATCGTGTTATAATCCTAATTTAAATATGCTTTTCTCGTGTCGAGATCTCACGAGGTGGGACGGTCGAGAAACCTAATTAATCTGTGGATTTGAATCCCTTAATGGATAACCGTGACCCATGCTTGCTTGCCATCGGGGAGTATGGCTGGACGGCCGGGAAAGTTATCCATTAGGAAAGTAACCGTGACCCGTGCTTGCTTGTCATCTGGGAGTATGACTAGGCGGGGAAAGTTACTTTATGGTGAGTAACCGTGACCCGTGCTTGTTTGTCATCTGGGAGTATGACTGGGAGGGGAAAGTTACTTAGTTGTAGGTTACCGTGACCCGTGCTTGCTTGTCATCTGGGAGTATGACTGGGCGGGGAAAGTACATTTGATAGATAATGAGTGACCCGTGCTTGCTTCCCACCTGGGAGTGTGGCTGGGCGGGGAAAGTTATTTATACGTTAAGGATCGAGTGAGTCGTACTTGTTGGCCATAGTATGGCTGGGCGGGGAAAGATGCCTTAAAGCATTTTGTGCTCCGTTGTTTATTTGATGTCTCTAGTTTTATATGAACTCGAAGTCTAGGTTTGTCCCCCCGACTTGAGTATTTGATAGAATTGAACCCTTAGAGACGAGAGAACTCTAAGATATGGAACCCACTGAGATGTTGATATCTCACCCCATTATTGTTATTGCTTTTCAGGTTTCTTTTGCAGGTTTGATTTACAAGTGGAGCTATGCTCGGGATGTTTCAAGAGAAGTATAATTTAGTCTTCCGATGTGTATTTCTGTATCTTTGTACAATAATGGGTATTGTATTGATCTTAGTGTTTTTATTTTAGTATGATTTCCATGTCATGTACCATTGTTGTATAGAATTTTAGAATTGGTCAAGAATGTGAATTATACTAGTAGGTATTTATGATGGTGTCAATACCAAAATAACACTTGTATGATATTATTCTAGATATATATTATATGGGCGTTACACGAGATTTGTTGAGGATTTAATGTATGAATCAAGGAGCACAGATAAAAAGCCCAACAACAGAAGACTATAAAAGGAGACTTAGACCTAGGGTTAAAATAACCTTTGTAACTTTTGTATCACTTGTAACTTTGTAACCTAAATACTTTGTAAAATAAGGGTTTAGGGTTTGAGATTTGTTGGCTCTCGTAGGAGTTATAAGCCTCTACTATGCAGTATGGGATGCAGGATGGAATGAAGGGGTACAAGGGGCACGACCAAAAGCCTCTAGGTAATGGTTTATGTATTGTTCTTGGACGAAGCTTTGAAGCAAGTCTAGGAAAAATTGTAGGTTAAGAAACCGTGACAGGTTCTGGAGATCAGCAGAAGACAGAGTCATCACAGGTGGTTATGAAGAATGTGAGAAGGAGTATCATATCAAAGGTTGTAAACGACTAGAGTTTATCCTTAGATAAAGATGTTCATTGAAGGTACTGATTAGGATAAAGTTGTAAACCGCGAGTTTAACTTTAGGGTAATACTAAAAGATAGTAAAGTCTTCATCCTGGATTGGTATCCCCCAGATGTAGTTTTGTTAACATCGAACTGGGTCAACATATTCTTTGTACTTTACATTATGCTATTTACAGTTTTCTGTGTTGTGTTTTTGACTGAGATGTCACAACATGATGTCTTAACATATGTTGGTGATTGTGCTGCATCATTTAAAAAATAATAGTTGTGTATTCATCCTTGTCTCCTAAAGTGCAGTAATCACTGTCTTAACATTAAGATAGGATATTGGATTATCTGCATAACCAAAATTCCAATTGGTATCAGAGCAGGCATCTTGGTCTGTTTCTGGATGAGATTCATGGAGTACTTTCTGGTGATTAAACAATGAGGAGTTATTTTCTAAAGGGTTCTGCAACAACAATCAAGAGGAGTGGTAGTTCTCTTGGATGGTGTCCTGAAAGATGTCTTGATATATTATCTAGGGCAAGTTGGAGTTATTATTTAGTGATTCCGTTGCATATATTTTGATCGAAGGATTCTAGTAGTATGGGATACTGGAGTAATGATTGAAGGAAGATTGTAGTTGTCTTTACCTGGTTCTTTTCTTGTAGATGTCAACCGGTTTTGAGACACATAGCATTCCAAAGTCAGGAGAAAAGGGATGTTATTGTGATGGTTGAATCTTATGTGACTTGGTACATGGTTGAGTGGCGTCATCATGTATGCTGAAGTCAGATAGAATGAGTAAGTTGAATTATCGAACTCATTCTCTAGGGGTTTGATGATTTTGTGTTGGCTAAGTTGTTGAAGACACTTGATATGATGATCAAGTCCAATAAAGGCAATTCAGTCGTATTTTGGAGTCTTCTATTTATTCTTCAGACTAGGAGGTGCTTTCTTGGAAGCATGAAATTGAAGACCATGGAGGTGATTGATTTTCACCGTCCACAAACAGCGTGCAAGGAAGAACTCAAACTTCTTAACCCTAAGGATGATTTCAGACATTTGAAGTAATTAGGATTCGTTCAGAGTGAACCTTAAGAGCTTGAGTCAAGGGTTAACCTTGATATCTCAAAAACATGGACACCAATAGAAGAATACAACATGAAGAGGAATATCTATGTGATATTCAGAATATGCTGGAATCGGACAAGGGCTATAACTACAAGGATTAAAATCAATTGCTTTGTGCAGATTTTATTATCCTTGTGATTCAAGATTGAGGATGTTATATTTGGTGTTCTAACATCTTTTCATCAGAGGTTTGGAGAATCATGGGAGGGGTTCTACATTCACTAAGAAGTATCTTAGGCTTTTGACCTAGGATTATTGGCTTCACATATTTTCCTGGAAAGTATTGAGACTTGTCCAGATGGTGATGCGTTTGAAGATGGAGATAGAAGACTATGAAGAAATCATAATCTTGATGACTATTTAGATTGGTTTATTTTTTATCCAGGTACTTTAGGGTATTCCATAATGCTCATCATGAAGTTCAAATAGGTGGCAACATCAACAACTTCGTGAAGACGACTCTGCTTAAGGAATGGTGGCATCCTTGGTACAACTATGGGGGTTAATTTCTAGCTAGTCCTTCTGAAGATTCAAACAGTGGCATGTTTGAAGTCTTAGGAGAAGCACTGGAAGGTATTCGTCAATGTGTGAGATTATTTATAATAACTACAAAATCAATATAATGGAAGGTGTATAATGAAACTTGGTTGGTGAATAAAGTCTATGAGAGCATGAGACTCTTCTTTTGTTAATGGAGGAAGTTCTTTTAAGTGACAGAAGAAAGAGCTGAATTCAACAGCTAAATGTCAAATCATAATGTTTTGACATCTAGTTCAACATCAAAATCTCAGTTGGTGGAGTGTGTCGCACCCAAAAAAATAAGACCTCGGGATAAAAGACCGCGCGCTGGACAAACATGAGAGTCACCACCTAATCCTTATTTATTCCCATAAGGGGAAAGGGGAGATATCGATAAAACCCGTCTAAAAAGAGGATAAAGACAAAGGTCGTCGCAACCATTTCCTAGGTTCGGAAGTTAGTTATGCAATGGGAAGGTATTAGAACCCCCTACATCCATCGTACTCGATGGGAACCATGTAAGTTGTCACGCGCGAAAGGATGTCTATGCCTAATGAGTTACTGGCTGTAACACCCCAAAATTTTCCCTCTCATTTCATATCATATAGCATAGAGTATATCATACATATCTTAGCATATTTTCATAGAAAGATGAGGCATAACATCCATAGTTAGAAACATAGGGCATGTGATAAGTCATCCAGCAAGTTGTGATTCTTCAAAGCCAATATAGGATCCAAGAGGTCTTGCAAGAAGCCTACAAGGGATTCGCATATCTCAAACAAGTTCAAACTCATCCTCAAAGCCCAAGAAGGGGTTTGGTTCATCAGAAGTTCAGCAGTGCAACATCCTCCTACACAGAGAAACCCTAATTAGGGCTTTGCCTCAGAGCAAGAGATTCTCATAGATTTTACCAATTCTTGTGGTCAAAGGCTTTCATATGGTATACAAGGCCTATGGATTAAGTTTAGTGTAAAAAATCATTGAGGAAGTCAGGCAATGGCTCAGTTGCTTGCAGTTGAAGAAACAAGTCAACTGTGCAGAAGAAAAGTCAAACATTGGAATTCTAGGGTTTCAATCATGATCATCAACTTCATAGACCTTTATTTGGTCAAGTATCAGCATGGATGAACTCAATTTTCAGGAATCAGGGGTTTACAAGAAGTTGCTAAATTGGGAATTTTTCACATGAAAAGTGTCTATTTTTGGAATTATTTTCCCTAGGCCTTCAAGTCATTATTTCATGTTAAAAAAAGGTCCAAATGTTTTTTCCATGAACATGAAAGTTGTATATTTCCCCTTTTCAAAAAGTCCAAGAACACTTTCATAGCATTTTTATAACTCAAGATATGATTTTTTGAAGTTTAGGGCATTTTTAGGGTTTTTGAGCATACTTGTTGCATTCCTATTGGTCCCTTTTTTATTTCTTTATTTTCACCATATTTTCTATGTACCACTTGTTTTGCCACACTTATTTTAATAGGACATGTTGCTTTTTACGTGACCCAAGGTGTGGCATTTTCTTTGTTGCCTTTATTGGTTTTCATAAAAAAAGGAAAAGGATGGTGTATGAAAGATGCAAATAGGTATATGGGATCAACAAGTCAGTACAATACACCAATGCAACACACACCTCTCTCTCATTGCTCTCACACACAATCACGATTTTGACACACCAATCAAGAAAGTATCACATGAATCATGCACACCATACTCCACCAAACTTAATCCAACCATCACCATTGGATCTTTGTTCATTCTCCTCATCAAACAACATGCTGCCAGCGCATCAGGCTCACCATAATCACCATACGCCATCACACATGTAATTAGGTTTGAAAATCATTTTTAAAATATGAAGGAGAAAACGTTCATTGCCTTGAGTTTGGTTGAGTAACAAACTTGGTACAACCACCCTTGATTTTGCAAGCATACACCCTTAGTATAAAAAGTTTCTCACAAATTTCTCAAAGGGAGAGCATCATTTTACACTGAAAAAATCACTCACAAAAACCTTCTCATTCACTCTGCATTTTCTCATTCTCTAAGGAACTCCAAATCTGATTTCATGGCTTTCATCATATCTTTCAAGTCTTGTTGAATCAGCTTGGGAATTGCATCATTAGCATTATCGTCATCATCATCCTGAGTTAGTTTTGAAAGCTTTGTTGATATTTGAAGTTCAAATCATACTTTTGGATTCACTCCTTCTGGTCTTCAAATCAAAGCATCAAGCCATTATTTGGCTCAAGGAAGTGCAAGGAAACATACAATACCTCTGGTTTTCTCAAATTCATCAAGAAAGCTCCATTTCAGGTTTGAACATCTCCTCTATTTTTGCCTCGGTTTCACATTGTTTTTGCTTGTTTCATGCTACAAATGTTTGATATGAACTCTGTGAAGTAAGATGAAGCTTTGAGAGGTCTTAATTTTAAATTTCAGTTTTGTGGATCTATATTTGTATGCTTCGATTCATGGTGTATATTAATTGATTGCTATTTTTGAGCCTGGATTATTGTTCATGGTAATGATTAGAGTGGATCTGGAGAATTTTGAGAATTTCTGTGCAATTTTGTTCGTACAAATGAGTTTTCTTCAGAGCTTGGGCTCCGTCACCGGACCAATTGCAGCGGGGAGGTTGGATGAAGGTTAGAGACATAATCCTAGCCGTTTGCGTTTTTGATCCAACGATTGCTACTTTGCCAGCAAACAAAAATGTCATGTGTCGTGCGTGTGTGAGTTAATTTCATTTTATTATTTGTGTTGGTCAGCACATGTTAATTAGGGTGTGTATGTAAATCTGGAGCGTACATCTTGATTACTGCTTTATTTGGTTTGACTATTCTTGAACGCATGATGGATCTGATGGCTGGCATGTAGTCAACAGATTGCTTAAGGTCTATAATTTTCTTCATTGGCTGGCGCAGGAATTGGGTTGGGCTTGGTTTTCTTTCTACACCTCTTGGTTTTGGGTCTGCTTCGTATTTTAACCTTGTTGGATCACTCTTTCCACCCCCTGGCCGATCACTTTATTTTATTTCTTTTGTTTTCAAATTTAATTTTTAAAATTAGTTTTCTTATCATAAAAAAATCCAAAAAAAAATCATGAGACATCTTTGACATTTTCTAAAATTTTCACAAATTTTCATTTTCATTTTTTATTATTTTTAATAGTCTGAATTATTTTTCTAAATAATTTCTTTATTTTGCTTTCTTCCATAAACACTTGTCCTTCCTGATTTTTTATCTTGATTTTTAAGATATATATGACCCTGGTTCTTTTTGCTATGCATTACTAACATGTTGAGGTGATTTTACAATTTTTGTGAAGATTTATAAGTCTTGTTTGGTTGACTTTTAGCTTGTTGCTTCTTGCTTAAGAAAGTGAAACCCTAACCTTGCTTTGGCCAATTATTTGAATTACTTTGGTTCTGATTCTTGACTTGTGACTTTGATATTATGTTTGTACATGTTTGAAGTGCTTGTATACTTAATGCCATAATTTTTAAAGCATGTTTACTATTTCTTTGAGATGTGAACTTTGACTTGTCTAGTTTGTGGATGTTTGGCTCATAAGTTGTTTGCTTGATTAGGAAGGCACTTGTGCCATCATTTAAGAAATTGTTTGAGGTTTGTTAACATAATGTTTGATCTCTAGTTGTGATATATGAACTTCACCTTTGCTTTCTTTGTGTTCACCTTGTGTTTGTGGGACTTCTCCCACTCCATCAAATGGTCACGCAAAGTCGCTTAAGAACAATTAATGAACTCGCACAAACAATGCCCCTAAAACTATAAAAACGAGTTTAAAAATATGACAAAAATATTTTTATGTTGTTTTTTGAGTCTTTAAAAATATGCAAAAAGAATGGTATGAAAATGTTACTTGAGGTGGAAGGAATAAATTGTACAAGGCAAGGTGTTAATATGGAAATTAATTGAGGAAAAAATTAAATGAAACTTCGAAATAAAAATGAGAAATTATTAATATCAGAAAATAATAGCACACAAAATTTCTAAAATGAGTTAAGATGCTAAAATAATTTTTGGAGAATTTTATAAAATGCTTTGCTATTTTTATGAATTAAAATTGAAACTAGGTGAAAATAAAAACAAAATGAATTGAAAATGAGGGAGGGGTGTAACTAGTAAATAAACACAGTTAAAATAAAGGAGATGGGCCAGACTGGGGGTGCGAATAACAAGGAGTCTAAAAAACACAGGAAACCTTGAGGGACTATGGTGAGGAGCTGGTTAACATTGTTGACTGATGATGGCCATTAGATCTTAGGGCTTCAGAAGTCTTCTCATCCGATGGCTAAGAGAGCGAGGGAACAGGGTAACACGATACACTAGCGCACAGGGAAGCCAGACAGAGAGTCCTATCCGATGGTGACAAGTGTCATCGCAGGAATGGAGGAAATCACAAAAATCCACTATCTTATCTCTAAAACATCATCTCACTGAATCCTTTAATATTATCACATACCAAATGAAAATAAAAACAAACAGAACAAACCTCACAGTCTCTCTTCTTCTTCATGCGCGATTTTCCTTCTTCTTCTCACACCTAGCACCGTCGCCCCCCTCACTAGCAACTGCCTCCAATCATCAAACCAAAAACACGAAACCTAACACAAATCTGCCTCTCTAAACGAATCTAGAATCGAACGCTCTACAACTTACTCAAATCAATGAATCACAACGCGTAACCAAATCACGACAAATCAAGAGATGCGCGATTACACCTCAGCCACCAGCTTAAACGGAAAATGATTTCAACAACTCTTACTTACCGGAGATATTCTTGTGCTTCTTCAACGATGAAGAATGAACTCTGACGCCGCTCGATGAAGGTGATGAAGAAGCAGGTTCCGATTGATGTTGAGAGCTCTCTGTTTGCAGACTGATGAAGATTGGATCGAGTTCTGTTCTTGATGATGAACGCTGCATTTTAAGAGTGATCGATCGGTGATGGTGAAGAGTGATGAATCAGTTCGTTGATGAAGAAAAGTGAATTCGACTTTGATAATTCAAGGCGTTGAAATTTGTTCTTGTTATTTGTGTGGTGATGAATAGTTATGGTTTTTGAATTGTTGATGAAGAAGAGTCTATTTCGATATATTGAGAAGAATGAATTCAATTTCTGGTTTTTTTTTCTATGTGTTTGATGAAGGTATGAAATCGGTTTTTATTTGGTGAAGAGGAGTCATGAAATTCGGTGATGTGTGTTATTGAGGATGAAGGAGAGTGAATTTGTTGTTAGTTATTTGTGATGATATTGGTGATGGAATTCGGTTTTGATTGGTGATGGTGATCAATCTTTGTGAGATTCAATTATGGTTTGGTGATGAAGAAAAGTAGTGAATTCTGTTTTGATTGGTGATGAAGGAGAATGAGAGAATTCGACTATGCTTCATGAAGAAGAAATTTTGGTTTTCTGTTATTTTTTCTTCTTCTTTTTTGTACTAAAGAAAATCAAAATGGATTTTGGTATGCCTTTATGAAGTTACGTTGCGCCAATCCCTTGTAGTGGATGTGTCCAAGTTTTGTTATGGAGTGGAAATTTTGTGTGTGGGTTGTGTGAGTTCTGTTAGTGATGAAATTACAAATTGGTTGAGGACTCTCGTTGCACAAGGGCGTGAGTGGTTTCTTTTTTTTTTCCTTTGTGGGGTCCATTGCAATTGTAAGAAGATAGTGTGAATTGAATGAGTGGGTCCGCTGAGGATGGATGACACTGAAAGTTATTATCTATTTTCTAATTCTATTTTTTCCTTTTTGTGTTATGTTTTTTTTTTGTGATGATAAAAGATGAAGATGGGTCTGGTTTGTATAAATGAACCTTGAATAAAAATGGTAGATGAATACCAAATGGGAAAAAAATAGAATTAAATGAAATCTGGGTTTGGGAATGAACAAAAATGGTCTAATTTGAAAAATGAAAAATCGGGTAAATGGATAATGATGGAAATAACAAATATGGATATCGACAAATGATTTAGAAATGAAATGAAATAAAAAATGGAATTAGACAAAACACCAACACGACTACAACCATGAAATCTCGATTTTTCAACTCGAAATCAATCTTGAATCGTTTCCACAAAAACCACTGATTAAGAATAACATGGCTACCACTGAACAATTCACCATTGAAATAACAACTATCTGAATTAAACATCTTCTGAATTTCTGGCTAAACAAAACATGAACCACCGCTTAAAACTCTGATGAATTCCACACACCACAATCTTGGACACCAGTGGCTTGAGAAATATTCCATTGAAGCATATACCTTGAATTGAAGCAAACTCCCGTTTGTTTGACCTAAATTAGTTCAAACTTCCATTTGAATCGAAATATAACCGAACAACCACATCTGAAGTGAAATCACTGTCATGCTCTATGTTATGCTTCATTTTTCTATGCAAAGATGCAATGCAAAGTATGAGAATGATATGCTAGATGATATGAAAACAAGAGAGCAAATCTTGGGGTGTTACAATCATCTTTTTTTTGTGTGCCTCAAAGTCAGGCTGCTATGGAAAGATGTTTTAGGTTTGTTGGGTGTGGATTTTGTAGTAGGTTCGGCGGCAGATGAAAGGTGGGGCTAGTTCAGTGATTCATTTTTTTAGCTTATTTTGATAAAGATGGTTGGTATTGCCAAACCATCTTTTTTCGCTTTCTTTTGGTTGCTAGTGTGTTGGTGTGTGTGGTTAAATTGGAATAAGGTAATGTTTAATAATTTTATTTGGAATAGTAATGAGATCTTGCTTTTCATTAAATTGCTAGGGTGTGATTGGATTTCTATTTGTCTAAAGCAAGGTTGTCAGAATCAAATTCTTACATTGACTTGTTTTGACTAGGTAAAATCAAAACATAAAATCGAATTTTTAAATGACAATTGGGTTCAATAAAAAAAGAGATTATTTAGTGACTAAAATAATAAAGTGAGAGAAATTTTATTAGGTGCGTGTTTAAAATTTCAAGAAAAAACAGAGGTAAAATCAAGTTAAAGAGTAAAATTCAAAGATTTTACATGATTTTAAAATTTAAAGAGATTTAAATCATATAAAATCGTTTTAATATACGATTTTACCTATGATTTAACATCAAATATCAATCTAAAAATATAAAATCTAAAAATTTAGATTTTAAATCGCGATTTTAACCACCTTAATCTAAAGATTTTGTTGAGTTTGTTAGAGAGGACGTGATACTCTAATCTCAGGAGAATGTTAGATAGTAATTTTTCATCTGGTTAAGATAATTATTTTCTTTTATTGTTTGGTCCCCTTTTTATTGCGTTAGCACCCTTTGTACTTTATTGATTCAAGTGCTTATCGGAGAGGAAAAAAAACGTAATTGACTTGTACTAAAACAAATTTTCCTTTTCAAGGTCCATTAACTATAATGCTTTATCTGGTTAACAAAACTTACGTGTGTAGATTTTCCCCTTGTCGTGATTAAAATCTTTAATAATTAGAGTAAAATAATTGAACGAATTCTATCATTTTGCAATGATATAAACTTTTTGTGCCACCAAAAAAAGTATTTGATGAAGACAAACAAAAAATTAAAAATTATTGGCAATCACAATCAATACCATATATAAGAAAAGTTATTGGAATTATTTAGGTAGTGCTCATGCTCTTATTAAGCAAAGTGCCACTACTTTTACAACATAAAGAAAATCATACACCCAAATGACATATACTCACTTATTATAGTAACACATTGTTTTTTTTTTTTCTTTTCTATGATAATAACAGGACATTATTTTCATATATATTCTCTCTCTAATTTAATAACAAAATTATATAAATTCCCCTGAATTATGTGTAGCACATAATTATTTATTACTATTTATGTGAATTTTAATTAACCAAAACTCCTCAAACCAATTTTTGAAAAAATAATAAAAATAACATTAAATTTCAAAAAAAAAAATCAATGAAATCTTTTATTTTATGACTATCGGATTAAGTAGTCACAATTTTTTTAATAATTAAAAGTTATCTTTATTTTTTAAATTTTTTTAATTATATTTCAAAAATTGTAGATTTATATATATTAAACAATATTTTAAATTTATAAATAAATATAAATATAAATAAATAAATTTGTTAGAGAGATCGAACTCTAATATATATATATATATATATATATATATATATATATATATATATATATATATATATATATATATATATATATATATATATATATATATATATATATATATATATATATATATATATATATATATATATATATATATATATATATATATATATATATATTACAGTTGAACTACCTCATTCATTAAAAAAATTAATTAAATTTTAAAAAATTACTCATAAACTAAAATATATATTCATTATAAAAAGTACTTTTTATAGTACTAATTGTATTGCCATATTTATTTTTTAATCTTACATATTTGCATTTTTTTACACTTATACCTAATCACATTAGACATAGTTGTTTTCATCACTAAGTATAATCTTTTCTTTTTTTCCACTTCCACAAACAATGTCAAGATTGTAAAACACTATCAACATTGCCAAAGAGCACAACAAAACCAAGACAGGCCCAAATATCCAAAGCATAAGTGGAAGTGCAGAGTAGAAAATCCTATTTCCAATAGTGTTCAAAGTTGTTCCTCTCTCCAAAATCTCTACCAAATATTCAGGAGTAACCATGGACATAATATCTTGTGGTGTGCAAATCAAGAGGCTCAATTGGTTGAGAAACCTAATTGAGAGACTATGGCAGAAAAATGAGAATAAGAATATGGTAAGAAGTGTCACATATTTAAGTGCTACCATAAACTCGCCATGAGCGCCATAGATAACATCTTCGAGAGGTTTTTTTACGGTGTAGGTACTGCTTATGATAGCGGCTAAGCCAGCTGATAGTAGAATTGATGTGGTGGCCATCAGAGTTGATCCCATTATAAGATTTCGAAGACTTTGTGCTACTAGGATATTCTTCTTTTCGATATCCTGAAATGAAATAATTATTTATGCATTAGAATATTTCAATGTTTTGAATTATAGGGTAAAATATTAAGTAAATTTTAGCATTACCATGTTTTTAATATGAATAGTAAGGATGAAGAGAAAGAAAAATAACATAAAATTACAAATAATATACCTTCAACATGGTAGGAACCCAAAATTTTCTAGCATGAGCATTGATTCCAATGGAAGTAGAAAAAGGCTCTGATCGAGTCTTATGCCACAACCATACATGATAACCAATGGTCATTAGAAACCCTAATGGTACAAGAATCATGTCCAAATAATATGTTTTCCATTCCATTTTTTTCTTTCTTTTATCTAACTCTTTGTTGTTGTTACCCTTATTCATTATTTCTTCTAGCAACGGAGTTCTATATATAATGGAAAATCAGGTGCGTGTGGAACAAAGGAAAAAGCAAAAGATAATGGAAGTGGTTTCCTAGGAAAATAAGTAACATGGTGTCAACTAAATTCAATAAAGTAAGATATGTCGTGTTAGTGTTGTGAAATCAACTTTAGTAGGAGTCGTATTTTAATTTGGTTTAGACTTATCTAAGTTGAAAAATGTCTAGTAACACATGTTTTATATATATATATATATATATATATATATATATATATATATATATATATATATATATATATATATATATATATATATATATATATATATATATATATGCTGAGCTGGTGATTATGGAGCACTTTTCACAAGATGATTTTAAAAGTGCTTTGAAGGACGGATGTAGATACAGAGCTGGTGATTATGGACCACTTTTCACAAGGTGATTTTAAAAGTGCTTTGAAGGACGAATGTAGATGCAGAGCTGGCGATTATGGAGCACTTATCATGCATGTTATATTGATGTGTGTAATGAACTTAAAGAGCACTTTTCACAAGGTGATTTTATTCGCATTTCTGAACTACAACGTGAAATATTTTCTTTAAATCATGATTCATTATCTTTTTCTGAGTTTTTCACAGATTTGGAGGTTTTCTGGAAAGAACTTGAAGCATAATTTCCAATTTATGTATGCCCGTATCCACATTGGTGTGTGTGTGTGTGTGTGTGTGTGACATATGGCTGAGTAATGTCAACCTTCAACATGAGGTAACATGTTCCATTTGTTTTCAACAGATTTTGAGTGGTTCGCCAGCCTGTCATTGGAAAAGTAAAAACAAAGGCTGAGAAACGTTCTTAAGGTAGCAACGATTATCTTTAATTTTTTATTATTTATTTAATTAAAACTAGCCGTTCAACAGCTAGTTGTTTTTTTTCAATTTCTTTTTTTATAAATATACTAATTTACATCTAAAATTTCACCAACACAAATTTTCTCTCACTTTTATTTTCGCTTCAATTTGAAATTTCTCTCTCATAATTTCATCATTTTATTCCTAAACTTTTTTTCCAAAAATTTATCTCAAATGGATCCTAATCATTTTCATACAAGCTTTCTTCAATTACATGCAAAATTATCAAAATCCTAATTCTCAAAATTCTCAAATTCCATCGGTGCCAACAAATTCCGCCATATTTGTTCCGTCACCAAACAATCCAAATATGTTTCCTAGACCTCAAATGAATTCTAATACTATGGAATTCTCTACTCAAGTTCCACAATTTTCTATTCAAGTTCCACCATTTTCGACTCAAGTTCCACCATTTTCTACTCAAGTTGGTACTGAAAAAGAAGAAAAGGTTGTCGTTAAAAAAAATCTCGAGAGCAATTTTCAAGGGAAGAGGATATACTACTTATCCAATCATGGCTCAATGTTTCAAACGATCCAATTGTGGGGGTTGATCAAAAGGTTGATAGTTTTTGGTTAAGAATTGTTGCTGGTTATAACCAATATCGTGGGCAATCGTGGAAAAAGTCAAGGGGACAATTAAAATGTCGATGGCATCGAATAAATGACATGGTTCAAAAATTTGTTGGGTGTTACAAAAATGTTGTTAAATGAAAGAAAAGTGGGACATCGGAGTTGGATATCATGTCAGATGCACATGCTTTTTTTGCTCAGGATCAAGGTAAAACATTCAATCTTGAGTACGCATGGGGATTATTAAAAGATGAAGCTAAATGGTGCATCGTCGGAGAATCAATTGGAAGTTCTTCAAAAATAACAAATACTTCTGCTAATAGGGCATCATTGGAGAACCCAGATACAACTTCAAGTTATGAGTTTAACTCATCATCACCAATTGAGCGTCCAATGGGACAAAAAGCAGCAAAAAGGAAGGGTAATGCATCAGAAATTCCAAATGCAACGCAAGATGCAAGGAAAAAAAGAGCGGAATGCATGGAAAGACTTGCACAATGTAAGGAGGACGAGATAGAATTAAAGGTAATACAAATCATGATGAAGGACACATCTACTATGAGCGATAGTCAACGAGATATTCATGAAAAATATTGTGATAAGATGAAAAAAAATGGAATGTAGTTAATATGGAATGTAGTTAGTACCACTTTATTTTATCAACACCTATGTAACATGGTCATTAGTACCACTTTATTTTATCAACACCTATGTAACATGGTCATTAGTACCACTTTAAATCAAACTAGCCGTTATTCAAACTAGCCGTTATTCAAACCATTATATATAATACCACTTATGTCATTATTTTATCATTCTCACATTTACCACATATCTCTCATTTTTATCTCATTCTTTACTAACTACAATGGATTCAGACAATTCAGATAATAACGATCAAGAATTTTGGGCGTTGGTTGAAGAAGAATTTATGGATGACAGTGATGAAGAACAACAACTTCAGAATTCTGGGAGTTCTTCTAGGCGAAAGAGGAGAATAACTATAGATCGAGGTCGCGAAGAAGGGCACAATCGATTATTCAATGATTACTTCTCAGAAAACCCGGTATACACAGATGTTCAATTCCGAAGAAGGTTCAGAATACATAGGCATGTATTTCTTCGAATTATAGATGCCCTTGGCAATTATGATGAATATTTCCAAATGAGGGTCGATGCAACTGGTAAAATGGGTCTTTCACCATTGCAAAAATGTACAACTGTTATTCGTATGCTGGCGTATGGATCTCCTGCTGACCTTGTAGACGAATATGTTCGAATCGGTGAAAGCACTTCAATTGAGTGCTTACAAAGATTTGTTAAGGGCGTGAATGATGTATTCGGGGCTGAGTATTTGAGAAAACCTAACAACATTGATGTTGAACATATTTTACAAATGGGAGAGTCACGTGGCTTTCCAGGTGTGTTGGGTTCCATTGATTGTATGCATTGGATATGGAAAAATTGTCTTGTTGCATGGAAGGGACAATTTTGTCGAGGTGATCATGATAAGCCCACAATCATGCTTGAAGCAAGGGCATCGCAAGACTTATGGATTTGGCATGCTTTCTTTGGTATTGCAGATTCAAACAATGACATTAATGTGCTAAACCAATCCAACATGTTTAACGATATTTTGGAAGGACATGCTCCAAATGTGAAATATACAATCAATGAGACACCATATAATATGGGATATTATTTAACAGATGGTATATATCCTGAGTGGGCTACATTTTTCAAGACCATTTCAATGCCACAGGGAGAAAAGAAAAAATTATTTGCTCAACATCAAGAATCGGCTAGAAAAGATGTGGAGCAGACATTTGGAGTGCTTCAATCTCAATTTTCAATTATACGTGGCCCAGCACGTGCCTGGCACATGGACACCGTCAAGCATACTATATATGTGTGCATCATATTGCACAACATGATTGTGGAAGACGAACGACATACATATGGAGGTAATTTTGATTACTCTTATGATAATATGGATATCAACAACTCAACTACTGAAACATTTAGCGGTCCTCATCTGAATCTTGCAACAAGACTACAAAGAAAAGCAAATATTCGTGAAAAACAAGTTCATCGTCAACTTCAAGGAGATCTAGTCGAGTATATTTGGGAACGTTTTGGACGTGAAGATGATGAAATTTAAGTTTGATTAATTATGTGATGTTATTTATTTTTATTGTTTTTAATTATATATCATGTATTTGTCATTAATTTTAATTATCATTTTAAATTATAAGTTTAATTTAAATTTTATTTATTTTATATCAATTTTAATTTAAATAATTATTTTAATTAATATAAAATTTAATATGAATAATATATTAATATATAAAGTAAAATTGCGGACCCAATATGAGTTCTTTAGAGTTGCACCATTGGAGTGAAAAACTAAATGAGTTGCTTTAAGCTGACGTGGATTAATGGGTCCCACAAGGAACCTAAAAATGGGTTCATGGTTGGAGATGCTCTTATCATGCATGTTATATTGATGTGTGTAATGAACTTAAAGAGCACTTTTCATAAGGTGATTTTATTCGCATTTCTGAACTACAACGTGAAATATTTTCTTTAAATCATGATTCATGATCTTTTTCTGAGTTTTTCACAGATTTGGAGGTTTTCTAGAAAGAACTTGAAGCATATTTTCCAATTTATGTATGCCCATCTCCATATTGGTGTGTGTGTGTGTGTGTGTGTGTGTGTGTGTGTGTGTGTGTGTGTGTGACACATGGCTGAGTAATGCCAACCTTCAACATGAGGTAACATGTTCCATTTGTTTTCTCACTAGTTTGAACAACATTTTTGATATGGTTTGTTCTCAAGTATTGTTGATAAGAAATCTTTTCCATGGTGTTACAACATGAAAGAAAATTTAAAACTTCAGTTTCTAATTATTCCAAGATACTCATCAATGCATATGACTACATGATGCCTCTAGGAAAGGGGTGTGGTAGTAGTTCTTCCTCATTTGACACTAAGAAAATTTGTGCGCATTGTGGTAAAACTGGTCTACAGTCGATACACGCTACAAGAAGCATGACATTCCTTCTCATTTTGGAAAATATTATGCTATGATCAACCTTTATTCACTTGAATCACATGAAGGAAATGATGAAGTTGATTACTCAAGAAGCCACAGAGGGACTGGTTCTTACATATTTATCAAAGATCAATATGATCAACTCATGAATCTTCTACATCCATCAAGTTCTCTTGGAAATTCAGGAGCATCCTCTAGCAAAGTGAACATGGCATTATATGCTAGTCTTCGTATTACATAAGGTATATCCATAATTTCTCAATCTTTGAATCATATTGAATATTGGATATTGGATTGTAGATTCTGGTGCTACTGACCACATATGTTTCTTCATTGGTTTTTTTATTCTTATCAGTTAATTGCACCAGTCAACATTAGATGACCAAATGGTCATATGGAAATGGCTAAATATTCTGGAACTTTTACTTTCTCATCAAGTCTCATTGTTCAGTATGTTATATTTGTACATGCTTTTAACTTGAACTTATTATAAGCTTCAAAGTTGTGTTTTGATCTTAATTGTGTTGTGTGAAATTCTGGCGAAGCAAATATCATATGTCCTAACACAAATCAATACATTGATTTATGCACTAGCCGAACAAGGACAAAATAACACATATTGATATTATCAATATTAGAACAATGTCATGATAGATGTTCCAACATCAATTAAGACATATTAATCAACAATCATATGAACTAATATGTAAGTAGCAGAATGATAAATAACACAACGATATGATGGCCCAGTTCAGTGCAACTCGCCTACTCTAGGGGCTACCAAGCCGGAAGAAGATCACATTATTAGTAGTATAGTTTTATGTAAATAGTCATCAACTTACATGTAAATAACCTCCAGTTTACCTAGTTACTAGTTAATGTAATATTTATCTTAGAAACATATCTTAGATAAGAGAACCCCAACTCACTTCCGTAATCATCTTAGTGATATCTAACAATCATAGTCCTAGTGATTGTATCAAACTGCTCAATCAAAAGAACCCCTTTCAATAAAACATTCAGTTAAGACTCTTGGCTAACAATGATACTCAGATTTGCTTAAAAGCTTCATCCAAGAAAAATACATGATTCATTACCTGCAATTTTTGAATACGTAAAACTATGTCTACCACATTGTATCAAATCGATACAGAGGGTGACTTACATTATAAGAAAGTACTCGACTCTCAAAACTCTAAACCATTATTTTTCTTTTACCAAAGTATAAAATAAGAACTAGTTATTTTTCCCTAGGTCTAAGTGTTATTTTTATAATCTTAAGCTATCCATGGGCTTCGAATAATCTAACTAATCATTCCTTGATCCATGCGTTGATTGCTGCAGATAAAATCTCCTCAAATCTTGAAACATATTTGTAACATATCTTGTTGTAACATACAAAGATGTCGAGTCCTCATGATAGGACATCTTGTCTGACATGTTGTTCTTCACAAATTTCTTTAAATTAGAACGTCTTGTTCAACATCATGTTTTACTAAAATTTAGTCAAATCTTTAGATCTTTCAGTCTCCCCCTTTTGACAAATTTTGGCTAAAACGTCTTCTGCATAATAAACCCAGGATGCTCCTTTTGCACAATAAATATGGAATGGAAGGAGTAGAAAGTCCTGAAGTCATTCAATCTTGGTAACAAAGATGAATGATGATTCTAGTCAAGGGAGTGGTGGTTATGATTGGATACTGATGATAAGCTTGATATAGGAGACTCCTAAAATTATGGATGCCAACATTGAAGAAGATGTAGAACACCCCCCTCAATTTAAGTCCCATAATTTCATCCTCCATTATCAAGATGAGGTATCTTTGGAGCAAACCTCAACACCAGATAACTCAAAACACAAGACACAATTGTATTCATAACTCATATCATAAGACACAAAGATTAATACTCAAAGCAAAAGGGACTGAGACACATACAAGATGTCATAACATCCTTGCAAAAAAACTGCAAGAACAGACTCAATAAACACATAACCTTTCTCCCCCTTTTTAGCCAAAAATTGACAAAAATAGCCAACACAAACCCAAACACAAACGATACTCACCCATACTATGATAAATGCCATAAGAGCACGAATCGACACAACTTGAGAGAAAAGAAGGAAATACCCCTTTAAATAACCAAAAAGTTACTTAGGAAATAATGATCCTAAATTATAACAAATGTCATAGTCAATGAAAACATTATTTGAGGAGAATAACTTCAACCAATTGAAAGTCCACCACCTAAATCAGTTTTTCCTTATCTTCTTTAAAGCATGGTCCAATAAAAAGAGACGTGTTCTTGATGCTTTTAGTACACTTTGATTACTCTGTCACTTCCAATAAGTACACATGTGCAAAAGAGGCACGTTTTGCACGCTCTCTTTTGTTGTACTTTGCCATATCGTCCAAACACATCCACTTGACAATAGTATATGAACATGTTTGGAAGAATGTCCTGACATTCAATTAGACATTGTCTACTTAAACATGTCTACTAATGCTACATAAATCCTACTTCATCATGAAACATTTCAGATCAAGAATCCAAAGTTGTTTTAAAGAAGAATCCCTCTGAGAGACAATCACACATCTTGAAATTCTAACACACAAGACCTCCTTCTGAACTTCGAGCATGTTCAAAACAAATATAATGTCCAGACATAATATCTAACAATTTTAGCAAAACTCCTATTATGCCTTACACCATTATGTAGAGAAAAATAAATTCTCCAAGACAATAGTCAACAATGTTGATAAGGTCTCTCCCAATAAACATGTATATAGTTGATTTTGCTTAGTAAGTAATTCATAAACATGACTTACTACTCCATGATGTCAAGACATCGTGTTTGACATCATATCTTCACACGATTCTCAAGAACCTAAGATGTTTGAGATTCAAGCAAGCTTTGCATCACATCATACAAATACTCAGCTCCTTTAATCACACATAGGAAATACTCCTTCAGCTAAGAGACACCCATGAAAATATTCATACCAATAGGTAAGAAACTATCAGGATCACAATCCTTATTTCAAAACCAACATAACCTTGGATGAAGAACCAACATCCCCATGAAGCATACTCACCCTGAACACATCCACACGATGTACAAATTTACCTCGAGTCTTACAGCCATAGACCACATTGAATTATAGTAGTGAAACAATGTCAGAATAACTTATCTGATATATCAATTTCATAAGAGATACATAGCCACAAACTTCTTGATTCCCAAGCAATCTAAATGAAAATTGCACTATTGCCGCAACAAATCCTAGACAGAAAATTAACTCCCCCTGTCAAAGATAACCAGTGCTCCTTCATAAAGGAAAGTAATGGCTTTCACTAACTGTAAGACCAATCTTGATTCTTACTGATACATACACCTTTGCTCCTTGAGAATACATCCAAACACCATGGATTATTCACACAACAAAGGTATAGTCTTCCAAATACTTATAAGTTATCTTAACTCTTTGGATAGGTAAGAAGTCATAACCACTTGGTTTTAACATCAACCACATATTCCAGAACAACAATTCTCAGCTTGATTGCTTCGCAAGATCCAAACTGACAAGATTCTTTCCAGAGACATTTGCAGTACCAGAAACCATCATCCTTTGTAGATAGAAGGATTACCATACTTGGATTCTTCACACCAATGAATAGGTATATCAAACTAAGTCATCCTACATGAGTAACCAAATGATCTTCCAACATCATTTAGGATATCAATCTTCATGCACTATGATTATTCATACACCAACAGTCCGACTTGTTATTTGCATAGTAAACCATACACTTCATTAAGACATTTAGAGAATACAAATGCACCAGCTTGATCATCAAGAAACCCAGACAACCTCAAAGTAAAGTAAACTCTCAGACTTCCACTATAGAAAGTACCTTAAGAGAAGATTCCTTCAACAATCGGGCTGACAACAACCATCAATCCAAAGACATAAACAACTTCTCCATTGTAACTCTTCCTAAAACTGATACCATTCTTCATTTGAAATTTTATCAATATCTACTCAGACTAGTTCATTACTTAAAAACACTTTTGAATATAATGTTCATCATAAATCTTCATGTCCATAATCCCCTTAATTCCAGTTGCATAGTGTTCCAAACACATCCATATGCTAGAAATCCCAAACATATCACAACATATCATGGTTGCAAAGGGTCACCCTCTAAGAACAGATTTCAGATCACCACTGAAGCCTAAACACCCTGAGAGAAATACTTTCACACACTTTCTGCAACATAATGTTCACACATCTTGTCTGACATTATAGAGTCTTCGATCATCTAAAGTGGAGATTCTCTCTAGTAGATACCATATCAAAGTAAAGGAAGACTTCTTAGGAGAATTAACCTCCATAAGCAAAGTATCTCATCACTTCCAAAAGCACATGTTCTAAACATGTGATGACATACATATATTTGACTTACAGATGTGCAATACATCCCTCGAACTTGTGCAAATAACTATGATTACATGACACGACTTCCTCTAGAAGTGATCAATAAAATCTCCCACAAGAATTATCATTTGTTGGTCCACCAATAGGATTGGAACTTGCAGTTCTAAATCCTCCTTACTCCTGATAGAATTCTTTGATACTCATAACACAACTGAGAATCAACTTCTTCTAAGATGATACAACTTCATTTACATATGACCTTGATGTTCAACTACTTTTAGGACTTATTTAACTTAGCAGAACAAGAGTTACATGTTCTCATAGACTTGATTATGATATCAAGTTTGAGTAAACAACCTTCATCATGTGTATGAGATACTTCAACCAAATCCAGAAGTAAAATTCTCCACCACCACAAGCAATATCACACTGATCTGGCTTCTTTTGATCCGAAGAATATTCAAGATATCTAAGAAAAAACCTTCACATTAGATCTTGACCTCCATAGAATCTAGTTGAGGTGCCTGAAGCTGACCTCAACCTTGAATTAGGACACATACTCCTATAGATGGTATAGGAACCCCTATGAATTTAGATCAGAAATAAATTGACCCAAGGAAAATTCATTAAGGGGATGATGTCTTCATCTTCTTCTCTATCAGCAACATATTATAGACAAGTTTCTTGGAAATAAACTTTCTAGACATTAATGCAAGATTGGCATGTTCATCTTCTGAGTCTGAATCTGCTTCAGATGATTCTGAGTCATCCCATATTGCCATGAGACTCTTTTTCTTTTCTCTGTTGAATTTCTTTCCAGGTTTCTCTTTCTGGAGTTTTGGACATTCACTCTTGTAGTGTCCAGGTTCTTTGCATTCGTAGCACACTACTTCTTTGCTTCTGGGTTTCCTGTGACCAGAGAATGCTTCAGAGTGATTGCTTGATCTTCTGGGATTTCTGAACTTCTTCTGACGATGCTTCCAGAGTTGTTGAACTCTTCTGGATAGAAGAGATAGTTCGTCTTCTTCTGATGAGCCTCCAGAGCTTTCTTCTTCTATCTGTAAAGCTTTAGAATCATATTTGTTAGATTTATGTGCAACAGACTTACCTTTCTTCTGAGGTTCATCTTCTTCTAGTTCTATCTCATGACTTATCAGAGAGCTGATCAGTTCTTCTAGAGATATCTCGTTCAAATTCTTTGATAGCTTCAGAGCAGTGACCATGGGTCTCCAAGCATTTGGCAAGCTTCTGATGATTTTCTTCACATGATCTGTTGTGGAGTAGCCTTTGTCCAAAACTTTCAGTCCAACAACCAAAATTTGAAACCTTGAGAACATCTTCTCAATTGTTTCATCTTCTTCCATCTTGAATGCTTCATACTTTTGGATGATAGCCAGAGCTTTTATCTCCTTGACTTGAGTGTTGCCTTCATGTGTCATCCTCAGGGAGTCAAACATGTGTTTGGTTGATTCTCTGTTTGTGATCTTCTCATATTTTGTATAGGAAATAGCACTCAGAAGTATGGTTCTGGCCTTGTGATGGTTTGTGAATTCCTTTTCTGTTGAGCTGTCATGTTCTTTCTTTCAATCTTCTGACCGTCTGCTCCAACAGGATGAGTGTATCCATCTGTCACCATATCCCAAAGATCTCCATCCAGAGCCAGAAAGAAACTCTCCAGAACATCCTTCCAGTAGTCAAAGTTGTCACCATTGAACACTGGAGGTTTTCCGTTGATCTTGTCATTTTAATAGTCATTGTTGTTGTTGACTGCATCTGCCATTGTGTTTTATCTTCTGGATCTTTTACTGACACGGTTAAGTGTATATCTCAGAACCTAGAGATTTGATGCCAATTGAAGGAGCGTAAAAACACAAGGAAGGGGGGTTGGAATTGGGTTTTCAAAAAAAAATTGACTATAAAGTACACTTTGATTTATCTTGGTTCGTTTGAACTCAAACTACATCCAGTCCACCCGCCAAGGTAATTTTGCCTCTATCAACGAGGTATTAATCCACTATTCAAATTTGAATACAATTACAATGACCTACTGTCAAAGTCTTCTTGAGTCTATTGACTTAGACTAGTCACTCAAGGAAAATCAAATTATCTTTTACAAAGATTAACAATGTAACTTAATAATGCTTCTAACAAGCTATAATCACAAAGTGATTTGTTTCAAGATATTTGAGAGCAAGATAATATTTTGAGCGTGTAAGTGATATAACGTGAGAACCAGAGCTTCAAATCTTCAGGTAGATTTCTTTATTTAGTGGTTTGAATTATCTAGCCATTGGGAACATCTGGAGCTTGATTAGGATAGTTGTTAATTGCCATTAAATCCTTCCAAATGAGGAGATTCTTGTTCCTAGCCATTATTCTGATTTTCTTTAAATAGTCTTTAATGAGAGTATCAGAATTTTCTAAGCGACAATCAGAGTATCATAATTGAATACGCAACATTGAAAACGTCTTTAATGAGAGCTTTTCTTTGACAACAGATCTTCTATTAAAGAGCGCAAGACTGTTTCTATGGGAATATGCTTTCCTTATAAGAACTTATACTGCTTCTATAATGCACATTAACCACAAGTTAGTTGCAACATAAATTATAACTTCTATTCTCTTAGGAAAGTATTGTTATCATCAAAACTATAATAGAATATTAGAATCAAAATTGTTCTAAAAAGCAGTACCTGCAACCTCTAACCTTTGGCAACTGTTGTCCCACCAGACCTCAGCTTCGCCCTCAAGCATGTGAGTACCAAACCTCACCTTTTGATCATCATTACACCCCATGGTCCTAAATATCTTCTCAATAGCCTTCAGCCATTTCTATGTAGCCTCAGGATCCAAAATACCCCCTTCATGCGTAGGCGGCTTGTTACTTCTAAACTGATCCAGATCACAAAATCCAACATTCCCAACAGCTTGACCAATGTTCTCAACAACTTGTGCCATGACTTGCATAACAGCAGCAAGTGCATCATCATTCCTTCCTGCCATACTAATACAACAAACACAAACACCTCAGGTTAGAACACAACAACTCCTATTCTTAGGACTGACTCGACACAACATCTGGTCGGTTGGACCGACCTGCACTGATACCAATTGTAACACCCCATTTATCTCAATTTATAAAATAAAAGTTTATTACGAAAAATTAGAGTTTTTAAAGTGGAATGCCACATTTTCAAAAAATATAACCAACATAAAATTCTTCATTTAAAAAAACGGAAATTATCAGGTTCATTATAATTCATAATCAAACAACATCAACATTAATTCCTCAATAATCCTCTTGGTTTATAAAAATGGATGCATAACATAAAATAAACAAAATAACTAAAATCCCGTCCCGTGTTACGTATTAGAGCATCCTAAGACTCGAACCCAGCAACACGACTTCACGCACTCTCAAGTACCTGGATTATCTAGCACTTCCAAAGAAGCACAAACACAATAACAAGCAACAAAGGGGTGAGAAACAAATTCAAATATAAATGGAGCTGATAACATTTATAAGGGTAGTTTCTCACTCACAACCACAACACAATCATCACACCAATAATTATGCAACAACGAATACAACAATAATTATGCAATGTGACTCAACATGACACAATGCATGTGGTATCAGTTTTTGTTCATTCAATCGAACACAGATAATCATGTACGCCCATCCGGAAATGATTATCCCACCATTCTCCATAACGGAGTACGGATGATCATATTCGCCCATCCAACACGATCATCCCAACAATAATTCAACAAATGTATGCATGACTATGAAAATGCATACAATATATATAATTCACCATATTATACATCTACATGATCCATCCGATCAAAACACAACAATAGTTCCACAAAATTCACCAATAATAACATCATGCAACCTAATCGATCATTCACTAACTAACTCCCCTGAAATTCCATCATTAATCCATTCTCGATGTTAATCCTCGATTAAGCATGTATTAAGGTTCATCTTAATATCTCATACCAAAAGAATCGGCCACGCATGCGAAATTGGGACAGAAATCGCAAAAATAGCAAATTGGCTCAAGCATTCTGGTCATACGCGTAATGGAAAGGGCATACACGTATTGAATCATCCTAATACACCATATACACCCTCATACACGTATCATCCTGGCCTCATACGCGTAACTTACTAAAATGGCCAGAGAACCCTGTATTTTCACTCACCATACGCATAATGCACCCATCATATGCGTATTGGCTCATTTCCTCGCCCATTCATACGCGTATTGGGTTGTCTCATACACGTATGGGCAGATAACTCACTTTTTATGCCTTTTCCTCTTCATTTCAGAGCTATTTCTCATAACTCTGGAATTTGGGATTCATACCATACCTATGATTGTTTCTAATCCCGTTTTACACCATCATTCTTATTCTTCTTTCACTTATCATTACTAAATCCAATTTTTATTAGGGTTCTAGATCTAAAATCGCAATTGTTCATCAACAACAACAAAATTTGTATAAACCATGTTTATACCAGCACAACAACAACAACATCACATCATAATTCATCAAGATCATACAGTTATATTCACATATTCGCAACAATGGTCATACATTCATAGATTCATCACAAAACATCATAAACAACAGAAATTCCTATGAGGGAAGGAAACCCTCACTACCCATCATGTTAAATCACCTAGTTTTAAATCCGTTCTCCCTCTTACCTCGAATTCGGATAAAAATTCCTGCGAATTTCTTTAAGATTGGTACCCTAGGTTGATCTTCTCCTTCCTAGCCTCTTAGTTCTTCCAACAAAATTATACGATTAATCTTTCACTAATCTTCTGTTTTGACAAATTCACCTCTAAACCATCACTTTGAGATTTTACTAAACTATCCCTTATTTTAATTAAATCGAAATAATAATAATAATATTAATTTTGATTCTAGTATTACTAGTATTGTTTCATAAAGATAATAATAATAATAATAATAATAATAATAATAATAATAATAATAAAAATAGTAATTAATATTATTATTATTATTATTATTATTCGCACACCCGCTATTACTAAGCGTACCACGATTCCACCAGTCCCACTTGGACACAACAACAAAAAAACGAGACATACGCCTTAAACAAGGTCAACACAACACCAAAAATACCCGACGATTAAATATTAAAAATGGGGTGTTACATGACACACTTCAAAATTGGTATTATCATATGCCAAAGGAAATATTTTTTAGATTTGTTAAAAGACACATGTCTTTTTGCTTCTAAGAGAGTCAAAACTACTCTTGATCCATCTATGAAATTCCATCAAGATACAAATGCACCATTTGAAAACATACTCAGTTATAGAAGACTTGTTGGTAAAAAAATTACCTCACAACTACTCAACCTGATATAGCCTTTCTGACCCAACAACTAAGTCTGTTCATTACATCACTAACCACTACACATTATGACACAACTTACAGAGTTGCGAAATACTAGAAAGGTTCGCTTGGGAGAGGTTTATTATTCAGAAGAGACACAAACATCCAACTCATTGGTTCACTAATGTCAAATGGGTCAGATGTTTGGACACAAAGAGATCCACCTCATGATACTGTAGGATCAAGCGCTTACCACTGCACTAAAAGCAATTGCTGTTAGTGAAGGCGCAACTTTATTTCCTTATAGTATAGAGTCTTTCAAGGGGCTGCGCCTATTAAGCGCCATGGGTTGGGATGTTAAGCCCATCGAATCCCTAAGGGTGACGCTGAATTAATAAATCCAACAATC
The DNA here is from genome assembly GCA_963966055.1 of Lathyrus aphaca. Lineage (NCBI taxonomy): Eukaryota > Viridiplantae > Streptophyta > Magnoliopsida > Fabales > Fabaceae > Lathyrus > Lathyrus aphaca. The sequence goes on from OZ014519.1 coordinate 227,419,278, forward strand.
TCCCCCCCAGTGTCAGCCGGGGGGATTCGAACCCATGACCTGGCTCTGATACCACTTGTAGGATCAAGCGCTTACCACTGCACTAAAAGCAATTGCTGTTAGTGAAGGCGCAACTTTATTTCCTTATAGTATAGAGTCTTTCAAGGGGCTGCGCCTATTAAGCGCCATGGGTTGGGATGTTAAGCCCATCGAATCCCTAAGGGTGACGCTGAATTAATAAATCCAACAGATACTTCTTCTTCATTGTATTTTTTTCGATTTCTCGGAGAGCTAAGAAATAATAAATTGTGTCTCGAAGTTCATTTGAAACTGAATATCAGGCATTATCTTTTGTGAGTTATGAGCTGTAATGGCTCTTTTATCTATTGCAGGATCTAGATGTTTAGTGCAGTTAACCACCAGTACTATATTGTGATAATCAAAGTGCCATCAACATTACAACCAATCCTGTTTTACATAAACGCACGACGTAATTGGAGTTGCGTGTCATTTCATGAGAAAAATACAAAAAGCCAAAAGTGCAATTAAATCAATATAGTGAATTTCCATGCATTAAATTACTTTGGTACAATGAAGAAAATTAAAATATAATGCTAGATGGGGACTAGTCACACTCCTCCTTCCCTTTACTCTTCTTTTATCTTCAATTTTTCTCTGCTTTTTCTTTTTCTAAACTCCCAAACATTGGGATCATTATCTTCACATATATATAATACACTTATACATTTGTGCATATCTCACCATTCTAAATTCTGGTTGATAAGAAGACTAGTCTAAAGTTATAAGTAGACCATACTTTATGTCATCCTAACTTTCCAAAAGGAGCATGGTCAAAAGAATCAAATTAAAGTTTATAAAAAAAATTGGTGTCAAGTCTCATATATGTCCAAATTGAATCTAGAAAGGTTATTGGGGACATGCTTTTCTAAATGAAATATTTGTAATCTCCTTTAGTTAGTCTTTTATATAAAGATAAATAGTTACTTTCACAATCACTAAAAAAGTATTTAATCTTATTTCGTATTTTAAAAGTAATAAATAGTATTCAATATTTTCAAATAATTCTTTATAAAAATTTGTTCCATAACATAAGAATAAAAATTATTGATTTTTTTTTTTAAAATCAATTGCAGAGCAATTCAGATTGGAGAATAATAATATTAAGTGTTACAAATGGTTAGATTTTTAAAGTTATATTTAATACTAAAAAATATAAACAAACGCATGAAATGTAAAATTATTGTTAGAGTTTAGTCATATAATTGATAAGTGTGTAATTTACATGTTCATCGTTATCATATTCACACATTTACTAACTTACTTAAATACAAAATAATGCAGTAACTATTCAATTTATGTTTAATTACTAATTGTCCTGATAATTATACATCGATAATATTTTTTTATCAAATTAGATTAGATTATAGTGACAAAGATAGTGTTTTATATTACCGAATGTCTATCAAGGTTGATCGACTAAGGACTCAGTGATTGTGTGAGAGAGATTTTGCTTCTAGACCTTTTATCAAGCTATCATCGTCATTTATAGTTAAGTTGTCTCTTGTTATGGTTAGCTTTATACAATATTATGTTATGTAACGCTTTAAGATCAAAAGGATTCAGATTGGAATCGTGTACGAAATACTTTTTTTTTATAGTATTTCAAGCACTCTCGATTTGTCTTAGAGTTTTGATGTATGAATACCCAGAATAATTTTGTCTTATCGAATTTGCATAAGATAGATGAAAATTCGAATGTAGCGAAGAGTGTTGGAATTGTAATTATTTTTGTGTGTTGATTTCTGAATTCTGATGAGTATTATATAGGCCACTTGGTATAGTTTCACAAGGTTGCGATCCTTGGTGAAACGATTCTATTTACCAAAAGTTGTCATGTTTGGCCAACAACATCATTCCAAGAGTTGCATGCTTTCATATTGCAACATTTCATGAAGAGTTGCAATTTCCAAATTCGCAAATCAAAACAAAATAATTTTGCGACCACCAAAATTAGAGCACCAATAATAGGTCAGTCGAAGGCCGCGAATAGCCTGATGCTCTCATGCGACGTGCTCAAGTGCCGCCTCAAGCGGCCACTAGCACATATACGCCCTCGGACCCAGTCCCGGAGACAAGTGGCATAATGCTTGGGACCACACATTTGTATTTTGTCCTCTTTGGTCTTTTGGTGAGTTAATGATATTAACACTTTATAAATGCTTTTAAAGTGTGTTCCACTTTCTATGTGGGACTATTTCACAAGTATTTAATATCATTTACTCACTTATCCATTTTTTGTCATTTTTGAACATCTCTAAAGTAATTAATCTTATTAATTACAACAATCCCCCACTTGTTCTAATAATGACAAACTCAATTCCAAAAAGAGAGAAAAGAATATTAGTACAGTTAAGTATCTTTCGATTTGAATTAAATCTTAGTAAGGATAACACAAAGTTTAATCGGAATGTTAGGCAACTATGCTTTGAACCATTATCCATTGTGATTATATCGGTGTTACCTCACACATATTCTTTAAGGTTCTTTGCCTAGATATCTCGCCTAACACTATTTATGGCCATGTGTTTTTCCTGTTTTCATGAATTTTTCATGAGAGAAACTCCAACACTCACTTTGAGACGACACCATCTCGAAATTCACATAGGTGAAGTTCATTTTGTATCCATTTCCTTGGAACGCATATCCTTGATATGGAACTTCATTAAGAGTTTCAAAAACTCAACCCTCGATATATAATAGTTAACATCATCGCAAAATTTTATATAATCATCCAAATCAATGACTTGTTGTTACCCATTGTCGCTCCCCCAAAAAGACACCATGTCCCAGGGTGCAGACGCGAACGGTCGACGAAAAGAGAAAATGAAGGTGAATTGAATAGAGTCGCCAGCTAGGCATTTTTATCCCGAAGGAAAGGTAATGCTGCATAAACCTAGGAAAGAGATGGATAAGATGGTTGCGGACCAGAGAAACTGAGAAAGGGGGTTGGTTACAACCTAGGAAGATATTAGCACCCAGATTGTCCGTCGTACTCGACGGGATCCACGCTTACAAGGTTGTGTTTAAAGTGTAGTGTATGTGCTATCTGTGTGCAAAAGCTAGGAAAAGAATATACAAGTGTCAGTGCAAAAAGGGGGAATTGCCCAGGAACTGAGGCCTTTAAAGAATGCTGAAAGAGGGGGATGATAAAGAGACTTTTGTTCGATAACAGTTAAGTTATGCCTACGTATCCTCTCGTGCAATGAGGAAGTCAGGACACCGTAGTTCGACTCAAAGAGACTTAAAATGAATTTGATTGTGAACTGCTTACTTGTCTATGCTCAAGTGTATGACTCGTCAGGCTCGAGTGCTAATTGTCTTGCATTAGATGGAAGAAGCGAGTTCTCGTTTATGAATGAGTGCGATGAGAAAAGAATCCCGAAGGAGACGATTATTGTTTGTTTTTGATGTTTTCAGTTTTGTTATTGTTTTTGGTGTTTTGTATAAGTTAATGAGCTTAAGCCTAAATCAAAGGCTTGTAAACTCATTATATCCTCCCTGACTAGGGATAATGAGCCTACTTAAGTATGAGATAAGCATTTCAACTTAATTACCATGATGGTGTAGGATTAAGATCATTAACCTACTTATGATTAATTAAATATTTTTGGGTTTTATTTAGTGTTAAGTAATGAGTTTAATCTCTAATCACATATTAGTGAACTCATTACACCATCCTAATAGAAGGATAATAGATGAGAACACCTAAGTTGGGGAAGATACCTCAACTTAATCTATGGTTAGGGACTAAATTCATTATATAACAAGCCTTTATTAAGTGGATTTTAATTAAGGGATGAGATTAAGAAGTGGATTTTTAGTTTGTAAGACAACTTGAGGGGGATTTGTCCATTAAACACTAGGGTTAATCCCTCTTAACCATAAGGAAGAGTTAGAACCCTAATGCAAGGCCCAAGTTACAAGATAAAGTCGTAGTGATTATTAATGTGGTTTGATTAATAGGTTTAAACAAATTAAAGGTTTAACACTTAGGATTAAAGTTATACAATCCATCCTAAGAGAAGGATGCAGGCATAACCCTAATTCCAAAGTCCTAAAACTTTAAGAGTTTAGCCTCTGATTATTGAGATGAGAAGAGAGACTCAAGGAGACTCAAAGGTAAAAGACTAAGGGGGACTAAACACAACCCTAAACATTATCATGCTTGGATATCCTATGGTTTGTTAGGCTTAAGAAAGAACAACTTCAAGGCCACCAATGGAAGAAGCAGATGAAAGTAGGAGGAAGCAGAAGAATAAGTTACTTACTTCCTAAGAAGATAAGTAACTTAAAGAAAGAAAGTGAGAAATATGGAACATAAGTGAATTTGATTCACTTCAAGGACATGTAAAATGCATATGGATGAAATAAGAAGAGGTGAGAGGTGAAGGCAAATCCACCTCCCAAAATAACTTACCAAAAGTTCCTGAAAAGTTAGTACGGATGCATAAGACATAAAGCATGAAGAAATGAATTGAAATGAGATGAAATGAGATGCAAATACCAAAGTCAGAAGTTTTTATGCAATGCAAATGGCATATGAGATGATGCAAATACCAAAGTCAGAAGTTTTTAAAATCTATAATGCTTTTAAAGTGTGTTCCACTTTCTATGCGGGACTATTTCACAAGTATTTAATACCATTTACTCACTTATCCATTTATTGTAATTTTTGAACATCTCTAAAGTAATTAATCTTATTAATTACAACAATCTCCCACTTGTTCTAATAATGACAAACCCAATTCCAAAAAGAGAGAAAAGAATATTAGTACAGTTAAGTATCTTTCAATTTGAATTAAAATCTTAGTAAGGATAACACAAAGTTTAATCGGAATGTTAGGCAGCTATGCTTTGAACCATTATCCATTGTGATTATACCGGTGTTACCTCACACATATTCGTTAAGGTTCTTCACCTACATATCTCGCCTAACACTATTTATGGCCATGTGTTTTTCCTGTTTTCATGAATTTTTCATGAGAGAAACTCCAACTCTCACTTTGAGACGACACCGTCTTGAAATTCACATAGGTGAAGTTCATTTTGTATCCATTTCCTTGGAACGCATATCCTTGATATGGAACTTCATTAATAGTTTCAAAAAATCAACCCTCGATATATAATAGTTAACATCATCGCAAAATATTATACAATCATCCAAATCAATGACTTGTTGTTACCCATTGAATCTTGGGTTAAGATTTATTAACTTCATATTGGGTTGCTATCATTGTTGGAACCCTTATTCAAGGAGTTTCAACCTCATTCCTCTTGAGGTAGTCTTTACTAAGTATCTGGCCAGTGGCTTAGTAAATGGATCTGCTAAGTTATAGCTAGTTTGAATATATGTCAGTGAAATGATCCCATCCTTAATTAGGTTTCTTACGAGAGAGTGTCTTAGACCTATGTATCTAGACTTTCCATTATATACTTCACTGAATTCTCTAGCTAGGGTGGCTTGACTATCATAATGTATCAACACTTTTGAAACGTTGTCATTACCTAATGGTACTTCCAACAGAAGGTCCCTCAACCATTCTGCTTCTTGTCCAGCGGAGGCGAGAGCCACAAACTCTGATTCCATGGTTGAGAGGGTAATACATGTTTGCTTCTTGCTTTTCCAAGAAATTGCCCCTCTGGCTAATGTAAATATCCACCCAATTGTAGATTTGTAACCTCCAACACTCGATATCCAACTTGCATTGGTATATCCTTCTAATATTGCATGGAACCTACCATAATGAAGGCCAAGATTTTTGGTCTTTAAGAGATAACCGAAAATCCTAGTTATGGCCTTCCAATGTTCATCACTTGGATTTCTAGTAAATCTACTCATTTTGCTAACTACAAATGCTATGTCAGGTCTGGTGCATTACATTAAGTACATTAGACATCCAATTGCACTTGCATATTCCAATTGGGCCACAGTTCTTCCAATGTTCTTTTGAAGTTTGATACTATGATCAAATGGAGTGCTTACTTCTTTGAAGTTTAGGTGTTTGAACTTATCCAACATTTACTCAACATAATGTGTTTGATTAAGTTCATAACCCTCACTATTTCTTTTTACTTTGATTCCTAATATGGTGTCAACTGGCCCAAGATCTTTCATCTTGAAAGTGGAAGTTAGAAATTTCTTTGTTTCTAAGATCCCTTTTATTTCATTGCTAATGATTAACATATCATCAACATATAAGCATAAATATGTTAACATGTTTCCACGTACCTTTGTGTACAAGCATTTGTCACAAGAATTTAGAATAAACCCATGTGAAAGTATGACATAGTCAAACTTCTGATGTCATTACTTTGGTGCATGTATCAAACCATATAAGGATTAAATAAGTTTGCATACCTTTTGTTTGTTTCTAGGAAGCACATAGCCTTCTGGTTGTTCCATGTAGATTTCCTCATCGAGATCTCCATTTAGGAATGTCGTTTTAACATCCATTTGGTGAACAATAAGGTTATTCAATGAAGCTAGTGCAAACAATATTCTAATTGTTGTATTTCTTGCTACTGGAACATATGTGTCAAAGTAATCGACACATTCCTTTTGTCTAAATACTTTTGCTACTAATCTAGCCTTATTGGTGTCTAATATACCATTACTATGATACTTCTTTCTAAACAACCACTTGCATCCGATGGGTCTTGATCATTTAGGAAGGTCGACAAGTTCCCAAGTGTGATTTGACATAATTGAATCCATTTCATCTTGGATAGCATCCTTCCAAAAGGGAGCATCCTTTGAAGCTACTACTTCTTTATAGGTTTTAGGATCATCCTCTATTTGAAGAATAATAGGAATTTTATGAACTTCATTCTTGCAATTTCCTTCAACTAGATAAAAGGAAATAAGTTGAGAATCAATTTCATTAGGTCCTAGAGCCTTAGATTTTCGTGCTCTTTTGCTTATTCTAGGCTCGGGTTATGTTTCAACCATCCGTGGAGATTCTTCATTACTAGATTCGTTATTCGTGGGATTCTCAAGTTCTTTATCCTTTGTGATAAGATTTTCAAAGAATTCCACATCTCTGGATTTAACAATTACATTAGACTCTAGATTTAAGAGTCTATATGCCTAACTATTTGAAGTATATCCTATGAAAGCACACCTGATCCCTCGAGGACCTAGTTAGTTATTTTGGGGTCCATATTTTTGTAGTATGCTACACAACCCCATACTCTGAAATAACCAATATTTGGTGATTTTCCTTTCCATATTTCGTATGGAGAAATTCATGTTGTTTTCAAAGGAATCTTGTTCATTATGTGACATGCGGACAACAATGCTTCACCCCACAAATTAAATGGAAATTGAGAATGCATTATCATAGAATTTATCATTTCCTGATAAGTTCGATTTTTCTTTCGGCCAATCCATTTTGTTGTGGTGTACGAGGCGCTGAACATTCATGTATAATGCCATATTTTTCACAATATGCATTAAATTCAATAGAAAAGTACTCACCGCCTCTATCGCTTCTAAGTACTTTTATTCTTTTATTTAATTGATTTTCCACTTCCGCTTTATAGACCTTAAAAGCATTAAATGTATCATCTTTGTGCTTTAAAAGGTATACATGTGTGAACCTAGAGCAATCATCGATAAATGTTATGAAATAACGATTTCCCCCACGGGCCAGCATGTCGTTAAGTTCGTATAAATCTGAATGCACAAGATCAAGCATGTTTGATTTCCTTTCAACGCTTTTGAAAGGTTTCTTGATCATTATAGATTTAACACATATTTCTCATTTTTCGAAATCATGAATATTGCATGAGATCATTCCGGATTTAATATGTTTATTCATAGTACTAATACCAATGTGTGCGATTCTAGAGTGCCATAAAGAAGTAAACTTAATCATATAAGCGTAATTTGAAATTTCATTAATCATATTATCATTTGTACAGAGTTTGATCATTCCTTCTGAGGAATGTCCTTTGCATACAAATATGCTATTGCGGGTCAATATCAGTTTGCCTGATTCATACACAATTCCTGGTTTTCCTAACAAGTCCCTACTAACTAGGCTCCTATTCATTTATGGGACATGAAGTACATTAACTAGAGTAATTTTCTTTCCAGATGTGAAGTTGAGTTCTACGGATCCTTTTCCTATGACTTTGGATCAAACTTCATTTCCCATTTGAACTTCCTGTCCGTCACTGACTTCAGAGTGTGTTTTAAATGTTGCTTTGTCATATGCTACATGCACGGTTGCACGTGTATCGTACCACCAGCCTTGTACCTTGCCTTTGATTGCCATGATTTCACTTACAGTGGCGATTATGTCTTCATTGACATGGACGACATTTACCTCCTTTTTATTTTTATTGTTTCTGCAATCTCTAACATAGTGGCTTGGTTTTCTGCATGTATAACATCCATTAGTTGCAACCTGTGCTCCGCCATAATGTTTAAACCTTTTATGTTCCTTCTTTGGACCAGGATGATTTTTCATACCATCATGTTTTCTTTTTCCATTTGTTGTAACAACATTGGCTTTAGAAAACCCAGCGTGTAGAAGCAGACTTCTCAAATTATATTTTAATGATAACAACTTAACATTCAAGTCTTGAAAGCACACAAAAAGGATCATTCAAGATTCGATCAAAAATGGAGTCTTCATAAAGACATAATATTTTTCATAGGAAGGTATAATCTTATTCCTCATGAATTAATAATGTCAATAAGTGTTCAACTTAGGATGCACTCACATTTTCTATTTGGAACAAATCATATTGCATGCCTATGTGTTACTGATCTCACTTCAAAAGGATTTTTTCTGAGTTTTGATCAAGTAACCGGTTACCTTATAGGTAGTAACCGGTTAATTCAGCCCGGTTTGAAAATTTTGCAACGTTACAGCAAGTAATCGGTTACCACTGTTCAGATTTCAAAAATTATTTTGTTTCAATTTAAATTATGTCTTATGATTTTAATTTGAATTGAGACATCTTTTCATAATTTTTGTACCTTTTAAAAGGGGTGTCTTGACTCTTATAAAAACTTTTTAAGTGCATAATTTTTCCTAACCTCCTATAATTTTCTTAAAAACATTATCTTACTCACAAATCTCCAATTTTCATACAAAAGTCAAAGTGCACTAAATTCAATTATTTACAAAGTAAAAATTTACATACACACTTTCATATTTTTATCTTAAAGTTTTACACACACTTTAGTGAACACTTATATATTCATTATTGTGAGTGAGAAATATCCATTAAAGGAGAAGATCAACATTGCTTGATATTTCAAAGACTTCATCATTGTCATCTCTACCAATCAACTTATCTCTTTGTATTACTATTTCTTTTGTGTTATCTTGTTGTCCAGGATTATTGGAAACAAGTGAGCGTTCGAAGAGGATTGTTCTTCTAAACTATAAATTACCTATAGTTTAGATAGTAGGCTTCACCAGTTTGGTGTGAATAGGCTTGTACGATAATTCTAAAACTATAGTGGAAATCTCTTACGAGTCGTAAGGGGACTGGAGTACTCTCGGTCTGTGAGGGGAACTAGTATAAATTCCTGGTGTTATTTATTTTTCTGCACTTTACTGTTTTCATCACTTAGAGACATTAGGCATAAAATTTAACTACCGCAAAAATACCAAAAAGTCTCGAAAGCCCTAATTCACCCCATCTTAGGCACTCTTTTACTTATAATTGGCATCAGAGCAGGTTTAGGTAACCTGTTCCTACAGATCCAATATGGCTTCCGCAAATTCAAACCCAATTTTCAAAGATGGAGGAAGTAGTCACAAGCCTCCACTATTCTCAGGAGAATACTTCGACTTTTGGAAAATAAGGATGAAAGCATATCTAGAAGCACAAGGAGAAGGAATATGGGAAACAGTTGAAGATGGTCCTCATGTTCCGGTCACGGTGATAAATTGTGAGGCCTCTAATAAGACGAAAAGTGCACTTAATGAAGATGATAGGAAGAAAGTCTTGAATGAGAAGAAGGCTATAAACATTATTCAAAGCGCCTTGAGTATGGACGAATTTTTCCGCATCTCGCAATGTAAGACGAAAAAACAAATATGGGACACCTTAATGGAGACGCATGGAGGAACCTTTGAAGTGAAGAGATCAAGGTTAAACACATTGAGTCAAGAGTATGAAATGTTCCGAATGCAGCCTGGTGAATTCGTAGTTGCATTACATAAGAGATTCGTTCATCTAACAAATCATTTCATTGATATCGGAAAAACCTTTACAAATGATGATCTAAATCTCAAAGTCTTAAGATCCTTAACAAGAGAATGACAACCGAATGTGACGACTATCTCGGAAAAGAAAAGTCTCTCAACAATGACATCCGCATCTCTTTTTGGCGAAGTTCAAGAACATGAGTTGGAACTTGGAAGGCTTGAGTAACATGAAAATCAAGAAAAGAAGTCTAAAGGAATTGCCTAGAAGGTTGAATCAAAAGACGATAAAGATGATGAGACATCGGAAGATGAGAATTTCATGCTTCTTGTGAAAAAGTTCTCAATAAAAATAAAAAATCCCTTTATGCTAAAAAGAATAGACATTTAAGGAAAAAGGAAGCACCCACATCAATGCAAGATGTTACTTGTTATGAATGTGGAAAACAAGGTCACATAAATCCGAATTTCCCAAAACTTGCAAAGAAAGGAGGATTCAAAGGCAAGAAGGAAATCAAGAACAAGAAGGCGTACATTGCTTGGGAAGATAATGAGATAAGTTCTTCATCAGAATCGGAAAGCGGTGAATGTACAAATATGGCTCTAATGGCTTCACACCACTCTGATGACGAAAAATATGAGGCTAGTAGCAACTTTTCTGTTTATGATAATGATGCATAAGTGTAACACTCCAAATTTACCCTCTTGTTTCTAGCATCATCCTCATGTCATAAACATCATAAGCATGTCATATCATTAGCATCTTTGCATAAAACAATGAAGCATAACATTCTCATGTTCTAGCATGAGGCATATGATCAATCATTGGTGCATTTGAAGCTGTACAAGTCAAAGAAAGAGGATAAGTGACCTTGGTCAAGTCTCACAAGGTGCTCTTATGTCTTATACAAGCTCAAGATATTTTACAAGAGCCCAATGGCTTGGGAGGTTATCAGATGATCCAAGGAAGGGCAAGCTCCTACACAAATGATCCTCAAATTAGGGTTTCATGTCAAGCAGGGATTCTTTGTGACTTTCGTCATTTCATGTGGGCAAAGTCCTTCATATGATATAAGAATGCTATGGATGAAATTTGGTGAGAAAACGCATTGAGGAAGGCAGTTATTTCATCAGTTGCTTGCATAAGAAGGAATTGATCAAACTGATTATTTGAAAAGTCAACTGTGGCAATTCAAGGGTTCCAATCCAATTTTTCAAGCCAAGGGATGTCCTTAAGATCATAGAAAAGGTTTGGTAAAGTCAACGATCAAGAAATTAGGGTTTTGGCAAGAGTTTCTATTTTTGGCATATGGCATGTAAGTAAACTTTCCAAATTTAGCAAGTTTTGCCCTAATCTTCAAGTGATTCTTACATGGTCAAGATGACTCTAAATGAATTTCCATTGAACATGAAAGTTGTAGAGTATGATCTCCCATTTTTAAAAAGTAAAAGTACATGTTCATAACCTTCATGGTTTGAAAGTTATGGTCAATCGAAATTCATCCATTTTTAGGGTTTACCATGAATTCAAGCCTCTCCAATTTTGCAAATTGCCTTGTATTGCATTTTTAAGCCAACCTATGGGAAAATTGAGATCATGATATCACAAGGCATTGCATGAAACATGTTTAGCTCAAGAAAACTCAAAGAATTCGTGCATGGCATGTATGTAATTTCATGAGAGGCAAAAATGCAAAAGCATGGGAATAGCATGATCAAGCCATCCAATGGTCAGGATTAAAGCATTGTTGAACAAGTAACTCAAGTGGAATCAGCATGTGCAAAGGGAATGAAGGATGCACGATCCAAGCATGAGATCACACACTTGATGCATATTTGCATTTTCAAATCAATCACACTCCTCCCACGTTCATTGCCTCTCATTCTTCTTGGAGTGAATTTGGACACAATATAAAAGCCAGCTAGGGTTTCATTTCAGGGAAAATCATCACCATTTGCTCCATTCCAAGTTTTTGCTCTTTCTACATTTTCATTCGAATCTCTTCATCCATACACTCATTCACTAAACAAACCTCAGATTTTTCATCCTTGAGCTTCATAGGTCATAGATCAACCATTGTTTTGAGCTATAGACAAGATTTCGCACCAGTTCAATACTAGATCAGATGCTTGAAAAGTGTTAGATCCAAGCTGTTTAAGAGTCCATTTCACATTTATTTTGTGAAGAAGTTACCAGGAGATCATCTGGAGCTCGTTATTGGTTTTCTTGGAGGTTTGAAGGTCCTGCAAGCTCAGGTATGCTTCACAATTCATCATTCTGGATTTGAATTTTCTTACGTGCATTGTGCTCCTTATGTTGTCCTGAACGTGTGAATATGATTAGATTTTTAAATAGTGAAGAAATGAGCAAGAACTGTGGATTTGATTTTTTTAGATTCAAACTTATCCTCTTCGATTTGGCTTGTGTGTGTTAGGTTAATGGTTTTTGATGCTGGATTTGAGTTCTATGTGGTTTAAGGATCATTTTGATAGCTGGATCATGAGATTTGGTGGCGTTTTGATGTTCTGCAAGTTTTGGTTGGCCGGAGAAGGTGACCGACGCTTCTCCGGCCGGTAGGGTTTATAATTAGGGTTTTAGTTTTCCAGTTTTAATCCTGGCCGTTGGATCTAGATTAATTAGGTTAATTGTGTTTTATTATTTTAATTAATCGGGTTTATTATAAATTTAAAACGTGACCTTAGGATTTCATTTAATTAGAAAAATTAATTCATGGCCTTTAGATCTGAGGACTTTTAGGTCTTGCTGACTCACGCTTATGACCTTTGATTGCATTAACTTTGTTTGTGAGCCTTTAGATGTGCATACTTTACTGTTTTTGGTTGACTGCGCTGGCTTTGAGCTTTACTTGCTCTTAGAACCCCCTGTTTTATTAAGCCTAATCATTTGTAACTGAATCTCTTTACTTATTACACCCCTGGTTCATTGGTTTTTATTTTGTTTTCATCATATTTGCATTTTGGTTTTAAATTTTTAAAAATAGTTAGAAGTTCTCAAAAATTCCAAAATAATTCATGATCATTCCTTTTAGTTTTCTTTAATTTTTTTATTTTTATTTTTCGCGT